>JALIGW010000002.1:116755447-117397947 GCA_023053685.1 Diadophis punctatus similis
CAACATTTGAATGTACGCATTTTCTGTTTCTTCCAAAACAGTGTGGTCCTACTGAATTGGGATAATCTGAAGTGATCCTAACAATTTGCTTTATTCTGTTAAAAAAATATTCTTTGCATCCAGGCAGAAAAGAGCAAACATTCACAAATAAGTCCTTTATCTAAAGCAGATTTCCAGACTACAAGAACAAAAAAACAGGTTGCTGCTCCTAATTGTTAGATCTTTAATGATAAAAAAAAGTCTTAGAAATTTTGTTAGTGTAGTATTCTACCTAGTTAATTATACTCCATCCATTCTTACAATCTTCTGAGGATGACTTAGCTGGTCTCTACTGGAAATGTTGAACTAGCCTTCTCACCTTTTAGCATTCCTTTAAAGTGTCCTTTAGCATTTATCTTGTTATGTGGGAGTCTGTATAACTACAGAGAATAATTATTTTCCCAGTATACTGAATGTTCTGATCATTTTCTTAAAAGTGCCATCTGATTTAAAAGTATTCTTTAAGTTTGATTTCTAACACGCATTAAGATTTGGGAAGTTCTGTAACTCTAATCAGTAAATAATTTAAAATTTAGCATTAAAATTTAATGTTTAATTTAATAAATTAATATTTAATAAATTAAATATTTATTTAAAATTTAATAAACAATTAATAATTCATATTTAATTTAATACATTTAATTTAAAAGGACCCTTTATTACTGAGATTTCTACCTCAGATCAGTCTGACAACTCTGAGCAGTATCCAGAATCTAATCTGTAAAGAAAAAATAGTCTACAAATACACAAAAAATTGGCAACTGACAAAACATGCCTAAATATTTGTTAAATTCCTTTTCTACACAACCTTTTCTCTCAAAAGATGGGGGAAAACATCCTTATAGTTAAGGATGTTTTTTTAAAAATTGTTTTAAATTGCTTTTAATGATTTGTTTGATGTTCCCTAAAATGTTGTACGCCACCCTGAGTCCTGAGGGAGTAGGGCGGCATAGAAAAACCTCAAATAAATAAACAAACAAATAAACAAATAAACAAATAAACAAATAAACAAATAAATAAATAAGCATGCCACTCTTCAATCCCTGAAAGTTCTATGAAAAAATAAATTTAACCTAACCAATGGATGGAAAAAGAATGAGTCAAATAGAGGGATTAGAAATCTAGGGCATTTAGAAATGATAGAAATAAAAAAATGAATAATGAGTAAGGATATTAAATGATGTGAGGGAGTAATATGGCCTAAAATTAAGAGGCACAAGAGACAATGAATTTTTTTTTTTGAAGTTAAGCTACAGCAGTGAATTTGGGGAAGAATTGAAAATAAAATAGTGGTAGACCCATGAGACAAAATTAGGTTTTGAGGAGGCAGCATTAAATTAATACTGGTAGCATATACCTAGAATAAAGATTTATATGTATGGAAATGGTATAAAAATAATGATTTTAGAAAAGACACCGTGAATTTTAAAATGTATTGAATGTGCTATCAGTCTGTCAAATATGAGATGAATTAGGATAAGAATCGCTCAGGGAAAGGAAAAGAGGGAGAAGAGGAAGTAGAAAGGTGAAGGGAGAAGAGAGAGGAGGGAAGTAGGAAGGGGGAGAGAAGGGGTAAGGAGGTAGAAGGAGGAGATGGAGATAGTGGGAAGGGAGTGTTAAGAGATGAAGAAAAACAGACTGATGGACAACAGAATAAAATAGGTGCAAAATAGTATATGGATCTATGATTGATTGGATGAAATGTATAATTGTGTATGTTATTGATATATTTTAAGATGTATGCATTGTATATATATATATATATACACTATATATATACACTATATACACTCCATAACCTCCACTGGCAGTTAAAAGGAAGAAACAGCAGCAATCTCACATTGCTCCTAGAAGCAGGAAGCAGAAGACACCAGCCTGAAGATGATGAATGAGACTTCATCGAAACGTCGCCAAGACACTTCCAATTCCACGCGGGAGAAAACCCGAATACCCAAAGACCTACATACAAACACCCGCGAAAACCTCAGAAAACTATATACACTATATATACATATACATATACATATATCCATATATATATGGAAATTGTAGAGAAAAAATAAAAAAAATTACAAAAAAAAGAAAAAAGAAATCTAACCACTTTTCAAAATGTTTTGGGGAATAGAGCCAACCCCACTCCAGGGACAAATTTCTCAAAGGAAGGGTGTCCTAACAGAGACTTCTTATTTCCAGGGCCCTTCCTTCTATCCAGGGGTATTCATACTGGAGTAAAAATGGGGGAAATGGCAGGCATGGTGCCACAATTGAAGTCCCGCCTCTTTCCCATGCGTGTCCATACAGACGGGCATGGCCTGGAATGTGATGCGGTGTCAGCTATCTAGCAGATTGTGTTCCCTGTTTGCAGTGGTTGTGCTGTCATATCTCTCAGTAAGCGAGAAGTTGTAATGGTCTGTGGGAATGACCTTGGGAGGCAGGAGGAAGAGTCCCATCCGAGACAACCATCATGCAAATGGTATCTCAGGGCAGATAAGGAAAAGAAGTGGACAAAGCATCTCAGAAAGGATGCTTTTCTGCCTCCTCCACCCCCCAGTTCTCTGGAAAGTAAAGTCAAGGGAGGGGGCAAGTGCAGTACTTGTAAACTGGCAAGATCCTGTTACTGTAAACTAGCAGTGAAGGTAATGTTAGCACTTATGATTTGTACTTGCTGTTTGGACATGACTTGCCTTGCTGACAGGAAGGGACTGGCATCTATTGACCTTCCTGGGAGCATCTATTGGGCAGGCAGATTCTACCTGGAACAGACCCTTGTGTATTTGGGGGAGCAGTCTATGTTTTTCCTGTGTGTGTGATTTCTATTAGAGGTAAATACAAGAAAAGCAAATCCCTCTGTAATCCCTTCCCTTCATTTAGGCATCTCAAATAATTTAAACAAGGAATATCCATTTTTCAGACTTGCAAAATCTTTGCTGCTGTTTTCATTATGTTGTTATTATGGCCACCAACTAGATTCAGTTATAAAAATATACATTTTGGTGCCTTGCTGCTGATAGAATTTTAAGAATTGCATCATTTATTGGTTGTACATTACAACTGTCTTAAGTTTTTTAATTAATCTTTTAATGTTTGATTTCATTAAAGTTCGTACAAATCTATTCTTTGTAATACAGTATATATGTGGAAGATCTAAATAATATTGTAAATCGATGGCTATTCAAGTCATGATATATTTGTGCTTTAATACACTCTGAAACTACTAAGGAGATGACTGTGCATTACTGAAAAAGATGTTGCGTTGAAACCATTTCTGGTATTATATATATTCTGATAAATGAGCTTAGAAGTTTTCACAGATGTCTATTAAATTACATACCATCAAGCAATGGAATGTTTGCCTTTTTAAAAAAATTCATTGCAGACTATGAGATTCCTTTTCCCTCTGTTACTCTGTTTCAGTGGCCTATAATTTCAGAAAATTAGTGAAATCATTTTGTTGTTGCCATGGTAAGAAACTGGAGTCAGAAATCCTTGCATATTATTCAGAGACCTTTCAGTAAATCTTGATACATTTTTGGTCTATCTATCTTCTTCAGAATCATTTATCTCCATTTTATCTTTTGTTCAGGAGATAGTAACATCAAAGCATAAGAATGAGACTTGTCTTGCAACAAGCAAAGAGGTGATGAGCAGAAAGAATCTGGTGGCTTTCACTGTGTGGTCACCCTGTATTATTAACAGCTACTTTACTTTTTTCTAAAGGTTGGCCAGTCCCTGCCCATATAAGGGGTTGAGAGTTACTCCTTTTCCTTTCTTTAATCCCAAAACCTCGAAGACCCTCCATCCTTTGAACTTAAGGCAAACTTTGTAGTGGACCCAGGCCACTTGAGACAGAGAATAAACTCATTCTACAGTCATAAACCCATCATGGAAGCTTGGAAACAGGATGTTTGCTTTCACATTCCCAGAGCAAAGGAATATGATACTATACTGGCCTCCTTAAGTTATCTTACTACTGTGTTTCATGTGTGGATGGTGAAGTTCTGAATAAATGAATTATCACCTTTGATCTAATCTAAAGGCAGACATTTCTAGTCTTCTTTTTTGGATGACCATTACGTGTCATAACCCAAGATTGTTTTAAATTGAAATATCTTCGGTTAAAACTTATTATTCTCTGGTGGTTTTTTTGGTGGTTTTTTTGAGAACTTTATTGTCTAGGCTAGAGATGTTGATCTCAAATTGATGAATGAGAAACCACTATGTCTTTGGAAATACCAGTTGAATTTAAAAGTCTTTATTGATAAGATTACTTTAGACTCTCAAGATACTGCTCAGCTCTTAAATTATATTTGGTCCATGTGAATTGATCAAATTTTGCTCTCTCAGTAGAGGATTTATTGCTCAAGATTTACTTGTTTATCACTGTTCTCTTGAACTGATAATTTTCTATTAGGTTAGATGTATATACTGTAATTTGCATCTTGAAAGCAGATTTTTATTTTACGTGACAAGAAAGAAGCAGGTAGCTATCATTCTCATAATTTCTCTGAAAACCAGCCAATTAAATAATGTTTCATCAAAGGGGAGTTTCACTAGAAACTTTTCTAGATAGGAAAATAATTCATATATAATTAGGTAAAAAAAATAAGAACATTTGAAATGAGTTTTGTGAGAGAAAGTTTTAAAAATACTGTATCTATTGATAAACTGATTGAAAGATTCTCATCTAACATGCTGTATAATTATATTTATTTGAAATCATATTGCCAATATGGTAGAAAACAGCATTCAGCAAATTCCATGCAGTATGTGTTTGTCATGTTTGGCAACTGGTGCTTGTGGTTCTTCCAAAGGTAAAACTACATAAGAAGCATACATGGAATGTGAGATCCATGTACAAAGTAGAAGCTATCCATTGAAGAGTGGATTGTTACATTTGAGTTGATTCTGAAACATATTGGCTTAATGGCACTGTCTTTAAAAGTAATTTAAAAAGTGCTAAGATATGAACACAAGGCTTTTTAGAAAACCATGATGAATGTGCCAACTTCAAAATTAGAGATAATGACGGGAACGGAGCAATATTTCATGAAATGGGGACCCCTGACCATTCATAGCAGAGATAGCATGCTGTGGTGGGATCTGTGAGGACCCAAGTATCAGCAGATACATCTGCTCCTAACAACTGACACGTCAGCATCTGATTGGTGAAGAAGGAGCAACCTGATGGAAAAAGAGGCCTAGTCTTGCAAATTCAGCTATTTTTTCAGTTCCATTAGTCAAATGAATTGAGATCAATCTGGAATACATCTGAGCTAATTATAGGCTGGGGATGGATGATTCTGACACACCTGGTCACTGTTTTTCTCAACTTGTTTTCTTAAAAGGCTTAAAAATACTTTACCGCAAACCACTCGCGCGCTCTAGAGCGTGTCTGCAAGGCTTCCAAAAAACCCAGTGGTGGAGCCAATAGAAATGTATGAAATAGTTTCCAATCATTAAATATGGGGCTAGGTCTCCACCCAGAGAGACCATGCCTTTGTGACTCTGGACACGTAAAAACAACTGCACATGTACTCTGTGTTACAGAGACGTTTGTTCTCGCCTCATCTCACCATTATTGTATAAATATGCAGGATGCATGGCACAATGCTATACATGTCTAATAGTGCTATAACATATAATGTTGCTAGGTTCTACACAACAGCACTTAAAATCCATCAGATAATGGATGACCTGTGCCTCAAGCAGCTAAGAGGGCCTTACATTGTGATAGTTAGCCATACACCAACATTTCCCCTGCAGCCATTTAATATTTTTACCCCTCCCTTTAGATTTTTGTAGACTCCTTCCTTCCTTCCATACATACATGCATACATATATATTTAAAATAAATTATAAATGCATGTTAATATATTTAAAATGTATTTTTGGGCTTTCTAACCTTGTGTACCTTTTGTTTTTCTAACTTTCAGCTTTTTTAAATTATTGTTTGTAACCCAGCCTCCTTACTCTCATCTCTGATTCTAATAAAGATTTGTTTGTTTCTTTGGCTAAATGTCCAGCTGTTCTAGTATTTATTTCATTGGCGTTTATATAGTTGGATTCCTAGCTAGGATTTCAGATCAGATAATGTCCCCAAAACTTCTTGATATCTTGAAATCTTCCTCTGACCTGACATCTGTGATCTGGATTACATCCACACTTCACCCCTCTTAATCCTCTGTTCATCACTGCTTGTGAGGGAGGGCAATGGAAAAATATGAAACTAGACGGAAATAGAGAATGAGAAAGAGAACCCAGAGTTATATCTATTTCAGTTCAGCAGCATCTTTATAAATTAATTAAAACTTCAGGTTGCAATCCGTTTAATTATTAAAACAGCTGAATTCTACTAAAGTATGAACTTCAATGCTTCATAAAATAAAGTATAATGCTAATTTTTACCTCATGCATCACCAGAGCTTAATTATGAGGAACAGTATATTAAATTCTCAGATCAGAATACTTGTTCACTTACCGTAATTCTTGATGGGAAGACTGTATCACTTCAGATAAGAGTAGCCTTAATGCATTGATTTTTTAAAAACCTGGTGTAATGGATTTCAAAATCTTTCATTGGCATCTCTAATGGTTTACTTAACATTTTTTTTAAAAAGTGAAGTGACCAATGGCCTAATGAATAAAACTGGGGAATATAGGTTCAAATCTCATTTGGGTTTTATCTGGTGTAGAAATGTTACATTAAAAAGATAATGCAAACATCTGTTTTCTTTATAGAAGACACATTCTCTACAAAAATGCACTGAATGCCATTTATTTTGTGAAATGGAATCTGTGTTTAAAAATGTAATGTCTAGTGTCATTTTTAGATTTAATGTAACATTGTTGTCCGTGTTATTTGGCCATTTACTCTCACAGCTAAATAGGCTAAATCAAACATTTTTCACTTCTTTCCCAGCTCTCACTGAAGAATTGTTATCTAACTCTACACATGGATCTTACAGAAAGATGCAGAGTAGATTATTCATTCAATTTAAATTTACTTGCTTCACATTGAAAAAAAAATGAAACAGCACAGGTGCTTTATCCTTAGTATTGGAGGCTCTTGAGGTACTGGGTTACTTGAGGTACTGGGTTACTAGTTAGCTATTTATTTGTTTAAAATTCAGTTCAGAAATGACTAAAAAAGGATGCCTCAGTGGGAAGTTGATGCTTCATAAGATATTAGATCTTAAGGCCGGATATAAACTCCTTAATCTCACAATAACTCCAGTTTTGATTGGGAAACTATAGACATCTTAGAGTAAGCCAGATCCAAAAATGGAAGGGAATTCCTAGGTGCCCACAATTCCAATAAATCAGCCATTAAAAGACACATTGAGATAAGCTCCATCTTCACACCATTCCAGAAAGGAAGCAACCCAAGATCAAGGAAAGTGGCAAACACCTACACAGATCTTTCCTTATCACATCTATTTACCAACACCCAGATAAGCAGGTACCAGCTGGATAAGCAAGAACAATCAAAGAACAAAGAATGTGTCCCCCCTCAAATTAAGAAGAAACAATACCCCAATCAAAGCTGGTAAGAGAAGCTACCACAAATAAACAGCTAGCAAACTCCATTCTCTCATGCATTAATAATGTTACCTAGCCTTGTAAGGCAAGATCTGCAGTGAAAGATACAAGCTAAAAGATCACCAAAAACTCAACAATTATACCCTTATCCACATACGTTTTCCTTTAGGGGCAATTTCAAGTCACTAGAATTAAATGCTAGGGATATTGTAAAGAGCTTTATGCATTCCAGTAAATAATGTTTAAGCTCTTATTCTGTTGTCATTCAATCTAAATATTTATTGCTGCCAGCTACGTATATGCCAACACTATATTTTTAAAAGAGAAAATACATTTAAAATACGTCATCAAATTGTTACTGAGACTTTTGTAGATTAAATAAAGATGTCAGTTACTTGCACTTCTGTTTGCACCCAGAAAAGAGAGTTATGGTTGGGATGGATTTAAAACTGTATCCAAATGCAAAAATGAGATGGGCCAGAAAGTGGGGGATGAACTCAGTCCTCCAGTTAAAGCCAAATTTCTTCTCCTTCTTGCCACCATCCTATAGCTAGATACTGAATTGCTACCACTCTAACAGAAATGGGGGGAGGGGGACGAAAACCCTGAAGAACTCAAGACATGGGCATGATTTTCAATAATTGTCCCAACAATTTCCATACAGAAAAAAAAATTAAGGCAAAATACAAGCAGCAGTTCACCAAGAACAACTAGAAAAGGAGAAGGCTGGTGTGAATAAAGCAAAACTATGCTACCCAGATAGCCGCCCCCCAACTATTTTATTCTGGAGAAATAAAAGAAGACTTAACACATTGGCCATGTACTTTGCACATCAGAGTGATCGCCTCAACTTCAAATTTAAATGTCAACTGACAGCACCATGGTTCACTGGGCACGATTTACATCAGTTAGTGGAGTGTGGAAATAAACAAACTGATAATAATCAACCTTCTTTTCCAATCCAGATTGGTCCAAGCAAACAAAATGTTAAAGTATTTTAAGTTATTGAAGGAGCAAATTATAATAGTTTTTTAAACATAAATCATAATGCTTTGATGCTCACCGAGCCCTGAGGACATTTTCTTGAGGTTTTTGTACTAATTGGTTGTTTATTTAATACTTTCTTTAGTTCCCCCTTTGCTTTTCATTTTAAATGTCAACATTTTAAACCAAGATGTTCAAGGTTTTAAATGTTAAAAATAAAAAAGAGAACTCCAAGAATGTAGGAATGTATTGATTAAATTAAAAGATTTCCTTTTGTGTCCAAACAAATCTGCCAAGTTAGGATTTCTTCTCCATATTAGACCTCTTGCCAACAGACAACCTGGGCTTTCTTTTCAGATATACTTAGCATGTTTCTTTTATTATATTGAGATTTAGCATCCCAGTATTTCACAACTAAAACATTGGAACGACATTCATGAAATAAATGTACGGTAAATCTTAGCTGAAAACACTGTAAATGATAAGTGATCTGATACACTACTTTCTGGAATGAGATTGCTTTATGGGTTGCCACTGCAACATGACACATCGGAGCTATTTCCCACTGCAATCTAGAGTTTCTCCAGGTTGAAGAAGTGAAACATGGCTAGGAACAAGCACACTGAGATCAGCCATCTGGCAAGGCCTATTCAGCAGAGTTCACTTTCAATTAAGAACCTAGAAGACAAAGAAAGAAGATACTTTTAAAAATTATCCAGTGATTCTGCAGAGCAAATTTCATTAGGAATAGGGGTGGGTTCTAACTTACCTCGCTGCCAGTTCGCTTCCTCCCGCGCCGTGTGGCAGTGCCAAAAATTCAGAAAAAAAAAATCCCCCCCAAAAGTTGAAAACAAGATGGCGGCACATGCACAGTGCCAGAAACTTGGCTTCTGCACATGCGCAGAAGAAAAAAATAAATTTTAAAAAAATCCAAACAAAAAAATCCAAACAAAAAAAAATCCAAAAAAAAAAGATGGCACCGTCCAGGGACCGGCACCGACAGAACCGGTTCCGTGACATCACCAGCAGTTTGCTACTGGTTTGGGCGAACCGGGAGGAACCCACCTCTGATTAGGAATATTCTCAGTGTCGATCACAGTGGGTTTTTTTTTAATGTAGCTGAGACTCCAGGAAGCTAATGTGATAATTCAGTACAAAGTGATTAGCACACATCACCATGAGGGGTCCTTAGTGCTCTCTGAGCTTGCTTGTTTTCTTGCCAATGTTTCATTGCCCTAACTATGTAACATCAGCAGTGCTAGTACTAGCACTGATGATGTTACCTAGTTAGGGTAAAGAAATGTCTGCAAGAAAACAACCAAGCTCAGAGAGCACCAAGGACCCTTCATTTCAATCCTGAGCTACAAATATTCTCCTTTATGGGTAACACACTAAGTAGAGGCAGATGTAAGGGTCTTCTGCTTGGGCAGGGGGTTGGACTAGATGACCTGCAAGGTCCCTTCCAACTCTGTTAATCTGTTAATCACCATTTCTCAAGGCAAACCGCTCCAAACTCAATTGCAGAAAATATGACTTCAGCAACAGAGTGGTCAATGCCTGGAATGCACTACCTGACTCTGTTGTTACATCCTCAAACCCCCATAGCTTTAACCTTAAACTGTCTACCATGGACCTCACCCCATTCCTAAGAGGTCTGTAAGGGGGCGTGCATAAGCGCACCAGCGTGCCTACCATCCCTGTCCTACTGCCCCCATTTATTTGTACTCATTTCCTGTATTCATGTCCATGTTTATACATACCCGTTATCTCGTACATGTTTGACAAACTAAATAAATACAATAAAAAAATAAAATAAATTTCCTGACCTTTCATTTGATCCTCAAGATTAGAGACTTTCTTTTGGATCTGTTCAAAGGTTTGTTAATTTCTGTAGTTATCATTTTCAAAGAAAAAGGATTTCAAATTGACTTCAAAATTTATAATTGGCAAATAATTTATTTTAATAAATACTTGGACACCTTCCTTTCCTTTTTGATATAAAAAGGGGTGACACAGCTCATGCTGGTGTTGCAGCAGAAACTTTATTGATTTTAGTTGACATATTTAGAGCAAAATAATTATCCACAGTGACATATTACACTGAATTGCTTTGATGAAATCTTGTCCATGCAATGCAGAATTTCATGTAGTTTTAAGAGAAAATAAACGAGAGATGTAAGCTTTAACTGCCATCTCCAACTGGTAGCTTCCATTATGTGAAGTTTCTTTGATGGGACCAGTTAAAAAATTGCTGTTGTTGAATTTCTGCACGTTACCACAAGATATGGGATATCACACAGATCTAGACAAGAGTCAGCATAAGCTCAATTGGAGTGAGGTCCTAAGAAGAATAAATCTATCTATCTATCTATTCAAATGTTCCAAGGAGATTGCAGACAAGAGAAGATACTTCCAAGGGACAGAATCTTGCTAAATCTGCCCAACTGCAATATTTTAGGCACTTCTCCCTTATATTTTGTATCAACTATCAAGGAGAGTCAAAAAGTTTCAAACACCAGTCTCAGCTAAAACTCTTTTAATGGGACTTAAACAGTAGGTACTTCTGCTCTTTCAGTTCCTGATTTCTATCCTTGAATATCGGGGAAAAAAAGATGAATGACATTGCCTTTATTGTTTTCATTTTTTAAAAAAAACTGTCTTCTTGAATTGCTTCAATAAAAGACTTCCTAGCAGGATTTAAAACTCCTTTGGATTTTCCTCCTGAACCCTTGAATTCATCTGAACTGTAACATATTAACTAGCTTGTTCCTTTCTTGTTTAGTGGCTTGGTATATTGTCAAGTTATGTTGTATCTGATTTTTTCTTTCTTTTCTCTCTTCCACTCTTTCCCCCTTCCTTACAGCTTTTTCTATTTATTTTTATTTCCCTTCTGTTTAAGAATGATGTTAAAAGTTTATCCAGAAGGGAGAAGTTGCAGAGTCATGTCAACTAAAAATAAAAATTTATCCATTCTTCCCTTGCTTGTTGTTTTTTTTCCTCTTGAGCTTGATCCTATCCTATTTTTCTTTTACATTTAATGATCTTTTTTTAAAAAAAAACTTTACACTTGTAGTCTTTATTTCATTTGTATTTAGAACTGTTAATGTACAACATTGGAAACAAGATTAACTTTTTATTTTAAGATTGCTTTATATTATGGGTCCCCAAACACCAGCTCATTGAGCCCTTCTTGAGATTACAGATTGCTCACTGACCCCCCTAATATTTATTTATTTATTTAGTGAGATTTATATACCGCCTCACAGTGCAAGCACTCTCTAAGCGGTTTACACCAGTGAGCAATGTATATTTACATTGCCCCCAACAATCTGGGTCCTCATTTTACCTACCTCGGAAGGATGGAAGGCTGAGTCAACCTTGAGCCGGTGAGATTTGAACCGCTGACCTGCGGATCAGTGTCAGCTAAAGTGGCTGTAGTACCTGCCTCTAACCGCTGCGCCACCTCGGCTCTTCAATATGTATTATATAAAAACAATTTAATAAATAATACTTTAACTACTACTACTACTACTACTACTACTACTACTACTACTACTACTACTACTACTACTACTACTACTACTACTACTACTAATAATAATAATAATAATAATAATAATAAATAGAAGGAATAGAACTGGGAAATGGAAGCATAATGAAAGCATTAGCAAATACCTAGGCATATTGGAAGCAGATAACTTGATAACTTGAATGGAAAAGTCAAAGAGTCAACACAAAAGGAATACATCAGGAGGGACGCAAAATATTAAAATCAAAGCTGAATGCTGGAAACATAATTAAAGCCATTAATACATGGGCAGTTCCAGTGATACGCTACTCAGCTGGAATCATCAACTGGACTTTGGCTGAACTGGAAACCTTGGACCGGAAAACGTGCAAACTTTTGAATATGTACCATGCTTTACATCCATGAAGTGACATTGACAGGTTGTACCTGCCAAGAAAAATAGGAGGCAGAGAGCTATTACAAATGCATCAAACTGTAGAAGAAGAAAAAGGAAGTTTGAATGATTATGTGAACCAAAGTACAGAAAAATTGCTGCAGGCTGTGAAAATGGAGAACATTATAAAAACAACAGAAACAAAGGCAGAATATAAAGAAAAACAGCTGGAGGAGAGATTAAATAGATGGAAAACCAAAGCTTTGCATGGACAACACTTGAAAAACATTTAAGGAAAATGTGATGACAACCTTACATGGGCATGGCTTAAAATGGGAGCCATCAAGAAAGAAATGGAAGGTTTAATACTCGCCGCTCTAGAACAAGCACTACAAACTAATGCCATGAAAGCGAAGATACAAAAATCCACTGACAATCCAAACTGCCGACTTTGCAACGAGAAAGTTGAAACTGTTTCACACTTAATATGTGAGTGCAGCAAAATCGCGCAAACTGATTACAAAGTTAGACATGATCGAGTTGCTAAATTAGTCCACTGGTCATTATGTAAAAAATATGACATACCTGTATCCGAAAAGTCATGGGAGCACAAAGTGAAAAAAGTTACTGAAAATGAAACGGTGAAGATCTTGTGGGACTTTTGAATACAGACAGATCGTCATTTGGAACACAACATGCCAGATATCATGGTTGTCGAGGGCCGAAGAGTACAGTTTATTGATATCGCTGTACCAGGAGATGCCAGAGTCGAAGAAAAAGAACTGGGAAAAATTACAAAATATTGCGACCTGGCCATTGAAACTACACGGCTATGGATGAAACATGTAACAGTGATACCCATTGTCATCAGGGCACTTTGTACCATGTCCAAGAATTTCACAAAACACATCAAGAAATTGCAGCTTCCTGCAATAACACCAGCGAAACTGCAAAAAACGGTGCTACTCGGAACATCATATATTTTAAGAAGATACTTGGTTTATACCTAGGACGCTGCCAGCAACCCGTATCAACCATTAGCACCAGTCAGTGGTATTTGTGACACTTTTTAAAACATTCAGTTGACTGAGTTTCATGTTTAATGAATAATAATAATAATAACAACAACAACAACAACAACAACAACAACAACAATAATAATAATATCATCCAGAATTAAATCACAAAATCAAAAAACTTACAAATAGAACAACTGTGGCATAAGAAAGCAAAGACAGTACCAATATAGGTAATAGGCACCTTGGATGCAATTGCAAAACAACTGGAGCACCACTTGAACACCATCAGCATTGACAAAATCACCATTGGTCAATTGCAAAAGGCAGCTTAATCTGAAACAGGTTACATCCTATGACAATATATTTAACACCATCAAACAACATCTGCCTATTTCAGATCCTGGGAAAGGATTCAGTACAAGGTGGATAAAAATACCAAATCCAGTCTAAACATTTGACTGTGTGACAAACCATAATAATTTGTTATAATAAAGAGAGACAACTCAAGGCTGCTCTAGTTGATGGTTGAGTCTTACCACTTCACCTTCACTTCACCTTCAGGACCTGGGACTGGTGTGGAGACCCCAAAAGACTAACTGACCCCAATTTACTTTTCATTATTTATCAATCACCTCTTGATATTTACTGACCCCCAGATATTTACTGACTCCCCTTTTGCTCTCCAGCCATTTATCAACTCCATGGATAGACCCCTTGATAGTCTCTTGGGAGTCAAGACTGACCACTGCTTTATATCATATACTTTATATTATATTTGTCTTATAAAATATTGGCAATTGAGTGATAGATATTTATGGTCTAATAAAGTACTCTTAGCTGAATGTAGTCTTAATTAGAGTTGCCTTATCCAGACCTATGGCAGCTATAGAACTTAAACTATTGCACATAGAGAGATAGCCCACAAGGCATAACATATTGGAATATGCAGAACTGGGACCACACAAAGTTCTACAATAGAGTGCTGCAGTGTCACCAAATGACTTTGCAATTTTATCCCTTGTCCAAAAGATACTGGCCTTGCCTCAGGCCAGAGTTTACGTGGATTTATCCTCCTGTTTTCTGCGCTGCAAAACACAAAATTTCAGGATTAGGTGTTACTATATCAACAGTGATGTCTAATGCTCTGAGCATCACTAGTAAGGAAAGGCCAGAGGATGCGAGTTGCAGCAAGAGTCCAGGGCAAAAGTAAAGGAATGTTCAAGTCAACCCAGAGCAATGTCACAGAAGTCTAGTTGGGTTCTCTTCTAGAACCTGTAACTTAGAACCCACCGCCTTCAATTCCGGAGAGAATCAGACTGTTCTTCTAACTTATTCAATGATTGTTCAGTAAGTGGCTCTCAGTAAGGGCAGTACAAGTCCCAGGCTGGGTGTGAATTCTTTAGACCGACCCTTATCTGCTGCTCTGGGATGGACATGTGGTTTTCTGAGACAAACAGAAGGGCAGAGGTGCATGAAGCTAGATTCCTAAATTGCAGTTTTTTCTGCAAGAGAAACAGGGCCTAGGGCCTAGGCCTTTTGTATGTGTTTAATGTGCTGGGATGATAAGGGTCTGTCGCCAACTCTCAAAAGAAAATTGACTCTAGTATATTGTCCCCCAAACTTCTGAAAGGTGAGGAACTTTTGGGGGAGGATCTCTATGGAGATTCTCAGTCATCCAGGTCATGCTTTCAAAAGCCAGCTGGATTTTGTTTTTCCTTGAAGACGTTTTGCTTCTCATCCAAGAAGCTTCTTCGGTTCTGATTTGGGAGAGGAGTTTTGCTTTCCTTTTTGGGTGAGAAATTGGAGGCAAGCTTCATCTGACAGCACTTTGGAGATGGGGGCTGGGGCAGAATTGAAAAAGTGGGAGATTTTAGGCGGTTTTATTTTTTTATTTGCCTTTCAATGAATTGGTGTCATAGCTGCCTTTGGGAGGGGAGTAAGGGTGGGGGGAAACAACCTCTGACAGAAATCCCTCCTCCTTTCCTGGTACTTAGCTTGAGACTTCCTATAATCTTACACCAGCAGTGGTGCAATTAGAGCTGCGCCATGGGTTGGCCTGAAGTCCTGCAGCCTAGGACCCCCCAATAACCAGTCTGAGAGGGAAGGGAAGGGAATGAAAATAGCAACTGCCATGGGATGTTAGTGCTCACGGGTACAGTGTATTGTGATCCCCCCCCTCAGTTTTAAAACAATTTTTACACTTAGGTTTTTTTATTTTTACAAACGCATACATATTTGCAATTGCTTATGTTATTGTGTGCAAACTGTGCATGTTAAAGGCTACAACAGAAAAGTATTTCTGTTGTGTTATTGTGTGGATGTTATTGTGTGCATGTTAAAGGCTACAACAGAAATATTTGGTGTAAATGCATCAGGCAGCAGAAAGAAATGCCTGTTATTTCAGGAGTCAGGAAATAAAAATGATATAATGGCTGAAGTTGTTTAAAATAAGAAACTGCATTTGAACTGACCCTCCTTCCTTCTCTTCCTTTTCCTTCCTTCCTTCCTTCCTTCCTTCCTTCCTTCCTTCCTTCCTTCCTTCCTTCCTTCCTTCCTTCTCTTTCTCTCTTTTTTCTTTCTCTTTTCCTTCCTTCCTCCCTCCCTCCCTCCCTCCCTCCCTCCCTTGCTCCCTCCCTCCCTCCCTCCCTCCCTCCCTTCCTTTTTTCCTTTCTTTTTGCTGTAAGGCAGAGTTTTACAACCCCAGCAGCTTTAAGATTTATGGACTTCAGCTCCCAGAATACTCCAGCATGCTTGCTGGAGAACTCTGGGAGCTGCCTTTGCACATTTTAAGTTGCTATGGTTGGGAAGCATTGCTCTAAGGTAACAGGAACATACTATAGAAGTCATTACATGGAGGAATTCTGGGCAGGGGAGAAGAGAAGTGTTAGTTATATCGATTGCAACTGAAGTAATATGTGTAGCCAGCTAAAGAGGACCTCTATAAGGCAATTAAGGCCAGTAGTGACCTATCTGCACCACTAGAGAGCGCTGGAGCTAGGTTTCTTTTGGACATAAGATTAATATTGGGTAGGATATTTGTGACCTGTAGATGTACTTGAACACTCCCCACTGCAATAGCAAGCCCGAAGGGAAAAATGCTAAGAATTGCAGTTCAGCAAAATATTGGGGTGAGAGGGTGTCCTCAAAGGTCAAAGGTAGCTTTCTGGCATGGGGGGGGGGATAGATTTCCATCTGTGAACTAGAGGAATAAAATGCTATTCATTGAGATTTTGGTTTTCCAAAAATCTTTACCATGTTTGATGTCTTTCATATACCATGGTTGAGCAAGTATGGGTAGAATGACAATGTTCTTTGAATTTTGACCAAAATTAGACCTGCAAGATCTTAGGAGAATGTGATCCTATAGAATGAGCGATTGTATGGAAAACTGCACATTTTCTACAGCTAACTGCTTTTTCCAAAGAAAAATAAATTAAAAGGTGAAAACAGTCAAACTGAAGCATGAACATAGTTTTTTTTTGCTGACTATAACATTTCAAATATTCAGTGCCAGATGATTTCCTTTAAAGGGAAGCACTGAAGCATCAAAATAAAACATGTATTTTGTTAAGTTGGCCCGCAAGTTTCAGGTCCCAGGAGTTAGAGAGAAAGCAAGGGAAAGATAAATGAATGAATGAATGAATGAATGAATGAATGAATGAATGAACGGGTGGGTGGGTGGATGGATGGAATGAATGGTCTGGCTGTTTGAATCTTATCATATTTTATATGATTATATATAATAATATATATTATAATCTTATTATAATGTTTCCTCTTATCAGTACCCATTGTTAATGTATATAAACAATGTTATAGCTATGTATATTACCAACACGTACTTGACAAAAATAAATAAATAAATAAATAAATAAATAAATAAATAAATTAAAATCTCTAACTGCCTGTGAAAGTCCATAATGCATTTTTCTTTCCCCATAGGCCACCCTGGAATCTCCTGCCTTCATCTTACCAGCCCTTCACTTGGGATAGTGTTTCTTCTACTCAATGTTTTTTTAGGGATGAAGTATCTTCTGCTTCTGTCTCTCCTCATAAGCCTTTCATTTAGTGTTGGGGGAAAGATCTTTGGACGTTGTGAATTGGCCCAAGTGTTGAAGAAAGCTGGCTTGGAGGGATATCGTGGATACAGTCTGGCTGATTGTGAGTCCTTCATCCTTTCTTTGCCATTTCCCCACCTCTAGGTGAGAGCTATCCTTGTGTCCAGAGCTGAACCCATTATTTAGAAATGTAATTCTGTTGGCTAGACTGATACATTTCGACAGTAACAATTGAGCAGAAAAAAGTCACGGTCCAAACTATTACGAGCTAATCTTCCAAAGAAAAGGACAAAAACCAGATTCTTATGTCACCCTTCAACTATTGGGATCCAGCTTCCATCAGCTCCAGTCAATACGGCCAACGAACAAGATGATGGACGTCATAGTCTAAGAACAGCTGGTGACTTACTTATCCCCATGAACAGTTTGAGCCAAAACCAAACCATTGTAAAATAAGCAAGGGTCTGTGTTCAGAAATGCTTGATGAATTAGTATACCTCTTCCAAGTGCCAACATCAAGCTTTTCCTAGATCCAATACAGAGGTGGTATTCAGCCGGTTCACACATGTTCGTGTGAACCGTTGGTGGAAATTTGGCCAAGATCACCGAACCGGTAGCGATGGCCGGCTGGCCACGCCTCTGAACCAGTCCCCTGGTCACCACTCATTCGCCCTGCCCACCATGTTCATTGCCGCCATGTTCTTCACACACGCGCATCCCATTGCCTTGCAAGTCCAATGGGATGTGCATGCGCGAAGAACATGGTGGCAACGGCATGGCAGCAGCTTTTCCCGTGATCTCTGGTACTTTTTGGCGGCCGGCGGCCAGCCACCTCAGCCACAAAGCTTCTTTGCCAGCTGCTTTCCAGCAGCGGCAGCTGGCTGGGGGCCGCCAAAAACTGTGGTCAGCTTGCCTTCTGGACTCTGGACCAGTCACCGTGGAAGGTAAGCAGCCTGAACAAAGAGGTGGTGGTGGGGGAGGAAGCGGGGCTAGGACTGGGGCCACTAAAGGAGGGGAAACGGGGGCGACTGGTGAAGGAAGGGCAAGGGTAGATAGGTGGAAATTCCAAAAATTTTCCTCCCTTTTCCTGTGGGCATGGCTAGGTGGGAGGGTCATGTGACTGAGTGGGCGTGGGTGTGAGTGATGTCAAGTTGGCCACACCCACTCAGTCACATGCCCCCCACCTAGCCACGCCCACCGAACCGGTAGCAAAAATTTTTGAAATCCACCACTGATCCAATGTTGTGTTAATTGGGAAAGAGAGTTCCAAATTACCCATTTTTCTTCTCCATACTACAGGGGTCTGCTTAGCCTTCTATGAGAGCCACTTTGACTCGGCGCTTGTGGACCATGAAGCTGATGGCAGCACCAGTAATGGCATCTTTCAGATTAACAGTCATATTTGGTGTGAAGATTACAAACACAGTAAACCAAACGTCTGCCAAATGCATTGCAGCGGTGAGCTCTCAAGTGGGTTGGCTTCAGTTCTATACAGTGACATTTAACTGGGCTGCCTGGCAGCCATATAAGAAAAGGTCACTACCATCTAACTCAGTCCTTACTGTATTAAGTATAAGAATTACCACTCAGTGGGTAATTCTGCCCTTATTTATTGTTATGGAACCATTGATCTGTGCATACCGGTCAGTGGGAAGACTGAATGGCTCAAATATATGACATGAAAAGACCTAATAGAATTATTATCTCCCATTATTAGACGATGCTTGGATAAAAGTGACGCTAGTAGATTATAGAGAACTCATAAGCAAGCTTTACACACATATTTTTTTCTTGCATGCTGGTACACTCTGCTAGATAGTCTAGGACAGGGGTGTCAAACTCAAGGCCCGCAGACTGGATCCAGCCCACAAGGTGCTTAGATCTGGCCCGCGGGGCCACCCTGGAACAGTGAAAGAACAGCCCACAGTGCCTCTGCCAGAGAAAATGGAGCTCGGGCAGGGCTGCAGGAAGGTGTTGTGACCAAAACAGGGCCCAGTGGGCTGCACATGGCCCACTTGAGCTCCATTTTTGCTGGCAGAGGGCTACAGGAGGCCACTGCGGCCAAAACAGAGCTCCCGAGGGCTGCATGCTGCCCTCTCGAGCTCCGTTTTCACTCGCAGAGAGTTGCAGAAGGTCATCGCAGCCGAAAACAGAGCTCGGGTGCCCGTTTTCACTGGCAGAGCGCTCAGGCCACCACAGGTGCCTCCGACACGAGTGACCTCAAGTGGCCACGCTCACCTTGCCCCCCACGCCCGCCCCCCAAGATTAAACACAACCCTAATGTGGCCCTCAATGAAATCGAGTTTGACACCCCTGCTCTAGGAACTGCTGTAAGGGTGAGATGGCTGAACTTTAGATTAGGCCAGGAGGCCTCCCTAAAATAGTGTCCTAGGCAGGTGGTTGAGGAAGGTCAGCAGGAAGTTTATAGCTCTGAAGGAACAGGAGTCTAGAGTTCTGTGCCTGATACTATCTTCTCTGTTATTACAGATCTGCTGACAAGTAATATCAATGATGATATCGTCTGTGCCATGCGGATTGCACAAGGACCCAGAGGCCTGGGATCTTGGTAAAATCATTTTGGGCAGGGGCAATGATCCCTTTTAAGACAGGCAAGCAGTTGCACAAAGCATGATATCTTCTAAGCAGCAATTGGGCTGGTCTGAGCATTCCTGGGCCAGGAGGCAGTGATATTTTTTTTTGGTGGGGGGAAAAGTGCACAATATACGTTACATATAATTTACTCTCTAAATTATTATTATTTTTTAAAAATGAGAATATTTTTATTCAACTGATTATATAATTATGCACAAATCACATCTGTGAATCAAAACAATTTAAAAAAGTAACTTAAATAGGAATGCTTGAATTTAATAGTTTTTAAATCAAATTTATCAGTGATTATTTTTATTATTAGCATGACCAATTGTTGATTCTTCTTAGCTTTTGTTGTGTTTTCTTGTCACTTTTCCAGAAAAAAAAAGTTATTATATCTATTAAGATGGATAGATATGGATAGATATATCCATTTTAATAGATATAAAGAATCAAGGTCAACTTTGAATCTAAATTTTATATGTATATATATATATATATATATATATATATATATATATATATATATGTATGTATGTATGTATGTATGTATGTATGTATGTATGTATGTATGTGTATATATATATATATATGTGTGTGTATATATATATATATATATATATATATATATATATATATATATATATATATATATATATATATATATATATATATATATATATATATATATATATATATATATATATATATATATATATATATATATATATATATATATATATATATATATATATATATATATATATATATATACCGGTATAACCTAAAATGGGGCACCTGCATCTAATAATTGGAAAAGAAATATGAATTTTACATCCTTTATGGTATAGGTCACATTTTAAGCAATGTTTTCAGAATGCCAATTTTCATCTTTTCCAATACAACAAATGTGCTTTGGAAAAAATGGACTTTTTCATTATATGTATTTTTACTTCTAGATATGTCTTTCTCATCCGCAGAAATTTGATTATGAGCCTGACTCATAGCTGACAAATTCAGAATCTTTGCATACTTACACACCAGATTTTGAATTTCTTCATTCTCAAAAATCTTGCTCTTGAAATGTTGGTATTTTAAATGCTACTCACTCTTTCAGTTCGCCATCCAGATGGTTACATACTTATGGTACTTAGAAATCACAGAACAGTATCACTCCAGAGGTGGGTTTCAGAAGGTTCTGACCAGTTCTGGAGAACCGGTAGCGGAAATTTTGAATAGTTCGAAGAACCGGTAGCGGAAATTTTGAGTAGTTCGGAGAACTGGAAAATATCACCTCTGGCTGGCCCGGTCCCCATCTATTCTCTGCCTCCTGAGTCCCAGCTGATCAGGGGGAAATGGGGATTTTGCAGTAACCTTCCCCTGGAGTGGGGTGGGAATGGAGATTTTACAGTATCCTTCCCCTGCCACGGCCACGAAGCCAAACCACGCCCACCAAGCCACGCCCACAGAACCGATAGTAAAAAAATTTGAATCCCACCACTGATCACTACTCCAATGCTAGTAATAATGTTTTCACTTTGGGGCTGACTTCCTATCCTGGCCTTAGCAAATTCCAAAGCCTCAGCTGGTGTAATGCACAATATACAGCATTTCTGCCAATTCAGCCAAAACAACATTTTCAACTGCAGAAGTAATGTAGCTTTTTGGGGTTCTGTAGTAATTGGCTATTCCATTCTCAACCTCCTTTGAGAAATACTGCACTAATGGTTTATATAGATTAGTTCTTTGACTGGAAAATATCTCGTTTAGTGGTCTTCATGAGACTACCTCATATTCTGCAATTTGGACCATTTCCTCAAATTGCAATTTCTTTACTGATGTCATACAAAATATCACATATACTGTGCAAACAGGTGTTTCTATACCCTTCACCAGAGACACATTTTCCCATGCATCTTTGTTGCCTAGAACTGTCCAATGAGTTATTCAATGTTGTTTTGTGAGATGTGGAATTTCCTTCTTGTGGCCCCTCTGTATTTTCCCTATGTGACTATTGCACCGTGTGAAGTGGACATTATCATCTTTTCCAGATTCAATTTGTTATCAGTGTAGAATTTTGTTTAGAGAGCCAGTTTGGTGTAGTGGTTAAGGCACGAGGATATAAACCAAAGGACCTCAAGTTCAAGTCCTGACTTCACACCCTACCTGGGTGAATTTGGGCCAGTCACTCTATCTCTCTCTGCATTAGGAAGAAGGCAAGGTCAAACCACTTCTGAAAATCTTTCCAATAAAACTGTTATTTAGGAAGCTAGGCAAGAAAACTGACTTATTTAGGCAGTCAACAGAAGTCAAGAATGATTCAAAAACAGCAACAAAAAAGAATGGTTTGATCCAGGGGCGGGTTCCTATTTTTTTTACTACCACTCTGTGGGTGTGGCTTATTTTGTGGGTGTGGCTTGCCAGCCATGTGACCGGGTGGGCGTGGCTTCTCGGACTGCTGAAGGGAGGGGAACTGAGATAGGACCTGCCGCCCATCCCCCCTCCCCTCAGCAGCTTGAGAAGCCTCAAACGTGCGAAAATGCCTAGGATCATCACCGCATGTTCGTGGCTTCTTGGACTGCTGAAGGGAGGGGAATGGAGATAGCTCCTGCCGTCCATTCTTTCAGCGTCTCACGTGCTCCCTCAGCCATCCTCCCCTGCTTGGACTCACTGTGGAGTAGGAAGGCAGTGCATGCACAGTGCCGGAAGCTCGGCTTCTGAGCATGCACAGAAGAATTTTTTTTAAAAAATGGCGGCGCCCTGGCACCGGCAGCCGACCGCACCGGTACTGTGACGTCACCAGCGGGCCGCTACCGGTGCTATAGAGTGGACCGCACCAGTAGGAACCCACCACTGGTTTGATCACTGTGAAAATCACCTGCATCATTACAGCAAATACAGTACTATTTTGTAACTCTTAGTATTAAAAGAGCCAAACTTGATAGATAAAATCCAGATTTTACTAATTGGAATCTTGTTACTTTCACTTACCATGAATGTGTGATAAGAGGCATTCAATATCAATTCATCACATTTTGGAAGACAACATGGTTAATACACTCAACAAATGCCAAAGTATAATTTTTGCTGCCCCATCTTTTTGGGAAGCGTAGTGTAATTTGCTATGTGATTGTGGGTGTTTTGAAGAGAGCGCTAAAGCATTCATGGAAATGGCAAGCTATACAGTCAATGAATATTTTTCACTTGTACCCTTGACTTTGTCTGAACTTGCATTAGCATTTGATTTCTTTACTAAATGTTTTATCCATCACCTTGTTGAATTCTTCATACCTTGCACACTTCCTCCAGAAGGGATTCTTCTTTTTTTATTGCAATTTCTCCTTAGGCAGTCAATTTTTATGAATTCCATGACTTCCGATCAGCACAATCACAACTAAATTTGGTTTCTGCATGTGACAGTCATACTATACACCACTATCTTGAGTGTAAGAAAATGTTTTTCTTAGCCTATGTGCCTACAGGCTTCCTTAGCACTTAGTTGCAGTATTAATTAATTAATTTAGTCATGATAATTTTAAAAGTCCTGTGGCTTTTATGTTTCTTAATATCATTGTCATTATCTTGTACAGATCTATGTGCTTTAACATTTTGGTGGGATCAAAAAAATCAAATTGTTGTAACCGTTTTCTTCAGCCTGACTCCTAGGTGTGAACCTCTCCTCCCTTTCTCTCTCCTTAATTTTCCCCTTTGCTTTGATCCCCACCCCCTAGCGGTCCATCTCTTCTTGAGCCTGGAGTCTACCGGAAGATGCCCAGGCTTCAGCCTAGCTCCTAAAGGAGAGAAGCAGATTAACAGAGTTGGAAGGGACCTTGCAGGTCATCTAGTCCAACCCCCTGCCCAAGCAGGAGACCCAAATCTGCCTCTACCTAGGATTGAACTCAAAACCTCCTGATTGTGAGGCAAGAGCTCCACCTCTAGGCATAGCAGCTTCCCCTCTCCCTCATTCTCTCTTTCCCACTTTGCTTATCGATTTGCAAAGACACACTTCATTAATGCATTATCTTTGACAGTGAGTGGGGAAAATGAGTTTCATGTGTGGAAAAGTGCAATGGCTGCTGCATGGACACACACATGGGCACCACAGACGTTAGGCATGGACATCATGATTTTTGTTTTGTTTTTAAGAAAAGCCATCAATGGCCTTGGGAATTATTTGAGAAAGAGGATTCAAATTTGAACTTTGGGGGTGGGGTGGGAAGGCTCAAACCTCAAATATGAGTATATAACCCATTGTCTATTGCCTTATAGAGGACTTTTTAAAAAAAGTCTATTTAAAAGTACTTTAAAAGTACTGTCCTGATATCCAACATTTGCTGTTAATTCCATCTTCTGGACCAACCTTCTCCAACTCAGTATCTTTCTGATAGTCCAGTCCATGTTGTCTGGATTTGGGAGTCCAAATCATTTATTTATTTATTATTTATTTATTATTTGTATTTATATGCCGCTCAATCTCGCAGGGACTCTGAGCGGCTAAATCAAACACGTAAGGAGGATAATCAGTTGGAGAAGGCTATTTTGAACATGAATGAATGAAGCTTAGTTTTCTGGGTATTGACCAAGGAATAAATGAAAATATCAATAGCATAATTCGACAGAAAGAAAATGAATTGTACGTATACTATACTAAAATAATGACATACAATAACCTGAAGAAGAGGACAACTTTAAAAAAAAATCTACAAATATCAGAATGAAAATCTCTTCTTAATTAAGTACATCTCTGAATAATAGATTTGGAATTTCATACGAATGAAAACATAATAACTGCTGAAAATCATTAGATTTTTTTTGGGGGGGGTGTTTTAAAGTTTTCTCGAATCTACGTAGATTAATGCTCCATATATTTGAATAATTTTCAGTCCTGGTAACAGCACTAAATACTTATCCTAGAAAATATCTAAAAACTATAAATTGCTTACCTGTAGAGTTGTCACCTGCTGTCAGAGCTTGGGAGAGGGAAAGAGTGAGGGAGCAATAAAACTGTAGTTTTTCCTATCTCTTGATTGCCATCTAGTGGTCTTATGGATTTTTTGCAGGTTAGATATGGTTGCCCCATACTATTGTTTTAAGAACGCCAATACAGTAATTGATGATGAGAATGTCCTACACTTTCTCTGCAATATTCGAACACTATAACTTGATGCAACAACTTCACATTTCATAACACTGTTGTAGATGATATTTTCAACTGATGAAAATCATCTTCTCTCCTTCTATTTGCAAAGCTTCTTCCCCTGGGGATTTACTTTGTGCTAATTAATTGGTAATCACACAACTGTACTGTATATATAGTGGCTACTGTATGTGCTGCCATCTAGTGGCTACTCTGAAAGTGTGGAGTCACCGAATTTGCATTTCAGCACCTGAATTTGGCAATGTTTTGGCTGTTGTTAATATTATCCATAGCAGGGGTGGGTTCCGGATTTTGTTACTGCTGGTTCACTCAGGGACGCTCTGTGCGTGCGGGTGCGTGCGTATGCGCAGTACTAAAAAAAGCTTATGCGCAGAAGCAGAAGCAAAAAACAAGATGGCGCCGCCTATGGCGCCGCCCAGAGAACCAGCTCGGGGACGCAGCAGGCCTGAGTCACTGCCGGTTCCAGCGACCCAGGCC
Organism: Diadophis punctatus similis; assembly: GCA_023053685.1. Lineage (NCBI taxonomy): Eukaryota > Metazoa > Chordata > Lepidosauria > Squamata > Dipsadidae > Diadophis > Diadophis punctatus. Next base: position 116,781,216 of record JALIGW010000002.1, read on the forward strand.
GCCAAGTTACTAACGGTTCTATAGAACCGGTCAGAACTGGTAGGAACCCACCTCTGATCCATAGATCAGTGATTCTCAACCTTTTCTTCACAACAGACCTTTTGTGGCCAAGGACCATGGCCACGGACCACCAAGACTTAACTTGAGATTTAAATCATAACATTTCTTCAAGCCTTTGTGGACCCCCTGTAACAACATCACAGCCCCTGCCCAGGTTAAGAGCCACTGCCATAGACTACTTAACCATTTTATTTTATACCTCCTAAGAGATTGGGATAGTAAGCAGGTTCCCTTCCTGTTGTATCCTTCCAACTACCATATCTATCCTGTGAGAAAGATGAAATGCAGCTTTGATTACTGAGCACATAGCACAACTACCGTAAGCAGGAATTCAAAGCCAGGACTAATCCTGTGTTGGAGCTACTTGCACAATTGCAACCTCACGAAGCAGGAGAATAAGCACTGCTAACTAGCCCCATCACATTTCACTGTGCATGGAAAGATGTCTGCCAAGGAGTTTTTTTCCCCTAACAAACCTCTCTTCCTTTATATGGCAATTAGGATGTGCATTATAAGGACTTCTCCAATGTGTAGGGCAGGGCAAATGGGACAGGAGTGATGGCAGAGACTAGCCCTTCCCACTGGATTGTGGATGGAATACTCGAGACAGTATTGTTGACAATTTAGGATAACACCCATTCTAGGATACCTGCGGGACCGCATCCTACCGCATACCTCCCTATGACCAGTTAGGTCCCACAGAGTTGATCTTCTCCGGGTCCCTTCAGCCAAGCAATGTTGGCTGGCGGGCCCGCGGGGGAGAGTCTTCTCTGTGGGAGCTCCGGCTCTCTGGAACCAACTCCCCCCCTGGAGATCCAGACTATTCCCACCCTGCTGGCCTTCCGTAAAGCCATTAAAATATGGCTCTTCCGGCAGGCGGGGTGATATTGAGATCAATCCCCCATGTATGAATGTTGATGTGTTTTTAACCTTTTGCAATTTTTAATCATTTTATGGTTTTATATTGTTCTTATATTATGCTGTACGCCGCCCCGAGTCCCATGGGAGTTGGGCAGCCTATAAGAACCATTATTATTATTATTAATAATAATAAAATAATACTTCCACACAGGCTTCTTCCATTCCCAAAGTTCCTCAACCAAGGAAAAATCGTATCTAGCATCCCAGTACTGCATTTCTCAAGTTAAAATGTATTGGTAGGCATATATTGGATCACAGTCCAATGATTATATTCTGATATATCTTTCCCCATTTGTGGTAATACTCCATGCTATTTGGATTTCTTATCTCAAACACCAATGTTTGCTGAGAATGTATGATGGAAATGCCAAGCTAGAAATGAGATTGCATCAGAAATAAAATCTTTATGATTAGTTAAATAAAAGGACACAAGTAGTTACCAGAACTAACCTCAAAGAAATTGGTATTTTTGGTTAGTTCTGGTAACCACTTGTGTCCTTCAATTTAACTAATCATAAAAAGTTTTATCTCTGATGCAGACAATCTGAGCATTTCTAGCTTGACATTTCCATTATACATCCCAAGCTAATCACATTCTCACAATTAGTATACAGGTAAGTCCTTGTTTAGCAACTGCCCCGTTTAATGACTGTTCAGTTATGAGAGTGATGAAAAAGTAATTTTGTGACAACCCTAACCTTAATCCTCACATTTATTACCTTTTTTGGCTCTGTAAAGCAAAGGTAAACTGAAGTAAGATTACAAACAGTTGTGGTTTCACTTAATGGCTGCTTCACTTAATGACTGAGTTGCTGGTTCAAATTGTGGTTGTTAAATGTATCTATCATGGTTACATTAGTCTTCTTTCCTGTCTGCTTAAAATTGCTTGTTTCTTACAGCGGGAATCCTGTGATTTTTGTACAAGCTTCTGGTGAACTGAAAACTCATCTATTCCTTATTCTTTCTTAATGTTGCTGCTAGTCTGAAGGGGTTGAGTAATGTCAGGCATGAGAGAGTGCTACGTGTAAGGCATATCATAAGCATGAATGCATGTGCAGTTCCTTTTGCCTGGCCCAGCAATAATTGTGAAGCTGCAGATAGAAAGACTTGCATTCCTTGGGTTGTTTGAACAAGGTGTTCTTCAAGAAGCCATCCATTGAGCTTTGCAACTGCATTGTTCTCGTTTTTAAGAGATTATACAAACTGTAAACTGCACTGTTTTCCATTTGTGTTATTTGCTTAGGTTGAATTTGCTAATAAGATTCTCCTCTCCCCTCCACTCTCAGGATGGGTTGGAGAGAAAATTGTGAAGGTCTACAGTTGTCCATCTGGTTGAAAGGATGCAGGCTATGAGAAGGAGAGAGACCAAGAGAAAAAAGAAGGTACTGAAAGCCGTGAAAAATGATTTTAAGAGCCCTGGGACTGTTGCCTTCCTGAAGCTAAGCAACCCTACCTGATATTAAAAAAAACCTCTGGATTGTCCCTTACCAGAAGACAGATTGTAGCTTGGACTCTTTGAGAAACAGATCTTGTGGTATAAAAAAAAGCTTATTCAAGCAATGATTGAAATGACATCTATTAAAAACTCGTGTGTAAGTTTGGACTGGGATTTGTGATGTTCCAGTTTTCAATTCATGAAAGGCCAAAATTGTCAGATAAAACTTCTTTAAACATGTTAATGACTTTCTCCCCAAGACATGTATTAGCAATTTAATAAGCAGTGATAAAAGGAACTAAGACAAGTTGGTTCTGATGTACTTAAGCATTCAATGAAGGTGAAGCAGTAAGACTACAAGGATGGGACAATAATAATAATATAGCTGAACTTATTTCTGTGAAATGCAAGGTATCTATAGTTCCATGAATGAACATGTGTAATCCCATCTAGTGTTGAAACTAGAAAGTTTTGAAAACATCTGCTTGAGTGATCTTTTTTTGAGTAATTTATTATCCATCTAATTCAGAATTTTGCTTTCAAGGCCATAGCTTTGAACTGGCATTTAGAAGTTCATTCTTTGGAACAATTTAGTATTGTGATTCTAATGACTATCTGAAGTCAACTCCAATTAATTTGCCTAATCCGTAGACAAGTAGCAAATCTGAAGCCTACCATATGCATCCATTTAATTTGGGGATATTAACCAAGTTTGGGATTACAGTGGTGACAAATCCCATTGTTCAGAATTTGATCTTGTTTTCAAATTTTAGATGTCTTATTAAAATCAATAAATTTTGGTGGCTAGAAATTTAGGGGTTATCCAAAGATAAACACTTTTTTCTTGAAAATATTTCGCATTCATGTGCACATCCGGTTCTCTTTAAATGAATTTTAAACTCAAAAAGCAAAGACTGTTAAAACTAGCTAATCTAGTCTTCCTTAATCTGTAGACCACCATAGGAATTCTCATCACTAGGAAACACTGATCATGCACACTATGAAATGTTATTTTTAAACTTTTTAAAAGGAGGTTGCTTAATGGGCTAACAATTAGAAATATGGTTATGAAAATTTTCCCAGCGGCACTTTAGAAAACCATTATGGAATAAGCTTTTGTTAAGTCAGACCCAACTCCCAACAAGTTGAAAGACCTGAGTCCCTTAGTTACCCCCTTGGTATCTATGAGCATTTAAGCAAATCAAACAGAGGAGATAGTTTATTGCAATATATTGAAAATTTTATTTATAGCTTGCAACATTGTATTGAAAATTTTTTGACTTTTCAGGATAGTTTTAACATTTGCATGCAATGCAAAACACATTAATAAGCTGCCATTACAGATCAGACATTTGATAAAACCCAATTATCAAAAAAGTATTTTAAAAGTATTAATAAAAGCACATGCTATTATAAGTATGCAGAAAAATGGGAAAAAAATTTGTTCATGCATTTGGAAAATCCTGATTTGGGAGCTACCCAAACAATGTAGCACTTACAGAGTTGCTTTTAACATGAAAGTGCTAAAGTTTGAGCTGCACCCAGCCAGAAGGTTGTGCAGCCAAGTTAAGCCAGGATAGCTGTCTGAGCCACCTAGAAACCACTTCATCACGGAGCACTTAGGAACACATATGGCACAGAAGAACTCCTGGTGAAGTTGCCTCCAGGAACTTTCCTGTGTGAAGATCTCACAAGATGGGGACTCCAGAAAGACATTCCAAGCACAGTCCAGTTTGGAGTTAAGAACCTGAGCCAGAGCCTCACCCAAACAATGAAGCACTTTCTAGATTAGAAAAAAGAAGAAAGTGCCCATATCTGGGCAAGGCTCAGTCAGCGAGAGGATGGGAGATCATGGAGACACTTTTCTCTTGGCTTGGGAGTTCTGCAGACAGAAAAAGAAGACCATTTTAGACAACATAAAAAGACTAAATGCACCTCTTATCCATTGCAGTTTAAGGGAAGCCAAGGCAATAAGATGCCGGGTTTTGTAGTTCTGCCAGGCCCAAATCCCACACAAACAATATAGCACTTAATTGAATTTATTACTACAAGAAAGTGCCACTGTCTGCGTGGGCTTCAGGAGGCCTTTTTGGGTTAAGATTTTCACCTCTAGATTCAGCTTCTGGAAAAAAAAAAGCCGACAAAACTTACGAAATAAAACGATTTAAAATGATCCCGGGCGCCGCGTTTCTCCGCAGGCCGCCCGTTTGGGAGAGTCCTGCAAAATAGCCGGTCCGCGGTTGACCTCAGCCCGCAACCCAAAATTTGTTGTGAGCCAATGGCGCAATGCAATCCTACCATCGCTTCAGAAAGGTCGCCTACACGGGGACGGTTGAACAGTTTTTTTAAAACACGTGCGAATCCGCTGCTGCTAAATACGGACGCAAGCAAAGTACGCGCGACTTGGCCGTCTTAAAAAAAGTTGCGAAAAGGCCGCCATTCCCATTTTCTACCACTAGGGGCGATACACCCGAAACGAACCGTACTACTTAAGTGCCTGTATGGCCAATGGACGGCGGATGGCTCAAGGTACCTGGATTAAAGGGTAAAAAAGTTTTAAAAAGTTTTACAATATCCATCGGAAAGGCCCTTTTCTGCGATATGACGCGCTAGTCTCTCACACAACACCCCCCCCGGGACTCAATGGAGACAACGTGACCAAGACGACGCCAATACAAGGAAGCACTTTCTTCTTTAAGATTACAAGGCAGTGCAACTATATTGGTGGCGTCGAGGCAGCGGAAAAAGGTGTTCAAATGCGCAGGACCGCACCGCGCCCTCATCAGTTTCAAATGCCTGTAGAGTTCCTTTTCGTTTTCAGATCTGCAGGTTGAGTAGTAAGCTGGATGTCCGGGTGCCCAAAAAACTTTCCACCCATGTAGCACCGATTCAAGACACTTCCTCACCCCACAAAGACCTCAAAAGCCGATCCTTTGGCCACTCCAGCCACGTGGTCCTCAACCCAACTCAAAAAGGGGTCGGCTTTCAGTTTTCCCACTTCCCCAGATATTTCCCCCCACCCTCCCGGATTGCCCGCACTATATCACCTTCCAGCCGTCGAGAAAGCCACCATTTGCAGGAACTGGGGCGTTTGCAGACTGAAGTCTTGTCAACATTCAAGCGCCGGCAGCAGCGACATTGAAGCGGTCTTGAGGGGGGGGAGAAAAAGAGAATAAATGTCATCTCTGCCGGCCCGACTCTCCTCCCATTCACCAAAACCAAGGGTACCAATTTCCGCTTCCAGCTTGCCTTCACTCCACCCGGCCCCATAAATAGTTTTGGAAGGTCAAAAGATAGGTATAAGCTGGAAGGATCTCACGTGCTCGGGAGATCGGAGATAACAAGCCCAGCAGCAGATCTGTTGGGACTGTCCCTGCAACCCTCCCGCCCCACCGCCAAAAACTCCTTTTTTAAGAATTTCAGGAATTTAAATTTCCCGCGTGCCTCCCTCTTCAGTCGTCCCTTTCCAATTGGAAAAGTCTTCCAAAGCAGCGCCCCCCAGAGCCCGCTTCTCGGCTCATGCTTACCAGCAAAGCCGGCAGTGATGTCTCTCTTCTGGGATCCTGTGCTGTCCACCCAGTGCGCTACGCTTTATAAAGCTTGGGACTTCTGGGGTGCCATTGGCTCGTGACTTCCCACCATTGGCTTTCCTCCTCCAATCAAGTTCAAGAGCTGTGATCCCTTCTCCACCCACATTTCCCCCTCCCCTGGCCAAACCCTTGTCTGATCAAGGAATGGATTAGGGGAAGGAGGTAAAGCAATCAAAGAGTTGATGGAGGGCAGATAGCTCAATCCATTGCTGGAGACAATGGGTCAAGCCTCCCCCCACACATCCCATCCAGGAAGGTGGATGATACAGGAAGCCTCAGGCATGAATATTCCCGCCCATTCCATTCCAATGGGCCAGTCTTTCTTTAGCCTGATGGTTGAGGAATGCTTTTGTTTTACAAATATTCAGGTGATCAAGCCAAATCTCATGATTTTGTAGCACTTGAAAAGGCCAGGCAAAAGTATTGGGGGCAAAGTTAAGGGGGAAACCCAACCTTTGGGTCTTATCCATGACCTTTAAGACATTTTAACCCGTGGCCAAAAAGGGTTGCCATTCCCCAGCTACAATTGATGCTCATGTGCATATTTATTTATTTATTTTGCAATATAGGTATATTCTTCCTAGATTATTCCATTAAAAACAAAGTGAACAGGCCAAAGGATATAGAAATTTAGCTCAAATAACAACACTATGCATGAATGACCATACTTATTTCATGTATTTCTTTAATAGATTCTACAGCATTCTTCTGATGTAGGCTTTTAGCCATAGAAACTGAAGCTCAGATAATTTACAGTATATCAATTCTCCAGATGCCATAGCAAAGTGAAATATGTTCTTTTCTAGAGGTCACATGTATAGAATTCATGTGAAACATTCTATCCTTGAATGAATGGGTTTTTTTCCCTTGTTCCTTAGGTATATACATTGGTTATAGCAGTATTAATCAAGGAATATTAAATAAATCAAAATTTCTTCCAGTTGTGATCACTAATTACAGAAATTACAAAACTCTTCTGTAGCCAGGACCTTCATTTTATAATGAGACTTTTTTTTTGCTAAATAAATTTATCCAAAGAGCATCTTTGCTATTTCTTTGTTCATCTGCAAAAACAAACACCCCCCAAGATTTTCTCACCCCTAATTATTTCTTATTTCTTTCTACTTTAGTTCCATTGTTTACTTTCAGATGCAGTCTGTTGATAGCATACCCTCCCTCAAACCTTTGCTTCTCTCAAAATAATTTTTTGAGAGTGGCATTTTTTTTAAACAATTGATGATACAATCTTATGCCCTGTTTTGAATGAAATGGGACTGATCAATAGTACTGGAATGCAGGAAAAAACGAAGACTGCTTGTTTCTTGCCACTGCTTAAACCTTGTTCCAGAAAGTAAGGGTAACATTGATAATTCTGGAGAATGGTAAGTTTTTAAAATTCATAGCAATTTCCTTCATTGTAGTGTCTTCCATATGTGTTTCAACTTTCAGTGTTTCCTAGTCAAACTCAACATATCTGACCAACTCAAAATTGGAAAATCCTATTTTATGGCTTCAGTTGTTTTGTAGAGTTTCTACGGGGCATAGAAGGTACCATTTCTCTTTATTCTATGAGCCCCTGGAGGGATGAGGGATTTTTGTTTGTTTGTTTATTTAATTTATATCCCACATTTATTATTTTTATAACATTTCTCAAGGCAGTGAAATATCCAATACACATTTTTCCTCCTATTTCTCCCCAAAACAACAGCCCTTGTAGTGAACTTGTGACCTAAAAGTGTTGGAGCTAGAAGTTCCAGAATTGTAGTTCCAATACATCCACAAGCATCAATCTGCTGCAATACTTTTCAACTTTGGCAACTTTAAAATGTGTAGACTTCAACTCCCAGAATGCCCCAGCCAGCTTAAGTTTGCCAAGGTTGACAAAGCCCTGGTCTGCTGTATGAAGCTCAGGGTGAGCATGAAATTCTGTTGCTCTCTGGGACAGTGTACAATTAAGAAACTCTGCCTTGATGGGTTCTATTTCCATGTTCCCTAATTCTCTCTCTGCCTGCCCCCCCCCAAGGAAATCCATCAATCCAACTATGCCTTCATTGATTTAAGGAACCACTGCCTGATCGGAAGTCTTTCTTCCAATCACATAAAGAAAGCTGATTTTTGCCGTTTCAGTGGCATCTTGTTGATGTGGTGTATTAAAAGATGGGTAACAGGTGACATCAATTTTCCTCCTTGTTAGAATAGGCGGGTTTTGAGAAGTTAGAACAAATGCTCTGTGGCAGGATTGTATTCCTTCATATTAAAAAGAATAAAGCATGTCTTGGGTTATTTTTCTATTATTATTATTTTTTATGTTTGAGAATAACATCACACCAAAACAGGGGTGAAATCCAGCAGGTTCTGGAGAACCGGTAGCAGAAATTTTGAGTAGTTTGGAGAACCGGCAAAAACCGGCAAATACCACCTCTGGCTGGCCCCAGTGGGGTGGGAATGGGGATTTTGCAGTATCCTTCCCCCAGGAGTGGGGTGGGAATGGGGATTTTGCAGTATCCTTCCCCTGGAGTGGGGTGGGAATGGAGATTTTGCAGTATCCTTCCCCTGGAGTGGGGTGGGAATGGAGATTTTGCAGTATCCTTCCCCTGGAATGGGGTGGGAATGGAGATTTTGCAGTATCCTTCCCCTGGAGTGGGGTGGGAATGGAGATTTTGCAGTATCCTTCCCCTGGAATGGGGTGGGAATGGAGATTTTGCAGTATCCTTCCCCTGGAATGGGGTGGGAATGGAGATTTTGCAGTATCCTTCCCCTGGAATGGGGTGGGAATGGAGATTTTGCAGTATCCTTCCCCTGGAATGGGGTGGGAATGGAGATTTTGCAGTATCCTTCCCCTGGAATGGGGTGGGAATGGAGATTTTGCAGTATCCTTCCCCTGGAGTGGGGTGGGAATGGAGATTTTGTAGTATCCTTCCCCTGGAATGGGGTGAGAATGGAGATTTTGCAGTATCCTTCCCCTGGAATGGGGTGGGAATGGAGATTTTGCAGTATCCTTCCCCCAGGAGTGGGGTGGGAATGGGGATTTTGCAGTATCCTTCCCCTGGAGTGGGGTGGGAATGGAGATTTTGCAGTATCCTTCCCCTTCCACGCCCACCAAGCCACACCCACAGAACCAGTAGTAAAAAAAAATTGGATTTCACCACTGCACCAAAGATTAAACATGCGGTTCGGAAGGATAAGTCCTGGAAGTTCAGAAACTCAGCTACCCATAGCCCAAATAGAGGGGTGGAGATGAAAGCATAGGACTCTTAAGAAAATCCTAGTTTATTTTAATACTGTTAACAAAAGATTGTTTACAACACAAATCATGCCTACTTAAATATATACAGTATATATCCACTGAATTCCAAAGACCTTCTCCTAGTTCAGGGTATGGAATTGTAATCTTAACGTTCCTTCTTTCTCCCTTTATATGGGAGTCATCTAGTGGATTTTCTACTCCTGCTGGCTTTATTTGAGCCTATTCTTGAGCAACTGGAAGGGGGTGGGGGTGTAATTCTGGGAGTTGAAGTCCACAAGTCTTAAAGTTGCCAAGTTTGAAGACCTCTGTGAAAGTGCAATGAAATCAACATACATTATACTGTAAAAGCAAATTCCCTGAGTTTTGTCCAAATTTTTTTTTTGCATTTTTATTCCAACGGACACCCTTCGATCCAAGATTCCAGGTGGCAGTTATTATTTTCCTGCTGATGATGTTTTATCTTCATAGCAACTTTTATTAGGTGCATGGTCTAACATTGCCCAGTGCATTTCTCCTTGAGTGAGAATTTGAACCCAAGTCTCCCTCTTTTAGTTTAGCACAGGGGTCTCCAAACTTGGCAACTTTAAGCCTGGGGGACTTCAACTCCCAGAATTCCCCAGCCAGCAAATTAAAGTTGCCAAGGTTGGAGACCCCTGATCTAGCATCCTTCTCAGTACACAAATGGGCCAATGGGGGGGGGGAAGATTGCTAAAACAATAGCTGGTCAATTCCTCAACCCCCTCCCACCAAGGAAAGGATTTCTTCCCTGCATAATTAACTCATGGGACAAGTTGCCACAAGAAGTGATAATTGCTTTAAAAGGGGTATTAAGCACATTATAAAGGATAAGTTTATCAGTGATGATCTGTCATAGGGGCTATATGTAAGTTCCAGGTCCAAAGTTAAGTATTTCACTATGATTTGATTTGATTTTTTTTTAAATGGAAGAACCACCATGCCTAATTGATTTTTGTTTTGAAAGATCTGATTAGAAACTTAGGAAAACATAAGATTACTAGGTGGACTTTTGACCTGGTTCCACATGCTTCTGATGTTCAGTATACTGGTAAATGAGTAAGAAGCGTTGCATCTGAATGTGTGCAGATTGCCTCCGCCCCACCCCCAACAAACCACAATCTCCCTGCATCTTGAATTAAAATAGTATGAATGCCAGATCAGTAAAGGTGAGATTTGAACTGGAGGGAGGGGGAGGGGAGGAAGAGCTGGGGAAGGTCAGGAGAAAAGCATTTCTGAAGAATGAAATGCTTGGTTGAATGCTGATGGGAAAAGGCAGATAGTTAGATCAAGATGGAGTTTCATATAAGTTTAATACATTGGTTCTAATGCAGGTAGAACCTTGCTTAAATCTTGAAATAATACATGATGCCTAAGTCATGATTTTACAGGGATGGAAATGGGAATCAAACTTGACTAAGATCCCATTCAACCCAATCTCCCTCAATACTGTAACCTTTTGTTCCTTTTGAGTATACAAAGAATGTGGAATGTCTCACTCATCTTTATAACTGCCCTACAAGTAAATGCCTGGATCTGTTTCCTAGATCAACCATCTGGGTTTGTGGCCAGCTTGCCTGAGGGCACCTTTGGAAGCAGTGAGATCTTACACACCGGATCTTCCTTTCCCCCAACTTAATATTGGAGCACCAAGCAAAATTGCACAAGGGCATCCTCCAGAAATTCTTTTTTGCAACCTCAAAGTGGAAGTGAGCAAGACTATTGCACATCTCCTGTTGGTTTCACTGCTTAGTGTGCAGGAGCGTTTCCTAGTGCATTGTAATTTTCTTCAAGAGGGGTCTTTATTTGATAAAACAACTTGGCTATACACATTCATCTTCCACCCCTACCCCGGTGTGTGCGCGCATGAGTGCACTTGCCTTTTCCCCCTTCATTTTTCATTCTGGAATTACAGACCTAACCTATTCCCTGAAAATGGGTAGATACTCCTTGAAAGGAATGCAGTTCTCCCAAGTGTGCCAAGAGTTCACGAAAAGATTTAAAGTTCTCAGAACACAATTTGTGGGAAGAAAGTCTAGGATTCCACTCAACTCAATGGCCAATGATAGTTTACCTCATTGTGAAAGAAGTGAGGAAACCTTCATGGCTATCTAAAGAGGAAGGGAAGTTTATGACTATTACATCCAGAATTGCAGGATGGCGCTGCTGGCTTTAAGGCAGTGGTGCCTTATTTAGATGTTTCAAACATTAAATATTTAGATAGATATTTCAAGGGGGCCACAGGTGAAACATGCAATGTGCAGAAAAAACATAACGTGCAGAAAAGTAAAGTGAATTATATTGCAAATATTGCCTTGTTGATGTCAGAAACGCAGCTAATGTCTGGGTTACATTAATCGACCAATGAGCTACACTCAAAATAAAATTATGTAAGTCATTGCAAAACCGCATTACTGCTTTTTGAATAAATAAAAACATGTATTCTATTTGCAAGCCAAGTCTGTAAATGGCAATCTTTTTCACCAGTGATGGGACCCGGAGAGAAGAAAAGCAGGCTTAGTAGGGGCCATGAGCCCCCCCCAAAAAAAGCTTGAGAAAACTTTTAAGGGACAAAAATCTGAACTGACAAAGATGCATCACAAATGCATGCAAGGAACTGTTCACAGGGACACTGCTTCTCTTCACATCCCCAAATATGTCCTGCTTGCCACAAGGTTTGAAGGGGCTACTCTGGGCTCTAATTCCTCAGAGCTTAAACTGGTAGAAGCACAGAGGATTTTACGCCCTTCCTAGTAAATGTGGATCTTCCTGCCCAAATCTAAGAGGCTGAGGATTGAATGAACAGACTCAGATTTTTTCAGAGTTGTGGAGTGAAGGTGAAGGGCTGAAATCCAACTACAAGTTGGCATCAGATAGAAACTTACCTCTTAGAGGTAAGAAAAGCAGCTACAGAGATGATTTTGTAAGGCAAAACTCTGCACTCCACGCAGAGATCTGGTCGCTTGCAAATTCTGTTTCTGAGTAACATTCTTTGCCCTAAAAGCATTAAGACAGAATAGATTACAATTAATATGTCCCATTTTGTCTGAACAAACTTTTCCCCTGCAACTAACCGGGGCGTTTTTCAGAGTAATCCCGAATAAAATCAGAGTAGATCATAGAAAACACCCACACAATTTACATTTTGATCTCGAAATCCATATAGAAGTAAAAAGGATCCAGGCAAACTGGAAGAAAAGGAGAATTGCCACTCCATTTGTAATCAGCTGGAACATTTTGGGTGTTCCTTGAGCAAAGCCCAGCTTCACGTTCACATTGTTAAGTCTTTAGCTTTCTAAGCAGGTTTATTTTGAAGCCAGCCCTGCTGTTCCCAAGACTATATGTGCCCCAATATCCCTGCAGTTGATTGCTGAATTGGAGTCAGAGATACGGATGTGCTTTAACCTCTCAGAGATGGCAGTACAAATAATGCTGATATTTTGAGAAAACCATGGTTCCAGTTTCTCTTTGGGTTTTCCCTAAATTTCTAGAGGCTCCTTAATTGCCAAGAGTAGATGCTCGTGAAGGCTGTTCTTAATTCTTCAGCTGACCATTGCATCTGTGTTAAAATAGGTTGAAATATCCTAAATGTTGTTGCATTTCATCCCAAGAAATTTGGTGCAACTCACGGCAACCCTGTTAGACTGATCAGGGGGAAATATAGTGAATGCTGTGGTCACACTTTGTTTCCTAACTAAATGCAGCCTTGATACCATCCCAATATTCCCTTAGCTGGCTCCCTGCTAACTACATCCCCAATATACCTTAAAATACTGCCTGCATCCACATTTGGTAAGGCAAGAAACTGATGTATGGGATGAGATTGATTTCCCCACCAAAATGTCTTCATATTTTTGGAGCAAAAGTCTTATTTATTTATTTATTTATTTATTTATTTATTTATTTATTTATTTATTTATTTATTTATTTATTTATTTATTTATTTATTTATTTATTTATTGGTACTTCTAGGCCGCCCTACTCCCGAGGGACTAATTGAGAGGCTGGAATGGTGAATGCGCTGTAGTTCTTCATTCTCACACTGTGGAAACTGGATTCTGACACTGGGCTAGGCATGGATTGTTCCACCATACCTAGACAAAAATGGAGTTGTTGTTGTTGTTGGAACTGTGTGACAATTGTGTAACAATTGTGTGACAATGTGTGATCAAATGTAATGCTTTTTTTTAAAAAAATGCAGATTTTTATTCATATGAAGCATTTCCCTCAGGAGCTTAAGGCAATATACATAGCCTTCCCTTCTGCAATTTTCTCCTGAACAACAACTCTGTGAGGTAGGCTGGACTGAGGAAAAAACAAACAAACCCAAAGCCACCCAGTGAGCTTCTGTGGCTGCAGCTGGAACAAGCAAGAGGGTTTCCATGCTGTTAGTCTAACTACTATATCACTAGGGCTGTGCAGAGAAAGCTAAGCGTGGGATGATTTGAGGGAAATGGAAATGTGGCCTGGAGATCTCTTAAGGTGCTGGCCTAGAAAACAGCAGACTGTGAGTTCTAGTCCAGCCTTAGGAATGAAAGCTGCTGGGGAACTTTGAGCCAGTCGTTCTCTCACAGCCCAACCCACCTCACAGACATGTTGTGGGCAAAATAGGAGGAGAAAGAAGTATTAGGTATGTTTACCACCTTGAGCTACTTCTAAATTAATAACAATGGGATAAAAAAACAAAAAAAAAGATAACAAGCAAACAAAGGTTTGCATGTATGCATGTGGAAGCATGGATGGTCGTTTGCAATAGAAAATATGCAGGCAATTGAACTGACTGAGCCACATTGCAAGTTTATTGCATGGATCATGGAGGAGTGATTTTAGATGATTAAAGCTGAGTTGTCATATAATTAATTGCTATATATTATTTATTGCTGGCATATGGCTGTTGCTGGAAGTAAGGTCTGCCCTCTATGTCCATCAATAAACTAATAGACTATGTTCCCATTGAGAACCACTAGAAAATCAAGGGAAATTCTTTCTGTCCTTCAGCTGAAAATATTTGGAGGTATTTCTTCTTTGCACCACTTTGCAAGTATGGGGACAGCTTTCTCCTCCTCTGACTCATTCTGTTCATTCAGTTCACTTTGCTGGGTTTCAATTCATTCATTTCCTCTGGGGAGAAAAAAATAAAAACAGCAAATGAACAATACAGTATTGTTAATATGCTAATATATTAATCCCTTTAGATTTTTAGCTTTGCAGGACAAATCTGCATGGGAATTAGTGAAGGAGGTGCTAAGATTCTGTATGCATGGAAAAAAAGATTAGATGATGCTAAAATAAAATCTATTTTATGTAAAGGAGTGGTTTTTGGTAAATTCTGACATTTACTAATTTCTGAGATGATATACTTTTGGGTTTTTGTAAACTATGAGTGGCAACAGGCTTATGAACTACTAATGCCAAACAAGGAAGGAAATATCTATTCAAAGTTGTTACTTTTTGAAGTAGCCAGAGATACAATTTGAGTACTTCTAATGCTATCATTGGATCGTTTACTGTGTCTGGCCTTATGGCAAAAATCAACAATTTGATTCAATGAGTTTGAGTACTTCTCACTATATTTTTGTTAACTGCACTCACTATGAATCTTGACTTGGGCATTTTGGACAATCCAGATCTCAAATAAGCATTTTAGGCTGCAACCTTGAAGCCCACAAAAGAGCCCCACTGAATGTGATGGGATTTTATTTTTGCATAGATGTGGATAAAATACCACCCATCAATCTCTTTTAGCTCTTATTCCTTGTTTCTCTTGACTTTTTCCCTTTGTGTTTGCATTTGGACATCGTAACTAAAATGATCTCTATTTATAAAATAAAATAAAATAAAGGTGACATATGCCCTCTCATTAAACAATCTCACAAGACAGTTTTTGTTTGTTACATTTTGATGAGGCTGAAGATGGGATGTGTCTTTTTACAAGTTGAAACTTTGGGAAAGGAGCAAACTTCAGCTTCACAATTTTGATGGTGGAAGGTGACTTGGAGAGATGGATGAAGAGGATGAAAGCTGGGGAGGCCAGGCTTACTCTACCTTAGTGTAGATTCCTGCATATCAATAGTTTTTGGGAAGAGTCTCAGGAGGAGGGAAGAGGCAGGAAATCTGTGTCCCATGGGGAGTGGGTTGGGGGGGGGGCAAAATCTCTGCATTTGAATGGAAATTGAATAGACAGAAGGGCTTTGTGATGAGAAGATTAAGTGCCCTGTCACCAACTATCTCAACAACCTCCCACAAAACCTCCTTCTCTGCCTTCCCATCATAAATGTTTTCCTGGTCTTGTTTCAGAAGCCCTGGAGCCAAGGTTGACTTGCAAAGACACTTTATAAACAACCTTTCATTAAAAGTGGAATGAACCTAAGGCAAAGAGAGAAATAGAAAATCCTTCTTGGACATGCTTTGTTTGGGGTGGGGATAATCCTACATGAACTCCAGTAAGATACATGCCCATCTGTCTTCCCATGCTTCCATAATCTGTAACCCATCTTTTCTGTACCTGGTGCCTTCCAGATGCATTATGACCATAAGCCTAAGAATTCTCATCTAAGATGGCCAGTGGTGATCACAATTGTTAAAGCCCCCCCCACCCTGGATTATGGAACGGTGGACTAAAGAATGGGACATCTATGTATTTTTTTTTGTCAACACTGCGAATCTTTTGATGACCTTGAGCATGTACTATTTCACTCTGACCCTTGAGAGTGTGAAATGTAGGGCACACGGAGGAGCATGTGAGATGGGGAGAATATGGCCTGTTGTTTGAGAGCTTTGGAAGAGAGATGGGGGAATAACTGCTATAGAATAAATCTGTAATAAAATAATTCTGTTTCTGGCCTTGAAGCCACATAATTCCTGAGAGAGCTGAACCTGGCTCTCTGATGAATATTGAGTGGCCCCTCAGTTGTCAATCTCAATTGAGATGTAAGGAAGAAGCAAGGGGTAGATCAACAGAACTTGCTCTTGGATGAATCCATGGCAAATGGGCAGTCCTGCCTTTCCCCAATCTCCTTTGTCCTTAAGCTTCCTTCCATCACTTGCTGAACTCTCAAGCTGAAGGGCAGTATGATGTCTGTATGGAAATGGTCTTTCTCCCTCTTTTTGTGGAAGCAGCCCATTGCTGCTGAAGACATTGCAAGGAACTTTCAGGTGCAATGTTTACTTATCTCCCACCTCCACCTCACCTTTTGATTTAGATTTAGATTTTTAGATTTATTATTAGAGTTGGAAGGGACCTTGTAGGTCATCTAGTCCAACCCCCTGCTCAAGCAGGACTTCCTACACCATTTGAGACAGATGGCAGTCCAGTCTCTCCTTGAAGATCGCAAGTGTTGGGGCTCTCACAACCTCTGCTGGCAAGCTGTTCCACTGGTTGATCGCTCTCACCGTCAGAAAGTTTCTCCTCACTTCCAGGTTGAATCTCTCCTTGGTCAGCTTCCATCCGTTATTCCTTGTTTGGCTTTCTGGTGCCATAGAGAACAGCCTGACCACCTCCTCTCTGTGGCATCCCCTCAAGTATTGGAACACTGCTATCATGTCACCCCTGGTCCTTCTCTTCGCCAGACTGGCCAAGCTCACTTCCTGCAACCGCTCTTTGTATGTTTTATTTTCCAGACCCTTTATCATCCTGGTTGCTCTCCTCTGCACTTTCTCCAGAGTTTTTAATATTTGCCATCTTTTAATATTTACCACCTGCAGAAGTGGAATATGTATTATTATTTGGGGGAAATGTCCCCATAAAAAAAACAACTGGCAGAAACTTGGAACATTGTTGCTGGCATAAAAATAGAAATTTGAAAAGTCTAAGAAAAGTTGAGCTGGATCAGACAAAGGCCTGTTTTGATCACCATCCTGGTTCTTGTTCCTATGGGGAGGTGAAGAGCAGAACAGTGTGCTGTTACACACTGCTATCCATAAAACTGGCATTTCTGCATCTGATCTTAGGGGTAAAAATACAGCCCCAGAGCTTTAATTCTTAGCTTTCTCCTCATCCCACCCATCAACATTCAAGGGCCATTGCAAAAAGTAACTGTTCAGAAGAAGCCAACAATATCCTGACATTCTGAACTAATGAAGGTCCAGTTCATGGACAGCATCCTGCTAAGTCATCTTTGGGAGCACCAAGTGCAATAAATCCCAGATGAGACGTAAGATGCAAATAAATCTTAATAACAAATTGGGCTAAAACCTGCTGAGTTCCTAATCCCAGTAATCTATAAGTGCCAGTTTGGTGCAGTTGTTAAAGTATTGGCCTAGAAAGCAGGAAACTATTAGTTCTGGTCCTGCCTTAGACACAACAGCTGGCTGGGTGGCTTTGGGCCAGTCACTCTTTTTCACTCCAACTCACCTCATTGGGTTGTTGTGGGGAAAACAGGAGTAGGACTATTAGGTATGTTCACCGGTTTGGATTACTGATAAAATATTGAAGGCGAGAGATAAATCTAACAAGCAAATAACAGGTTCATTTATTTGTGGCTTAGCATGATGTGTGAACTCAATCATTGTAGTTTATTCACATGTTTACCGTCAGACTACCACTGAGTGCTGATTTAACCTAGCGCGTGAAACTAATCTTGCAAAACTCAAGGGTTTCTTATAAGAGAGAGAGTTGGAAGCAGGAGGGTTCTTCCAGATAGGCAAGAGTACAATCTCCATTAGTTCTCAGATGAGGATGATAGAAGTTGTAGTCCAATGTATCTGGATTCTGGAGTGCATTAGATATAAAGTCATCAAAGTGTAAAGAGTCTAAATTTGACTCCACAAAAACACAGGTCTCAAGTTCTGTAGCTTTTAACAGAACAGAGGTTGAAGGGACTTTGGAGGTCTTCTAGTCCAGCCCGCTGCTCAAGCAGGAGATCCTATATCAGTGATGGCGAACCTATGGCACGGGTGCCACAGGTGGCACGCGGAGCCATATCTGCCGGCATGCGAGCCGTGGCCCTAGCTCAGCTCCAGTGCGCATGTGCGTGCCCGCCAGCTGATTTTTGGCTCGCGCGGAAGCTCTGGGAGGGCGATTTCGGCCTCTGGAGGGCCTCCAGGGTGGCGGGGGTGGAGCGTTTTTGCCCTCCCCAAGCTCCAAGAAAGCCTCTGGAGCCTGGGGAGGGCGAAAAAACAGGCCTACCGGGCCCACTGGAAGTCAGGAAACGGGGGAGTGGGATGGGTCGCGCATGCATGTGCAGTGGGGTGGGGCGAGTGAGGGGCTTTGAATTATGGGTGTGGGCACGCACGCGCGTGTGATAGCGCGCGCGTGCACTATTTCGGCACTCGAGGAAAAAAAGGTTCGCCATCACTGTCCTATATCATTTCAGACAAATGGCTGTCCAATCTCTTTTAAAAACCTCCAGTGATGGAGCGACCACAACCTCTGGAGGCAAGTCATTCCACTGGTTAATTGTTCTCACTGTCAGGAAATTCCTTCTTAATTTTAAGTTGCTTCTCTCCTTGATTAGTTTCCATTCATTGCTTCTCCTTGCTTTTGTCTTCTGGTACTTTGGAAAATAGGTTGACCCCTCTCTTCTTTTTCAAGCGCTTTGTACTAAATAAGGAAATATACATTATTAAGTAATCTGCCATTTATTTCCACAATGCAATGATAAATATAACTTTCAGCCCTTCCTCTCAACCTTTGGGAAAATTCTTTACCCTGAAAATCTAGAGGCTTTGTTCAAATTCCCTAAGGATTTCCTGAGCTTTTTGATGAGGCAACATTACTTAAGCTATTGGCCAAGGATGGTACCTAAGGTGCTCTAGGGAGTGACTCATTCTTTTATCATCCACCCTTTGTGCAAATGCTATCACAATTTAGGCAAAGATGACTCACAGGCAGCCCAAATCCAATCATCTTCTGGGAGGAGAGGGGGTTGTTTTCTTCCCTAGCATGATAGCTAGGTTTAACCAAAACCAAGACAGCCAAATGACCCCAGATTCAGCCCTATTGCGTTCCCAGCCTGCCTTCACAGTTCTTCTAACTGGAAATTCTTGTATTTGAGTCTGTCAGCCATTCATAATATATCCCCCCAATCTGGATTTATACATATGCATTGGATTTCAGGTCTACTAATTCCCCTAGCCACTATTGTGAATAGAATTTGGTGAAGTGAAATGCAGCAGATGTGGAAAGGTTATTTAGCACACATTTTAGCCTATACTTCGTCCCAAGATGTTTAAGGCAGGATTGCTGGATTCTGCCCTCTCTCATCCTCACAACAGTCATGATATTGATGGATATTGAATGATTGGCAGGGACAAAGTCACAAAGTGACTTTTCTTTAGGGGTGAAGAGGAATCTGTTTTTTTTCCTGCTCCTAATTCAAGACTCTAATCTAGTTCTCCCTAATCTGGTGCTCTTTAGATCTGTTGGGCTACATTGGCATTTGCAGGGACAGCATGTGGTGAGTATATCTGGAGGGTCAGTTTGGAAAAGAATATCCTAAAAGATGCTATATGAATATTCCAATATTCCTGAGTGTTGCCTTAATTGTGATTAAAAAAACCCCCAGATGAATTATTAGTCACAAGAAAGGATCCCAACAAGTTCAGTTGATGGTTGGGGGGGTTTACACAGTGTGCTTATATAGCCATGGCTTGTTTGGCCATGGTTTACTGAACAAAGGGCAGTTGATTGAGGTTGCACAATGCAGTATAGGCCACCATGGTTAAGTTCACACAACTCATTAAGCCAAAACCAAACATTCACCCACTCTTTTTTTTTTTTTGCTTTGTGTTATCCAGGACTGTGGGATAGAATTGTGAGTAAGGTTATAAGAGATCTGAAATCCAAGCCTTGTTTCTTCTTGTAATCATTGTTTGGCTTTGTACTATTCACTCTTTCTCAACTTCAAGGTCTTCCTTGGAACTATATCTTCCAGTTTTGGGCGATCTAAGTTTTATCTATTTTATTTACTGCATTAATTTACTGCATTCAGTTTTGGTCACCACGATGTAAAAAAAGATGTTGAGACTCTAGAAAGAGTGCAGAGAAGAGCAACAAAGATGATTAGGGGACTGGAGGCTAAAACATATGAAGAACGGTCGCAGGAACTGGGTATGTCTAGTTTAATGAAAAGAAGGACTAGAGGAGACATGATAGCACTGTTCCAATATCTCAGGGGTTGCCACAAAAAAGAGGGAGTCAAACTATTCTCCAAAGCACCTGAGGGTAGAACAAGAAGCAATGGGTGGAAACTAATCAAGGAGAGAAGCAACTTAGAACTAAGGAGAAATTTCCTGGCAATTAGAACAATTAATCAGTGGAACAGCTTACCTCCAGAAGTTGTGAATGCTGCAGGAAAGATTTCAAGGAACTGTGAAGCCCCCTACTCTTATATTGAGGCAGTAGGAAATCACTGTGACTTCTTGGTTCTGCTTCTGAGTCTGGATAGCAGAACTGTTGAATTTTACTTTCCGGAACCAATATAGATTAACTGTTATGGTAGGAAATTAGCAGTCCGCTAATGCTCAAAGATACCACAAAAGAAATTGCAGTTCTATCCTATTCCATCCCATGATTTTCAGTAACTGTTACAACACATGCTTACCTGAGAGTAAACTCCTCTAAATTATATTATGTTGATTATTTTATGTATGTTAGCATTACTGAGTTAATATTTTACTGAATTCATCAGAAAATGAATTTCTGAGAAAAGAATGGAAGATTTCATCTAAGCAACTTCTCTGATGTCTGACAAATATTTTTTTTCCCCTCAGTAGTGAAGACTGCTGCCTGGATAAAAGTTTTACATCCCTATAGCTGCCATTGTTCTGAATGGGACTCTATTTTACCTAAACAGCTTAAGGTTGCGTTTTATACAAGTATATTGCTGTGGTACTTTTTGATATGTACAGTGCATTTCCTACCTGGCAATATAACTGTATCAATACATGCACTTTAAGGAGACCTGAATAAGGTCTGAAGATACCTAGTATTAGTACGGGAGGGGTAAAGCAGAGCGGGAAAGCACATGTATGCACTATATGCAGGAGGTCTCAGGTTCAATCTCTGGCACATCCAAGAACATTTTGAAAAGGTACTGCTTGAATGTTTAAAGAACAGCTGACACTCATCGGATTCACACATAGTGCTACATCATGTTTGTTTTAATCAGGCTGTTTGGATCCCTATGCAGGCACTCATGTCCAAGGTAGCTTCTGATAGTTCTCATGCCATAGAAATAAATGCAGCAATACAAGATCCTGCCTTAGAGAATGAGTTTGCTTGGAAATGGCTTGAGCCGTTTACCATCCATCCATCCTTTCATCCATCTTGTAGTTTACAGAGTGTAAATAATTAGGATTAAAACAAGGAAAGACAATCAAACCAATAACAGTTGAATAGTTGCTGAAACCCACACTGAAGAAGCAACAAACCTATCACACTCCATAAAAACATACATTAAAACACACTCCATAAAAACATACTTATACATACATATATAGTGCGAGTAAATATGAATTGGGTAAAATAGCTGTAGAAATAAAAGTTGACATTCCAATAGACATAGTTTATAAGAAGATAAGATTTATAATGTATAAATATATATAATCGAGTGTATAAAGATTAATAATAGCTAATAGGCTGTTAAAGAAGCATGTTTTTCACTGTTATGGTTTGTATTAGTCGGCGTTATGTTTGTAGTTGATTACGTATGATATTTGCTTACTGTAGTGTTTTCTACAGTTTTTGTATTTGTTTTTTTCCTGTTGTGTTTATTTTTGTTGTTGCGTGTATTTAATTGTTATGTTTTTAAAGGAAAATTCAATAAATATTATTTTTAAAAAATACATTAAAAATGGGGTCCAAACTACCCACTCCAACTTCTGCTGAAAATGGAGGTTGGGAAGGAAAAAGGCATGAATCTTCAGAGAAGTTGGACTTACATCCCCTTCCCAAGCAGCTGCTCAGGTCCAACCTTGTCTCTCAGGTGGAGCCCAACGAACAGGAAACATTCAGATTGCTGCTCTTGTGGGGCAACAACTGAATACTGATAGCTGTTTTGGATTCCCACAAGGCTACATTGGAAGACTATAGCCAGCCCTCTGTCTTTTCTATCTGGTTTTGTAAATACTCATGGTAGCTTACATTAATTCATTAATTACTGGCCTTCCTACATTGCTGTAAACCAACTGAGCATAACCTTAAAATGGATACCATTAACATTGAAATACAAGATTAAAATGAACAACGAAAAGTTTGGCAAGAGAAAAGCCTGTTTGCTATTTTTGTGAGAGCTTTAAACTATTGAATACTTCTGCTTTACTTGTTTGCTGCTATCTAAAGATGCCACATTGAAAAAAAATCCAGTACTTGAAGTATAGTTTTTAAAAAAGTCACAACTGGAAAATGTGTGAGTTCTCAGTTTCTGGAGATTTTTAAGAAGAGTCTGGAAAGCCACCTTTGAAGATTGGTTTAATAAATATTCCTGCATGGTACAGATAGCTGGACTAGATGATCTTTGTGGTCTTTACCAATTCCACAATGCTGTGATTTGATGATTTTTACAGGTTAGCATTATTGCAGGTCAACATAGCGCAAAGACTGTGTGTAACTGCCATATTATTCATTAAACAGAAATGGGTTTATGGATTATTACACAAGAAATGCAAATTCTGCTGCATTCTATAGGCATATGCCTTAATAATTGTGAATTTTGAATTGTCAGCCTTTGACAATATCATGCAACCACTGTGTGTATGGTTTAGGATGCTGTTCTGGAAATGACAGTTTTACTCTGAAGTCCTAGCCATAGCTATTTTATTCATTTTTCAACAACAACAACAACACCTGGTGCCTATTTCAGATTGTTTTTATTGATGCCAAGAACCTTTTGGGAGATAAAGCAGAAAGGTGGGACTGAAAACAAAGCTCTCTCTCTCTCTCTCTCTCTCTCTCTCTCTCTCTCTCTCTCTCTCTCTCTCTCTCTCTCTCTCTCTCTCTCTCTCTCTCTCTCTCTCTCTCTGTGTGTGTGTGTGTGTGTGTGTGTGTGTGTGTGTGTGTGTGTGTGCGCGCGCTAAAAATAATAATTATGCAATATTCCTGGCCTAGAATTAGGTGCCAGTGGCCTACGTGCTCGGTTTTAATCTTGGGATTTGCTACTCTGATAAGAAGGATACAATTACCAATCTCCTATTGAATTCTAGCATACTAACCACCTATGGAATGTGTCACCATTTTCTTGTGTGTACAGTAGCTAAGTCATTACATCCTTTTTAGTGTGTGAACACAATCAAACACTCCAGAGAGCATTTTGATTCTGTGCAAATGTCCGGGTGAGCCAACAGTCATTATTAGCAAGGAGTTAATCTCTGTGGCGCCAATGTAGAAAGTTCAAGCATGTGACAGCTTTGGGTAAGGAAACAATACAATGTACATCAGTGTTTACTACCAGCTTTATTTTATTGCTGATTAGGTTCCCTCTCACCCTTGAATAAAGACTCTGTGCCTTTAAGACTCTACAATAGGCAGACATGGGGTGGGGGTGGGGGAGAAGGTAGCAGCTTTGCTCCTGTGAGAAACGCCCAAATGACCTATGCCCACAGTAAGTTTTTGATCAGGAATTCTCCTTGTAAGAATTTGAGTGCACATTCAGCCTGGAAGACACTTGGCATGTTTCTCAGAAGGAAGCCAAAGACAATTTAAAGGACATGATTTCGGATGCTTTCCATTAAAACCAAGGGCATCTAATGAAATTTCTTTTAAAGGATAAGCCTGCAGTCCTATCCTAAACAAAATTGATAATTACCTAGTCCTAAAGCTGAATTTGTCAAGATTTGCTTTCAAGAAACCTGGATGAATCTAGCCCAGAAATCCCCCATTTTAGACTGGATTGAAACTGACAAATTTTGAATCCCAAATTCCAAATCCACTATAAAGTAGCTCCTGAATTTTTGTTAAGGTCCATCCTTTAAAAAAAAAATGCAGGAAGTAAGGGTAGCTCAGCTGCAGACATGAAAGGAGGACATACATTCATGAGTTAACCACTTTGTGCAGTATAAACAGCAAGATGTGGTAGCAAGGATTGGAGATAACTAGTAAAATCTTGAAACTTTAGGCGCTGGGTTTCCTACGTATAAAGCAACTACTTTTTTTAAAAAAAATATTTTTTTATTATTTTTCAACTTTAAACAGCACAATATCATAACAGAGATCTACACCTACTCACATCTATTATTTTGCTTATACAAAGCTTATACACAATTTCCACATATTTACAATCTTACATCTTCTTTTTCATGTAGTCTTGTTTCTTAATCCTTTATCTTTCCTAACCCATTCATACCATTTTGACCATACTTCGTAATAGTCCGAATTATTTTGATTTTTAAGTTCGATAGTCAATCTGTCCATCTCTGCACATTTGTAAATTTTGTCCAATGACATATTGTCCGGGGGTATTTGGCTGTTCTTCCAATTTTGCGCATACGCAATTCTTGCCGTTGTAATAATAGTATGTAGCATCAGATATTGTATGTTCCTGGGGTGTTAAAGCAACTACTTTTATGACATTTTGGAAGTGAAATGGCATCTGTTCCTCAGGCAGTTTAATCCCTTGCATGTTTATTCAGAAGGAAGACCTTCTAGTATCAGTTGGGTGCTCTCTCAAGTAAGTACAGATGGGATCCCAGCATTAAAATGCAGGCCCCAAAAGATACTCATAGCCTTATTTCCATCCCCAGAGAAGAACTGGAGCAATCAACTTACAGCAGGGGAAGAAGGAGGAGTGGGGGGGGGGAGGAATGTTGTTTGTAGGTAAGAAGATATTTTCTTTGTCACATCCTGCGCCACCCCCTGTGATATGCAGGAATTTGGCCTTCAAGGCTAAAATTCATTTGCAAATTGAAGGGAGGGAGGGAAGGAAGGAAAGGTGGGAAGCACACAGAGAAAACAGGATGATCCATAAAAACAGCTGGGATCCATTCTGAAGCAGACAGTTGAGCCACCTCATGGCCAGATATGCATGGTCTTTCTCCTTCATTTTCAGTGGGATGTTTGCCTACAATACTTCCCAAGGTGAACAGGAGCACAGTCATGGCAATAGTATGGAGGGCTGCAGTAGCTTATAGGAGTGGTGCAAGAAAAGGCTGCAAATGATTTACCATTGGAGTCTCTCTGCATGTTTACTCTGAAGTAACTCCTAAGAAAATGGAAGGGGGAATGTATGAGATTTCCCCAATCTACTGTCCTTCAGATGATTGACTGACAACTCCTATGATGGAGATGCACCTCAAGAAAGCCCCAGAATGAGAACGGCCACCTTATATCTCGCTTGCCAACACTCCAATCGTAATTACATTTATTGAGAAACTGTTGGATCCCCTCCTGAGCCTAGACAAATTTTAAAACAGCAAGACCGGATTTGATTTAGTAATTGCCCAAATCTAAATCTAAATCTAAATCACAGATGAATTTGATGAGAGGACACAAATCTTTAACGGCTCTCTTATAGCTGGGAAATCACCTCATGGCTCCAACAAAGTAGTATTCTAGATCTAGAAGTCCCCACAATAATCCAAAAATAGCCGAATAAATTTATGGCTTTCCCAGATTATCTAAATCTTGCACTTGAGCCTTCACACAGACAAACCCCATCTGATACTTGCAGGGATTCACTGCAAATGTATGTGGATGCATCTAGACAACTTCACCTGGTTTAAAATAAATAGGATTATACTGTATCTGATTAATTTTTTTTATAGGAGAATGCCAGAAAATCCTAGGGTGTAAACTAGAGAGTTGCAAAAGTTTCCAAAAACTTTGGCTAGAAGAAGGCCATGCCAAATTGTTAATGTGTGGACAAAATCTGTCTGGACATTTGCCTAAAGTTACAAGGACCCATCTTCAACTTGAAGGAAACTTTACCTTCCTTAGTGAATTAGGCTGGATTTAGACATTGTACTAAGCCAGGAATTTGGTTGATAAGTCCCATGGCTTAACCTTATGTGTGAAGTAGCCATTGATTTCCCTCAATATATAGCAATACATATTGCAATATAGCAAGATTCTTCCCTAAGCTAAAAGGTGAACCCAAATTTCCTACATTTAGGCTTAATATCAGATGACAGGAGCACGCATGGATGGCCATTTCTGTAGTTTTAAAAGAGGCATGGCCACAAAATGAATCCAAGTATTACATTTCTTGGAAAGGGTTGGTCAAGTCTGTTGCAGACAGAGGGGTCAGATTTAGTGCAAAAAAAAAAGCAAATCCCATATGTTTAAGGTAGTGTCAGAGAATATTATTTCAGGTGGGGAACAGGGGAGGGTTAAAAGATCCTAGGATCAATCTCTTTATCAGCCATAAACTTATTAACTGCATAAAGAGTCTCCCAGATTACCCACATAAGGTGGGATATTTTAGTTAAATATTTTATCTATTGCCTTTTAGTTTTCTAAGCATGCCAGTGGCAAGCAGGACTTTCTGAATCTTGATATAGTCATTATTTTAAGGACTATCTGCTCTGCTCTGAGTACATTTGAAACTTGTAACCAGGTTTGGATATTGGAGTAACACACACACACACACACACACACACACACACACACATTTATGCTGTTTCTACACTGTTTCAGTCAGCCAAATAACTGCAAATCAATTTGAACTGTGATATTGAAACCCTCCAAGAATACATCCAGTTCGTTCCTGGGTCTGCTGAAAATTGGTGATACAGCAGATCTAGGAGACCATGATGGAATGATCTTTCCCTCTTGTTCTCGCCTTGAATTTGGGTTTCACAGATTTCCCTCTTTTCTGGCTATTTGCCAAATGTACACTCAATCTATTCCTCCTGAATGTTAAGGGAAGATGGGAGAATGTCTCCTCTATTGCCCCCAAACATTCATTAATTTTTGACTGTGGTGTATTTTATTAAATAAATAACTAACTACTACGAACTGTTGCAATTATTGCTCTTTCCACCAGAATAGGGATATTTTAATCAATGATAGCCGGTTTGTCATTGCCAGGAAGCAACAAACTGGAAATTTCATGATAAAGCCAACATTTGTGAAATAAGCATGTAAGAAAACCTGTAATGGGATCAGAACCATGGATCGTGTCCTTCCAAGTTTGTTCTTCATGCTGCCTTGCTGAGTGCTTTGGGAAAGTCTACAGTCATAGCAAAGTGGATAATAATTGGGTGCTTTTTCACTGACATCAAAGTGATGTCAGCACAAGCATTTTTTTGATCCAGCTGTCGTTGCTGAGATTTCCTGTCCTCCATGGATTTCTAGTGTTTGCTTGCAGACATTTCATTAGCCAGCTAGGTTAACATCATCAATGCAAGCAAGTACGGGGTTTGCACCCTACTTATATATAATAGCTTTTCCTGGCAGCCCCGATTGGGATGTGGATTTCTTCTCAGTAGTTCCTAGATTATGATACCATATTTTGCCTGATTGCTTGACTAGTGTTTATCCCGGTGTTTGGCTGCTGGAGAAGAACATGTTCTGGTCTTTTTGTTTCCTCCCCAGCTCTTTTACTATCTCTTTTGAATCCTAGACAAAACTAAATCCAGAAATGTTATGGATATCTGGAAGCTTGGCATTCAGACAAATCAGCCATCAGCAGACCCATAGAAATAAACCACATGTACATGCTATTCAAAAGACACAATAAAAACACCAGGAAGAAAAAACAAAAAATGGAAAAACATGTGGTTTACTTCCATAACATTGACATTTTCTGGATAGACATTCGCTGCCTTCGTTAAAGTTTCCTCCCCTTTCAACAAAGGCCAACACAACAAATCAATGGTTCTCCCTCACCATCCTCCCCCACATCTGTCCCTTTCGCACCTCTCAAAGTTGAGGTAGGATCCCTAGCTCTCTAACTGTCAAGATCTCAGTGGGAAAAACAACCATGCCTTGTTTCTTTAAAGTGAAATTGATTTATTTAACGCATAAGTCTTAAGGTACATATTAATATGGAACGGAACATGTTACATAATGGTCCAAATGAACATGAAATGTTTACTCTCATTCCCCCCACCCCCATCCACCATACACACAAAGACAGGTTACTGAGTCCCCAGGGAGTAGGGCAGCATATAAGAATCCTAAATAAATACTTTCCACTGAGTAACTGCATTTTTAAAAAAGAAAAATCATGTGCATTTGGGCCATCATTGTTTCTTAGTCTTCCTTCTGTCTTCTCTAGATAGAACAGAGACTTGCCAAGTATGAAGAATTATTAATACTTCCCACATGTACTCCATTACTTCATAAAACCAGTACCATTGCAGAGCTGTTAAGCTTTCAGGATGTCACAAGGCTCTTAATTTGAATCCATGAGGATCTTCTTGTAGAAGGATGTTCACTTCATCCTTACTTTTGGCAGACTGAGCAAGGTAGGTCCTCATCTCTTCCCCCATCCGACAGCTCATTTTAGGGCTGCATGTTTGTGTGTGTGTTGGGAAGATTGAAGAGGGCGCCATTACTGCTTCTGGGTGGGTGGCAGTTGTGAAAGTCTTCTTGGAGGGGCCCCCCCGCAGGCAAGTCTGCCCATCACTGTCTCACACCGCCTGTGGTTCGCTGTGGGAATTGGGCTCCTACTGCCATGAATATCAAAGGGCAATGGGAGGGGAAGGAGGTAGACCATTGTGTAGGGAGGGGGAAGTGGGAGCTTTCGAACCACTGCTTGCTTCTCATTAACATTCAGACTAGATTAGATCAGAAGAGCCAATTAGTGTTGATGAAAGGCCGGGTTGGGGGGGGGCAGAGGAAAGAGGATGCAAGGAGGAGGAAAAATCCCTGCCACATCTTGCTTTCCACCCAACCAACTCCAATTGAATGCAGTCTGGGTTCCTTCATTCCATTCAAGGGAGCTTCTTGAAAATCCCACCTTGGAAATTTCACATTACCTGTTGACCAATGTTACAAGGCTTGGTCTGTAGTAGCAAAAATCAGGAAAGAGTCTTCAAAGGCCAAAAGAGTTCCTGTAGCAGAGGTACACACACCATGTACTAAGAGAAGAAAACTTGCCAATTGCATAAAGCTCTGAACAATGTGACTAGATCGCCTGTCATATTTCTGAGAGGGCTATTCTACATTCCCTTGCTCATCATTACCATACAGGTGACATGTATGAGTCCATATCAATTAAGAAGAGAGTTATGCAGGATTATGTTTCCAGGATTTGGGGGGGGGGGGACTATTGTTTTGTCTTTCCCCTAATTAGGAGAAATAATCCTTTAAAATGGGAGGGAGGCAGAATATGTTGTTACTTGATATATCAACAATTTCCAACTCTCATTTGTTCCAAGTCCCTAGAGCCTTATGAGGAGGCAGAAGACAAATTTTAATAATAATAATAATAATAATAATAATAATAATAATAATAATAATAATAATAATAATAATAATAACAACAACAACAACAACAACAACAACAACAACAACAACAACAACAACATATTCATTAAACATGAAACTCAGTCAACTGAACATTCAAAAATGCATCACAAATACCATTGACTGGTGCTAATGGTTGATATGGGTTGCTGCTAGGTATCAACCAAGTATCTTTTTAAGATGTACGATGTTCCAAGTAGCACAGTTTTTTTGCAGTTGCGCTGGTGTTATTGCAGGAAGCTGCAATTTCTTGATGTATTTTATAAAATTCTTGGACATGGTACTAAGTGCCCCAATGACAATGGGTATCACTGTTACATGTTTCATCCATAATCATGTAGTTTTGATGGCCAAGCCGCAATATTTTGTGATTTTTCCCCAGTTCTTTTTCTTTGACTCTGGCGTCTCCCAGTACAGCGATATCAATAAATCATACGCTTTGGTTTTCGACAACTGTGATTTCTGGCATGTGTTCCAAATGATGATCCGTCTGTATTCGAAAGTCCCACAAGATCTTCACCGTCTCATTTTCAACAACTTTTTCCACTTTATGGAAAAACTTTTTCCAAGACTTTTTGGATACAGGTAAGGCGTATTTTTTACGTAATGACCAATGGATTAATTTAGCAACTCTATTATGTATTGTCTTTCATGTCTATTATTATTATTATTATTATTATTATTATTATTATTATTATTATTATTATTATTATTATTATTATTATTATTATTATTATTATTATTATTATTATTATTATTATTATTATTATACAATTGTATCACAGCGGCCAGTTGTTTCGCCGGATTTGGCATTGATTACTAGTCGAGCCCCACCCAGGGGCCTAGGAAGTCGTAATGTATTTTCGAAGTATATGTGCGGAACCGAGCAGTGCGGCTTTCTGCATTTGACTGATGGTGATTTTGTCAATTTTGAGCTGTTTTAAATGTAATTCCAGTGCTTTTGGGATAGCACCCAGTGTTCCAATCACTACTGGAATTACCACTGCTGGTTTGTGCCATAATCGTTGGATTTCAATTTTTAAGTCCTGGTATTTTGCAATTTTTTCGTGTTCCTTTTCATCGACCTTGCTATCTCCTGGTATTGCAATGTCAATTATAGTCACCTTGTTGTTCTCGACCAACGTGATGTCTGGTGTATTATGCGCCAGTACCTTGTCTGTTTGTATACGAAAATCCCACAAGATCTTGACCATCTGATTTTCAGTGACTTTTTCAGGCTTGTGTTCCCACCAGTTTGTAGCAGTATGGATGTTATAATTTTTGCATAAATTCCAGTGGATCATTTGTGCAACAGAGTTGTGTCGTAATTTGTAATCAGTCTGTGCGATTTTCTTGCAGCAGCTGAGCACATGGGCTACAGTTTCATCAGCTTCCTTGCATAATCTGCATTTAGCATCATTTGAAGATTTATCAATTTTGGCCTTTATGGCATTTGTACGAATTGCCTGTTCTTGTGCGGCCAGGATCAATGATTCTGTTTCTTTCTTTAAAGTACCAGATGTTAACCATAACCAAGTTTTTTCACTGTCCACTTTGTCTTTTATTTTTTCCAGAAATTGGCCATGTAATGCTTTATTTTGCCAACTCTCCATTCTTGATTTTATCACATTTTTTCTGTATTCTTGTTTCGTCTGTTGGACCTTCAGTAGATTTTTGTTCTTTACTTCAATTAATAGATGTTCTTGACTTTCTTTTAAATAATCCGCCAATGCATGCTTTTCTTCTTCAACTGTTTGCTTTACTTGTAGTAGTCCTCTGCCACCTGATTTTCTGGGCAGGTAAAGTCTATCAGTGTCACTACGTGGATGTAAACTGTAGTGCATTGTCATTAGTTTTCTGGTGTTTCGGTCCAAAATGTCCAAATCAGCTTGTGTCCAGTTAATTATACCAGCCGTGTATCTTATGACTGGTATTGCCCAGGTATTCATGGCCTTGATGGTGTTTCCACCATTTAATTTAGATTTCAAAATTTTCCTAACTCTGTTGGTGTACTCTCTTCTAATGATAGTTTTCACTTCTCCATGTCTGATGTTATCCAACTGCAGAATGCCCAGATATTTATAGGCTTCATTTTGATTGCATTTAATTAATTGGCCATTGGGCATTTCAATTCCGTCACATGTAGTGATTTTGCCCCTTTTCATAGATACAGTGGCACATTTTTCCATGCCAAACTGCATTGAGATATCTGTGCTGAATATTAGGACTGTGTTGGTCAGTGATTGGATTTCTATTTCTGACTTTCCATACAGTTTCAAATCATCCATATACAATAAATGTGAAATTTTTTCAGCGTCTTTGGCTATTTGGTATCCAAGTTTCATTTTTTTTAAGATTACTGATAGTGGGATCATTGCGATGATGAAGAGGAGGGGTGAAAGTGAATCTCCCTGAAAAATTCCTCTCTTGATATTAACCATTCCATAGTTCTCATTCCCTACTGCCAACACAGTTCTCCATTGTTTCATCGCTTTTTCAGTGAATGATGTAATATTTTTGCTGATGCCAATAGTTTCTAAGCATTTGATGATCCAGCTGTGTGGCAGTGAGTCGTACGCCTTTTTGTAATCAATCCAGACCATATTCAAGTTCGTTTTTCTGTTCTTACAGTTTTCTAGTATCATTTTGTCAATTAGGAGCTGATCTTTTGTGCCCCTGCTCCTTCTTTTGTTGCCTTTTTGCTCTACTGGCAAGATGTTATTTGTTTCCAAATAATCCATTATGTTATCTGCAATTATCCCGGTGAGTAATTTGAAGGTTGTTGGCAAGCATGTTATTGGTCTGTAGTTTCCAGGTGTTGTTCCTTTAGTTGCATCTTTCTGAATCAAGTATGTTTTTCCAGTTGTCAACCATTCATCAATTTGACCATTTTGTAGCATTTCGTTCAGTTGCTTGGCCAATATTGCATGCAAACTGGTCAGATATTTGAGCCAGAAACCATGTAATTGGTCATTTCCAGGTGATGTCCAGTTCTTTACTTTTTTTACTCGATTTTTGACCATCTCAGTTGTTATTTCTAATACTTGCATTTGCTTCTTGCCAACACTTTTCTCAAAGTCTTGTATCCACTTTGCTTCCTTATTGTAATCCTTTGCATTTTCCCACAGTTCTTTCCAGAATTCAACTGTGGCTTGCTTTTCTGGTTTTTCACTTTTGAAATTGTCATTTGCATTGAGGCTTTGGTAGAAACGTCTTTGATCTGATCGAAATTGCTGATTTTGCTTGTACTGAATGATTCTTGCATCATATCTTTCAATTTTTCTGGCTATTGCTGTTATTTGCTGTTTTATTATTATTATTATTATTATTATTATTATTATTGTTGTTGTTGTTGTTGTTGTTGTTGTTGTTGTTTCTTTTATTCATTAAACATGAAACTCAGTCAATTGAACATTTAAAAAGGTGTCGCAAATACCATTGACTGGTGCTAATGGTTGATACAGGTTGCTGCCAGCGTCCTAGGTATCAACCAAGTATCTTCTTAAAACATATGATGTTCCGAGTAGCACAGTTTTTTGCAGTTCCGCTGGTGTTATTGCAGGAAGCTGCAATTTCTTGATGTGTTGTTGTATTATTATTATTATTATTATTATTATTATTATTATTATTATTATTATTATTATTATTATTATTATTATTATTATTATTATTATTATTATTATTATTATTATTATTATTATTATTCGCACAATCAGCCAGATGTTCAGACTGGGTTTGGCATTTTTATCTACCTATCGAGTCCTTACCAAGGGATAGGCAGATGTGGATGTTTGATAGATAGATATT
This sequence comes from Diadophis punctatus similis, assembly GCA_023053685.1. Classification (NCBI taxonomy): domain Eukaryota; kingdom Metazoa; phylum Chordata; class Lepidosauria; order Squamata; family Dipsadidae; genus Diadophis; species Diadophis punctatus. The sequence goes on from JALIGW010000002.1 coordinate 116,814,638, forward strand.
ATTACTGTTGTTGTTCTTGTTGTATTTTTATCCTACCTTTTTATACACACACAGATAACTCAAGGAAATGAACCTCTTCGTCCTTTTCTCACAATAGCAATCTAGTGAAGAGGGTTGGGCCAAGAGAGAGGGACTGATTTAAAGTCACCAAGCTGGATGTCATGGCTTTCACACCCAAGGAAGGCCAAGAAGTCACCATTTCCATTTTCTGGTTTCTAGGCCAGGACCTTCACCACCACATCAAGCTGGCTTACCTTTCCCAGCATGGTCAAGGCATGGGATATGCTGCAGATTATTTTACCAAAATATGGAAAAATATGCAACGCTCTGTAAAAACATATCACTTTGTGGCTAAATCCTTATAACCTAGGCTTTGTGGATGCTCCATCACTGGAGGTTTTTAAGAAGATATTGGACAACAATCTGTCTGAAGTGGTATAGGGTCTCCTGCTTGAGTAGGGGGTTGGACTAGAACATCTCCAAGGTCCTTTCCAACTCTGTTATTCTGTTATTCTTTTCAGGGATCTTGTATGATACTTCAGTTTGTTTTAATTCTTGGATTACTAGATTAAGAAACTCCCTGGGTGGTGCGTACAGTTGTGCATTTGGGCTGCAAAATTGCAATATGCAGCTAGATGGAGGCAAAGGGATACATTAAAATTTTTGCTATCATATAGTGGAGATTTGCAGCCTTGATAAGGCAACACTAGGGGTGGTCCTATCATTATGTCCACGATTATTGTGGGGATAAAGTTGGAGAGGAATATCATGTGTTCATAGAAAGAAATGAGAATGTGTCAGAAAGTGTATTTATGGGAAGCTATTTTCTCTGTGGAATAGGCAGGTAATCTGACCATTATTATGAGAACTTTGTGAAGATGTCTGGCCTTTTCAACACTTTCAACAGGAAAAGGAAAACATAAATCCGACACAATTTTGCATTACAAAGTGGACAATTAGAACAGCTTCCTTACAATCATTTGCTTTTAATTACCCGGAGTTGATTGTGTTCTTTGATGACAGGTCATTTGAGGAGAGGAGAGATCTTGGGGCAAAGTAGATGGATATGAGCAAAACTTGCATATTATTTTTCTTTGCTTCATTTATTGGTGTTTGGTAAATTGTCCCAAAATACAGTTCTCAAAATCGTCTATAGTGCCATCAAGCAGAACTTCATTTTGGTAAGAGGTTGATGCAATTGCAGGATGTCTTTGAACAACAACAAGATTTAGATTTAGAGAATCCCTTTCTTCCTAGGTTTGGAAAGTCAAGAACATTGAATCAACTAAAGAATCCTGCGGGATTTTAAAAAGAAAATAATTGGTAATAGCAAGGCTAGATTACACAAACTGTTTCCTATGAGGAATGCCCAACGCTCACGCTAAATTGAAATGTTTGCTGTCAAAAGATGATTGTATATACATTTCCAATGTTTAAAACTGATTTGGATGCTTCTTTGTAATATGCCATGTGATATAGCAAGGAAGGAAAAACCAAAAGTTTCAGAGCCTTAGAATGCAGCTGAATTTGCCACTGTGCAACAGCATGGGAAAGACAGGCTAAATCACACAATTCATTTGCAAGCAGAAGAGCTAGAAAAAGCATTTTAATGATACTGCCAGTGAGTTCATTAACAACGTAAATTAGAAGAAATAATTCAGCTTTGAAGAATTTTATAAATATAAAAAGATAAACTGCCATTTCAAAGGGAAATTAACAATCAATTTCAACCAGCAATGATATTTTGTTTCTTCAGAAGCCAAAATAATGCTAATAGTTCTACCATGATTAAAACTAAGATGGATTTTGTTTCTCCTGTGTGGATATTTTTTTTAACATCAACAAGAGTGGGGAGCACAGGAGCACAACCTGAACAATGTTCTGAGTCATACTAGCAAAACTTTCAAGTTTCGCGGATCATTTTGACAGATTATCATCTAGGAAAGCTGAGAATGAGAAAGAAAAAAAATTGAGCAAAGGCAAGATCAATCTTTTCTTTGATAGAATTGCTACTTGGTAATTTACAAACACACAAACCACTTATGCCAAACATTTTGTTTTGCATTTTTAATTAAAAGCTCAAGCTTTTTATTTCAACTAGCTGGAGATCTTTTGTTAAGGCTCAGTGTGCTTTACAAATGGACTCTATGCAATCGGAAGTAATCACCCAGGACTCCAGCAGCACTTTTTCCCTACCTATGAAGAGATTGCAATAGCAATAGCCCATAAATTTAACTTGTGAGGTTAGTTGTTTTTGTTCTGTTTTGAATGCTTTTTTTTTAAGTGGAGCTGTTTTGAATATGTGCATTTTATGATGAACTTTCAGTCCAGGTGTTACCTTCTATGGATGTAGAATAGAAAAGTAGATACATATCCTGAGGGCATAGATGTTCTGAGGGTTGTTTGGTCCTCCTGATCTTCCAAGCCCCAGGACTGGATGGCAACTCTTGTGAGCAATAAGTCTGCCTCGTATGGATGGGAAGGCCCTTGTCTCAACTTCCCTGCTTTGTAATGGATATTGCTCTTGCCCACTTCATCTTGGGACATTGGGCAATGTAAATTTAGTTTATTTTTATTTATTTTATTTATTTATTTGTCAAACATGTATAGTAGTAATTTGTATAAACATAAGTAAAAAGTAACGATAAAAGAGGACAATTGGACAGTAGGACAGAGACGGTAGGCACGCTGGTGCGCTTATGCACGCCCCTTACAGACCTCTTAGAAACGAGGAGAGGTCGACTGTAGTCAGTCTAAGGTTAAAGTTTTTGGGGTTTGGGGAAGAAACCACAGAGTCACACAGTTCATGAAATGCAGTAAGTCTGAATAAACTGAGGGCATCTTTAGTTAAGACTCCAGTCTCAGGGAGCTTCTTTCCAAACCCATAGGTCAAAATCTTATCTGGGAATGTGTCTCATTAAACTCAAATGTGGCATATCTCTGAATAGAATGTGCATGGGATTGAATTCTTAAGGTTAAGTGTTTGTGATGATATTTGTTCATCGTATTCGAAGAGGACCTTGACATCGATATTGGGGGGATGTCAAGACTTGCACGTGAATTGGATTAAAGTGAGGGAGAGGTGCGCATAGTCAGCCTCACTCTCTCTTCCCAGATTCCATCTTGCTCCAGTAGCAGGACAAGAGTCGAGACAGTTGGAGATGGGCTTGGCGCTGTGGTTGACCAGGGCGTCTTTCGTGTCTTGCCGTGCTCTTAGCATACCACATTGCTTGCAGAGACCGCCTTCATGACTGTTGTCCTATTCTAGTAGGTTTCATCCACTCAGTCCACCAGAATCTGTCTTCACATGCTCGGGATAGACAAGTCCCTATCTCACCGAAGGTCAATGACCCAACTGCTACTCTCAACCTGGTTTGGTCAGCCAGTCAAAGCTGTTGCCCGGGGTGTGATCGCTGTGCAATTCTACAGCTGCTAGGAGCCACAGGTGAGAGCTGAGTGACAGGTGGGGACCAAAGATGAATGAGCTGCCCTAAAAGCTGCCCTAAAACGAGCTGCCATAAAAGGACACGACATGCCCCTACACCAGAGGTGCTACCCCTCCCTGAGCACCCCATACACCCATGTTTAAGTGTTTGTAAGGATAAGCTGTAATACATTTATCTGGACTAAGCTGCCCTTTCTTTCTCCAACTGAGGCAACACCGGAAAGCTTTCCAACATTGTTTTCCAGGTTGGAGTCAGAGTTCTGATCAATCTTCACATTTGCATAATACTTTTTGAGTTTTTGAGTTGGCCTTAATAAGGCTGTTCTTCTACTGGATAAGTTTTCTTACGGATCTACAGCGGGTTTTGTTTTGTTTTATTACCTTTACCTTTACCTTTACCTTTACTTTACTTTACTTTACCTTTTTGTCACCCAGCTCATTTTGAAATGACTCTTATAGCATTAGGTATATACCGTATTTAACTTTTTTTCAGCTGTAACCTCCCCTAATAGTAATAAAAACCACATACTTTTAAAATAATCTGATCTTGTATTTTAGTCAATGTCAGTTGTTTTGCAACAACAATATAAAGGCATTATTAAAATAACACTAATAGAAAACCACATAAGTAGGCAGTATAAAATAGTAGTAATCTTCTGCTTGGGTCTTAGAAATTTAAGAGTAGTTCAATTCCTGGAGAAGAGAATGATCTGTTTGAACAGAACAATGTTTGGCTTGCCTACTTTGACAATAATATAAGAATATAAGATGGTAAAATATATTTTTGTTGACAGTTTCTATTTTGTGAGGTCGACTCTAAAGATGAGTTGGATCCAAACTTAATCTTACTAAGAAGAACTTCATAAGAGTCAGTGATTATTTTAGTAGGTCTAATCTATTCTTAAATGTTATCAAATTTGAATAAAAATCCTGTACATGAGGCGCAAAAATAAATAATAAATACATACTTAGTAGGTTTAGATTATTACCACAATCAGATTTCTGAAATATCCACACTCACCTGTTTGTTTTCAACAGCAGAATGACTGAAGATTGATCATGATTATTGCATGTTCCTTCTTCATGCCTCTTTCAAAATAAATGTATGTGGGCAGCAGGAGTTCAGGTTATTATCCTTCATCCCACTCATATTTTATTTGCACTTATTATACCCATTTTGCAGAAAACTGACTCCGTAGTGACTCTGAGCCATCTCCTAGAAGATATGCTTCCCAAGTCCTATAAGATGACACCACTTAATTGACAAGGTCTTGAGTGTGCCATTCTTGCTGACCTGACCAGATAGGTGAAAACATCAAAACAGTTGGCCCTTCAAATATAAGCAGGCCCTATGCAAAGCAGGGCTTTATAAGTAACAACCAGCACCTTGAAATGTACTCAGAAGCCAAATGGCAACCAGGGAACATGTGCACATAATGCAACATGCCCATCACTATCAGCATCACTGCCTTCTGGACTAGATGAATGGTCTTTGAGGGCAGCACTACATCAGGTGCTTTGCAGTAATTCAAATGTGAGATGACCAAGGTATCATGGCTCCTAACTGGTGAGGTATTCTGGGGAAAGAGCAAATTTCTGGCCCAAAGTCATATAGACCAGGGGTCTCCAACCATGGCAACTTTATGCCCAGCAAAGCTGGCTGGGGAATTCTGGGAGTTGAAGTCCTCCAGGCTTAACGTTGCCAAGGTTGGAGACCCCTGATCTAGACAACTTCACAGATGAGTAAAGATCTCTCTAGTCCAACTATTTAGCCACTGCATGGCACTGCCTCTTAACAGTTGTCCGTTTTGTTAATTCTGGAACCAAAAGCATGATTAACCATCATATAATCACTGGTAGCATTTATTTTAGATTAACAAATTTACAGTTAATGACAAAACTAGGACTGCTTTTTTATGCAGATCATCATGAATACCTGTTCCTTTATTTAATTTTTTACACATCAAATTTAGAAACTGCCAATTTCACTCACAGAGCAATTCTAGGCAGTGTACTGTTAAAAACATAAAAACCATGTAAATATTGTATCCCATTAGAAGGCAGTTAATACAAGAATAGAATAAAGTATGAAGGGGGTTGGGTGGCCCTTCAAGTCCCTAACAAATTTCAAGGTTGTGTGCTCTATGCACACCCCAAGCAAGTTGGCAGAGCCAGGTCTTCAGGTACTTGATTAAGGTGACCAGACGTCCCGATTTTGGCGGGACACACCCGCTTTTTCACCATTTGTCCCGCGTCCCGCCCGCCTTCTAAAAAGTCCCGATTTTTTCAAAGTTTGCCCGACTAGGGCATTCTTTCAAAAAATCGGCCTGAAAGGCAGCAGGCCTCTCAGCTCGGGCCGGCCGTGGGCGGCGTTGGCGGCGTGCGTGCGTCCCGCGTTGTTGACTCCTCCGGCGGCGGCTGGAAGCTGGGGGGAGGGGGAAGGGAGGCTGCTCCTCCTCTCCTTCCCCCGCCCCATCCCTAGCCCCGCCCTCGGAGGCACCGCTGCGGTTGGGAGGGGTGAGGGACAAGGAGCCGTCGCCGCTTTGAGTTTACGAGCGGCGCAAACAGCCCTTCCTCGTCCCCCTCCCCTGTCTTCCCCCCGTCGCCTCGCTGCCGCCGTTGCCCTGGGGCCGGGCGGGCGACCGGGAGACCGCGGCGCTTGGATGCTTGGAGCAGGTAAGCTGACGGCTGCCTCCTTTCCCCGTCTCCCGCCTCCCGTTCGTTGCTTGCCAGCCCGGCCGAAGGGAAGGCGGGAGGCGAGGAAAGGCCTCCCGAAAGGAGGGGAGGCTTCGGGAGCCCACCTCCCTTTCGGGAGGCCTTTCCTCGCCTCCCGCCTTCCCTTCGGCCGGGCTGGCAAGCAACGAACGGGAGGCGGGAGACGGGGAAAGGAGACAGCCGGCAGCTTACCTGTCGCGAGCTGCAGGCATCCAAGCACCCTCTCGCTTCCCCCCCTCCCCCCACCTCACCTGGACGCCGACATTTGCTGTTTTGCCCTCTGCACATGCGCAGCGTTCTGCGCATGCGCAGAGGGCAAAACAAATGGCGGTGCCCAGGCGGCCCCCCCCGTCCCGCTTAAAAAAAAATATCTGGTCACTTTATACTTGATACTTTATCAAGGTTTCTGAGCAGCCAACCCCAAGGGTTGGACTACAGCTCTCATCATCCATATCCATCTACACCGCTTGAGTGTTGGATGGGAGTTGTAGTTCAACATTCTTGTGAGCACTTAGCTGAGGAAGATGAACATAAACTCTGTATGTTCATTAAGAAAACAAAACAAAATATGAAGATGCATACTGAGTTAAAAATAAAAATGTTCTTTAGGAATAAAAAAAACATACTAAATGTATAAGACACTTGTTAGAGGTGAGAATTAATCTCACAGAGGCGATGATTGATCTTTCTCTTGGAGCTCAGACATTTAGAAATGAAACGGAAGTTAAAAGATCTAATAAAATATTTATTTCAGTACAAAAACAATAAATTCTGAATAGTTACATTCTTGCTTATTAAATGCGACCGCTCCCAGTCAAAGCCAAAACCACAAGAAGAATAATGGAGAATCAGGAATGCATACATGCGTACAAAATCACATCAAGTGTCCTGCTTGTCATGGAATGCACCATAATATTAGAATAGGGGTGCATCACCCTGCATATACATACAACTGACAATATTCACTACGTGACAACACTGTATCAAATAACGTTCTCCAAAGAACCATACTTCTTCTATTTTTGATCTGGCACTTCCCATCAGGTGTTGATAGTATGTGGCTTCTGCAAAGCGTTTCTTAGTTTATCCAGTGCTCTGTGGAGGGCAGCTTTCATGTCTGCATTCCTTAGGCTATATATGAAGGGATTGAGCATGGGGGTCACCACAGTGTACATAACAGTGGCCACCTTGTCCTTGTCCCCAGAAAAAGAAGAGAGGGGCCGGAAATAGACCCCGATTGCGGAACCATAGAAGAGGGTCACAACAATCAGGTGAGAGGCACAGGTTTGGAAGGCCTTGCTCCGACCTTGGCCAGAGGGAACCCGAAGCACAACTTGGACAATGCGAATGTAGGAGACAAGAATGAGAATGAAGTTGCCAATAACAATTGTTCCTCCTTCAAAGAAACTCAACATTTCACTGAGGCTCTTATCAGAGCACGCCATCACCACTAGAGGCTGGAAGTCACAAAAGAAATGAGGTATCGCACGGCGATCACAGAAGGAAAGCCTGGACATCAATACAGTGTGCAAGAGGGCATGAAGGTGGGCCAGCAACCATGCCACAAATACCATGATATGACACTGCAGGGGTTTCATCAGCACAGGGTAGCGTAATGGCAGGCAGATGGCCATAAAGCGATCCAGGGCCATGGCACCCAGCAGGAAGTTTTCAGTGATAACAAAGGCCAGAAAGAGATACATCTGGAACATGCAGTTAGTGAAAGCAATGTTCTTGCAGCCTGTGCGGAGATTGTGCAGCATCTTGGGAATAGTAGTTGAGGTGAAGCAGACATCCACAAAGGAGAGGTGACTGAGAAAGAAATACATAGGTGCATGGAGGAGCCGGGCATCAGAACGGATCAAAGAGATGATCAGCAGGTTCCCAGTCATGTTCAGCAGGTACAGAATGAGGAAGATAACAAAAAGGAAGTGCTCCTGTTCTGGCCGAGTGGACAAGCCAAGGAGGATAAAGTCAGGGTGGCTGGTGTTGTAATTTTCATTATCCATGGATCTGAGGTTGGACAGAGAAAATTAATTGAATGCCAGGAGAAGCAAGACTACCGGTTCAGTAACCCTCTCTAGGTCTCCTTTTGGCATCAGTAACCATCATTTTGCTAGTGAACTTTCTGTTTCTTTTTTACATACCAACCAAGATATATCCAATGTATAGCACAATAGCAACCACAGACAAACAGACATGGGCTGCAAAAATCCAGAATGGCAAAAAGAAATACAGAAAACTGTAAGTCTTTGCTAACATTTAGTGATTATCCAGTTTTGTAGCCCAGATTTGTTAACCCTTAAAAAAAAACCCACTGTGAATATGTAACACCTCAGAGTTGTTATGTACAACATTCGGGATGGGATGGGATGGGATGGGGTGGGGTGGGGTGGGATGGGATGGGATAGAACAGAACAGAACAGAACATTTATTGATCTACCGTATTTTTCAGAGTATAAGACGCACCTTTTTCCTCCCTAAAAGTGGCTGAAAATTTGGGTGCGTCTTATACTTCGAATGTAGCTTTTTTTTTTTCCAGCCCTAACTAGGTGCTAACAGATCTTCCCAGCTCTTACCTTGCAGGCTTTTTCATTGTTACTCTCTCCAAAGAATGTTTATCCAGCCCTAAGTCTTTGCAGGGTTTTTTTCATTGCTCTACTTGCTCCGAATAAGTTTTTTCTAGCCCTAACCAGGTGCTATCTATCTTCCCAGCTCTTACTGGTTTGCAGGCTTTTTCATTGTTACTCTCTCCGAAGAAGATTTTTTTAAGTCCTAACCAGGGGATAAAATAATGTGCTGAAGCTGACCAGACTAAGGACGCTAGCCAGATGAATACCTGGTAGGCAGATTTCCCCCCCTATTTTCCTCCCCAAAAACTAAGGTGCGTTTTATACTCCGGTGCGTCTTATACTCCAAAAAATATGGTAGTTGTTTGATTATATCAGAAATATAAAACTAACACATATATACAAGTAGATACTGTACAAAGAAAACAATAGAACATGTTTATAGGAAACCATCACTCTTAAATTAAGGTGACCAGATTTTTTTTTTAAGCGGGACGGGGGGCGGGCCCGCCTGGGCGCCACCATTTGAGTTTTGCCCTCTGCGCATGCGCAGAACGCTGCGCATGCGCAGAGGGCAAAAGAAAGCAAATGTCAGCGTCCAGGTGGGTGGGTGGGGGAGGCGGGAGGCCTTTCCTCACCTCCCGCCTCCCCTTCGGGAGCCGGCAGTGGCTTGGGCTGGCAAGCGACGAATGGGAGGCAGGAGGCGGGGAAAGGAGGCAGCCGGCAGCCCATGGCGGGCTCTGTCGCGAGCTCCAGGCGTCCAAGCGCCGCGGTCTCCCGGTCACCCGCCCGGCCCCAGGGCAATGGCAGCAGCGAGGCGACGGGGGGAAGGAAGGGGAGGGGGACGAGGAAGGGCTGTTTGCGCCGCCGGAGGGGCCGCTCGTGAGCTCAAACCGCCGCTCAACCCCCTTTTTCTGAGACGACGGCAGCGGCGACGGCTCCTCGTCCCTCACCCCTCCACCCGCATCCCAACAGCAGCGGCGCCTCCGAGGGTGGGGCTAGGGATGGGGTGGGGGAAGGAGAGGAGGAGCAGCCCCCCTTCCCCCTCCCCCCAGCAGGCAGCCGGCTTGCTGAAATTCCGCTTTGCTAGCTAGCACTTACATCGTTCCCAGCCGGCGCGGCCACAAGACGTGAGAGCGATGTAGAGGGCGCCCTGCTGGGGGGATTATGGCACGCGGTATCCCTGCCACTTGCCTGAAGTCGGTGGTCCTGGTAGGACGGGGAATCCTGATCCGGCTCTCCCGCTGTGGCCACCTGCTCTGGGCGGCCGTGCCCCCCCCTTCGCTGCTTTCCCCGGCTGCAGAATCGCCCTGTGCAAGCCGCTGCCGCCTCTACGCCCGCCTCCAGTGGAGCACCTCTTCCTCCCCAGGTGCTTGGCGAACCCGCCTCTCTCCCCATTGCTGCCATCCCCACGCCTCTTGCCCCGCTCACCGGGCGTCTCTGCTCCACTGTCACCTGCCGCTGCCTGGAGAGCTTTGGGCGCTCGGCGCCGTCTTCCGGCTTTCCTTCCGCGCGCGCTGCAGTCCCGCTTGCCGGGCAGAAAAGCGTCACCTTTCCTGGCCATTGGATGATTGCAATGCGTCACTTGCAATCATCCAATGCGCCACGTTTGGCGCATGCGCCACAGTTTGGTCACCACGGAGCCCGACTTGCCTGCCTTAAACTGTTTTAACTCCCCCCAATCTCGCACACCGCCCTTTCAGGCCGATTTTTGGAAAGAATGCCCTAGTTGTGCATTCTTTCCAAAAATCGGGACTTTTTAGAGGACGGGCGGGACGCGGGACAAATCATTAAAAAGCGTGGCTGTCCCGCCAAAAGCGGGACGTCTGGTCACCTTAAGTTAAATCCATTCTGATGTAAATATACTGTTCTCTTTGAAATGGCCTTTGAAATAAAGAGTGCAATCCTGCTAGTGATATGCAGGTTTATTCCCAGGGAATAAGTAAGACAGTTCCTTCTGAATTGCAAATTAATTCAGATATTAGCTGTCCTACATTGCAATCCTTCAGAATTCACTTTGATATAATAATCTCTTCCTACCTTATGATTTATGCGGTCCTGACATTTCTATTGTTTCTCCCCCCAATCCATAAATATACCATGTTTCCCCGAAAATAAGACCCTGTCTTATATTTTTTTGAACCCTGAAATAAGTGCTTGGCCTTATTGCCATTCACTCAAAAGCCCGATTGGGCTTATTATCAAGGGATGTCTTATTTTGGGGGAAACAGGGTATCAATGAACAATAGTTTACAAAAGACAAAAGTAATGTTAAAAATCTATGCAGGTGTTATAAAATCAAAAGTTAATATTAATATATCTAGCCATTTACACAATCACGTTTACAGCTCTTTTCATTTAGCTAGTTATCTGTATATATTATAGAATTCCACCTATCGACTGATGGATATCCAAATACTGCAGGTGGTTATCTTAACTTTTTCTGATTCTAATTATTCATGCCTAATTATTACAGCACCGAAAAAGGGCAACTAAGGCTTCAATTCTATATATCAGGACTCTAGATGCCTTCTAGATGTTTGATCTGCAATTGTTATCAGTTCCAGACAGCAGTACCAATGGTCAATAATGATGGAATCGCATTTGCCAATCTCTGGGAGAAATAATTTCTGTTCAGATCAATAGAGCTTAGAATACCTTTCTATAGAATGAATTAAATAAAGCATTAAGGAAAATATGAGAAATGTACATATAAAATAAGAATGGCATGTATAGAAAAATGAAATGAAAATGAATCTACAAATATGTGTTTTTTCTGTGTGGAAATAATAAAAAAAACTTGGAAAAAAAAGAATTTTACTATAATGCTGCACTCTTCTGACACACACACAAAATTGTTTTATTTTATGATCAAGAGCTGCTTTATCTGGAAGAGTTGAATTCTTAGCTCTTTTATTTTCAAAGATGTTAGGAAGGAACAAAGGATATGTATCCCTATTCTTATCTTCTTCAACTTGGCATAGAAAAAAGTATCTGGGGATGGGTAAAAAAGTTTAAAGAGGAAAATGGCTGAATTGTGTTAAACAATCAATTTCTTTTGATATACTGTAGTTCTGCTTTGATCAGCCTTGCAGTTTTCTTTAAGGAAAAAGGAGAAAAGGGGCATTTTTGTGAGTTAAAAGCAATTTGAATCTTCAACAAGTTTATTGTCTTCTAATCTTTCATGGATCTTTGTTTTTGTGGATGAAGCTTATGTGATAATAGACTAAAGCTTAAGGGAGAATAGTTTTTCAATCTTTATAGACTTTTGACTCATTTTGCTGTCCCAGATTAAAATAGCTCATTTGGATCTTACAGTATTTATTTTTTAAAAAAAACATACAATCAGACAATATTATTGCATGTGTGTTATTCAGTGGCAGTCATGATCTATGAAGAGGAAACAGCAGTTTTTTTTAAAAAAAAAACACCAAACAAATCCTTGGTTCTGAATATTAGATGGGAGGGACAAAAACAAGTAAATAGATCATAAAGAGATTTTTGACCAGCTGAAGTGCACAGTACATCAAAAAGGGAGGGAGTTTGGTGAGATAATGAGTATATTGATGAAACAGATTGGTCTGATAGCAAAGTTTATATAGTTCGAAAGATGAGGAGTGTAACCTGGTTAAATGTTTCATATTGATTTAGCTTGTTAACTGTCAGCTGCTTTTACCTACTGTGAGGCTGAGATTTTATTACTTTCAATTGGATTTTATTGGTAATCACTTCTGAAGTTTTGGCTGACAGGCAGCGAAGGAAGGAAGGAAGGAAGGAAGGAAGGAAGGAAGGAAGGAAGGAAGGAAGGAAGGAAGGAAGGAAGGAAGGAAGAATATCCTGTCTCTAATATAAGCATTCTTAAAATACAATTACAGAAATATGTTCATATATTTACAAACAAGCATTTAAAAAACTACTCATCCTCAGGACAATAAATCACCTAAGGTTAATGCTGTCAATTTTTTTTAATAAGAGCCCTCTTCCAATTATTTGAGAAACAAAGTGAAAAGATCCCACACTTTCTTTCTAATTTCTTATTTTATTTCCCTGGGATTCCTTGCTTACCAAGTCTTTGAGGTCTTGTGATTCTAGAGGAAGGGCATCTAAGAGGTTGCTGCCACTGCTGTTACTTCCAGCTTGGTACCAAAGTCACGCAGTGTGTGGAAGCCTCCATAGAAAACAGTGAGTGTAAGAAGAATGATTATATGTAGGAGCTCATTATACAGGTAAAATTAAGGCAGAAGACAGAGGCATGGAACCCAACAGGCACTTTAGCAGGTATAGCATCTGGGGACTTGTTAACAAAATAAGTTACCCTGGGTGAAATCTTGCTTCTCTAGATCCTACACATAATTCCCATTGGACTTTTGAGTGGACTGTCTATTCAATTATTTTCTTTACATAAAACTTTTCAAAAGATGATTGGCTTTGTTAGCATTAGTATTGAGAGGCCAGTCCCCTAATCCAAAACATTGAAGATCACAAAAGAGTACACCAACTTTTCTTGTGAGGTTGAGTTTATTAATAAAAGGCTTTCCTTCTTGACATTTTTGACCTGGACATTTTTTATGGCCAACATTCAACACTTTTTTTGGCTTCCTTATACTGCAACTTCCATATCTAATGAGAGAAGCCAGGAGGTTACACTGCTATGATGGAATTGCTTCCTCACATTTTTCCCCTCTAATTTATATTCCATAATTTCTTTTCAGGAACAGGGCAATTCTGGAGGTCATCCCTTATTGCAAAGAATTCATTCATATCATCCCAATAATTCCCATGAAGAGGAAGAATTAAGAGAAACATAATTTACAGAAGTTTTGGAACAATGAGAAAAATCAACCACCCCCCCAAATAGAAGTTATAGGGAAAATTGCAATTCATGTAAATACTAACTTTTCAATACCCTTTATCAATATGAAGACATTGTTACTTTAAAAAAAACATAACTTGTTTTCTGTAAAAGTGTGACACAGTTTTATAACTAACAAAAAGCATAAAGATATGTTGTTATATATTTATCTACAGTATTTTGTGCTTTATTTTTACTTCGTTATCTTTCTCATCTTTTTTGTGTAACCTTTTTCTTTTCCTAACAATGCTTAATAAAAAGAAAAAGATGGGAAAAGTTATCGTTACTTTAAAAAAACCATAACTTGTTTTCTGTAAAAGTGTGACACAGTTTTATAACTAACAAAAAGCATAAAGATATGTTGTTATATATTTATCTACAGTATTTTGTGCTTTATTTTTACTTCGTTATCTTTCTCATCTTTTTTTTGTGTAACCTTTTTCTTTTCCTAACAATGCTTAATAAAAAGAAAAAGATGGGAAAAGTTATTCATTTTTCCTTTTTAAAAGAAGCTGGCAGACAAATTACGGTCTGTATACTGAAAAAAAAAACATCAATATTGGAATAAAATAATGCATTTTATTTGGTTTTATTATGCATTCTAGATTTGGTCTTCCATTGTATTAAATATAAAGCATGATTTTAAGGAAATGCTGAGAAAAGAGGAGAAACCCCCCCCCAATACGTGCTTGCTGCACAATGGTCTAATCCAGGGGTCCCCAAACTTGGCAACTTTAAGACTTGTGGATTTCAACTCCCAGAATTCTGGGAGTTGAAGTCCATAAGTCTTAAAGTTGCCAAGTTTGAAGACCTCTGGACTCTAATCAGTGTCATTTTCTGACTCTGCAATAGGACCACAACAGCAATTTTGACAACTTCTGATTTTTAATTTTTATCAGGTTATAATTTTCATGGATTTCTAAAAACTGAAAGGTTGCTTGCCTCGCTATCCACATTTATTTCTCTGTTTGCTATGTGAATATTTCCAAACATATAAAACATGCATTTGTTATTCAAAGTGGAAAATATTAAGTATTACTTCATAACCTTTTTCTCCCCTAGTCCTTCCGATTTTTGAAAGATAAAAATATCTATACGTAGAGGAAGGAGCCCATTTTTTTTCTTTAAAAATTCATGTTTTCTCCCCCAAGGCTTTCATATCTCCGGGCAAGATCTTAAAACAATAGAAGTGGAGCCTAACAGGAAGTTGCTACCAGGCATTGGGGTGTTCCTTTTGATAACATGTCTGATTACTAACATAGCTGCTAATTAGATAAAGGTTTGGGTAAGGTAGAAAGATCCAGAGATGCCTTCCAATCCAAAATAGTGAGGGGGAAAAAGAGAAAATAAGGTTTAGCTGTTTAATATGGTTGATTTTGGATCTCATCTCCAGTACTGTACACTGAGCTCTTAAAAACATTCCCCAAAGAGTTTGCTTTCAGAATGTGATTGATGAGAAATCTGTTGAGGGAAGATAGTTGGATAATAATCCGCAGAGTTGAGAATGGGTGCAGAAGACAATCTATTCAGGTTGGCTCAAAATGGGCTTGGCCACAGGAGACTTATTTTCAAACATTGACAAAGTACCACTTCCTTGCCCTTATCTGTGGCAGCATTTTCCTTCACAATCTCTTCTGGGAATGGGCCATTCCTTATTTGGAGATGAAAAGAGTCAATTTTTACAATTTCAGGGTCAGGTCTATTCAGAGTCTCCAGGCTTTAGTTTTGGGGGCTGTCTTCCGATCTATCTTCCCTAGTTTTTCTTCTTTGGCATTATCTTCCTGACAAAGTTTCTTGCCATTCAGAAGTAAATGAAGTCAAATAAAGGAGGGAATGCCTAATGCTTTTAGGAAGGAAAGGAATTCAGTTGTGGTGGGACTGGGAAGGAAGAAGACAATTAGTGAAAACAATTAGTCTAGGGAAGGAGATGTGACTGTTAACAGAATTTACCAACCTAGAGCCAGGGCAAATCATTCATCAATATTAGGCTATTAATATTATTTATTTCTTTAAAACATTTCTAAACTGGCCTTCATTGAGGGTCAAATATAATTAAAAAATCTCAATAATAAAAAGGCAGAAAATGCATAAAATAGTGTTCACCTCAAACAGCTAAAGATAAAATAGCTTAAAGTCTCTGATTTGCTAACTGGAGGGATATGAAATTTGCTAACTGGAGGGATATGAATAAGCACTTACAGACACATAAGCCTGGATAGATGATATCACAAAGAGCCACAAGTGGCTGAACCACTTAAGAACAGCCCAGAGCAAAAAACCCAACCACGCTGAGATTGTCCTTCTGGTTTCAGTTGATGTTTAAGCATTATTTTCTCTGCTTTAGGACAAAGTTTATTCTCCATTGTATTTTCCTACTCTGCTAGCAGCCAACACTGTGCCCATCCCTCTCCCTCAGACATTTTATAAAAGAAAAGTGATCAGGAATAGGCCCAGTTTTAAAATGTAAGGAAATAAGGTATCAGTCTGTTAAATATGAGATGAACTAGGATAAGAATCACTCTGGGAAAGGTAAAGAGGGAGAAAGACAAAGTAGAAAGGTGAAGGGAGAGGAGATGGAGTGTAGGGAAGTAGGAAGGGGGAGAGAATGAGTAAGAAGATAGAGGGAAGAGTTGGAGATAGAGGGAGGGGAGTGTAAAGAAATGAAGACTAACAGACTGATGAACAGTAATATAAAATAGCTGCAAAATAGGAGATTAAGAATGATTGGATAAAAATGTGTAATTGTGTATATTATTGATATAATTTAAGTTATATGTATTGACATGTATGGAAATAATGGAGAAAAAATAAAAAAAATTCTAAAAAAAGGAATAGGGGTGGGGGAGGAGGGAAAGAGCAAGGAAGGGAAAATTAAAGAAAAGAAAAAGAAAACTTGGGGAAACAAGAAACATTGTCTGGCTCTAAAAAAAGTTTGGGGATGCATGTGTTTTCCAAAATTATTATGGGCATTAAATTGCTTTCCCACCATAGTTGGCATTGAGACCCTTATACCCCAAAAATGTATAATTTGTGGCCTCAAATAATATTGTAGTAACCAGGCCTTGGGTTTTGCACTGATAAAATGATTAGTCTGACATATCCTAAAGATTCAGGAGATCAGGTTTAATATGCTAAACACTGATAAAAACTACATAGCAAATGGCTGCTCAAATACAGTAGTTAAGAATTAATGCACTTTTTGTAATGCTATCTGGAATAAAATCCAATACATGAATTGAAGACTTTATGCTTTGCTTATCTAACAACCAACACTAGTAGCCTATTGAGCCCAGAGGCCTTATCTCTTGTTGGATTCACATGCTAAGACAGAATTGATTTGCTTTTAGCTTAAGGTATTCAGTGAACTCAGTCATTATGACTTACAAAATCACTGTTTACAGCTTCCTGTGTTATATTAATCAAACTAATTGTGGCTTATTTTAATATGTGGTTAAATAATGGTTTAGTACAATGCATGAACCTGGACTCATTTTGGACATCTCTTTAAAATGTTATCTCAACAATTTGTTTTGGGGGCATCATCTAGTTGCACCTAACATTGGTACAAACATGCTGTATTCACATATTTGGTCTGCTATGTTCCTTTGCCCCCAACCTATATCTGAGACATCAACCATTGCACTTTTGGCATTAAAATGGTGGGTTCCCCATTAAACCAACAGCAGCCCATGTCAGTTTCAAGGTGTGCAAAATCAGTGATGCTTCCAGTCAACAGGGCAGTCAGGTGATTCTAGGGAGTTGGGATCAAGTAGGTCTCAATGTAGTGTTTCTATTGGTCGCTTCAGACTGCAGTAGACATAGCCTTTTGCTTCACTCCTTGGGCACTCTTTCCTCTTGCTCTGGGGAGCTAGAGAGGCATGTGACAGGATCTTTTTCTTGGATAATAAAGGCCAAGTTAATACTGCTAAAGATTAACTAAGGCTCCCCAACTCAGACAACTGGAGTATAGCACAGAACCCAGCTGCATGAAGTCTTGAAAGGAAAAATAGGGGTCTGTCTGGAGATTTGTTGAGTAACTTACTGGAAAGGCCAAAGTTGGCTATACTGTTATAGCTAAAGGCAACTGGTGGGTGGTAAGAGCTTTTCATCATGCTAGGGTGAATTCTTATAAAACTATGAAAAAGCCCTAGGTGGCAAGATTCACGTATAATATTATGCCATAGACCAGAGGTCTTCAAACTTGGCAACTTTAAGACTTGTGGACTTCAACTCCCAGAATTCTCCAGCCAGCTGGCTGGAGAATTCTGGGAGTTGAAGTCCACAAGTCTTAAAGTTGCCAAGTTTGGGGACCCCTGCCATAGACCATACTGAAAACTCACAATGACTGATTTCACATATCCTGCAAAACAAAAGCAGACCAAAAGCAGAATGGCTTAATAGAGTGCCTTGCATGTGATTTCAATATGAATCAATGCATCTATTGGCTATTGAAATAGTAGGAAATATTTTGTTTCTTTTCTATTTTTCTCTCTGTGTTTGCTAGCACAAAATTATTTTACGAAAAGTGTCATCTCAGTACATATCGAAACATCATGATCTCAGAGGTGGAAGCATAGTCCTTCATATTCAGGAGCTGAGTAGGTATAAAAATATTGGTGGCAAACCTCATTGACTTTTTGCCACAGCCTTTCATCACCTGTCCTTGAGTTGGACTATTCTGCAACTATTGGCTTTGTTTCAAGTCACTGCTGGTCACCCGATGTCCTTCCAAGGTTACAGTCTAACCAATTTTGCAACTGTATGGCTGTCCTTGCACAGTATCAGAATAAAAGAGAAAATGCCAACTTCACATCAGCCCAGCCCAACTATTTCCTTTATGATTGAGGAATGAGACAAAGATAAGATCATACGGACATGTCGGAAAAAGATAAATTTCCAGGTCATGTTTGTGCCATGGTTGGGAAGATGTTTGACTTGCATTTTGGGGAATCCAGTTCTGGGGAAGCCCCAAAAATCTTGCATAATGCTTCCTATTCTGGCAAGCCTTGGTCAGTGGGTCGGTGATACGTTGTGTTTCATGGATTCCTGCTATTGATTAGATTATGTCATCTTGGTGATTCAGAGACATTATTCTAATGCTAGAGTTTGCATCAGAAAAGTCTGATCCTATTTTCCCAGCAATATCCCAAACCACATTTTGTTCTACTCTCCCTACATAGAATAGAATAGAATAGAATAGAATAGAATAGAATAGAATAGAATAGAATAGAATAGAATAGAATAGAATAGAATAGGATAGAATAGAATAGAATAGAATTCTTTATTGGCCAAGTGTGATTGGACACACAAGGAATTTGTCTTTGGTGCATATGCTCTCAGTTGACTCATGTTTCAGCCTATCCAAGAAGCAAAAAGAGAAACCATAGAATATGTTGAGAGAAGATTTCTTTCTGGGAAGATTTAAGATTAATCAGGGAGTATGCCAACAGTTATTCTCGGATATAATCATTGATTTTATTTTCCATTAATAAAACGTTACAATTTATTATTATAGAGAAAAGGCAGAGTGCCAATGTATCCTGAGACTAAAGTTCAGAGAGCCCCTGTGGAAAATTTAGTCTTGGTTAATTGAGACTTCTAAGTGTAACATGTAATTTCCTGGTGCACTGCTAAGGTCAAGAATGGGAAGCAAATAGATAGAAATCGGATAGATGGCAGGATAGTTGAATTAGATCAACAGGGGACTTTCTCTCTCCGTTGTATAATGATCACAAATCAAATGTAGTCTATGACTGGCATCATGCTGAGCCATAGTTTGATACCTTATAATTGGCTGATTACAGAGACACTGAGTAGTAAATCACATCAGTGTGGGGATCCAGCAATTGTCTGCCATGACCTGTGTTGTATGCTATATTCTTTAAACTTTAGCCTCCACAATCTTAATTGTAAAATGTAAAAATGATTTGTCTGGATTATCCATTATGCATATTTGTCTTCCCACATACAGTTTCTTCCAGGGTGTAGGGTTGGAAATGCACAAGGCACCTGCCTCTGACCTCTGGAAGTCACCATGTTATAGTACAGTGATGGCGAACCTATGGCACGTGTTCCACAGATGGCACATGGAGCCATATTTATTTATTTATTTATTTATTTATTTATTTATTTATTTATTTATTTATTTATTTATTTATGACATTTATGACATTTATGACATTTATATACCGCCTCACAGTGCAAGCACACTCTCTAAGCGGTTTACACCAGTAAGCAATGCATATTTATATTGCCCCCAACAATCTGGGTCCTCATTTTACCTACCTCGGAAGGATGGAAGGCTGAGTCAACCTTGAGCCGGTGAGATTTGAACCACTGACCTGCGGATCACCATCAGCTAAAGTGGCCTGCAGTACTGCCGCTAACCGCTGCGCCACCTCGGCTCTTAATATCTGAGGGCACGCAAGGCGTTGCCCTATGTCAGCTCCAGCACGCATGCGCGTGCTGGCCAGCTGAGTTTTGGCCTTCTTTTTGGCCGTTTTCGCCATCCCCAGGCTTCAGGAAAGCCTCCTGAACCATGGGGATGGCGAAAAATGGCCCAACGGGCCCACCAGAAGTCCAGAGGCTTCAGTGAGGCCTGTGCACATACGCGGTGGGGCAGCGTGGGGGGTTGTGCGCATACGCAGGGGGCGGCATGGGGGTTGTGCGCATGCACGGGGGAGGGCATTGCATTATGGGTGTGGGCACACGTGCACACGCTATCGTGCGCGCGCACCTTTTTGGCACCCGAGCCAAAAAAGGTTCGCCATCACTGTTATAGTACCTCTTTCCATTCGGTGGAAACTTGCAATTCCAGTTAAAAGAAGAAGGAAGTCAGCCTGAAGCCTGCTTGTCCATAATAGGGATCTCTCTCTCTCTATTATGGGCATATAATTATGAGAAGAAAAGAAAGACCAGTTGGAAGTTGGGTTTCAGAAGAAACAAATGAGCAATACTGTGAAAATGGCACTTATGCTCAAAGAAAGGACTGGAAAAAAGTTTCAGGACCAAGGGAATTGGTAGGAAGTGCTCTTACTCCTCCTTTCAGATTTTCAAAGCTGAGGAAAGTGTGTGTGTTTGTGTGAAGAACACACATTAACATTGTGCACAGAGCTTCAATAGGCCTCAACCAATTCTTTCATTGAGAAATCTGCTATGGATATTTTTAGGCGGAGCATTTTTACCTTCGCAGCCAAGGGGAGGGATTTGGTGCATGCGTGGTCTGCCCCAGAAAAATAGAAGGACCCTCGGAGATTTCCACAGGAATCCCAGTTCCATCTCTGACTCGGTCAGGAGTGCAAGTTCTCCCCCTACTGTCTTGTCTTGAAACAATTTGGCTTTCCCATTTCAGAGCTCATTCTCTCCCCCAGCAAAAAAAACAACAACCAGACCAGAGTCCATCCACTAACACAGGGGTTCCCAAACTTGGCAACTTTAAGACTTGTGGACTTCAACTCCCAGAATTCTCCAGTCGGCTGGAGAATTCTGGGAGTTGAAGTCCACAAGTCTTAAAGTTGCCAAGATTGAAGACCTCTGCACTAACAGATAAAGTCTCAGCACTGTTGCTTAGGAATAGCAGATGGCTATGCTTAGCCAATCGAGTGATGAAAAACTAAATTGAGTTGAACCTGGGGAGTACTTGGGTGAGAGACCATCAGGAAATTAGGGGTTGGTTTGGAAGGCTGGGGGAGTCAGTTTGGTGTAGTGATTAAGGTATTAGGCAATAAACCAGGAGACTGAATCTCCTGAGTCCCCTTAGGCACAAAGCCAGTCACTTTCTCTTAGCCCTGGGAAGGAGCAATAGCAAACCACTTCGAAATATTTCCAAGAAAACTCAGAGATTTATCCAAGCATTGCCAGGAGTCAACACTTACTCAAAGATTTGTACACACATACTCTGGAAGGTTGTGGGGAAAAACCAGGAGGAGACAGTAGCAAACTACTTCTGTCCTGTTGTCAAATAAACCAGTTGCATGCAAATCTGAGTAGACTTAATATTTTCCATTATTTGCTTTCAATAGAATTAGACTCTTCCTGGAATCTTTATCTACTGCCACCTTTCTGAGTGAGACAGGATCCCAGAAGACTTTGAAAGCTCTTTGACCAGCTTCTTTCAATCCAGTGCCCTCTCTAAGTGTGGGACCTGACTTAGAGCTAATGAAGACTGCTTTATCTCAAGGACACTGGTTGAAGAATCCACCTTCATCTGAGGGAAACAACTCCTGTTGCAAACTCCTTTCTCAGCAAGTGGCAGCACTTGGTTGGGCTGTGGGCTCTACCCAAGGGTGGGTTCTGACTTACCTCGCTGCCGGTTCGCTTCTTCATGCGCTGCGCGCACATGCACAGTGTTTAAAACACAGCTTCTGCTCATGTGCAGAAGCGAAAAACAAGATGGCGGCACCTACAGCTCTGCCGAGAGAGCCAGTTCAGGGGCGTGTTCCAGCCAGCCATCACTGCCGGTTCGGCAAGCGGGGGGGGGGGGGAAATTCCTGCTACCGGATCTATAGAACCAGTCCAAACTGGCAGGAACCCACCTCTGGCTCTACCTTGTCCTTTCATGGGAGACTTCTGGGAAACAACAGGGAAATGGGCTAGATCAGGGGTGTCAAACTCACGTCATCATGTCGTCGTCACATGATGTATTGGGACTTCCCCCCCCCCGCTTTGCTAAACCGGGCAGGGGCGGGGCCAGCATGTGACGCATCTGGACCGCGGGCCATGAGTTTGACAGCCCTGGGCTAGATGGAAAGTCAAAACGACTTTCAGGAAGACGGCAATAGCAAACAATTGTTGTGCTGTTGCCCCCTTAAAACTGCATGGGCATGTCCACCATTCATTTACCAGGGAACTTTATTCTTTATTCTTTCTTATTTATTTATTTATTTATCTATCATCTATCTATCATCTATCTATCTATCTATCTATCTATCTATCTATCTATCTATCTATCTATCTATCTATCTATCTATCTATCTATCTATCTATCTATCTATCTATCTATCTATTTATGAAATTGATTTGCTGCCCATCTACTTAAGTGTTCTATTTAAAGTAAATTTTATTTTCCTTTATTTTAAAGGCAAACAGAATATGAGCTTCCTCGGTACAGTCTCGTCAATAGGAAAAAAAAACCATGAGCTGGAAGGGTAAAATTGGTCTCAACATTATGTTTAGGTATACTGTATACAGAGGTGGGATCCTACCTCTGATTGCCGGTGCGGTTAATTGCTGACTTCGCGGCAGAGCCGAAGACTCTGCTCGAGCCTGCTCCCGTTCGCGGAGCGGGAGCCTTTCCCGGGCGTTTTCCGCGCCTGCATGGATGCCGCCAATTGCGTTCTTTTGCCCTCTGCGCATGGGGCCATGCGCGGAGGGCAAAAGAACGCCATTGGCGGCATCCATGCGGGCGGGGAAAGCGTCCGGGAAAGGCTCCCGCTCGGCGAACGGGAGCAGGCTCGAGCAGAGTCTTCGGCTCTGCCGCGAAGTCAGCAATTAACCGCACCGGCAATCAGAGGTAGGATCCCACCTCTGACTGTATATATGTTTGCAAAATGCATAAACTGCGACCAAATCAATCACATTATAATTCAGCATCTTTGGGGGACAAGAGAAATAAAAATGCAGTTAAAATAAAAAACAGCTTTATGAGAAATCAATGCAGTAATTAGATAGCAATCTCAGTTGTAATTAAAGCTAATGGTAGTGATGGCTGTGGTGATTATAACTGTTTTCCTTTCCTTTTTGACACACTTTTGATCATTAGGATTCTGGCAACTACCTTCTGGAGCTGTTTCTGGAGACCATCAAAATCTGAAATCTAAAACTAGGAATTCTGCTCAGCTAAACTGCGAAATGAAGGACCAAATGAAAAATGACAATCACATATGTGTGTCTCATTCCCATGCAATGAGGTGCTGCTTTTGTGAGAACTTTCCATGCAGTATAGGCCCCTTCTCATGGATATCTACCATTTTTCATTATACATGTGACACTGTCCAAGATCTCTTCTAAAACAGCTATTGAGAGGAATATTCTTCTCACATGCTAAGACTTTCTTTTCTTAGAATTGTTTTGTTACTGTTTAGTTTCAGTCAGTCCCTTGGGTTTCACTCCCTCAAGACTAGTTACGTTCATTGCTTTCTATTATTCCAAATATTTGTCAACTTTTTTTCAGAAAGTTTTCTCATTAACTTCCTGATTGTTTTTCTGACATAATTGTCTGGCAAGAGAGTAGGTCACTTAGGAAATCTAATAACAAATGAGGTTGATTAAAGAGTAACTCCTTAAGGATCTAATTAATAAAGATTCTACTGTAGTCCCAGCACCAAGAGATGTTTTACTGTTTGCAGCAATTCTAGATAAAGCAAAAATCTTCTCTGAACTTCAGCTGGTGTTGTAAAATGTGTTGATCCAAAGATTCTAAAAAAGCAATTAAAAAGTTCTGTCCAAAAGTGATCAGAAAAGGAAGTATACAAACCCTATGGCCTTTTCTGAGGATGCTGACCACAGTTTCAGCAAGATGGTTATTCCCCCATCTCCCAGAGCTCTAAACCCATTGGCAGGGGTGGTTTCCTCCTGGTTCGTACCGATTCACCTGAACCGGTAGTGACCCGCTGGTGATGTCATGATGATGTCACTGAACGGATCGGTCGGTGCCAGTCCGTGGGTGCTGCCATCTTTTTTGAATTTTTTTTTGAATTTTTTTTGAATGTTTTCGAATGTTTTTCCCCCCTCTTCTGAGCATGCGCAGATGCCGAGTTCTGGCACTGTGCATGCAGTTGCCATCTTTTTTTTTGGCTTTTTTTGTTTTTTGTTTTTTGTTACTGCGCATGCGCGCGCCCATGAGGCGCGCCCATGCGCCGTGGGGGGGGGGGAGCAAACTGGCAGCGAGGTAAGTTGGAACCCACCCCTGCCCATTGGGGACCACTGTCATGCAGTCTCCTCATGAGGAGCAACTGCTGGAGGACTAGCGGGCTACCTGAAGTCCTCTCCTTGTCCAGAACGGGATTATATAGAGCCGGTCAACAGGCTGGCTCTTCATTCTGCTGTAGGTGTTGGAGATGGAGCCATCTTCAGTTTGCCATTTCCCCCCTGCAAGTTCTACTTAGCAAAATAAATTTTAAATGCAGGATTAAAATTATTTTGGAATGAACAGCAAAAGGGTGATTAGAACTTTGATTTTGGAAAGTGCATTCATTTAATTTATATGTCGCCCAACTCAACAAGTGACTTTGAAAACAGTTTGAAAACAGACTAAGGGTTCTGATGAATGTGAAATAAGATTTTGGAATTAATTATAAGAATCCTTCCTGTGGGTAAATGCTTTTGTTTTGAATTCTCTTTAAAAAAAAAAGGATAGGATGAGATTCTGAAGGTTGGACACTAGAGGGAACCAAAAGGAACCAAGATTACACTTAAAGGAGAACCACATTTAAATTTGACTTACTGATACAGAATGGAGAAAAATATTTTAACATTGGGCATATTGAAGGATGTTTTGGAACAATGGAACCAGAGGTTAATTTTAAGAGTGCCTGTCTCTATAGACAGGACATAAATATTACTTTATGACAAAGTAGTTCTTCTATTGAGTTCAGCACCTAGTGACATCATATCTATGCAATTTTGTTGGGAACAATACAGAAGTGGTTCATTGTTGTTACTTTTCAGCTTGTTTTAACTTCCTGGTCTAGCCTATAACGTTAACATGTCTTGGTGATCTCTCATCAGTGGGTCAGCCAGATCTGATCTGACTTAGCTTTCTGAACTGGGTGAAGATCAACTACTGTAAATATTGCAAAACTCAGAGATGCTCTGGCCCAAACCTTTTTAAAGGTCAACATAAACATTTTGAATTGTTCCAGGGAATGGATTAGAAATCAGAAACAAGTTTTTTTAAAGAACATTTGCTTTGTTAAAAGAAGCCAAACCGAAGAAAATGTTCTATTTCCTAAAATATTTTGGAGTTTCAGCTGGTGCTGAAGAGTGTGAACCCCATGTTACAATGGCTACACCTTTTTCCGGACCAAATTAAATGTGCTGATTAGTTTCTTAGGATAAGTTTATCTGGATAACCCCTTTGTTCTATATAAACAAGCAACTCTTAACCCTAGTCTCTTAAATTGGGACAAATAAATCATCTTATTTAAGCAAGCCTTCGATTGATAGATCTGATTTTCTGTTCTGTTTCTTTTTTTTTTTGCTTGGACAGATTGACTAACTTTTTTAAAAAAATGCAAACAAAAACAAAAATCAAGCAACTTTTTAGCTGTCTTTTGTATTGAGAACCCATGATTAAGGAAAAGCTAGTTGAAAATTGTTTAAAAATTATAGAAACCCAGGTCTCATTTTCTATATCGAGTATCAGGGTTATTTCCCAAAATGGGATGAAAGCATTCACTTGGAGAATATCAATTTTAGCAATTCATACCTCCTTTGATATTCCAACCTCAACCCCAATATTGAAAATATCTTCCTTGGGATGTCAACCCATTGAGGATTAATTCGGATTGTCACAGTGTGCTCTTCTGTCCCTTATCTGACCTCTGAGTGAAGAGTAGAAGTAGCTCAATAAGGTGATTTTTTATCGCCAGGCATATTCTTTTTTTAGTCTTGCATTTCCATTTAGTTAGTGAAGTTTCCATTTCTAACCCTATTCAGAAAATAAATTCCATGTCAGAAGATATTTAAAATAGGAACAGATCATGTTGTTTGAATATCAAAAGATTCATAGTATTATATGTGCCCTCCAGTTTTATACTCACAAGTGTCAAATGGAAGTTGTTTAGGCTGACAGACAATAGCAAGCTTCACACATCATGCTAAGGCACAGTTTGTTGATTAAGTTTATGCTAATCCAGAATCCACATTTTGGAAACCACATTTATCTTAGCCTCTTACCAGCTGACTAGGAGGTAGGAATTTCAGACAGTGTAACCTGGTTCTGTATCTGGACTGTGTGTGTATTCACTTCTTGTCTGAATTATTCTCTCTGAAGGAGTGGAGGGAAGTAGGAATGGGGAGAGAAGGAGTAAGAAGGTAGATAGAAGAGGTGGAGATAGAGGGAGGGGAGTGAAAAGAAAAGAAGAAAAACAGACTGATAAATAACAGCAAAAATAGGTGCAAAACAGGATGTTGAATTCTGATTGATTGGATAAAAATGAATAAATATGTATGTTATTGATATGTCTTTAAGGTATATGCATTGATGTATATATGGAAAGTGTGGAGAAAAAAATTAAAAATACTTTAAAAAATGGAATTATTCTCTCTCAACACTAAATTAAATCCCCAAGTCAAATTGATCATATTACGGGGCTACCTTATATGGAATGCAAGATGGGAGGGCTCTATTATTGCAATCTAAAAGCATTGTACAGCTTCTTCATACCATGTTCATCTTTACCTCATGTTCTATTAAAATCCAGGTCAAATTTCCCTATATATTACTGTTAAGCCACATATCCTGCATTCAATATATTGGCAGAGAAGAAGCTTCAGTTTAAAAATGTTTGCAGAGAACCATGCTGTGAAGTTGGACTCCAAAAATGTGGGAGTACCTTGGACCCTAAATCTGGATGGTTCTAAGAAGTCAACAAGATATCCTCTTAACTGTATAGCAAGCATCTGGGTAGAAACATTAGCTTTCAGTGAAGACTGTCCCATGACGATATACGGCCATTCCAATAATCTAGCTGAACAATCAGAAATTAATTTAGGATCTTCTGAATCCATCTCCTTAACGGAGTTCCTCACATTTCTTCTGAAAAAGGGATGAACGTGCTTTCAAAATTAAAACAAAAAAAGGATTCATTTTAGAGAAGTTCTGTACAGTATTGTACTATACTGTAACTATAAAGCACAGACACTCTAGGGGGCGCTGTTGTTCTGTTCTATTCAAATTTTGTTGAAATCTCATTTTGACTAAAATGGACCACTGCTAACTATTATCTTATTTGAATTTCAGAGGATA
This sequence comes from Diadophis punctatus similis, assembly GCA_023053685.1. Lineage (NCBI taxonomy): Eukaryota > Metazoa > Chordata > Lepidosauria > Squamata > Dipsadidae > Diadophis > Diadophis punctatus. The sequence continues at coordinate 116,842,189 of JALIGW010000002.1, forward strand.
GAGAAGAGAGAGATTAAAGGTCTGAGATAACCCTTCCCTAGACATAATTGGTTCTTTTAAAAAGTAAACCATTGTGACCATCGGGGAGGGAAAGATTGAGCAGAGGAAGTGGGAACAACCTTAAAAAAAAGCCTAATCTACTAATTAACCAAGCCCTCACTGTCCCAAATGGCTAGCCTCACCAAATGACTGACAGCATTGTCTAAAGGATGAGCCTATGTCATGCCTATGTCTAATTATACTAACCTCTTCCATGTGGTACCCTTCAAAATTGGTAGGCTGACCTGTACCAACCATTTACTTATTGGTCATATGTGCCTGGAAATTTCTGCTGATTGATATTTAACATTACCGAAGCCTTCACTGAAACAATGTCTTTATGTATGTATGTATGTATGTATGTATGTATGTATGTATGTATGTATGTATGTATGTATGTATTTATTTATTTATTTGTTTATTTGTTTATTTATTTATTTATTTAGTGTTCTTATATGCCGCCCTACTCCCTGAGGACTCTATTGTATTCTCCCATTTCTGCTTCAGGGTTACCCTCCTATCCCAGCTACAGTACAGTATATGCTTTCATCTGCTAAGACGTAGGTTGGGAATTCAGCTAGTGGTTGCACAGAGGGTCTGGGGATTTCACAAAATACAGAACCTCAACAACCCTGTAGATGTTTCTTTAACAAGATCCCTGCAGATCTTGCTGTTTTCTTCCATGGAAACCAAAGCTCATACCACTGACATTCTCACCCAGTTTCATACCACCTTTATATTCTCTTCTGTTTTCCTTTCTGGGCAATGAATGAAACCGAGGTTCAGTTGTGCAAGATGTTCCTACCCACTGAATGCCTCCATGGTTGGTGAGGTCTTTATGACTATTTTGCATGACTTTCAGTGCTAAGAAAGATGGTTCTCCAACCTTAGATCTTCTGACCTGGCATGCTTTCTCTCTCTCTTGTCCATTTTCTTTTACAGAGAGCAAGAAACTCTCATTTCTGTTTGACCATTTACTTCAGATTGGAACCAAAATCCTCTTCCCTGATCATTTCTACCATCTCTTGATGTTTTGCCACCATGTTGGAGAGCACTAACGATTTTGCTTTTTCTGTACTTCATTTGACCATCCAGCAAGCATCCAGGCTTGGCTTTGTCAGACTGCTGAGATTCAACAAAGTGAGACTAAATATTTCAAGTAATTTTCTCAGATGTATTGATGTTGACTGTTTAATGATACAAAATGAAAGCTTTGCAGCAAATGATCAAAATTCCCAACCAGATATTATATTTCAGAAACCAATGATTAATTTTCATGAACTGAGATCCAGTGAGTGTTATCTTTAGTCAAGATTGCCCGTGAAGTTTACAATCCCCAAGGATTTTTTTTCCAATAAATGCCTTAATAATAATAACAGAGTTGGAAGGGACCTTGGAGGTCTTCTAGTCCAACCCCCTGCTTAGGCAGGAAACCCTACACTACTTCAGACAAGTGGTTATCCAACATCTTCTTAAAAACTTCTAGTGTTGGAGCATTCACAACTTCTGGAGGCAAGTTGTTCCACTGATTAATTGTTCTAACTGTCAGGTAATTTCTCCTTAGTTCTAAGTTGCTTCTCTCCTTGTTTAGTTTCCACCCATTGCTTCTTGTTCTACCCTCAGGAAGCAATGTTCGTCCTTCTCAGGATGCTCAAGCCTCTTCTGTATTATAGGGGCATCATGCTGAGTTAATTTGGCATCGTATCTCCGTCAAATCTCTGCACATACTATAGTATTAAATGTGAGCTTTTAGTTTTCAGGAAATAAAATAGCTATTTACATTTGGAATATACTCCTTATCTAGATAGAAACTTCACACTGATTTTCTTAAAATCCACACCTTACTGTATCTATAAAGATGGGGTTTGAAACAGGTAGGAAAAACACTTTATAGCAATTGTAATTAGGAAACTGGCATGTGTTCCCCTCTGCTATGGAACAGAAACCATCCTGATTGGGGCAAAATTTGCACCTGATTTTCTGTGAAAATGAAAATGAAGAATATTATATGGAGTTAGATCAATCAGACATACGGGGAAATAGAGGTCATTTGCAGATTTGAAGCATTTCACCAAGGCTGAAATATTTAACTTCATATATTGAGCTCCAATCATGAATTTGATTGTAGTAACCCATTGATGGAATGTAGTTTATTTCAGTGGATTGACTCCTCTGTTATCCACCTGATTCCAATTTGCACTTGTTCTCCTTTAAAGTCACCATGCAAGCCAGAATTGTCCTCCTTACAGAACCTAATGATGTACAACTTCTTCCATTTCATACCATGCATTCATTGAGATCTATGAAAGGTCATCTCAAAGGAATGTGATAGGTTTAGAATTCAATGCCTACCCTATCTCCATATATATTCTACTACTTTTTCCCCATCTCCAGTCATTCCAGCAGGCTCAGACTGAGTACCTATAGAAAGACTGAATTAAAAGGACATTAGCTCACTGTTCTACATAGAAGTATTACAGAACCTGAAGTAGGGCACCAGTATTTGTGCAGGACCATCAGGTATCTAACCTGAGTGATGGTTAGTGACGTAACTAAGATTTAAGGAAGTCAGTCATAAGCGTAGGCAAAACACAGTATCTTACTAACTGTACCATATCAGGTGGAGAGTCAGAGAGCAAATGCTCTGTACATGCATGCCTGAAAGCAAAAACAGGAGGAGGTAATCTGAGATCTTGTAGGCAAAAAGCCAGTAGAGTGATACACAAAAAGGAACACAGAGTAAATAGTTAATTTACTGCCCCTTGGAATCGGCAGGTTGTGGGTTGCTGAACAGTCAGTGTCATTTCCAGCAATATCCAGTGAAGGAGCCGAGGTGGCGCAGTGGTTAAAAGCAGCACTGCAACTTCAGCTGACTGCTAGTTCAGCAGTTCAGCTGTTCAAATCTCACCGGCTCAAGGTTTATTTATTTATTTATTTATTTATTTATTAAAATTTCTATGCCGCCCAACTCCCGGGGGACTCTGGGCGGCTCACAGCAGATATAGAAACACATAAAAAACAATTTTTAAAAGGAGCCATATTAAAATACTATCCATTAAAAAAACAAACTTTCATTCATACCCTGCCTGCCGGAAGAGCCAAGTTTTTATTGCTTTACGGAAGGCCAGTAGGGTGGGGATGGTCCTGATCTCTGGAGGGAGCTGGTTCCAAAGGGAGGGGGCTCCCACAGAGAAGGCCCTCCCCCTAGGTCCCGCTAGCCGACATTGTTTGGACGACGGGACCTGGAGGAGGCCGACTCTGTGGGCTCTAACCGGTCGTAGGGAGGTATGCGGCAGGATGCGGTCCCGAAGATAACCTGGCCCTGAGCCATGTAGGGCTTTAAAGGTAACGACCAACACCTTAAATTGGATCCGGAGACTAATGGGCAACCAATGCAGCTGGCGGAGGATAGGTGTTACGTGGGTGCATCTAGGTACACCCACCACAGCTCGCGCAGCTGCATTTTGCACCAATTGCAGTCGCCGGACACTCTTCAAGGGTAGCCCCATGTAGAGCGCATTGCAGTAATCCAGCCGTGAGGTGATAAGGGCATGAGCGACTGTAAGAAGTGCCTCCTTCTCCAAGTAGGGTCGCAATTGGTGCACAAGACGTACTTGTGCAAAGGTCCCCCTAGCCACAGCTGAAAGATGTTGTTCCAATTTTAGCTGTGGATCTAGGAGGACACCCAAATTGCGGACCCGTTCTGAGGGGGCTAATTTCTCCCCCCCAAGAATCAAGGAGGGACAGTTGGTCGAGTCCTTAGGAGGCAATATCCACAGCCACTCAGTCTTGTCAGGGTTAAGCTTTAGCCGGTTCTTCCCCATCCAGACCCTAACATCGGCCAGGCAGCGGTCCATTACGTCTACGGCTTCCCCAAATTGAGACGGGGTGGAGATGTACAACTGGGTATCATCAGCATATTGCTGATACCTCACCCCGTGTCGTCGGATGATCTCACCCAGCGGCTTCATGTAGATATTAAACAGGATGGGCGAGAGGACCGAGCCCTGTGGCACCCCACATAGTAGGGGCCTAGGGCTCGACCTCTGCCCCCCTGTCAACACCGACTGCGTCCTGTCAGAGAGGAAGGAGGAGAACCACTGCAAAACAGTGCCGCCCACCCCCACCTCTCCGAGACGACGCAGAAGGATACCATGGTCAATGGTATCGAAGGCCGCTGAGAGGTCAAGTAGCACCAGGATAGAGGAATAACCCCCATCCCGGGCTCGCCAGAGATCATCCATCAGGGTGACCAAAGCCGTTTCCGTACTGTAACCGCGCCTGAAGCCAGATTGAAAGGGATCCAGAAAATCAGTGTCATCCAACAGTCGTAGGAGCTGGAGTGCCACCACTTTCTCAACAACCTTCCCCGCGAAGGGAAGGTTGGAGACTGGACGGAAGTTCTTTAAATCCGCTGGGTCCAGGGAAGGCTTCTTGAGGAGGGGCCTCACCACCGCAGCTTTTAAGGGCTGCGGGACGGACCCCTCTCTCAAAGAAGCGTTGACCAACGCCTGGAGCCAGCCGCGTGAAACCTCCCTGGTGGCCGAAACCAACCAGGAAGGACACGGGTCCAATAAACAAGTGGCTGAGCTCATAGCTCCTATGGCCTTGTCCACATCCTCAGGAGTCACCGGTTCAAACCTATCCCATATAACCGGACTAAGACTCGCCCCAGTCTTCTTGACTCAGCCTTCCATCCTCCTGAGGTCGGTAAAATGAGGACCCAGATTGTTGGGGGCAATATGCTGAACTCTGTAAACCGCTTAGAGAGGGCTGTAAAGCACTATGAAGCGGTATATAAGTCTAAGTGCTATTGCTATGTTAGCCCATGAGATTATTCAGTATTGCATTTGTGAAACGGAAGGAGCAATGATATAATCCCATTTATTCTCATTTTCAGATGAGCCATGGAAACAGAACAGGAGAACAACACCAACTTTGCGGGATTCATTCTCCTGGGTTTCTCCACCTCATCAGAGTTCAGGGGGCTTCTCTTCCTCGTCTTCCTCTGCATGTACCTGCTTATCTTACTGGGGAACCTCTTGATCATGCTGCTGATCTTCTTCAATAGTGACCTTTTTCATGCCCCCATGTATTTCTTCCTCAGTCATCTATCATTGGCTGACCTGGGATTCAGTTCCAATGCTGTACCCAAGATGTTGCAAACCTTGGCCTCCCAGAAAAACACCATATCCTATAGTGGATGCCTCAGTCAAATGTATTTCTTTGTGGTCTTTTGTACCAGTGATAACTTTCTTCTTGCCTCCATGGCATATGACCGCTATGTGGCTATCTGCCGACCGCTTCATTATTCTGTAATCATGAGCTACAAGCATTGCCTGATCTTGGCTGCTGGATCTTGGCTCCTCTCTTTTTCCCAAGGCCTATTATATGTATTTACAATAGCTAATTTTTCTTTCTGTGGCTCCCGGGAGATTCCCCATTTCTTCTGTGACCTCCATCCTTTACTCAAACTTTCCTGCTCAGACACCTCTCCCGTTGAAACGCTGCTCATGATCGAAGGGACTGCAACCATGCTTGGCCCCCTTATACTCATCCTTCTCTCCTACGTATTGATTATGTTGAAGGTGTTGAAAGTTCCTTCAGCTTCTGGGAAGTACAAAGCCTTCTCCACTTGCACTGCGCACATCACTACCGTTGCCTTGTTCTATGGGACTCTGATTAGCACCTACATCCGCCCGTCCTCCACTTATTCTGGTTCTAGGATGAGAGCGGCTTCAATATTCTACACTGTGGTGATCCCCATGCTCAATCCTTTCATATACAGCCTGAGGAACAGTGGGATTCATGGGGCCATGAGGAAATTACTAAGGATCTGGGTGCAGAAGAGGGAAATCAGAGCAGAACTGAGAGTTCCTCATAGGAAACCTGGAGCCGGTTTGGAAAACAATGGCTGCCACTAAAATGATATATGACAGTGATGGCGAACCTTTTTTCCCTCGGGTGCCGAAAGCGCATGCGCGCACGCTATCATGCAATTGCGAGTGTCCACACCCATAATTCAATGCCTGGGGAGGATGAAAACGGCCTCCCCTGCCCCCACAGAGGCTCTCTGGAGGCTGGAAACGGCCCGTTTCCTGACTTCCGGTGGGCCTGTAGGCCCATTTTTCGCCCTCCCCAGGCTCCAGAGGCTTCCCTGGAGCCTGGGGAGGGCGAAAACGCCCCCCACCCCCATGGAGGCCCTCTGGAAACCTAAAATGCCCTCCCAGAGCCTCCGCACGAGCCGAAAATAAGCTGGCTAGTGTGCACATGCGCTCTGGAGCTGAGCTAGGGCAACGGCTCGCGTGCCGGCAGATATGGCTCCATGTGCCACCTGTGGCACGTGTGCCATAGGTTCGCCATCACTGATATATGATGTTCTTTAACCTCCAGAACATTCCGCACTATTTACTATGTCATGTGCATAAAGCAGGATGGCTATAATCTCTTCGTATCTCCCAAAGATGTGTGCCATTATAAAATGAGAATGTTGAAACTCTAAAAGTTCAGCTGCATGGCCTTAATATAATTTATGTACAGTATGGGTTACTTTAAGTGGTTTGTACTTCTATGCATTGCCCCAGCATTGCCCTTTTAGATTTAAATGGATTAATCGCATAAGTCACAATGAGTGTAGAAATAAGCTGCCATTATATTTTGAAGCCCCGGGAAGAAGGTTTGAGTAATATTTCAAATAAGATTTGATTAAGAATGTGTTTTTCTTTTTCTTTTAAAAGCACATATTTGCCATATTAGTAAATTTGCCATATTTCCACCAGGGGCGGGTTCCTAATTTTTTTGCTACCACTCTATGGGCGTGGCTTACTTTTGTGGACGTGACTTAATTTTGAGGGTGTTGCTTAGTTTTGTGGGCGTGGCTCGACGGTCATGTGACCGGGTAGGAGTGGCTTGACGGTCATGTGACCGGGCATGGTTTCATAGTCATGTGACTGGGCGGGTGTGGCTAAGTGGTCACAATCCTAGTTCCCCCTACGAGGATTCCTGCATCCGGACCTTTTACAATCCCCAAAAGGATTAAAAGAAACCAGATTCCATACAGCTCTGAACCCTTAAGTCAAACCAAATACAAGTGGTCCTCGCTTAATGGCCGGTTGCTTAGCAAGTGTTCAAATTTATGACTGACCTCCTCAGAGCTACTTGACCTGTTTTTTGAGTTTTGACAGCCTTATGCATGCACACATGTACGCAAGTGCGCACACATACACATTTATGACCAGCTACAACATCCGTGACGTCACCAGACGGTCGCTACCGGTGCTATAGAGTGGACCGCACTGGTAGGAACCCACCACTGATTTCCACCCAGATCTTTGGTGCTGTTCCCATACTAATATCTAGGCTGGGCAGCTTAGTCAATTTATTTTTAGCTCAGCCAAAACATTAATGAAATCAGAAATAGTGGAGCTTTGCAGTACTTTTGAAGTGGCTTGTATCTACTTTGTTGTCCCTTCTCCCCCCCTGGACTTGAGATGCCATGGCTCCTCGTTCACTTGCTTGTTTAAAATGTGAAGAGGGTGGCTTTGCACCTTCTCTCTACAGTTGCCAGTTTTTCAGTTTGTCTTTGCTGTGAAAATTCTCATCTTGCAAAGTGGAAATGCTTATCATATGTGAGGGCTTTCTGGCTCCTGACTTTTACATGCCCCCAGCTGGAGAATGATGCAGTGAGACAATTTCAGGGTGCCGATGTTAGACCTGTGAAGGTTCAAAGCTTTATGGAGCCATCTTTATTTCTTGCCAAACGAGCAGAAATTCACCTATTAACAGTGAGCACCATAAACAGGGATAGCTGCAAAATAACAAATAGGAAATAATTCTTTTCATTCTTCTGGTAGATCAGTTTGGAAAATGAAGCCTAATTGGGAAGTAAAATAAAATTAATTTCCTAAAACACTTCATCATACCAAACTGTTTGGCTTCTTATTCACCATGCTTGAGCTTCATTTTGAAGGTATTGATCCACAATCAAGTACTTCCTTGGCATGTTCTCCATCACAACTGAGATGGTTACATTTCCAAAAATGGGAATTTTGTTGTTGTATTTGGGGATGTAATGACCTTTATAAGGCATTTTATATTAACATATTCAGGTACCTAGTCTAGTATGTCTGGGTCTGTCTACTTCAGGTAGAATGTACACATCTTACAAGATCACATTGAGAGCAAATGCTTCTGACCCCCATCCTGAAAGTATTTGGATGAAATGCACATGGATAATTCTCTTTTCAGCTGTTGTCCTCCCAAACTCCTTGCTCTTTATATTTGATGTTCCTTAACGCTGATGGCATTTGGCAAAACTTTGGACTTCAAAAATAATTAAGCTATTCAATGTAGATGGATTAAAAGGCTACTCACTGGAAGCATTAATCACAAAAGCTTGAACATTTTGGACACATAATGTGAAGGGTAGAGAAAACCCTGGACAAGACACTGACCTCATAAAAATTGCAGGCAACTGAAAGAGACACCAACAGGTGAAGTGATTACATACTATTTATCACTGACCTCAGGCGTTGTACAAAAAGATTAGAACTACAGGACCCTGGACAGCTCCAATCTTTTGCTGAACTGGAGATCCTGCCCATACAGTAGATCTGGAATTATTTTTATTACCTTCTACATATTATTATTATTATTTTTTTGCTAAAAGGGCTGTATGCAACAAACAAAGCAAATTACAAAAGCAGAAATAACTCTAAAAAAGCAAAATTTAAAAGAAGATGGAGAATAAAGGGACATTATAAAGTAGAGATTGATCTTTGCATCGCCAACTTTTCAAAAAGAAATGCAAATGTTTTTTAAGAAAGCCTTTGTCCATTTCAGTAATGTCCATACACATTGCAGAATCTCATAAAAACCTATCTTATTTTAACTTTGACCAAATAAGCAACTTTATATTCCTTACTTTTACATTGGAAATTTTAATCTTTAAAGTTCATTAGTCACTCTCTCTCAGCCCAACTCACCTCACAGGATTGTTGCTATGGGGAAAATAGTAGGAGGAAGGTGTGTTGGATACATTCACTGCTTTGAGTTATTTGTAAAAACAATAAAGCTGGAATACTTGGTCCTAAATGCCTGAGTGGCAGGATGAACACAGAAGAGAAGAATCGAACCATCTCTGCTGGATTCATCCTCCTGGGTTTCTCCTCCTCACCAGACCACCAAGGTTTTCTCTTTCCCATCTTCCTCTGCATGTACCTGCTTTGTCTGCTAGGAAACCTCTTGATAATCTTGCTGATCTTCTCCAGCACCAATCTCCTCCAAGCTCCCATGTATTTCTTCCTCTGTCACTTGTCACTGGCTGACCTTGGATTTAGTTCTGCTGCAATACCTAAATTGCTATACAACCTAGCGACCCAGACAAAAGCAATATCCCACCATGGTTGCCTGACACAGATATATTTCTTTGTGAGTTTTGCTGCAATAGATAACTTTCTCTTTGCCTCCATGGCATATGACCGCTATGTAGCCATCTGCCACCCATTGCACTATGCCAGAGTCATGAGCTTCAAGTGCTGCCTTCTGTTGGCTGCTGGCTGCTGGCTGCTGGCTCATTTCCACTCTTTGTTGTACATCCTGTTGGTATCTAATTTTACCTTGTGTGGTTCCCGAGAAATCCCCCATTTTTTCTGTGACCTCCATCCTTTATTGAAAATCTCTTGTTCTGACACCTCCATCGTTGATAAGCTCCTTGTCAGCGAAGGGACAGCAATTGTCCTTGGGCCTCTGCTTCTCATTCTTTTCTCTTATGTCTTCATTGTCCTGAAGGTGGTGAAGCTTCCATCTAAGTCCAAAAAGTACAAAGCTTTCTCTACTTGCAGTGCCCACCTCACCACCGTGGCTTTATTCTATGGGACGGTGATAGGCACCTACCTCCGCCCATAATCTTCCTATTCTGTCTCGAGGCTGAGAGTGGCATCAATATTCTATACAGTAGTCACCCCTATGCTCAACCCTTTCATATACAGCCTGAGGAACAGCGAGATACACGCAGCCATCAAGAGACTGGTAAGGAATTGGTTTTAGTAGAGCCAGCATCCTCAACCCTGGGTACAAATAAACATGGCTATTAATGGCCAATGTTCTCTAGCATTTAGAACATACCAGTTCTTCTGTTATTCTCTTGTCTGTAAAAGAGTAGCAAAGTGCAACCAAACTTACTTTTTATATTAGCTGTTTCTCAACATAAAAAGGTGCCTGCAGATCTGTCAATAACATTATAAATGATTGTGTTCCATGAAATAAATTAAACTGTGAGAAAATACTCTGTTTTTGGATAGCCTATTGACTGAAATAACCTCTGTAATGATTTTTCACATTGGTAGTTTTCTGCAGGCTATCAGAGCTGTTGCTCGTATTACAAGCAGAGTTTTGTGAGGTGTGTTTGCTCAAAAATAAATTTTTTAACTAGGAATATTTTGGTTTAAATGTATGAAGTAACTGATGTGTATTGTTGCTTTTAAGGAACTGATTATTTTGAAAGGCAAAAGCTAGGGATCTCAATGTGCTTAAAGAATTGTAGGTGTTTCTGTGTTTCTGTGAGTATTCAATTGAATATTGGCTTCCACAGTTTTCTTGGCTACATTTTTGTGTTTTGCAATGGCTTTCCTTCTAGAGAGAGTGACCAGGCCCAAGGTCACCCAGATGCCTTTGGGTCGATATCAAGACTAGAGTACATGGATTCCTAGTCTGGTGCCCAAATCTCCGTTGTTTTCTCCTTACAAAAACTAGCCGGAAATGTCTATTTTTATTACAGGGAAAATTATCCTTTAATTAGCATCTCGTGGTGGTGAAGTGATTAGAATGCAGTATTGCAGGCTAATTCTGCTGACTGCCAGCAGTTCAAGTCAAGGTTGATTCAGCCTTCCATCCTTCCGAGGTTCGTAAAATGAGGACCCAGATTGTTGGGTGCAATATGCTGACACTGTAAACTGCTTAGAGAGGGCTGTAAAGCACTGTGAAGCAGTATATAAGTGCTGTTGCTATTGCTATCTCTACAATCTTATGAGGTTAGCCCTATTTTGTTGATTAATAAGTTTGCTTTTATCCTGCCCTTAAACAAGTTTTTTTAAAAAAACCATTGCTGTTATATATAAGTGTGAAACATTCGGTTACCAGCTTCAGTTCTAGGTTACAAGAGTCTAAAATTAGTTACAGTGAATCGTCAACTCCTCTTCTGTCAGATTTCTGTCTTCCTGAATCACAGCACTTGCTTTCCTTGCTGTCAATAAAATCCATCTCCCAGTGCCAAAGATTTGCTGGTCAAATCACAGGAATTTTTAAAGACTATCTTTGATTTGTTTGCCATGTATTGGGAATTAAATCCCTGGATTTAAAACTGTCTGTCTTTTTCTAACTTGGATTCTTTCTATCTGTTTTTTGCTAACTCATATTTTTGGGGCAGAAGTTCTCTCTCAGCCTACCTACCTCACAGGGATGTTGTGGGGAAAAATGGGAGAGGGGATCATTATTTATGTTGTCTTGAGTTCTTGCATGAAACATACGATATAAATCAAGGAAACAAATATATTACCTTTCTTCATCCTACAAAACAGCAGAAGAAATAAATCATATTATTCCTATTTTGCTAAAACCTATGATTGAAAATAAGGGTTTAAATACAAATAAAATATAAGTCAGCTCAATAACTGTAACATCATTGACCTTATTGTTTCTGTCATAATTAATAAAGGAATGAAGGTTTTCATAAAATCTAACCAACTCCTCTCTGTCTTCCTTTCTTGTCTAGATTTCAAATCCTATGATACGTGTTTCTGCACAAACAGTTTATTATTGTTTATGGCAAATCAAACCAAGTCAAATTTGTATTATGATCAAAGGCCTTATGTAAGCCTTATAAGATTCCCACAGTTTCCTTATTGGAGAGAGGGTGGAATTTAAATTTAATAAATAAATAAACATAAAAACAAAATAAGGAGGATGGGATACAGTCAATTAAAAGGCACTGAAAATACATCAGAGTCCAAGAAATAATAAGTATAAAAAGCTAAAAGATATAAAACAGAAGTACAGTATATATTAAAAAATATAATCTACAAAGAGGGCCAAGAGCATTAAATAGGTGCAGAAGAATATAAAGGTTAGTATATGATTAACTAAATCTATCACATTATAGACCAGGGGTCTCCAACCTTGGCAACTTTAAGACTGGCGGACTTCAACTCCCAGCTTTGCTGGCTGGGGAATTCTGGGAGTTGAAGTCCGGCAGGCTTAAAGTTGCCATGGTTGGAGACCACTGTTATAGAGCACTCTAGAACGACAAACTAAATACTTGTTGAATCTGATGGATTTTAAGCACTGCTGAGCAGAACCTGGCGGCATTATAGCAAGGTTAGTGTCTGAAAGCAGCAGGGAGGGTGTAGAATTGTATTCTGCATCCTGGGCATTTCTGCAGTAATGGATGAGGTGAGGCTAACAGAAATGTCTCTGTAATACAGGCATTGGAGAAACACATGCTCTATTATTTCTGTGTGTCTGGAGTCACAAGGGCATTGTCTCACTGGGTAAGTAAACTTCCTGTATCAGCCTTCAAGGACAGCCGAGGGGAGGGCGTGACATTTAGCCAGAGTAAAAGCCCTCCAGTAGTTAGGTACTTCAAAATTAGTTAGGTATGTCATTAGGGAGGGCAGAGGATTCTCTGGCAATAAGGTTTAGTGGTCCTGGCTGGATCCAATTGGTGCCTTCATGTCTGCTACACTTTATTTAAGAAATTCTTTGGCTTGATCATTTTCAACGTTGAATAGAAGAGAAACCCAAGGAGAGAAACCCAGGGATATTTATTTATTTATTTACTTATAAAACTTATTGGCCGCCCATCTCACCACAGTGTAACTCTGGGTGGCTTACAATCATAGGAGAATATAATGTATATATTCAGTATGCTCCCTCCCATATTTGGGTATACCAGGTGACTCGACAGAAAAAACATTTAATCTTACCCCTGGCTAAGCTGATAAGGGAGGAGAACTTGTGGCTGAGAGGGTAAAAGCACTGCCTAACAAGGCAAGCAGCCAAAGTTCGAATCCTAGAAAGGTATCGCTAGATGATGAGAGCTAAATAGTTTGAAATAGATCTATACTAGTCTCCCTTTATTTCTTCATCAGTTCTTCGTAAGTTTGAATATATACAGTATAAATATATATACATATACATACATACATACATACATACATACATACATACATACATACATACATATACACCCCCCCCACACCGTATATATATATGATGATTCGACAGAAAAAACATATATAACCCTTTCCTGGTGAAGAGCTGATAAGGGAAGAGAGCCTGTGGCCTAAAGGTTAAGCTGCTGCCTTACAGGCAGACTGCCCAGGTTCAAATTCCCAGTAAGGGTATGGCTATCTGATGAGAACAAAATAGCTCGAAATAGATCTATAATAGTCTCCCTTCATTTTCATTTATCAGCAAAAAATGTTACACACACACACACACACACACACACACACACACAGTAAAAACATAAATAAGTTCACATAAGCCAAACGCTACAGTCCAGTTAAAGTTTGGGAGGGCAGGAGCAGAATAGAAGGGGAGGTAGGATCTGTTGTTAATCTACCAAATACTTCCACTGTGATGCTCCCCCATTGGAGACTTGAGCTAACTGTCAGAGCCAGGTCTTTAGGCTCTTATGGAAGGTTGGGAGGGTTGGAGCCGACCTTTCCTCAGGGAGCAAGATGTTCCAGAGGGCAGGTGCAATGACAGAGAAGGCCTTTCTCCTGGACCCCGCCAGCTGGAATATTTGGGACGATGGGGCTCACAGCATGCCTCCAGTGCTGGAACAAGTGGGGTGGGCCAATCCTAGTGAGATAAGTTGGCCCTTCAAGTAACCAGACCCATACCATGAAGGGTTTTAAAGGTGATAACCAATACCTTGAATTGCACCCAGAAACAAACTGGCAGCCAATGAGGTCATGGTGCAGTGGTGTTAAATGGGACATTCTTTGGGCCCCAATAACTGTCCATGCTGCCACATTCTGCACCAGCTGTAGCTTCCGAATGCTCTTCAAGGGTAGCCCCATGTAGAGTACATTACAATAGTCCAATCATGACATGACTGGGGTGTGAATGACTGGGTGCAGATATTCTTGATCCAGAAAAGGCTATAAGTGGTGCACAACCTGAAGTTGCACAAAGGCTATCTTAACAACGACTGCCACCTGCTCTTTGAGCATGTCGTGAGTCTAGAATTCATGCCAGGATTGATTTTACAATATGTTTCTGTGTAAAGAGAGATGGTATCCACCAAATCCTCCTCTCCCCCCAAAAATTGTAATAATTTTACAGATTTGAGAAATTATTTGCTGGCTTTTCCCTATTTCAACATGCAATTTGGACATGGAAGGGAACATCAGAGTCCCCAGGAGTAGTTTCCACCTTACTCTCTTTGTTCCCTGATAAAACATCATTTTACACAGAAAATGCAATAGAAATAAAACAGAAATCAACAGACAAGTGGAAGCAAATCCTGTTGAGGTACAACCTGAGAATGGCCTTCAAGGTGAATTGAGTCATAAGGAGGTCATAAGACCTTTTGTAATATAGCCGTAGATATTGATAACCCATGCCTATCAAATGAGAAAAAGCAAGGCCTACTCTGGTTCATAATTTTACTGTAATACGGTTTTCCTAACTTAAGACTGCACGCTACAACCAGTGACATTTGCCACTGGGAAGTACTGTGTTTTCCTGAAAATAAGACCCTGTCTTATATATTTTTTGAACCCTGAAATAAGCGCTTGACTTTATTGCCATGCACTCAAAAGCCTGATTGGGCTTATTATCAGGGGATGTCTTATTTTGGGGAAAACAGCGTAGATTTCTGGAGATCCAACACATTGTGCGAAATACTGTTTATTCCAATAAAGTATTATTTGTTAAAAAGCAGTTATACTCGGTATCCACGCGTAGCCAATTTTAGATTGCTCAGTATTCCTGTTGAATATTCTATTTTTGATTAACAAGTTCCCTGAAGAATCGTCCTCGTAACTTGTACTTTCTTTCTTTCTTTGGGGAGCACAATGAAAATGAATTACCTTCATCTCATTACAATAAAGGTCCTATTTATGCCATTGCCAAGGCATCTCTGCTTCAGGAAGGAAAAGGTTACACGGCAAAGACTTTGTTCTTAGGTAAACAATGGCAACATGAAAGAGATCCATTTTTAATGAAAACATCAAGACTTCCAGTTCCAGTAGAGATATGGTAGAGTATCCAATTATATATTATGGGCAAAGGATATTATCTTCTTAGTGCTTTATTCAGCTTTATTCCCCCCTTTCCTTTGTGTCTGTATATATAACAATATTATAGTGCCTTGGTAAGGCCACACTTGGAATACTGCATTCAGTTTTGGTCGCCACGATGCAAAAAGGATGTTGAGACTCTAGAAAGAGTGCAGAGAAGAGCAACAAAGATGATTAGGGGACTGGAGGCTAAAACATATGAAGAACGGTTGCAGGAACTGGGTATGTCTAGTTAAATGAAAAGAAGGACGAGGGGAGACATGATAGCAGTGTTCCAATATCTCAGGAGTTGCCACAAAGAAGAGGGAGTCAAGCTATTCTCCAAAGCACCTGAGGGTAGGACAAGAAGCAATGGGTGGAAACTGAACAAGGAGAGAAGCAACTTAGAACTAAGGAGAAATTTCCTGACAGTTAGAACAATTAATCCGTCGAACAGCTTGCCTCCAGAACTTGTGAATGCTCCAACACTGGAAGTTTTTAAGAAGGTGTTGGATAACCATTTGTCTGAAGTAGTGTAGGGTTTCCTGCCTAAGCAGGGGGTTGGACTAGAAGACCTCCAAGGTCTCTTCCAACTCTGTTGTTGTTGTTGTTGTTATTATTATTGTTATTATTATTATTATTATTATTATTATTATTGTTGTTGTTGTTGTTGTTGTTGTTGTTATTATTATTATTATTATTATTATTATTATTATTATTATTATTATTATTATTATTATTATTATTATTATTAATTTAACTGTGCCCATCTTGCTGCCACATTCTTTGAACTCAGGGCATTCTCAGCACATTGTATCTGAATGAACCACAGAACAATGCGGTTGCATAGTTCTCCTCGCTGTCATTGTTGTGGTTTCTATTATCCCCATGCAAACTGCCTTTTTGCAAATGGGGAGATACATATAGGGTGGTATAATGGGAGGTACTGGTGAAAAAGAAGCCTGGAGAGTGAGACTTTGAATTGGGAAAGGATTGTTATCTCTTTGTTCAGAATGTGGACAGGGCGGGGAAACAGCCTGGGAGGAAAATGACAGAATTAAAAGGGCTACTGCTTAGTGGGAACTTGGCCCATAATATGTCACAAAAGCAGCCTTTGAACTTTAACATGTGCAAAAAAAAGTGTGCCTGAAAAATATGAGTTTGGTGCCTACCTGTTAATGTACACAGTAATGGATGAGATGGATAAATGTTTTGCACAGAAGAAGGCAGTCTGCTCTATTCCCCTAAAATTAAGCCATTTCAGCTTAAGTAGTTATCACTTCATAGGAAGAAGGAACTGGGTGATTGGCAAAGGAATTCTGCAGCCCTTTGGTCATTTTTTAAAATAATATCCTTAACTGATCAGTCCAATTGCCAGATATTTTTCTTTTACTGTCCTTTCCCCTATTTTAATAATTTGTCATTGTACATTCCCCCATCTATCTGAAAACAAACAGAACTACTCCTAACATATCAAACAGATTCTCAGTTGCCTGGAAAAAGTGAAAGAGGAGAGAGATCAATGGCCATATTTGGAGGGAGTGGCTTTTTCAGTTGTTGGAATGCAAATTAAAGTAAGCTGTATGTTTTTCACAAGAGAAATTCCTATGAATATATTTAACAGCTGTAAATATATATATTTTCTTTCTCTCAAACTAGTTTAGTATTTTTGGATCCAGCTGAAATACAGAGCAGAGAAGGAGACAAGAACTTGGTCCTAAATGCCTGAGTTGCAGGATGAACACAGAAGAGAAGAATCGAACCGTCTCTGCTGGATTCATCCTTCTGGGTTTCTCCTCCTCACCAGACCACCAAGGTTTTCTCTTTCCCATCTTCCTCTGCATGTACCTGTTTTGTCTGCTAGGAAACCTCTTGATAATCTTGCTGATCTTCTCCAGCACCAATCTCCTTCAAGCTCCCATGTATTTCTTCCTCTGTCACTTGTCACTGGCAGACCTTGGATTTAGTTCTGCTGCAATACCTAAATTGCTATACAACCTAGCGACCCAGACAAAAGCAATATCCCACCATGGTTGTCTGACACAAATGTATTTCTTTGTGAGTTTTGCTGCAACAGATAACTTTCTCCTTGCCTCCATGGCATATGACCGCTATGTAGCCATCTGCCACCCATTGCACTATGCCAGAGTCATGAGCTTCAAGTGCTGCCTTCTGTTGGCTGCTGGCTGCTGGCTGCTGGCTCATTTCCACTCTTTGTTGTACATCCTGTTGGTATCTAATTTTACCTTCTGTGGTTCCCGAGAAATCCCCCATTTTTTCTGTGACCTCCATCCTTTATTGAAAATCTCTTGTTCTGACACCTCCATCGTTGATAAGCTCCTTGTCAGCGAAGGGACAGCAATTGTCCTTGGGCCTCTGCTTCTCATTCTTTTCTCTTATGTCTTCATTGTCCTGAAGGTGGTGAAGCTTCCATCTAAGTCCAAAAAGTACAAAGCTTTCTCTACTTGCAGTGCCCACCTCACCACCGTGGCTTTGTTCTATGGGACGGTGATAGGCACCTACCTCCGCCCATCATCTTCCTATTCTGTCTCGAGGCTGAGAGTGGCATCAATATTCTATACAGTAGTCACCCCTATGCTCAACCCTTTCATATACAGCCTGAGGAACAGCGAGATACACGCAGCCATCAAGAGACTGGTAAGGAATTGGTTTTAGCAGAGCCAGCATCCTCAGCCCTGGGTACAAATAAACATGGCTATTAATGGCCAATGTTCTCTAGCATTTAGAGCATACCAGTTGTTCTGTTATACTCTTGTCTGTAAAAGAATAGCAAAGTGCAACCAAGCTTCCTTTTTACATTAGCTGTTTCTCAACATAAAAAGGTGCCTGAAGATCTGTCAATAACATTATAAGCTATTCTGCTCCATGAAATAAATTAAGAGAGAGAGAAAATATCTTGCTTTTGGACAGCTTATTGTCTGAAAGAACTTCTGTAATGACTTTTCACATTGGTAGTTTTCTGCAGGCTATCAGAGCTGTTGCTCTCATCACAAGGCAGAGTTTTATAAATTGTGTTTGCTCAAAAAATAAAGATCATTTATTTAACTGGCAATATTTTGGCTGAAGCGTTTGAAGTAATGGATATTTATTGTTGCTTTTAAGGAGCTGATTCTTTTGAAAGGTAAAAGCTAGAGATCTCAGGGTGCTTAAAGTACTGTGCACATTTGTGTGTCTCTGTGGGTGTTCAATTGATTATTGGCTATTGTAGATTTCTTGGCTCCATTTTTGTGCTTTTCTATTGCCTTTCTCCAACAGGGAGTGACCGGCTCAATGTCACTCAGCTGCCTTTGGGCCTAAGGCAGGATTAGATTCAACTCATTGATTCCTGGTTTCCAGTCTGGTGCCTTCAGCCCCTACACTAAATCCCTAAATATCCATTATTTTCTCTTTACCAAAATTAGCTGGAAATATCTATTCTTATTACAGGGGAAATTAGAGAGTATGAATAATTTACTATCCTTCAGTTGGTATTTCTATAAGTTTACCAAGTTGGCTCTACTTTGCTGATTAATTTTGTTTGCTTTTATCCTGCCCTTAAATAAGTTTTTTTTAAAAAAACTATGGCTGTTATGCATCGATGTGAAATACTAGGTAACCAGCTTCTGTTCTAGGTTACAAGAGTCTGTAATTAATCACAGTGAATCATCAACTCCTTTTCTGCCAGATTTCTGTCTTCCTGAATCACAGCACTTGCTTTTCTTGCTGTCAATCAGAACCTCCCAGTGCCAAATATTTGCTGGTGAAATCACAGGAATTTTTAAAGGCTATCTTTGATTTGCTTGCCATGTATTGGGAATTAAGTCTCCAAATTTAAAACTGTCTTTTGCTAACTCGTATTTTTGGGCCAGAAGTTCTCTCTCTGTGTCTAACCTACCTTACAGGGATGTTGTGGGGAAAAAATGGGAGGGTGGAGCATTATCTGTGTTGTCTTGAGTTCTTGCATGAAATGTATGTTATAAATCAAGGAAATAAATATATTACCTTTCATCATCTCTAAAATATATCAGTACAGTAATTCCAAAAACAGCAGAAGCAGTAAATCATATTATTTCTATTTTGTTAAAACATAAGGTTGAAAATAAATGTTTCAATACAAACACAAGTAAAATATAGTGCAAATAAGTAATTGTACCATCAGTTGATCTTATTGTTTCTGTCATAATTAATAAAGGGATGAAGGTATCCATAAAATCTAACCAGCTCCTCCTTGTGTTTACTTTTTGATCTGTATAGATTTCAAATCCTATGATATTTGTTTCTACACAAGCAGTTTATTATTAATCAAATCTTTATTATGATCAGAGACCAGTACTAAAAAAGTATAGAAAATACATGGAATCTAAAAAATAATAATTAGGAAAAGTTAAAAATATAAAATTGAAGCATATATAGAAAAACAAAAGCCTAAAATGTATCTAAAAAGAGGAGCATTAAATGGGTATAAGGGAGCATAAATTTTAGTATGTGACAGACTAAATCTATTCCAGTGCAGAGCCCTCTAGAACAGGGGTGTCAAACTCAAGGCCCGGGGGCCACATCCAGCCTATGGAGTACTTAGATCTGGCCCACGGGGCCACCCTGGAAACAGTGAAGGACTGGCCCATGATGCTTCTGCCAGCGAAAACAAGCTCCTAAGCTCCATTTTCTGCTGCCACGCAGCCCTCCCGAGCTCCATTTTTACTGGCAGAGGGTTGCAGGAGGCTGTGGTAGCTGAAAATGGAGCTTGGGAGCCCGTTTTCGCTGGCAGAGCGCTCGAGTCACTACAGGCGCCCTTGACAGTGATGTTGAGCTGGCCATGCCCACCCTGGCCATGCCCACCGTGGCCATGCCCACCGTGCCCCCAAAGTCAAACACAATCCTGATGCAGTCCTCAATGAAATCGAGTTTGACACCCCTGTTCTAGAATTTCCAAACTAGATGTTCATTCAAGTTTTTGGGTGTGCGGCTAATGAGTAGGCTGGCTTGGTCACATGAGAAAAGTACACCTTCCTTCCCTTGTCCTTACCACTCTCTATAGAGGGACGATTGAGAGCATCCTGTCATATTGCATTACAGTCTGGTTTGGAAGCATTACTGCTTCGGACAGGAAGGCGGTGCGGAGAGTGGTGAGGATGGCAAAAAAGATTATTGGCAGTTCAATTCCATCTATCCAGGACATAGCATATAAGTGATGCTTGACCAGGGTCGGCAGTATTGTCTGGGACACTACATATCCTCTTCATGACCTGTTTTCCTTGTTACCTTTTGGGAGGGGGCTTCGTGGTATCCGAAGCAGAACAACGAGATTCAGCCACAGTTTTGTTCCATATAGTATCAACCTTGTGAACTCTCAAGCTTTCTCTTTCTGATATGTATTAAAGATGGACCATGATTTATATATATATATATACATACATACATACATACATACATACATACATACATACATACATACATACATACATACATACATACATACATACATACATATATATATATATATATATATATATATATATATATATATATATATATATATATATATGGAAGCTGTGATGTTTCCTTCCATACACCAGGATGACTCAACAGAATAAACATATATAACCCTTTCCTGGTGAAGAGCTGATAGGGAAGAGAACCTTGTGGCCTAGAGGTTAAACTTCTGCCTTACAAGCAGACTGCTCAGGTTCAATTCCCACTACGGGTATGGCTATCTGACGAGAGCAAAATAGCTCGAAATAGATCTATAATAGTCTCCCTTTATTTTCATTTATCAGCAAAAAATGTTACTGACAGATAAGAATAACTCTCATCAGAGGCGAAATAGATCTTTTCCTGGAACTCTGACATTAGAAAAGAAACCGCAGTTTAAAGTTCTAAGTAGGAAATATTTATTTCGGTACAAAAACAATAAATTCTCATTAATCACATTTTAGCTATAAAAACACGTCTTGCTTCTTACAGAAGCTGAAATAGAAGGACGGATCAAAGAAAAGAATGTACACATGCGTACTAGGAACATATTAATCACGTGCTCAGGAATAAACCATTATATTTGATAGGGATGCAGCTCCCTGCATATACATGTAACAGGCAATATAAAATCACTGCCTGACAGTTACACACACACACACACACACACACACACACACACACACACACACACACCAGCAAAAATGTTACACACACACACACACACACATGATATGTATGGGTGTCGTTATATATGTTTGTGTGTGTGTGTATAGCATGTGTATATGTGTATTATGTATGTGTACACTTTTGAGAGCAGGCAATATAATTTCATTTTTAATGTCAGTCAGTGTGCCCACAGTAAAAATGACAATCTATCTATCAGTAGAAATGACAATAAAAATGTCAGTAAAAATGACTATCTATCTATCTATCTATCTATCTATCTATCTATCTATCTATCTATCTATCTATCTATCTATCTATCTATCTATCTATCTATCTATCTATCTATCTATCTATCTATCTATCTAAATTAATACTAATTAGTCATCGTCCAATAGATTTTATGCACTGCTGTGCAGAATTTGGTGACATTATATGTTATAGCAGGGTTAGTATCTTAAAGCAGCAGGAGGGGTAAAATTGGGCTGTTCATCCTGAGTATTTATGCACCTACCAGGCTAGTATGATTGTCCCTCTAATACAGGCATTGGAGAAGCACAGCTCTGTTGTTTCTGTGCGTCCAGAGTCACAGGGCCATTGACTCTCCTTGTAGGGAATTTTCCTGCATTGGCCCTCAAGGGCAGCTGAGGGGAGGGGAGGGGCACAACATTGTGCCACACTAAAGGCTCTTTGGTGTTAGGTATTTTGATATTAGTGAGGTATGCCATAAAGGAGGCAGAGTACCTGTTGGGATTAAATGGCATCAAAGACTGGGTCCTGGCTAGATCCAATTGGTGCTCTTATGTTTTCCATATGCTGTTTAATGAGTATTTTGGCCCAATCATATCCCATGCTGAGTAGACAGCCTGGATTGAAGCTCAAGGATGAGAATTTAATTGCTACTGCCAATCATCCCCCAAAAAACATCCATCGTAGTTGACGGGGATTGCTTATTGCAGCTTTCTTCAACTTTGTGTCCTCTTTCCCCCCCAATAATTTTATTGAATATTACAGTTATAGAGATATAAAGTTACCAAAAATAAAGAAGAAAAAATGTAAAGAAGAAAAAAAGAAGAAAATGTAAACGAAAGAATTGAGAATAAAGAAAAAATAAGAATATAAAAAAAGAAATATAAAGTAACTTCCCCCTTGTCTCAACAAGTGTAAACAATTTTAACAGCTTATTATTTTCACTTAAAATACAGCAATCTCTTCCCCCTATAATATCCTATCTATAGACAAATCCTTAAAACCTCAACGTTCAATCTCTTCAAATAATGTCCTAGAAGTTTTCAAGTTTTCTTTTTTCCACCCTTTGTCTCTTCTTACCAAGCCTTGCAAAATGTCAAAAAGTCTCTTTTGTAAATCTAATATAGGAAAATTATCCCAGTCATTCTCCTAGTTGTTTGCTTGTATGTCTCTTTTAATTATTAAAACATTAATATTTCTGTACATGCAATATTTCAAATTCAGATTGGTTTAAATATATCACTTTCATGCTGGAATGGATTTTACAGCATGTTTCTGCGAACTTAAAAGAAATGGTGTCCTTCACATCCCTCCTCCAAAAAGGATTATAATAATTTTGTAGATTTGGGAAATCTTTCAAATATGCAGAAATGTTGCCAGTTTTGAATGTCTTATTTGGGTTCCAGACTGATAGTTTCTGCTAGGTGGAAAATAATTAAATTACAAGGAAATGTCACACTGAGCACTTCAACTCTGAGTTTCATTCTTCAATTCTGTCTGCTCTTCAGGTCTTCCAAGTTTTTATTCCTGAAAATTTAATCAGCATTTATTTTACTGTGCATAGTTTTCATTGGGATTTTTTCAAAACATTTGAGTAATAAACCCACTCAAATGTTTCCATTGATTTTTAAGGGCAGTTCTCACTTTCCTCCATTTTTCATGCTAAATATGTCCAGATGTTCTGTGATTGGTAGATCCTACCCTCCTGAGGTGATCACAAGGAATCACCTGAAAGAAGTTATGAAACGCTTGAGAGGGATGTCTAATAGGTCAGATTTTCAGGACCATGGACAGTTCCACATTTAGACCCAATTCTAATTTTAATTGAGACTGCAAAGGGTATCTGTTATGTTCCTGATAACATTAAAATAAAACAAATTACCTTTAAAATAAAGTAACTGGACTGTTTGTTTTAGAATGAGTATATATTTTCCATGCATATCATGAGTAGAAGAGACAGTAACATATTGCTTAATTTCTTTATATATCCAGTATTCTTTCACCATTTTAGTCATTCTCTATCCACTGCAGGATGAAGGCCTCTTCCGCATGTTTCCAACCAATACGGTCCCTGAGCTTTCTTTTGCCAATTCGGCCCACAATACTTGCTGAAGTCGTTGATCCATCATGTTTTAGGTTTCTTTTGTGGATGTTTTTTATCAAGTGGAATCCATTCTATGATTGCCTTGGTCCACCTGTCATCAGTTCTTCTTCCTATGTGACCAGCCCATTTCCATTTCAATTCTTTTACTCTCTTGATGATACCGTATACTTTTGTTTGTTCTCTAATCCATGAGCAGCTCTTTCTAACTTGTCTCGTAATGCCAAGCACGTATCTTTCCTTGGCTCTTTGTGCCACTCGTAGCTTTTGTATCGATTGTGAAGTTAGTGTCCATGTTTCACTGGCACATGTTAGAGCAGGTAGCACACACTGATCGAAAAGTTTTCAGTATTTTTTACATACTCCAATTTTCCCATAGCATGGTACAATGTAATACAAATTTGATGGAATACAATTTGGTAAGTTCCTACTTAGCAGAGCTGCAAGATCAATATTCCCCAGGAGAGAGAGATAATCTCCCCTAAGTTATAATTTTACTTTTCTGCAGTCATTCTTTGAAATTGATGACTATGCAGCAGCCTCTGACTTTCTTTTACAGCTGCTTCTAAACTTCACAGTAGATTAATCTTCATTTCTGTCGCAATTTTGTCTGGCATTCTTTCTAATGGGCAAACTTTTCTGTTACCTTTTTATTAAAATTGACAGTGTGCTGTGTCATTTATTTTTCTAATAATGGCATTACCAAAACATTAAGTTTATCTTGACCAATCACTTATTACTTAAAACATTACTCCGGAGGTAAGTATGCTGAAAGGATTTGATTGGGTTTCCTATTGTAAGGCCTCACCAGTTTGTAAGAACTGGTTCCTAGCCTGATGGAAATTCAGATGATTCTCATGTTTCCTGTTATCACTGAAGAAACATGTTGAATTGTAGAAAAGCTATTAGAGAGAAAATCAGAAAGTCTCTAACTTAAATATATATGGTGATATATTGATTATAAATTGGAAACTTTTCAGTTGGTGGAATTCTTGTAACTGTATCCCGTTCAACTCAATAAATCTTGCTAAAGAAAACTCTGTGGAACTTGAATTCCATTTACCTAAACCAGATCCTGGTTTAGCCTGAAAACAGCAAAACAAAGGGAAGGGAATAAAGTTTAGAATTGTTTTCCCCCCTAATTTATTCAATTAGTCTTTGTCTGCATTGCCTAACATTCATAGTAGAAAATTGATCAATCACAAAAAAGTTATACCTGGAAAAGCAACTCACGAGTTGAACTTGCCTTGGATCACTTTCTATCTATATGCTTTAAGTGCCTGAATAAACATTTTTTCCAGGAAAAAAAGACTGCTTGTTTGCTAGTCATGCAGTTGCTGTGGGGCATTTTTGCTTAAACATAAAGCAAAAGCATGTATTGGAAAAACTGGACCAAAAATCCAATCCAATCCTTTCCTTTCCCTTTTCCCCTTTCCCCTTTCCCCTTTCCCCTTTCCCCTTTCCCTTTCCCCTTTCCCCTTAAGAGCTGAAGTGGTGCAGTGGTTAAATGCAGCCATTGCAGGCTGACTGCTAGTTCAACAGTTCAGCTGTTCAAATCTCACTAGGCTCAAGGTTGACTCAGCCTTCCATCCTTCCGAGGTCGGTAAAATGAGGACCCAGATTGTTGGGGGCAATATGCTGAACTCTGTAAACCGCTTAGAGAGGGCTGTAAAGCACTATGAAGCGGTATATAAGAAAAGTGCTATTGCTATTGCTATTGCTTTCCCCTTTCCCCTTTCCCCTTTCCCTTTTCCCTTTTCCCTTTTCCCTTTTCCCTTTTCCCTTTCCCTTTTCCCTTTTCCCTTTTCCCTTTTCCCTTTTCCCTTCCTTTCCTTTTCCCCTTTTCCCCTTTCCCCTTTTCCCCTTTCCCTTCCTTTCCTTCCCTTCCCTTTCCCTTTCCCATTTCCATTTCCATTTCCTTTTCCTTTTCCTCCCCTCCCCTCTTTCTTTCCCTCCCCTCCCTCTTCCCCTCCCTTCCCCTCTGCTCCCCTTCCCTACCCTTCCTTCCCCCTTCTCCTCCCCTCTCTTTTCCCCTCCCCTCCCCTTCCCTCCCCTTCTTTCCTCTGCAACGAAGAATCTACAGTCATGATTCTAAGCGATAGAAAAGCAATAGAAAATCAGAAGAATCTAGGATTAAAGCGTAAACAGTGATGAAATCTGTTTAATAGATGTAATGCAATAAAACATTTACTTTTATCCTCCCCTTTTTTTCTTGGGAAGCGTAACAGTGGCATAGCAATGGCCAGGAAAAGAATGAACTGAAGTCACAGGCTTGTATGTGATTGCATTTGCCCATTTAATATATGGAAAGCTGAGCTCTAAAGAGCTTACACATGAGAAGATGTTCATGAGGACCCTAGGGGTGGGGAAAATGAATCCTAATCCTGACAATATCTTCAATACAGGAGTGGTAAACAGATGTTAATAATACAATGCACTTGAACCAGTCTCAGATGCCTCTATGAAATAGATTTTTGGAGGGCTGCCTAATACAGATAATTTTTATGTTTCTTTTTTGGCCAGATTGACTACATTTTTTCCCCTCAGAAATCTGTTCTTGACATCAACTTTCCAACCCAATCTTACATCACTTGTTATCACTGTTGAATGTTCTAGCCTTGGTTAACAAGTTCCCCAAAGAGTCTTGTTTTTGCACCAATGCCTGTTCCTTGGGGTGCCACAAACTAGAAATTATGCCTACCTCCTCACCACCACAGGCACGCTAGTTCCCACCATTGTCTGTGCTCATCTGCTCTGAGAAAGAAAATGTTGCCCCATGAAGCCTGAGTCCTTGTTCAGAACTGAAAAAGTTATCAAGAATCTCTTCACCAACAAAAAGAAACTGGACCTCAGTGGAGACATCAAAGCTTTTTGCCAGAGGTACAGTATAATATTTAGTGATTTTTAAAAAATGGACACAAGCCAGTAAGCTTTTTATTTAAGAGTTTTATTTCTCTCTCTACATCAACAATGTATAGAACTGCACTTCATCCTTCCACACTATTGCTACCCAGCATACTGTATTTGAGTGAAGAAAGATAATTCCTTATTCAGCTTTCTCTCTTCCCCTTCCAATTACCTCCATGCAAACTGCACTTTTGCAAAGTTGTGGTACATATAGAGGCCGTGAGATAAGGTGACGCAGCAATGAGAAGACATTGTAATGGAAAGGTTAAGTTCTTTCGTTTAGACTCCTCGGCTAAGTAGGATATCCTCAGCCGGGGAGAAGAGGCTGTATGTCACAAGAGAATTCCTCCTCCCTCTTCCGATTAGGGCTGGGAAAAGTGCTTGTCAGAAGGAGCCCATCCATGACCAATCAGGGCATTGAGGATTGGGGGCAATGGATGAAAGCTCAGCCTCAGTAGAAGGCCTCTGTACGATCATTTACAAAGCATGCTAACTCTTAGGGACAACTTTATATACAAAGAGTTCTCAATATATTGTAAAAGTGGAACAAAGGACAGTTGTGTTGTGTGGTTCCTCTGTCTGCCATTCTTGCTCAAATTATCTTCATCAAATGGCCTTTTTTTTTTTTTGCAAACTGGAAGATAGGGATAGGAATGGTATACGAAAGTGTGGGTGGGTGAGAAAGCAGTCCAGAAAAGGAAGTTGAAAAGCACTGTTATGGGTAGCATTTGGTTTGTCCTACAGTAGCTAAATAGCCCAGGAAACAATCACAGAATCTGGAGAAAGGCTGTTGCGTAACTGCTTTGCATACAGAATTTCCCAAACACAATCCTTGGTCATCAGCAAAGAGCCATGATGCTGCTGCCAGTTAGGACACACAAGGATGGATGAAATAGATGAATGATCCGTGGCAGTAGAAGACAGCTTGCTATAGCCTCAATGCTAAATGGGCCATTTCAGCCTGAGTATTTATCACTTCAGAGGAAGAAGGGACTATATCACCACAATTAGATTTTTAAATAGATATTTATAAAAGTACACTCTAAGTTGGTCAGCTTCTTTAGCCAGGCACGCCCTGATTCAGAAAAGCCACTCATCATTCATTTCAACTACCAGTATTTCTAAACCAGACCTCATGAGCAAATAAAGAAACGAGGAGATTTTTTTTGTAAAGTAAATATACATCACTTTATAATGGATTAGCTTAAATACCACCCCCAATTTGAAATGTCATTCCTCCAGACTGGAGAAGCTTTTTTGTTTTAACTGTCCTAAATAATTAAACAGCATCTGCTAGTTAGACACCTGACTCACAACAACACACGGCTAAGCCATAAATAAAGTATCGTAACACCATCCTATATTCAGTGAGTCTAAGAGCAATCGCAATAGAATACTAAATGCCCAATATCAATCTTCTTTATTACAAGTTTATGTTCTGTAAAGTGAATTCAAAGAAATCGATGTATGCCTTTACCATTGCCAGACATAGACTGAAATAAATGTGCCCTAACATTCCCCATTTTTGGAATGCAAATCAAAATAATTCAGTAATTTTCCCCATGTCCTCACGTGCTGTACTTCTTTTCCTTCATATCTAGGTGAAATACAAACCAGATATGTAAATAAAAATATGCAAAAATCCATATTTTCAGCTGACTTATGGAAAAGAATCAGGAGAACCAAACCAACTTTGTTGGATTCATCCTCCTGGGTTTTTCTTCCTCTCCGGAGTTTGAAGGGCTGCTTTTTCCTGTTTTCCTTTGTATGTACCTGCTTTGTCTGCTAGGAAACCTCGCGATAACCTTGCTGATCTTCTCCAGTGCCACCCTCCTCCGTGCTCCCATGTATTTCTTCCTCTGTCACTTGTCGTTGGCTGATCTTGGATTGAGCTCCGCCATTGTACCCCAAATGCTGCAGAACCTGCTGTCCCGCACAAACTCCATATCCTTTAGTGGTTGCCTGACACAGGTGTATTTCTTTGTCAGCTTCTGTGCAGCGGATAACTTTCTCCTGGCCTCCATGGCATACGACCGCTACGTAGCCATTTGCCGCCCATTGCATTATGCGACAATCATGAGCTACAGATTCTGCATACAACTGGCTGCTGTATCATGGCTCCTGGCTTGTGCCCACTCCCTACTGTACGTTCTTTCCATGTGCAATTTTAAGTTTTGTGCTTCCCGAGAGATTCCCCATTTCTTCTGTGACCTCCATCCTTTACTGAAGCTCTCCTGCTCTGATACCTCATCTGTTGAAATGCTGCTTGTCAGTGAAGGCACTGCCATTCTTCTCGGACCCCTTTTGCTGATCATTTTTTCCTACCTTTTCATTGTATTCAAAGTTTTGAAAATACCATCAGGCCTCAGGAAATACAAGGCCTTCTCCACCTGCATCTCCCATCTCACTACCGTTGCTTTGTTTTACGGAACTCTGTTAGGCATCTATATCCGCCCATCCTCCACTTATGCTGGGTCAAAATCGAAAATTGCATCAATATTATACACAGTGGTGACTCCCATGCTCAACCCTTTCATATACAGCCTGAGGAACAGTACAATGCATGAGGCAATGAAAA
Source organism: Diadophis punctatus similis (assembly GCA_023053685.1). NCBI lineage: Eukaryota > Metazoa > Chordata > Lepidosauria > Squamata > Dipsadidae > Diadophis > Diadophis punctatus. The sequence continues at coordinate 116,871,488 of JALIGW010000002.1, forward strand.
GACTATTAAGAGGTTGGTTTCAGAAGAGATGAGAATAGAATAGAATAGAATTCTTTATTGGCCGAGTGTGATTGGACACACAAGGAATTTGTCTTTGGTGCATATGCTCTCAGTGTACATAAAAGAAAAGATGCATTTGTCAAGAATCATGAGGTACAACACTTAATGATAGTCATAGGGTACAAATAAGCAATCAGGAAACAATATTAATATAAACCGTAAGGATACAAGCAACAAGTTACAGTCATACAGTCATAAGTGGGAGGAGATGGGTGATAGGAACGATGAGAAGATTAATAGAATAGAATAGAATAGAATAGAATAGAATAGAATAGAATAGAATAGAATAGAATAGAATAGAATTCTTTATTGGCCAAGTGTGATTGGACACACAAGGAATTTGTCTTTGGTGCATATGCTCTCAGTGTACATAAAAAAAAATATACATTTGTCAAGAATCATGAGGTACAACACTTAATGATTGTCATAGGGTACAAATAAGCAATCAGGAAACAATCAATATTAATATAAATCGAAAGGATACAAGCAACAGGTTACAGTGGGAGGAGATGGGTGATAGGAGTAATGTACAGTCATAAGTGGGAGGAGATGGGTGATAGGAGTAATGAAACTGACCCGGCCACAAAAGAAACTGCAAATCAACTGTGAAACCAGTAAACAAGGCATTCAGATAAAAGATGAGATGTTTTATACAACTTTTGTTGTTCCAGATTGAAGAGAGAAGCCCCATCTTTTTTCCTTCAAAGATTCCTTTAAAGATTCTCTAAGAAAGCCAACTGTTGGTTATAAACTCCATATATTATGTCTTTCATTCTGAAATGCAAAGTGAATTCTTAACTGTGATTCTGAAAGATGACATTTGTATTATATAGTGTATTGTTCCTATGATGGATATTATTCCACTCTAAAGATTATTTCATAAACCTTTAATCTTATGTTAATACAGGTAGTCCTTGATTTACAACGGTTCATTTAGTGACCGTTCAAAGTGACAATGGCACTGGAAAAAGTGATGTATGACAATTTTTCGCACTTATGACTGTTGCAGTATCCCCACAGTCATGTGATCAAAGTTTGGCAACTGACTCATATTTATGACAGTTGCAGTGTCCTGAGGTCACCTTTTGTGACCTTCTTACAAGCAAAGTTAACAGGGATGCTGGATTCACTTAACAACCGTGTTACTAACTTAACAACTGCAGTGATTCACTTAACAACTATGGCACAAAAGGTTGTAAATGTTTCACTTAGCAACAAAAAAATTGGGCTACATTGTGGTCATAAATTGAGGACTACCTGTAATCTCTGTATATCCTGTATAATCTCTAAATTGCCTGAATTTCCGGAATGTTCACATTTTACATTTTGGCTTTCAGTGTTCCTATTTGAATGACATAGTAAGCCTGAATTACTTAACAGCATGAGATTACACCTCGGCCAATATGAATTTATTTTATCAATTTGTATGTTTTTACTCTGCTATGAAGCCAATTTTCTCTCGCATGCTTATGAGAAATGAACCTTCATATCATGAAGATATGGGTTCCAGGAAGATTGATTCCCACCAAGTCCTGGAAATACTTTCCTCCAGATCTCTTGCCTCCCTTTAAAACTTTTACAACTTCTTTGCAGTTTTCCAGATCTGTCTGCCAGTGACAAATTCTCATCAGATGGTGATCAACTCTGAAAAGAGGCCTTGCTATGTTTTGTGATTTGTTCTGCTTTCTGTCTAATAAATGTTTTTACCTCTTCCCTCAACAATGCTAAGGTGTTCTAGGGTGGGTGTAGAGAGAGATGTGGAGGACAAAACCAATATGGCTGACCCTTCAACAATTGATGGCATATTGATCACAATAGGCAGGTGGCTGAGGGTAGAGCGTTACGGATTTATTCTCTGTCCCTGTCTTTGTCTATCGCTTTGCCTGCTCTTTGTCTTTTCCCGCCTTCTGTTCTGTTGTGTCTGATTCTCGGAGACTGCCTGGACAAGTCCCTGCAGTTGTTTTAGCAGGGTGTTTTCAGGAATGGTTCATCATTGCTTGCTTCCTAGGGCTGAGAGAGAGAGAATGACTGGCCCAAAGTCACCCACCTAGCTTTGTGCATAAAGCAGGACTGGATTTCACTAGTTTAGTAGTTCTCAATTTTTTATTCATACCATGGACCCCCTTTAAATACCTTTTGTGGCCTTGGACTCCCAAGACTGAACTCAATATTTAAATCATAACGTTTCTTCAAGCCTTCGTGGACCCCTTGTGATGACATCGCGGCCCCCTCAGGGGTCCGTGGACCACAGATTGAGAACCACTGCACCAGTTCCCTATTCGTAGGCCAATGCCTTAACCTCTGAACCAACCTGGCTCTCTTGGTCGTGAGTGGGGGTGGGGTGGGGTGGAGAAATGCCAGTATAGCAATAGCAATAGCAATAGCACTTAGACTTATATACCGCTTCATAGTGCTTTACAGCCCTCTCTAAGCGATTTACAGAGTTCAGCATATTGCCCCCAACAATCTGGGTCCTCATTTTACCCACCTCGGAAGGATGGAAGGCTGAGTCAACCTTGAGCCGGTGAGATTTGAACAGCTGAACTGCTGAACTAGCAGTAGCCTGCAGTGCTGCATTTAACCACTGCGCCACCTCATATAAGAGGTTCAAACACAGTAAGTGTTATATGAAATTCAGGCCGATCAATTCTAGATCAGGCAGAGACCTTGGAAGCCTGGAAAAACCAAACTCATATTCAAACTGATCAAGAGAGGAAGGTTTCCCTCCCAGATGGGCTTTAAAGAAAAGAAGGGTGCAACCCCAGTTTCTTTTTATTTTGTCTTTTCCTGTCAGATATCTTTATCATGGCCAGATAAAAGCTAAGTAAGAAAAGAAGCCCATCTTGTAGTTAGCATGTGTAGTAATAGGTATAAAGTTCTTTTATTGTATTTATCCTTGGTAATGCCCAACAAGAAAAGTTCTGGCTTTAACTCGAAGTTTTGCGCTAATATCTCTTCCAGCCAATGTTTTATCAGATACCAAAAATTTTGTGCTTTTGGACATTCCCACCACATGTGGTAGTAAGTCCCTGGCACTTCTTTTCCTTTTCATCATTTCAGTGAATTCTTTTTATTCATTTTAGCTAGTCTTGTAGGAGGGAGGTGCCACCTATAGAACATCTTGTATAAATTTTCTTTATATGCAGTATGGAACTTTGTTACTATATATGTTGACAGCAGCAAGATTATTATGCACACAAAAACGGAAGGACCCTTCGATTCCTACCATGGACAAATGGCTGCAGAAGCTGATGGAGTTGGCAGAAATGGCAAAATTGACATATCTTGATTAAAGAAAAGAATATAAGTACTTTTGTTTCCACATGGAGAGACCGCATCTGAACTTTGCACTTTAAGTGGAAAAGAATGAAACTTTGATTTTGGGTTTTACTGATTAAACTGATAGATCCTTATTGAAATGGCTTGTTTATATTATTATGAAAACACAAAAAGTTGTGGTTTGATGTTAATGCCTTATTTTACTGCAACAGAGAGTCAGAACTCAATGCTTCTTTTTCTTTTTCCTAACCCTTTCTCACTTCTCCCCTCCCCGCCACTGCTTTCCTATTTGCTTTCGTATTTTGTATCTTATTTTATCTTATAACTCAATAAAAAAAATATTAAATCCAGAACATAATAATTTATGCAGGGCATCCAACTGTTGAAGATCCATATCTAATGGCACTGCTTTTTTAGCGGCTCTGGGCTATTGACATAAGGAGGAAGTAAGACTCAGTGCCTAGGATTCCCTCAGTGCTTGTTTTTAATGTCACTCTGCATGTTCTTTATCTAAGAGTTCCTAATGTGAGGTCACTTCCTTTTGCCTTTGTCCTCAGATAAACAAGCATAGTCTACTCCAGGGGTGGCCAAACTATGGCTCTTTGAGGACCTGTGGACTTCAACTCCCAGAATTCCTGAGCCAGCCATGCATGCATGGCTGGCTCAGGAATTCTGGGAGTTGAAGTCCACAGGTCCTCAAAGAGCCATAGTTTGGCCACCCCTGGGACTCTACTCTATGCTCTTTGACTCTGCTTGTTTAGAGCATTTGCTCTTGGTAAAGCATTTCAGTCAAATGCAATAGGCATTTCCTATAGTAAATATCCTTTCTATATTAAAACCTGCTTTACTGCTCACTGCTCAGATTAGATTCTAGTTTTCAGGAGCTCTTACATGTGCACACAGAACACTTTAATCTCCAACTCCAACAGTTTCTACGATTAACTATCAAAATTACGTAATACTGTACCAGCATCAAAAATATCTAGTTCAGTTATGATAATTGAAGGTTGGTTTTTTTTATGACAATCACTACCCCTCTGGCAGCTTTCAAATTTCCATTTCTTGTGTGAATCTGCTAAAATCCTGCAGGCTAAAGGATATTTTTCATCAGGGAGAATATGAGTTTCTTGTAAAATAATACTGAAGCATAAACAGCTTCAATTTATCAAAAATCTGTCTCCGCTTAGTTAAGCCTTTGTAGCTTTTAATATTCCATACAATGAAAGTTGATGTCTTTTTTTAAAAAATATGTAATTTTTCAGAGTGAAGCTCAGGCTAGCTCTTGTGTCCTGGAACAAGGTTACAGATGCTCAAAAATTGGGAAACTTTGTCTAAATCAACTTAATGTTGATTTTATTTTTTAAAAAGAACATCTGTCAATAGATACAATATGAAAAACATATCGCAATATAGAAAAAAGGAAATTCTATGATGACCACCATAGCATAAGTACAGAGAAATCTTACTAACTCCAACTAAAAAAGAGGCTTTTAAAAAAATGAAACAAAAAGAACAATTAATTGAAATTAAAGGGAAAAATGAATATCTATAGGTACTTCCAAGAGAGACATGCCAAGAGAATGGGTACTATACTCCCCCTCATGAATTGTGGACATGAGGAAAAAGATAAGGAAAAGGGGAGAGGACGGGAAAGCCTGATTCCCACTTTTATAGGCCAAATGGCTAAAGAATCAAGCTTCCAGTCAAACAATTAATTTCTCAGTGTGGTGGTGTTCCTATCTATTTATTTATTTAATATTTATTTCATAGATTTGTATGCCGCCCAACTCCCAGGGGACTCTGGGCGGCTAACAACATATTGAATACAAAATCTAAAAAAACAGTTAAAAACAATTAAAAACCCATTAAAAAACACATACATGCTACTTTCATTGGGCCGGAACTTATCCCTGATATTCTCAAGCTCAATGGTCCCACGCCTGATGGAAGAGCCAGGTCTTCACTGCCTTATGGAAGACCAGTAGGGTGGAGGTGATCCGGATTTCCGGGGGTAGCTGGTTCCAGAGGGCCAGAGCTGCCACAGAGAAGGCTCTCGCCCGTGGACCCGCCAGCCGGCATTGTCTGACTGACAGGACCTGGAGGAGACCGACTCTGTGGGATCTCACTGGTCGAAGGGAGCTGTGCGGTAGGAGGCGGTCTCGGAGGTAACCTGGTCCTAAGCCATGTAGGGCTTTAAAGGTGATAACCAACACCTTGAATTGTACCTGGAGACCAATGGGAAGCCAGTGCAGCTCGCAGAGGATAGGTGTAATATGGGTGTACCTAGGTACACCCATGATAGCTTGCGTGGCTGCGTTCTGGACTAGTTGTAGTCTCCAAACACTCTTCAAGAGTAGCCCCATGTAGAGCTATGAATATGAATCCTTTATAAATAATGACCAATCATTTCTGGATTACAGAATTTTCTCATAGCACAATCCAGCTAGACCTAAAATTGCAGGATATAGCGATAACAATAACAACAAATGTTATATCTTGTTATCTGTTCAAGATATGTGCTTAGTTAACTTCTTAATGCCCCTTTACCATTCTTAGAGGCAGTTCTGGAAATGACATTACTGTGGATTTTTGTCTTCCTATTTCAAAACATTTGCTTTCCTAGCAGGTTGCAATTTGTTGCTGGGTACAGAACTTGCAAAAATAAAATCACAACCACAGGATTTAGACTTTGTAAAGATTTATACTTGGAAGTTGCCAAACCTTCTCTATTACTGAAATTATTACAATATAGTCTAATTGGAACAGCTCTTGAGAAGACTATTTTTGATGTTTCAGGTACAGAAAATTCATAACACGTTCCCCCACACCTGCTTGCTTATCCTTGAATCTAATCCATCTTTTCTTGCTAAGCCAACAACTGTTTTCATGTTAGGTCTAGTTATTCCAGGTTATTCCAAGCTATTAATTAGCTTCTCATATAATTCAACGTTTATCTCCTTTATATTAAAAAAATATCTCTCTCTGTGTATATATCCATCCATCCATCCATCCATCTCTGTATATTTATTTTTGCAACATATTCCAAGAGAGATCCTTTAGCAGCCAGTATCACATAATCATTTTATTCAAATACATTACATTTTGGACTACTACATTGGAAGAAACCTCTCCTCTGGAGTGGCTTTTTGTATATCTTTCATTTGAACTGGAGTTCTAGCCCATGGCCCTACCTCATAAGAGAGTATCATTAATCTGCTCACTTTGCAGTTCTGCCATGGTATGCCATAAGGCCCTAGCTCAGGCAGACACTTCAAGGGTAATTTGCTGCTTAATGGTGGTAGAAGGCTGTTTGTCATATCAATGAAGCATTTTATCCCCCAAGACATTTCTAAAGTGACAGAGAATTTTCTACAGATGAGGAGCTGGGGTGGCGCAGTGGTTAGACTGCAGTATTGCAGGCTAACTCTGCCAACAGCCAGGAGTTTAATCCTTAGCACTTAGCATAGCACTTAGACTTATATACCACTTCATAGTGTTTTACAGCCCTCTCTAAGCGGTTTACAGAGTTCAGCATATTGCCCCCAACAATCTGGGTCCTCATTTTACCCACCTCGGAAGGATGGAAGGCTGAGTCAACCTTGAGCCGGTGAGATTTGAACAGCTGAACTGCTGAACTGCAGTGCTGCATTTTAACCACTGCGCCACCTCGGCTCTAATCCTAACCAGCTCAAGGTTAACTCAGCCTTCCAATCTTCCGAGGTTGGTAAAATGAGGACCCAGATTGTTGGGGGCAATATGCTGACTCTGTAAACTGCTTAGAGAGGGCTGTAAAGCACTATGAAGCGGTATATAATTCTAAGTGTTTTTGCTAATTAACAATTTTCACCACCACAAACAGTCCAAGTACTAGCTTGCCATCTCACAGAGGTAGAAAGAAATAACTGTGATAACTAGTGTCATATGTCACAATGAAGAAAATTTGGGGAGGTTCCCCCCCCAGTTGCTGGAGATATTGTTTGTGTTATTCCTTGGGTGAAATTAAATACTATTTATCCCAAGATCTATGCTTTGCATTAATCCTCCAATCTTATGTCACTTGGGTTTGTGAAATATACTATCAAGTTCCCTAATGACTCTTTTTTTTTTACAGCAACTACTCTCCATTTGGGAGCCAACTCCACCTCCTTACTGAATGCATCCTAATTTCTTCCACTGCATATATACTGTATATTTGCTTTGAGAAAGAAAATATTCCACCACAGAGCCTGGGAGCTTATTCTCAATTGGGCTGATAGATACAGAATCTCTTGCTTTTAACATGGAATTGGTTCTCAGTGGATCCATCGGAGGTGCAGTATAGCTTTCTGTTTTATGGATTGAAGGCAGGATCTCATTGAACATTTTATTCAATATTCAACATTTTATTCTATACCTACAATTGAGTGGAACGTCTTTCTTCTACACATTTTATACCCCAGAGCATCCTCTGCACGCTGTATTTGAGTGAAACTTAGGATAAATGTAATTCCTTGTTTAGCCTTCCTTCCCCCTCCAATTACTTCCATTCAAACTGTCTTTGTGCAAAGTAGGATAGCCACAAAGGATTGTTATGGGAGAAGGTGATTCAGCAATGAAAATATATTGCTATGGAAAGGGTTAGGGAAGAAGCCCTTAGATGGGAAGGGCTGATCCTCAGTTGGGTAGAAGGGGCTGTAGATACTAACTATCACAATGGAACTCCTTGGCCATCTTTAAATAGGGTTGGGAGAAGAGCTTGTCAGAAGAAGCCCTTCCATGGCCAGTCAGGGTATTAAGGACTGGGTGAGATGGATGAATACTTTCCTTCAGTAGAAGGCAATTGGTATGATCATTCACACAGAACTCCAGGCTTCCTTCTTCTCATATGCCCTCAGGATGTATTCTAATCTGAATGGAATATGAATGATGTTGCATGGTTCTTCTTTCTGCAGCTGTTACTTTTTTAAGTATCCCACTACAAACCTTCATTTTGCAAGCTGGGAGATAAACACAGGGATGTATAGGCATGGTTGGTGAGATTGCAGCCTGAAGAAGAAAACTTTGAAATCCATAAGGAACTGAGTTCTGGTTGTGGTGTAAACTCACTGGCTAAATAACATGGAAGATTCACACATTCACCTTCTGTGACAGTCAGGAGAAGGGCTGTTGCTTAGGGGAAAGGAATCATTTTGCATACAGAATGCTCCAGACATAACCCATGGCTAGCAACAAAGAGGCTTGGAAATGCGTGTTGGAAACCCTTCTACTGTCACCACTCACTGTATACAAAGATGGATAAATGCTTTCAAGGCAGCTTGCTCTTTTTCCAGTGCTACAGAACAGTCCATTTCAGAGAAAGAGGGAAATGTGCAATTGGCAAAGGGATTTTGAAGTCAACTCTGTAGGATCCTGTGACATCACAATTAGTAGGTAGGGTTTTTTTAAAATATGCATGTGAAGTGGTAGCATGAAGCTAGGGAGACCCATTAGGCAGGTAGATCTAGAAATCCTTACATTCTATCTCTTGACAAACATTACCAACTGTATCTCTTTCTAGTTATCATTCTGGACATTGTTTCTCAAAGTCTCTAAATTCTCTGGATTCTTGTTTCATATTCTCTTGCTGCTGAAAGATCTCTGAAGTTGAAATGGAGAGCATCATTGTGTGTTCAGAATGACTGGTGGCAGAGACAGAAATTGGTACAGAGGCAATTTCCCCCCCCCCCATATCTTGGTTGCCTGACCTTTCTTGATGCTCAACTTTGGGAGATGAATTAAGAATTTAGGGAGAGTTATGTGTGTCCATTTAATTATTAAAGCCAGCATTCTGGCTCAGGACCAGGATACCTTCGGGACCGCATCCTTCCACATACCTCCCTACGACCGGTTAGGGCCCACAGAGTTGGTCTCCTCCAGGTCCCGTCAGCCAAGCAATGCCAGTTGGCGTGTCCTCGGGGGAGAGCCTTCTCTGTGGTGGCTCCGTCTCTGTGGAACCAACTACCGCCAGAGATCTGGACTATCCCCACCTTGTTGGCCTTCCGTAAAGCTGTTAAAACCTGGCTCTTCCAGCAGGCGTGGGGATAGAGACCAATGAGAATATATGTGGTCACCCCTGTGTATGAATGATGGTAAATGTTTTTAACTTTTATATGTATTTTTAACCTTTTCTATTATTGTTTTAAGTGATTGTTCATTTTTTATGTTGTACGCCGCCCAGAGTCCCTTGGGAGTTGGGCAGCCTATAAGATTGAACAATAAATAAACAAACAAACAAACAAACAAATAAATTCTGGGTCAGCAGGAGTCAGCCAAATGCTTATGGGAAGTCAACAAACAAGAAATGAATAGAATGACAATTTTACAGTCATATTCCCCAATAAGGGGAAATGAGAATATCCTGCCATATTATCATCACAAGGAGCAGCTATTCATAGCCTTCTTTTCCATAAAGTTGTAGAGACAAAATGCTTCCTTCAACTTTAGAAAATTAGAAAACCTAGGGACACCTCGCTGACCCTAGATTTTCTAATTTTAAAAGAAAAAGATTTTCAACCCATTTTTTTTACATTGCATAGCATTGTATCCAATTTCTTGTCCCCGTTCACATCCCTATTTTTCTAAGATCAAAAGCTGTAACCCTTCTCAAGAGAAATTCGCTTCAGCTTCCTTTCCAGTTCTGAATATCCTTCTCAAATGTAGTGTTTAGAATGGCCCTGCACTATAAACACAACTGCAAAATAAAATCATTTGGGGATATTGACCGTTATATATTTTTATTCCTTTCCTAATAAGCTCCAACATGGAATGTGCTGTTTTTCACAGCGGCCTTTCATCATTACTCAAGATTTTCTTTTCCTTTGCCACTATCATTAGAGCAATCTGCAATGGTGAATAAAACAAATTAGACTGTTTTTTGCCCCAAAGTACCTTACTGTAGGATTGAATTTGAGTGAATTTTTGAGTAAAATTTGAGTGAATTTTACACTAAACAGAATAGAATACTAAATGCCCAGCTTAAATAATCTTCGCCATTACAACTTCTTCCTTGTGAAGTAAATTTTATGTAGGTCTTGATCATTCCCAGGCATATAATGAGATAAATAATTTCCCCCCTATTTTTGGAATATTCCTCTATTTGATGAGTCAAATATTGTCTTAAAGAAGAGAAATTACTGTAACAGTGACTGTTGTATCTAAAGTATGTTTTTCTCCTTCTCTTTGCCTAGGTGAAATACAGGCCAGAGATGTAAACATAAACGCATTTCTATCCGTCTGATTCCATTTTCAGATGAATCATGAAAAAACACCAGGAGAATCAAACCAACTTTGCAGGATTCATCCTCCTGGGTTTCTCCTCCTCACCAGATCTCCAAGGATTTCTCTTTCTCATCTTTCTCTTTATGTACTTGCTTTGTGTGTTAGGAAACCTCTTAATAATCTTATTGATCTTCTCTAATGCCAGTCTCCTCTATGCGCCCATGTATCTGCTTCTTTCTCACTTGTCATTGGCTGACATTGGATTTACTTCTTCAATTGTGCCTAAAATGCTGCAGAGCTTGGTGTCTCAGTCAAATAGCATATCCTTTAATGGTTGTTTAACACAATTGTATTTCTTTGTGATATTCTGTACGACAGATAACCTTCTCCTGACCTCCATGGCATATGACCGCTATGTAGCTATCTGCCGCCCCTTGCACTATGCCAGAATCATGAACTATAAATGTGCGTTACGATTAGTTGCTGTATCTTGGCTCTTGGCTCATGCCCATTCTTTGCTGTATGTACTGTTGGTATCTGATTTTACATTTTGTAATTCCCAGGAAATTCCTCATTTTTTCTGTGACGTCCATCCGTTGTTGAAGCTCACCTGCTCTGATACCTCATTAGTTGAAATGGTCTTAGTCAGTGAAGGTTCAACTGCTCTTCTTGGACCTCTCTTATTCATTCTCTTCTCCTATATCTTCATCATAGTCAAGGTGATGAAGATTCCATCTAGATCTGGGAAGTACAAGGCCTTCTCCACTTGCAGTGCCCATCTTACTACTGTGACCTTGTTCTATGGATCTCTGATGGGCACCTACCTTCGCCCATCCCATACCTATTCTGGGTCCCAGTTGAAAGTGGCCTCAATAGTATACACAATGGTCACCCCGTTACTCAATCCTTTCATATACAGCCTGAGGAACAGTGAGATACATGCGGCCACAAAGAAGTTGTTTAGGAGTTGTTTTCAGAAGAACTGAGTCAAAGAAAAGCTGCAGTTGCCACCGGAGAAGCTCTGAATTGGTGTGAAAAAGTGATAAAGACAGCAATCAGTAGAAAGGTGTCTGATGTTCTCTGACCTTTCATCTTTTTCATGCTTTCATTATTTCATATGCATAAAATTACAGAACGTGGTAACCAGTTCCATTCATTGTTTAAAATCATTTAAAACTATTTGTCAGTATAAAAGACACATGGCTGAAGATTATTAAAATGACTAAAATAATATAGTGTAAAAATTACGTGAGTGCTTTTGGGAACTCTTGCTTTTAAATTTGAAAGGATTGAGGCAGTATTTTTATTTTGTTCTTGCCACATCCTTAATGTCCCCATATCTCTGTAAGTCTGTTTTACAAAAATGGGCTGGAAAATGTCATAATGCCTAAGGAAAAATCTCTTTATTTTCTAGTATGACCCTTTTTTAATGATTTTTTCTCTCTCCTCTCAAACAGGTTTCCAGGTTATTTCTACAGGGAAGATATAATTTTCATACAAGCTCAATTTCAGGCTAAGGTCATCCTAAACATCTTTCCCCATGATTAATTATTATCAAGGTTTCCCCTTTTTGAATCACACCTTTTTGAAACAAACTTTGCATCTTTCACATTGTAGAGATGAGGGACATGTGGAGGATGTGTGCAGCATGCTGCCTACCCCTAACGTGTGAGCGGGAGGAATAAATCCTCCGGAGGTCGATGGATCTTTGCTTCCCTTTTGAAATCATACTTACTTAGAAAATAAAACCGAGATTCAAATCTAATTAACAAAATATTTATTTCAGTAGAAAAATAATAAAAAGAATCCTTAGTAAGCTACATTGTATCGGCTAATGAATAAATCACTTCTACCTTCGGTAGAAATGGCGAAGAGAAAGAGAGGAAGGAAACCTCTGGAATGCAGGCATGCGTAGTAGAATATATCATACGTCTGCTTGACCATAAATACAAGAAACAGTAAAAAATATAGAGATGCACAAACTGACAATATTCACATCGTGACATAACGGGCCTCTCATGCCCACATGAGCTCACCCAGTTCACATAACCAGAATGATTTAAGACAGTATCCCTGGCTGGTACATGATCTCATCTAGGTTGTAACAACAGGATGCTCTTAAGGATTGGTGGGGGGGAATTCACCAATGAAAATGCTGTTGCACTTTTCTACCTTTGGCTGCTTGGAAAACTGTATATAAAACACTGCGAAGGTAGTCAGACATCTTCGCATCCTGCCATGATTTGTCTCTAATTCCATCATCACATCTCTCTGCCTGTGCCAAATCCCCATCAAAGCTTTTCTGTATGTCCAAATTTATCTGCGACAGCTCTTGTTGACTGTTGTTTTCTTCGCAGAGCTAAAGCTGAGCAATTTAAGAAGAGTTCTCTGTTGCATCTTCTTTTGTGAAATAAAACTTGAATCTAAACATTTCTGCTTTTTCACTAATCGAACTCTTCAATTTCTTTCAACGTGATGTCTAAAAGCAGTATAGTATAAGGCACCAATGTAATTTTTCAAATCAGTAAAAATAAATTTAAAATTACCTGATGCCTGTTTCTGTCATACTTAATACCATTTAAAACATTTAGTAAAAGAGACTTATTTTCTTTTCTGTCTGCCCTTATATCTCTGTGTACCGGTATGTTTCTATTCCTTTGTCAGAGCTGCCCTCTTAACTGTTTACGCTTTGCTGGTGTAGATTTTCTCACCTTGGTTCTCTGCAGATGGACTGAACTTCAACTCCCACCATCCTTAACCACAATGATTCACTCACTGACCCCAGGATTATGTCCATAGGGGAGTGAGTGGATAGAAGGCTTTCTTTTCCAAGATGATAATAATTTTGCAGAGCTGGGGAATCTCTCAAATATATAGAAATTACTACTTTAATTTTGATCATTCTGTTACGGTTCTGGGTTAATAGACACAGGGCTATTGGGTTTCTCTCTCTCTCTCTCTCTCTCTCTCTCTCTCTCTCTCTCTCTCTCTCTCTCTCTCTCTCTCTCTCTCTTTATCTATCTATCTATCTATCTATCTATCTATCTATCTATCTATCTATCTATCTATCTATCTATCTATCTATCTATCTATCTATCTATCTATCTATCTATCTATCTATCTATCTCTATCATCTTATGTACCTAATTTGTACAGACACCCATGTCATAAAAGGTGACTCTGGGCAGAGTACAACAATCAAATAACAACAGCTATAAAACCAAGAAATATAAAAATGTAAAATCCAGATTAAAAAAAAATTACTATAAAAACAAATATATCAAATCCTATGCAAAAAGAGGATAATAATGGTCAGAGCCATCTAAGCATATCTCTAGTTCCCTATGAGTCTAAGGACTGATTACATAACTAGGTCTTGAGGGATTTGTGGAACGTCAAAACAGATGGAGTTAATTTATTTTTGGGGGGGCAGTAGTGGGTTCTGAATTAGTTTGCTACCGGTTCGCTCTCGTGCTCACCCATCCTGGGTGGGTGGGTGGAGCCTCCTGCCGCCACCATTACCAGTTCTAACGAACCGGGAGCAACCCACCACTGGGGGGGGGGTTCATAAGGTGGGCACCATAACAGAAAAGGCACATCTCCTGGGATCCAGCGCATTAGGTCCCTAACTGATGGTACCCACAACGTGCTCTCTCTTCCAGGGTGGAGATGGTATAGGACAGGGGTGTCAAACTCACTGCCCGCTGGCCACCCCCACCCCCGGGGGAAAAAGTTGCGATATTCCACATGACGACGTGTCATTGTGAGTTTGACACCCCTGGTATAGGAGAAGGAGTGGCAGCACCTGGGGATGTAGTTAAAAGAGGGATCAGCCTAGAATCTCTACATTGCTACAAGAGAGTCCAACTTCCCTTGAATTCTGCTGACCCTTATTTAACCCCAAGCATATGTTAACTGTTGATTGGGAAGATTATTGTGCATAGGTACGATTAGCAATAAATCAGTTTAATTGGACCTTCACCTGTGGACCTGATCTTTCACACCTGACAGATGGCCGAGGACTGGTTTTAAGAAATTCCTGTTTAATCCAGGAGGTTACAGCAGTTTTGGAAAGTAAATACAGTAAGCGTGAAGCAAATTATTTATACCAGATTTGTACCTGGAAGATGTTAAAAGTGGAGGAAATTGGAACCTTGGATATATGCACAGGTAAATAGGGCTAGAGATCAAATACAGGTCGGACAACATGATCCCACAAGAAAATAGAAATGGATTTCTAATCATTTATCATCCATAAGCCAACAGTTCATCCCCCCCCATTTTCAGCAAAACGTCCATAGTTTCTAGTCAGTGATAAATGTACTTATATTATCTTTATTATTGGGTAATAAATGATAATTTACAGTCTTCTCCCTAAAGCAACTCAATTTTGCCATTTCTGCCTATTCTGTCATCTTCACCAACCATTCCTACATTGTGGGTAGAATAAATAAAATTATTTTATGTACTAATAATGACATAATTTTATTTCAATTTGTTGTTACTACTACTGATATTGATTTCATTGTTATATTATACTTTAGTATAATTATTTTATCATAATTTATTATAGTACCATATTTTATATTATAAAATTGCCCTTCCCTTCCATCAATAGGCTGACTTTTAATAAAATGCATAGAAAATTAAAAAATAACAAAATAAACTATGTAAACTAATCTATAAAAGCAGCAGAAACATAAATTATACACAGGCAAAAGACCCTCAGACTTGTCAGTAAAAGTATAAGGTAGTAGTAGTAGTAGTAGTAGTAGTAGTAGTAGTAGTAGTAGTAGTAGTAGTAGTAGTAATAGTAGTAGTAGTAGTAGCAGGAGGAGGAGGAGGAGGAGGAGGAGGAGGAGGAACAACAACAAGGATATCCTGGGCTCTTTGTTCCCCCTTTTATTCAATTCACCATTTATTTTTTATTTATTTTATTTTGCCAAGCATGTATATGAATACAAACAAGTATAAACATAAATGTGCATATATAAGAAGTACAAGCATGGTTTTGAGTACATGATATTTTACGAAATACATGGGGACTTTAGGACAGGGATGATAGGCATGCTGGTGCGCTTATGCACATCCCTTACAGACCTCTTAGGAATGGGGTGAGGTCAACGGGTAGACAGTTTAAGTTTAAAGTTTCGGGGGTTTGGGGAAGAAACTACAGAGTCAGGTAATGTATTTTGTGGCCCGCCAGCGGCCTGTGCAGCTGGTAGCCGATCCAGACAGCGAGGAGGCTGGTGTGGTGATTTGCCAGTGGCCTGTGCAGCTGGCACAAGAGTCGGACAGTGAGGAGGCTGGAGAAGACTTGGTGCCAGAGGCAGGGATTCAGCCATGGCCTTCAGAACCTCCAGAGACTGTCATACGTGCAGAAGAAGAAGAAGAAGAAGAAGAGGAAGAAGAAGAAGAAGGAGAAGGAGAAGGAGAAGGAGAAGGAGAAGGAGAAGGAGAAGAAGAAGGAGAAGAAGAAGAAGAAGAAGAAGAAGAAGAAGAAGAAGAAGAAGAAGAAGAAGAAGAAGAAGAAGAAGAAGAAGAAGAAGAAGAAGAAGAAGAAGAAGAAGAAGAAGAAGAAGAAGAACCTGTTCTCAATGCACGGACGTGCAGAGCTGCCAAAAGGCAGGAATGGCTCCTGAGGACTACACGGGAGTAAGGCTTGGGGTTAATTGGCCACTCCCATAGCCTATTTAAGTGAGGAAAAGGACTGACCAATTTGCAGGAAACAACTCCGTTCATTCCCGTTTGGTCTTTGCCTTGAAAACTCCTGTTCGGCTCTTGTTTGAAAAGCGTCCAGTTTCCTGCAAATTGCTTCTGGGCATTTCGCCAACAACAGTAAGATTGAGTGGCTTATCTACTGTTATCAGACAATCTCTTGTTCTTTTTGTTTGGACTATTGCCGGCTGTTAAGAAGGATTATTAACAGCTGTTGCACTGAAAGAACTGATTTATACTTTCATTGACTGTAAAAAACGACTGCTAAGAAAGTTAATTAGTAGTTTGTTAATAGTAAAACAAGGTTTGTTGGATGCTGGTTGTGTTGTGTTCCTTGGTCCGGCATCTGGGTCAGAACAATGTATTCCAGGCATTGACCACTCTGTTGCTGAAGTCAAATTTTTTGCAATCAAGTCTGGAGTGGTTTACATTAAGTTTGTATCTATTGCGAGATCGTGTATTGTTGCAGTTGAAGCTGAAGTAGTCATTGATAGGTAGGACATTGTAGCATATAATTTTGTGTGCTACACTTAGGTCAGATTGAAGGTGGTGTAGTTCTAAATTTTCTAGGCCCAAAATTTCAAGTCTGATGGCATAAGGTATTCTGTTGCGAATGGAGGAGTGTAGTGCTTGTCTCGTGAAATATCTCTGGACATTCTCAATTGTATTAATGTCTGATATGTAGTGTGGGTTCCAGATGGATGAGCTGTATTTGAGAATTGGTCTGGCAAATGTTTTACGTGCTCTAGTTAGAAGTACAATGTTACCAGAGAAGAAGCTATGCAGGATTAGGTTAACCACTCTTAATGCTTTCTTAGCAATGTTGTTCCATTGGCTCTGGCACTTAGATCATTAGAGATGAGTACTCTAAGTCCTTTACTGAGTGAGGCTCATCAGCAAGATCGTGATCATCTAATTTGTATTTTGTGTTCTGATTATTTTTGCCTTTGTGTTCACTTTTTGAGTAGCTCCTACTTGTGTAGCAGACTTTATGACCCATGCCACCTCCTTTTTTACTGCTTCATTGATCACTCACTTTCACATCTATGTGTACATTACAGTATGTGCTTTTTAGACATGTGGGAACCTTAGTAACACACTGAACCAGAGGTGGGTTCCTGCCGGAGCTGCCCGGTGCGCAGTTCCGGTAGGGAGTGGCGGATTGCGCAACCGCTCCGGAGCCCTCTCTGCCGGTCCATCATGCACGTCGCCATTTTTTCCTGTGAATTTTTGGCCGATTTTGCTTTTGCGCATGCATGGAAGCAAAATTGAGCCAAAATCCCGCGAGGGGACGTGCACACGTGTGAGATTTTGGCACATTTTTGCTTCCGCACATGCGCAGAAGCGAAATCGTGCAAGGGGGCACACGTGCGTAGCGAGGGGGCGCGTGCCCGAAGCATGGAGATTCACATGCAGCGCACCGGCACCGGTAAGGCAGCAACCCGCCGCTGCACTGAACACTATTTATGGCTATACCACAAGTAGTGAATAGCAAAAGATGCATCATTTCTTCCCTTTCTGAATTCTCATTGGGCATGGAGACAAAGTGAACATGGAGGTAATCATGAATGCAACTGATGATTCCCATTAATACCTTGATTAGTTGGTTGGTTGGTTGGTTGGTTGGTTGGTTGGTTGGTTGGTTGGTTGGTTGGTTGGTTGATATGTCATTAAGTTGGTGTTGACTCTTAGCAACCACAAGGATGGATTTTCTCCAGGATAATCCATCCCAACCTGGCCTGGTCCTTCAGGTCTTCCAGTGGTGAACCCATCACCATTGTAATTGAGTCCATTTATCTTGTTTTTGATTGTCCTCCCCTTTTTCCTTTGATCTTTCCCATTAGATTATAGACTTTTCCAGAGAGTTTGATTTTTGCATAACTTCTCTGAAGTATAAAAAAATTGAACCTGATTATTTATGTTTTGAGTAAAGACTCTGGGTTTATTTGTTTGATGGACCATTTGTTTTTTTGTTTTTTGTTTTGCAGCTATGATTGATCAATTGTTTATATGCCATCAAGTCATTGTCCATTATTAGTAACTACCGGTACATAGATAAATATTCTCCATGACAATCTATCCCAAATTTTCAGGTTTTCCAATGGTGCACTCATCAATGCTATAAACTGAATCTATCCCTGTTTTCCTCCTTTTCTCTTTCCTTCTACCTTTCCAGCATCATAGCTTGCCATTTGTGCCTCAAGTGAGAACAATTTGTTTCATCAACCACTTGTTTATTCTTAAGAATTAGATATTCTCAAGATTTTTCTCCAGCTTCAAACCCCAATATTTTAGAGGTTCAGGAGGTTAAGTATGAATGCAACTATTTTGAAAGTTCTAAAGAGTTAAACATAATCGCTATTTTCAATAAGTGTCTCAATTCCATGAGAGTAAAGATATCTATTAGCAAAGCCAGAACATTTATTCTGATGATGCTAAAATGAATTGCCAGAGCTAACAAATTCTAGGAGGCTCCTTGTAACCTACCTAAATTAGAACTGCTTCCAAAGTTTATTTTTCTACAAAAATTCATCCTAAGTATGGCAAGATTGGAAAAGGGCCAAATTTACAGTGAGATCATTCCATGTAGGTCATATATCGTTATAAACTGTAATGGATGTTTATATGGTAGAATTCTGCTTCATAAGAAAGTATCCATTTCACATAGAAATCTATCCATTAAGATATAGGATTTTAGCCCAGTTGCATTGCTAGCATGCTAGTTTATTTTGTAATGTGGACTCCTCTCATCAGTCTGAAATCACAAAATCAATCAAAGTCTACTCAGACCTACTACAGGTTTTGTTTGTATCAGATTAGAATATTCTGATAGCTCACTCTTGACTTGACTAAATGGAGGAATCCTAAGAGATACAATGTCAGAATTAACAAAATCCCAGTGGCCTAGCCCTAAGCCATTACATGGGAAACATCCATAGAAATATCCATTGGCATTTAGATATGTGTTGTTCTTCCAGCTTGGAACTCATGTGATGTGCAGAATAGGAAGGGAATATTCTTTGTAACATAGAAAATGCAGCTGTTATGCCACTATTGTGTGCCATCTCTCTCTCTCTTCTTCTCTCCTTATTATATAGTATTTTCAGAGGTAATAAAGCAAAGATGTCATAGCACTATATTAGACAATAGAACCTCTAATTGAAAGGAACAATTACAAGTACATGTGTTGATTACTCCCATGTTCACAGTACTCTTTCAGCAACTGAATTTTACTTGTTAGAATCTAGTGGGTACCTGCAGTCTTTGGACTGTCTGAAGTCTGAATACTTACTGTATAGGAAAAAAAGGTTTGTAAATGTCCTGGACTTTTCTACATAGAGGTCTCTGTGTTCTTTTTCCTTCTTGTGGTATGATAAATAGATACACCATGATGTGAAATTTATGACATTTTAAATGTGCCTGGCTTGACTTTATCGCAAACTACTGGTTTATAGGCTTGATTTGCTCTCCTGCCTTTCATATATTCAATCAGGGAGTAGAATAATTCAACCAGTTTGATGCTCTAATATGGGAAGTGTCATTGTTGAGAGCAACTATAGAATAGCTATAGTTATACAGTAGAACCTCTGGTCACGACCATATTTCGTTCCATAACTTTGGTCGCAAACCGATTTGGTCACGACCTGAACCTCATTTTGGAAATTTGACGCTTACAAAAAAAATGGTGCAGAAGAGGAAATCGGCTGCGGAAAAAAAATTGAGAATTTTTTGGTCGGAACCCGATTTGGTCGTAATCAGAAGCATTCGTGACCAGAGTTTCTACTGTTTAGGCTACATAAATATGATTTCTAAATGAATAAAGTATAAAGAATAAACAAACAAACTGTGGATTAACTCAGCATAGATCAAATGCAACACAGAAATCAAGCTGTCTCCAAAAGAAGGGAAAGGAATCAATTAGGTAGAAAATATCCAAGTTTATTTATTATTAAATGTATTTACTTTTATATCTTTCCCATCCAGGTGACACATAAGGGTCGAAAGTTACATTTAGAAACATCTTGGATAGTTTAATGAGCGATCCAGTACCGTGGATGTAATTTGTGGAAAGAAGATTCAAAGAAACATATTCTCAGGTTGAGCAGGAATGAATGAAGTAAGGTTGTTTTCTGTTCGATCTGTATCAGGGCACATCATGCCTTTCCTTTTTAAGCCCCCCCCCCCAAAAACCCCTTCTCCCTCTTCTTAAAAGTTTCCCATGGCTTCGTTTCTAAATGTAAATGTTAAACCAGAAGTAAATTCCTCTACGAAGCAACAATGTTGTAGTTTGGAGGACTCAAGTAACAAAAGACTTCAGTGATAACACTGACATGTGTAAGGCAGGCTGGTACACAAACGAAGCTCTCAGATCACATGAAATTATTTAGTAATATAACTAGGTGTCAGTAACAAGAACAAATGCTTTTTATAAAGGACTATGTATTAACATAAATATGTGTCTTAACATTAGTAAGAGTGACCTGACTAGAAGCCAGAATAAAGGTAGAAATAAGAATTAGGGGGAATATTAGTAGTTATAATTTCTATATAAATTGAAAATAAGTAATAATTAGATGGAAAGATGAGAGGTTGAAAGATGGTAATACTCTGTATGTTCAAGAAGACCATTGACATTAGAATGGAACACTGAAATATTGAATTACTACTTTAAAATAATCAAGGAGCTGAGATAGCGCAGTGGTTAAAAGCAGCATTGCGACCTTCAGCTGATTGCTAGTTCAGCAGTCCAGCTGTTCAAATCTCACCAGGCTCAAGGTTGACTCAGCCTTCCATCCTTCTGAGGTCAGTAAAATGAGGACCCAGATTGTTGGGGGCAATATGCTGAACTCTGTAAACCGCTTAGAGAGGGCTGGAAAGCACTATGAAGCGGTATATAAATCTAAGTGCTATTGCTATAAGTATATTAATATTAGGATTATATAAGTTTGATTAATGTAACAATTGGCTGTTGTTATTTGTATTAACATAAACCATACCCAGAGGACACACTGTTGATATATGTTTAAAAATAAAAACCCAATAAACCTTGGGAAAAAAAAACCCCAAGAACAAATGCTTTTAAAGTGTACTCCTGTAAATGTGGGTTTGAACATTTACAGAAATAAAGTCAGCTTTGAATTTTTTTTTTTTAGCAATAGCACTTTACTTATATACCGCTTCATAGTGCTTTACAGCCCTCTCTAAGCGGTTACAGAGTTCAGCATATTGCCCCCAACAATCTGGGTCCTCATTTTACCCACCTCGGAAGGATGGAAGGCTGAGTCAACCTTGAGCCTAGTGAGATTTGAACAGCTGAACTGCTGAACTAGCAGTCAGCCTGCAGTCGCAGCATTTAACCACTGCACCACTTCAGCTCATTGCTTTCTTTAGGGCTTTTCTCACTCACCTGTCTTTCATCATATACCTCAAAGCAGAACATATAAAAATCACGTTGATGTCATCTTCAGTTTTTAATGTTTATTCTAGAGTGGAAAAAAAAACCTGCCTCCCGCAGTCTTCAGAAAAAAATCTGAAGCAATTTTCCAAGTACCATTCAAATTCAAATTTGCTTTGTTTCTGCAAGGTGGATGCATCGTGTGCCTTCAGGTGTGCCTGATTCACTTTTTGTTTCAAAAACCTTTACCTTACCTATTGAAATGAGGCAGGAGGGGGTCCAGCACACCTGTTATGGCCTGCCTTGCTTCTCTCCTCTGTTAATTCCTCTGTTAACAAAATACCTTTTGTCACATTCAACCTGGCATCCTTCTGAGTGAACTGAACTGCTGCATATCTCTATATCTTTTTTTATTCTTTTCCATAGTTGTGTAATGGCAAAAGAGAACCACACGGACTCATCAGATTTCATTCTTATGGATTTCTCCTTCCAGTCAGAGCATCAACACCTTCTGGCCTTGCTCTTCCTATCCATGTACCTCCTGACAATCCTGGGAAATCTGCTGATTGTTCTGCTGACTTCCTCAGATGTTCGCCTTCTGCAGACCCCCATGTATTTCTTCCTCAGGCATCTTTCTTTGGCAGATGTGGGCTTTGCCTCTGTCACTGTCCCCAAGATGCTGCAAAACCTTCTCTTCCAGGTCAGGACTATTTCCTATAGTGGTTGTTTGATGCAAATGTATTTCTACATGACTTTCGCCAACACAGACAACTATCTCTTGGCTGTGATGGCCTATGACCGCTATATGGCCATCTGCCACCCACTGCTTTATGCCACACGAATGAGCCACAAGCGCTGCCTCTTACTTGTGGCAATCTGTTGGCTCCTGGCATCCCTCAATTCTGTGCTGTATACATTGATAATGTCCCCTCTCTCTTTCTGTTCCTCTAAGGAGGTCCCTCAGTTCTTCTGTGAGTTCTTCCCTTTGTTACGCTTGGCATGCTCAGACACAAGTGTTATAGAAACAATTTCTCTAATGGAGAGCTATGTAGATGTATTGGGCCCATTTGTCCTCATTGTGATCTCCTATGCCTGCATTTTCTGCACCATTCTTAGAGTCCCATCCACGAAGGGGAAACAGAAGGCCTTTTCCACATGTGGTTCTCACTTGGGTGTGGTAGCCCTCTTCTATGGCACCCTCTGCTGGGTCTACCTGCAGCCAAACTCCAGGAGTCCAGAACAGAACATGATTTCTTCTCTCATGTACACAATGGTGACTCCCATGCTCAACCCATTCATTTACACGCTTAGGAACATGGAGATACAAGCTGCTCTGAAAAGATTTATTGGGAGGATAAAAACTGCCGGCTTATTTCAGTTCTTTCTCTGTTCCTCAAAATCTGCATTTCTGTGAGAGAGGGAGAGGAAATCTCAGCAACGTGAATTGTGAATATGTCCCAATCTGAGTTTGTACCTGGGATATTGTACTAAGAATTGTAATCTCCTGCTGCAGAAATCACATAAAATGTTAAATGCTTGTTTAATGAATATCTCTAGAAACAATAAGGAGAACAAAATCTAAGGGGTGATTGTTGGGTGGTTATAGTTAATGGTATATGATGAGCAACAGTTTATGAGAATTAAAGTGGATTGGTAGACAGAGAACTAGCTTTGAAACTTGAAGGCATGAATTGAAACCACTGCCAGATGATAGGCTGTCATCTCTGGTAAATGGATTCCTATTCTTCATTTATAAAAAAATAAGCGGTTGCAATAATGGAGCTTATCTAATTGTTATCACATCCCCACCAATTTTTGGTATAATCTGGGCTCAAGCTGCAGCGGATGTGGGTAGGGTCTGTAAGCATGTTTGCAAGTTGAATAATTGTGAAAAAAACCCTCTATCTCAGTGTTTCCCAACCTTGGCAACTTGAAGATGTCTGGACTTCAACTCCCAGAATTCCCCAGCCAGCATTCGCTGGCTGGGGAATTCTGGGAGTTGAAGTCCAGACATCTTCAAGTTGCCAAGGTTGGGAAAAACTGTTCTATCTAAACAAATTTTCCTTACTTCAGTATTCAAATATTTACTAGACAATTGAGGGAAATGGAATATGTTGCAAATGCTATCTCGAAGTATCCTGTTCAGGATCCCAACCAGCTTGCCCAGCCTTTCCATTCTCCTCCTCCTGTTTTCCCATCCTCCCAATCCATCAGTTAGCAAGCTTCCTGTGGCCAGTGAACATGCAACTATTCCATACAGATATCAGCAGTGGGTTGCTCCTGGTTCGGACTGGTTCTTAGAACCGGTAGCACCGGTGGCAGGAGGCTCTGCTCACCTGCCCGGGACGCTTCTGCACATGCACAGAAGGGTCGCGCACGCGAACGGTAGTAAAAGGGTTTTAGAACCCACTACTGATACAGATCCTTTTTATGTTTCTCCAAACTTGGTGTTGCTCCTGGGCTGCTGATGCTTCCCTATTGTGTGAGGGTGTGGTGATGCTCGCTATTTAAAGTTTTAGCAATCACAAATGAGTTTGCTATTAATAGGTAAAATTTCCAGTAACTTTTCTGTGGAGTGAAACTTGAAAGATCACCCCATAAAACCATTCCCTCAGAGTTACTCTACAAAACTAGTAAAAACTTGTATTGGTATTAATTTTCTAAGAATTTTACCTTTCTCTTTACCAAAATAATAATAATAATGATGATGATGATGATAACAATAACATTGTTGTTCTTTTATTTGCAAAGAAAGATCATCTGCAAAACATGTCCATTGACCTAACTGAACAGTGTAGAACTCACCATATTTACAAATAGTAGAATAACATTGCAAACGATGGCTTTTTGAAAAATTTAAAAAATATGCAAATAATGAATAAAATGAGTCATACAAATAAATTTGATTGGTATTGTGACTGGAGATGATTACTTGAATTCCAAGATCTGAAATAGGCAGAGTCACACAGATTTCCAGTGTTATTTTTTTTTTAAATGTAGTGATTAATTTTTAAAATGTATTTAATTACAGAATAATTTGGGAAGTATTCTGATGATTCTTGGAAATATCGCAGTCACAAGAAAAGTGTTCTAAGAGACTGCAACTGGTCTTAATAAAATTGAGATGAAATCTATTTAGGATAGATGAAAGACAAAACTAATCCACTCAAGGGATAATTCATTTATGAGTTTTAACATTACAAGATATATTAATAGCAACAAGCCCCAACAAATTTTCAAATAGAGACAAAAGGCATTTTAATATGCTGATTTGGGATGGATATGCTGAAGCCATAGGAGGTCTTGAAATACATTTGTATCATAAACCCTGACTTGAGATGCACTTCCTACACACACACACACACACACACACACACACACACACACACACACACACACACACACACACACACGTGAAGAAAAATAGGCATGGAACTATTTTCTTTAAAAAACGTATGCACAGAAAATGTACTGTCAGGGTTCCAAATAGCATCGAAAATTAAATCAGAGTCCGAGGCAAAGTATTCCTCAAAGTTCCAATTTATTAACAGAGCCATGTTAGCATATCTGGGAGAAACCCGAATTTGAAGTCCCAGGGGTTTCTCCACCCAGTTGAAAGTTCAATCCCTTGTCCCCACACCCCCAAGTCCATCACGTTGACCAATCTTCCTCTGCCAACTTGGCAGCAACTCCCATCTCCTTCCGTGCAGGTGCAGAAGTGTGAAGACAAAGGATGACCTTGACCATCTAGAAGGAATTTGTTATGGCTACATGCAGACATCCCTCATGCAACTACCCCTCCCAAATTCCCACAGCTAAGCATACATTTTAAACTAGCATAAGGTGTGGCAGGCCAAAGACCCCAACTAAAATGGCTTCGGCCTCACATGTACTTCCAATAAAACTGTTTTAAAATCTATAATATTTCAAAATATGTAGACAAAACTCTTTCTGCTGGGTTGTATGTAGTGAGGCTGAAAAGACCTTGCAGTCTGGTGAAAAACAAATCGACAAATTCCAGAATGATTGATTAATCTTCTTACAAAAAGTCTGAACTTACAAAAAAGTCTGAACATCTCACAGAGAGAAATGAATATTCTATCAACTCTCCCCCCTCAGGGCCTCCAGAAAACCAAAGGCCTAAAAATAGAAGAAAATGACATTATGGTTTCATGCAGTGTTGCAGCATTCTTTATATCCATAGATCTGGAACTGGCTAAAGAATTCATGGCAGTAGTACTACAAAACATACCCAACCTAGCCAAATATACTAAGATTAAAATACCAGAATAATGGACCTCATAACCTCTCCCTCTCTACCTACTTTTATTTTAATGGACAAGTATACCAAGAAATCAGAAGAACAACCATGGGATTACCACTCTCAGGACTCACAGCAGAGACTGTAATGTAGCATCTAGAAAGTACAACATTTCCACACATACAACCAAAAGTTTCAATAGCCCAAGAAGCAAAAACAGGAGACATCTACAGTGTTCAGTGTAAGAACTGTAACAGCCACTACGTAGGATAGACAGACAGACAGAAGATTAGCAGAATGTATGAACATGAACACCAACCAGCAGCTAGAAGACACAATACAAACTCCTTAATCTCATAACACATGGACCAATTCAACCATAGTTTCAACTGAGAAACTGTGAGCATCCTAGATCAAGCAAAATCCAAAAATGCTAGGGAATTCCCAGAAGCTTGGCATTCAGACAACTCTGTTATTGATAGACAGATAGGGATATATGCAGATAGACAGATAGGGATAAATGCAGCACTGCAGGCTACTGCTAGTTCAGCAGTTCAGGTGTTCAAATCTCACCGGCTCAAGGTTGACTCAGCCTTCCATCCTTCTGAGGTCGGTAAAATGAGGACCCAGATTGTTGGGGGCAATATGCTGAACTCTGTAAACCGCTTAGAGAGGGCTGTAAAGCACTATGAAGTGGTATATAAGTCTAAGTGCTATTGCTATTGCTATATAACCACGTTTGTATACCATTCAAAATAGCCTATGACCATATGCTGAGAACTCCACATAAGCATCACGAAGGGCATCCGGCCAGTAAAAGCTGAGCTCCACCCAGTCGCCCTGACTCTATCCTGAATTAAGAGACTACAAGGTCATAACAAGAACAAAAAGTGAGATGAGACTAATATGGATGTAGTACAGGCAGTGGAGAGGCACATGCTGTATTGTTTCTATGTGTCCAGAGTTTCTCTGGGTCAATAATTTTCCTGTATTGATCTTCAATGACAGCTGAGGAGAGGCATGATAATGTGCATGAGTAAAACCCCTCCAGTGTTTGGATGTGCCACAGGAGAGCTAGAGTACCTGTTCACTGCCAATAAATTTGGGATTGTGACTAGATCCAATTGGCCCTCTGTGTCCGCTACATGCTGTTTAATGACCATATTCTATGCTGAATAGAAGATCTGGAGAGAAGCCCAGGGTTGAAATATTAGTTGCCACTGCCTGTTTCTATGTGGATTGAAAAAAAATCCATCACTCATAGTTAATGGGGGAAGCCTAAGAGGGAAAAAAGGTTAGTTTGAGCCAATAGGTGAGTATGGCCATCCCACTCTACCCTCATGAAGCTTGTCAATAGGTGCAGGGTGTCATTAGAGTCACAATTTGGGGCTGATCTTAGACATTTGGATTGTACAAGTTCTAATGGTGCAAAATTGGAGAAGGAGCTCTTTGAGAATCATAGAGAAGTTGTACCTTTGGCTTGAGTTCAAATAATTTGAATGCTGTAGGTATATAGTGGCCACCTCTTGTTTTAAGGAATTTAAGGCTGGCAGATGAGCTCCTCTGTCCATTTTCAGCTACATAGTCCCCGTGGCCTTTCCTTGCCCTGGCAGACTGAAGAACTACTCCAGTTATGTCTGCCGGCTGCCTGCAATTTGGCAGTTCGAATCCCACCAGGCTCAAGGTTGACTCAGCCTTCCATCCTTCTGAGATGGGTAAAATGAGGACCCAGATTGTTGAGGGCAATATGCTGACTCTGTAAACTGCTTAGAGAGGGCTGTAAAGCATTGTAAAATGGTATATAAGTCTAAGTGCTATTGCTAGTGCTACGTGAAACAAAAGACCAATCTTAATGACCAGTAATCCTTCTAAGTTAGACTCGGTATCGGGTTTCCAATTATGGGGGAAACTTCCAGTTTGTTTCAAAAGCAAGAGGCGCTTTATGCTCACTGGGAGACGGGTGGTGCATAAATGTAATAAATTAATAATTATTATTATGTAAGATAATAATGCAATAATATGGATCTCTAGTACTAAAGAAAAGAAAGCAGCATCCTTGGATCAGTTTTCAAGATGGAATAAATTGTCCAATCACAATACACATTTCAGAGTTAAAAAGAAGATTTTGTGGAATGAAGGTGAGTCTTTATCATTTTGTTTAAGAGTTCAGGATATAATAATAGCCTGTAGTCTTATATACCGCTGTATAGTGCTTTACAGCCCTCTCTAAGCAGTGTTACAGAGTCAGCATATTTCCCCCAACAATCTGGGTCCTCATTTTACTGACCTCGGAAGGATGGAAGGCTGAGTCAACCTTGAGCCAGTCAGGATCGAACATACAGACAGATCACATCTGTTCCTCCCATTCATTTAACTGTGAGCCCTAGCTACTTAGGTCTAGCAAGATGCGAGTCCTACCTGACACTTGTAGCTCCGTTGCATGCCTTGGCGTTGTGTCCAGGGAAGGAAGCCCATTGTAAAAGAAAACTTCTCGCGAGTTCAATCAAACTTCTCGAACTCACGAGAAGTTTTCTTTTACAATGAGCTTCCTTCCTGGGATACAACGCTGAGGAATGCGACGGAGCTACAAGTGTCATGTAGGACGTGCGTCTCACAGTGGGGCGCAATTTGGGGGTGGCAGGTGGGGTGGGGTGGGATGGGCCACGAGACGCGCATCCTACCTGGGACTTATTTTTTTATTTATTTTTTATTTTTTTATTTTTTATTTTTTATTTATTTTTTTATTTATTTTGTCAAGTACGTATTGGTAATATACATAAATATAACATTGTTTATATACATAAGATGGGTACTGATAAGAGGGAACATTGGGACACGGTAGGAACTCTGGTGCACTTATGCACACGTTCCTTGGAGAGAAAGAGAGAGCAAGCAAGAGGCAGGTACGTGCACATCCGCGGGACTGTCTCAGGGTCTTATTTTCTTTTCTTAACAGTGGTCATCTGTTGCCTCTTGCTTGCTCTCTCTCTCTCTCTCTCTCCCAGCCACAAGAGTGCCCGCCGCAAAAAGAGCGGCTCCCGGCATGTCCCCCATTTCCCCTGGAAAGTAGTTGGGGGGGCCTTATTTTTTGGGGCGGCTTATTTCAGCGCATGCGCTGAAAAGCCTGATTGATTATGGGGACATGTATTGATTATGGGGACATGTATTTTCGGGGAAACATGGTACTAACCTTGACTATCACTAAGTGTTGTATCTTTTTATACTTGATGAATGTATTTTATTCTCCTTATGTACACTGAGAGCATATACACCTAAGACAACTTCCTTGTGTGTCCAATCACACTTGGCCAATAAAGAATTCTATTCTATTCTATTCTATTCTATTCTATCTATTCTATTCTATTCTATTCTATTCTATTCTATTCTATTCTATCTCAGTGGATGATGGGCAACTGGCAGATATAGATCTTGCTGCAAATATCATATTGGGGGTAATGGATATAATTTGTGTACTCCAAACAATAAGAAGTCTTCACCATCAGATTTGGATTTGGATGAAGATACATATATGTCTCTATAGACATGATGAATCCAGTATCTCTTACTTAGAAGCTAATCATGTTTACTATTGTACAGGTAGTCCTCAACTTACAACAGTTTGTTTAGTGACTGTTCAAAGTTATAACAACACTGAAAAAAGTGACTTATGACCATTTTTCACACTTAAGACCGTTGTAGCATCCCCACAGCCCCATGATCAAAATTCGGATGCTTGGCAACTGACTCATATTTATGAGAGTTGCAGTGTCCCGGGCTCATGTGACCACCTTTTACAACCTTCTGACAAGCGAAGTCAATGGGGAAACCAGATTCACTTAATAACTGTTAACTAACTTAACAACTACAGTGATTTACTTAACAACAGTTATTCTTAATGCGCGGGCACACAGAGCTGCCAAAAGGCAGGAGTGGTTCCTCAGGAGGAGGTCTCCTTGGGAGTAGGCTTGGGGCTAATTGGCCACTCCCCTAGCCTATTTAAGGGATGACGATGACGGCAGCAATTTGCAGGAAACAACGTTCATTCTTATGCCTTCGTGTCTTGAATTCAGAAACGTCTGCTTGGCTCTTGTTCTCTCTCTTGGCATTCTTCCTGCAAATTGCTTCTGGGCATTTTGCCAACCATTGTAAGCTTCCTGATATCTCCAAGACTGTTTGCTCAGACTTGATTTATTACTTCATGGACTCGTGCTGGCTGTTAATGAAGTTGAATTAACAGCCGGTATTCAGCAAAGACTGCTTTAAACTATATTTGTGTTTGACGACTACTAAGAAAGCTCATTAGTATTTAATTTAGTAAACGAAGGTTTGGACAGAATTTGTGTGTGCTGCATTCTTTGTGGTTCGTAGCTGGGGCAGAACACATATTTAGCTATACTGGTGTTGAAATAGAGTTTTTTCTCTTGCTCAAACACTATCTAATGACAACTTTGAAGAGTATAACTTTTCTCAGGCTTTGTCACCCATTACCTTGGAGGAAGTCAGAATTTCTTTGAAATTGAGCATATAATACATTTAAATAAATAAATACAAATACATACAATGCAGTAACTGGGAAAGGCACAATCACGATAGAATGACTCGTAGCAGGAACAATCGGTTTCATGGCGGTATTATTTTCTGCTTACAGATAGCCCTGGACTTACAGCCAGAATTGGGATCAGAATTTCCCCTCATAATTTGAGTCAGACCCAATTTTAGGACAATTTTTATGGAAGTGGTTAAGCAAGTCACCCTGGACGTCAAGCGGATCGTTAAGTGAACTCAGCTTCCCCAATGGATATAGTTTTACTGGAAATCAGCAAAAAAAAAAAGTCGCAAATTGCAATCACGTGACTGCAGGACACTGCAGCTGGTCATAAATGCGGGACAGTTGCCAAGCACCTAAACTATGATCACGTGACTGAGAGGGTGGTGCGACAGTCATAAGTCCATGTGCAGGTCATAAAGTCACTTTTTTACAAGGCTGTTGTATCTTTGAACAGCCATTAAATGAAAAAGTTGTAAGTCAGGGACTAGCTGTACTTAAAGATAAACAGAGAGCTCTTCAATATGGCCATAAAGAAAGAACCAGGGTCTCAAGCGTTAGAAAGCAGTGGATTTTCTAAAACAAGACATGATCAATTTTAAAATAGAAAGTACAGTGGTCTGATGAGCTATGGAATGCCTTACGTATCCCTGGACGTTCACTTCTGCTCATCCCCAGAATTTCAGGTGGAGGAAAGTGGAGGAAATAGAACTGGTATCAGAGGAAGTGATTGTCGGGGTAGTGTTGGAGGGATTGCTACAATTACATCTACAAATTTGCCATTTCTTTTTTTTTGTCGTTTAACATTTTTATTGATTTGTATGATAAAATAAGATACAAAATAAAAAGTAATTAGGAGAACGGTGGGAAGGAAGAGGGGGAAGAGAAGTGAGGAAGGGTAGGGAAAAAAGAAAAAGAAACATTGACCTCTGGGTTTCTCTGCTGCAGTAAAATAAGGCATTAACATCAAATCATAACTTTTGGTTTTTTCATAATAATATAAACAAGCCGTTTCTATAAGGATCTACAGTATCTATCTAATCGGTAAAACCCAAAATCAAAGTTTCATTCTTTTCCACTTCAAGCGCAAAGTTCAGAAGTGGTCTCTTCATGTGGAAACAAAAGTACTTATATTCTTTTCTTTAATCAAGGTAGTCAATTTTGCCATTTCTGCCAACTCCATCAGCTTCTGCAGCCATTTGTCCATGGTAGGAATCGAAGTGTCCTTCCGTTTTTGTGCATACAATAGTTTTGCTGCTGTCAACATATATAGTAACAAAGTTCCAAATTTTTTCTCCAGGATTTGCCATTTCAAGCAAGGAATGGTCATTTTTTTCTTTGCCCCATATCAGATCTGGTTTTAACAAGAATATAAGTGCATTTAAAACAATAAGTACTTCTGCATGAAATACATTACTGTTATTTAGATATACCTAAGAGAGAACTTTTCACTGGAATCTTTTTTAAAAAATAATTTTTATTTATTTTTTCTCCACAATTATCACATTTACATCTGCACATATGCCTCAAATACATCAATAAAATACATGTTCTCAAAAAGTCAATAATCTATTTTAACTCCTAATCTTCCATACTTCTCTAAATTTGTCGACTTTATTTTTGCGCTTTTTATTTCTTATTTATTTATTTTATTTATTTATTAAGAGTTCTTATAGGCCGCCCAATCCCTTGGGACTCAGGGCGGCTTACAGCAGAGATTAGAACTACAGATTAAAAAAGGCATTTAAAAACATCATATTACGATATAAAAAGCCATTTATCCTTGGGGGAATCATCTCTTCACCCCGCCTGCCGGAAGAGCCACGTTTTTACTGCCTTGCGGAAGGCCAGTAGGGTGGGGATAGTCCGGATCTCTGGCGGGAGTTGGTTCCAGAGAGATGGGGCTCCCACAGAGAAGGCCCTCCCCCGTGGGCCCGCCAGCCGGCATTGTTTGGCAGACGGGACCTGGAGGAGGCCCTCTCTGTGGGACCTCACTGGTCGTAGGGAGGAATGTGGCAGGATGCGGTCCCGAAGATATCCTCATATCTTTTCACTGGAATCTTAATGTCCAAAACAATAACAACAGCCTTATAAGCAGAACTCTCAGAGCCTTGGTGAGGGCCAGTTCTACTATGTAACAGTCTAAGAAGATGCCCAGAGCAGGGGAAGAATAGCTTGGATTATAACTGCCGTAAACTCCAGACACCACAATCAAAAATGTATGATGGTCACCGAACTAGGAAGAGGAACTGTTGGGTTTCTTTAAATCTCTAAGATTCATTCTTCAGTCCCTAAGCTTCAAAAGAGAGCAGACATGTTTGCTTCCCCTTTTTTGCCTGAAATGTAATCATAAATAATAGTCATTGATGAGAATACTCTTGGAAAAAAAAAACCCAATGGGATACAATTTTTATAGAAATCTGTACCATAATTTGCAATTAGAAATCTGGGAAATTGGTTGTTATTGTCAATCCTTATTCTACACATTTTTTTTACAGAAATACTGAAAGACCCCCCTGAAATGCACCCCTACTTTGGGATTTCTTTTGTAATACTTAGCATATCTAGGAGACAGGGTTGTAGCTAGCTTTACCTGTTCAGAGCATGGTTGATAAGGGTGGAACATATGTAGTGCTGAACCCATGGCAAATCAACAATTGCTTAGTTAATAAGCTCTCTTTAGAATTGTATGCCCCATTGACTAAACTCACGTGGACAATTCCCTGGACCAATGAAATGTTTGTAGTTATATTATCAAGATACTTATAATCTAGAAGGAGTCGCAGTAATGCACAAACCCTACTGCGGAATGATTGGGAAAAAAACTTTTTTTGGGGGGAGACAAATCAACTAACAACTGAATTGAAACTTCATCTCCAGTCAAACCACAAAGGATAAGAACTATAAAAAAAAATATCGGGCTGGTTTTAAAACTACAATTCCATCTGCTTTTCTTTTTCATAAAGCTTCAGAATACGTTCCTATAGAATCTAAAGAAAAAGAAACCAAGATCTTCTCAGTTCGTTTTCATCTAGATTAAAACAAATCATTCGCCCATAGATTCAGAAGTGGAACTAATAGCTTCTGATGAGGTGAGTCTCAGCTCTTTTACTTTAAAAATTAAATGGATTAACGGATTAGATTAACAGATTAACAGAGTTGGAAGGGACTTTGTAAATCATCTAGTTCAACCCTCCATCCAAGCAGGAGACCCTACACCATTTCTGACAGATGGCAGTCCAGTCTCTTCTTGAAAGCCTCCAGAATAGTATATATAGTATATTTCTATTATACCCATCAATTCCTTTGCAAGCCAAGAGGATTTTAGATTCCAAATTGTTGCTTCGACTAAGAGAGGGAAGTAACTTAATAAACAGGTAGCTTTAGTCACAGACTCTAATCTTCACCTGCAACATAGATTGCCATTTAGATAACACAGTGCTTGGTTTCCCTCTTACACCTTTTCTGTTTAGGATGATCAGGTGCAAAAGAGGGCAGCAAAGTTCCACATAGGAAACGGAAACTATTTTGGAAGCTGTGTTTTGTCACTCAGGTGGGAGACAAGGAGCATTCTGAAATCAGTTACTGTATGTTATGCAACTAACATAGCTGTTATCTTCCTGTACATCCCATTGCTGTTTGCATTGGTGTGAGTGTAGATTGGCCATCATCAGAATACTTTAAAGAGCCAGTGGTGGTTAAAAGGCATAAGGCCAGAAATTGTGAGCCCATGAGTTCTAGTCTGTCTTGGACATGAAGCCAGCCTTGTGGTCTTGGGCTACTGTCTCTCAACACTAGGAAACAGGCAAGGTCAAATCACTTCTGAAAATCTTTAAAAACTGTGTGGAATTATCCAGGCAGTCACCAGGAGTCAAGGAATGATTCAAGGTTAGGGCAACAACAATAACAACAACAACACAACAACAATAAAGGAAAAGAAGAAGAGAGTTTTTAGATGTTGAACTCTGTTGAGCCAGAGTTAAATTATTTGATTTTTGTTATCTTTATCTAACAATAATAACCTTCAAATTTAATATAAAGAATGGGATGCTTGCAAAGAGATCAGGAAAAGTTGTTAATTGAGTTTTTCAACTTAATGGGAAAATATGATATCTTTAGTTCACAGAACCTGTAGCTGGAAGGAGAGATGGCAATGATAAATAAAAAAACAGCTCTAATAAAATAAATTTCAGTAAAGAATAATTTTTTAATTCATTAAGGAGTCAGTCTAGTCTCAGCCTAAGGATACTTTATCCAGTGTTCTAAAGATACAGAATCAAACAAAACTAGCCTGATTGAAAGGGAACAATGGGCGGTTTCAAGGATTTGGAATAATGGCAAATGCAACTCAGATTAAACAGCTACAAGAAATTCATTTTAGGAATTTTAATATGAAAAGAATAAGATTGTTGACAGACCTAGAGTATTAATATTTCCCATGAATCTCCAGGGAAAGATTTGAAGAAGTAGTTTATGATTTGGATTACGGATATTCTATCAGCCCTCAAAACAGAACTTGAATAAAAGAATAATAGAGGTGGAAGGAACCTTGGAGGTCTTCTAGTCCAACCCACTGCTCAAGCAGGAGACCCTATACTATTTCAACAAGTGGTTGTCCTATCTCTTTTTAAAGACCTTCAGTGTTGGAGCAACTACAACTTCTGGAGGTAAGTCATTCCACTGATCAATTGTTCTAACTGTAAGGAAATTTCTCCTTAGTTCTAAGTTGCTTCTCTCCTTGATTAGTTTCCATCCATTGCTTCTTGTCCTGCCCTCAGGTGCTTTGGAGAATAGATTGACCCCTTCTTCCTTGGGGCAGCCTCTTAGATATCGGAACACTGCTATCATGTCTCCCCTAGTCCTTCTTTTCATTAAACTAGACATACCCAGTTCCTGTAACCGTTCTTCATATGTTTTAGCCTCCAGTGCCCTAATCATCTTTGTTTTCTCTTTGCACTCTTTCCAGAGTCTCAACATCTTTTTTATATCATGGTGACCAAAACTGGATGAAATATTACAAATGTGGTCTTACCAATGGTATGAACACATGATCTTGAGGCCTTAAAATACTCACTGCCACACAGGAAATGCAAATAGAACAAAACCACTGTTCATTTTCCATGGATCAGTGGTAAGTAAAGAAAACAGTGGCTATTAGGAAGCTTCTGCTCTGAAACCAGAAAATAAGGAAGTCATGATTTCTCGAAACACCCCTCAAGAAATTGTTCAGAAGAGACACAATTTACAGCCAAAGCCCAAGAGATCCAAATTAGATGCAAATAGTACTTTCTTGCTCCAATAAAGAAGACTCCAGAGGGAGAAAGATTTGTGGCTTCAGTATCACTCCTTTATTTTTTAGAGCCCTTAAATCTAACCCCCAACATTTGAATATGTTGTAAATTTGGTAATCTCTGGGAAGAAAGAGATTAAAAAAGAGACAATCCCTCCCATGTTATAATTTATGTGATCATTGAAATTAGGCAGCTTTGATTGGCTATAATGTAGTGGTGGCTCTCTGTGTGTCAGAAAGAAATGCTTAACATAAAGAAGCTATGATAGGAACATGGTGTTTTAGAGAAAAAGTAATTAATGTTTGTGTAAATGAACAGTTTGTGTGCATCTTTCTACGGTATATACCGTATTTTTCGGAGTATAAGACGCACCTTTTTCCTCCCTAAAAGTGGCTGAAAATTCAGGTGCGTCTTATACTTCAAATGTAGCTTTTTTTTCCAGCCCTAACTAGGTGCTAACATATCTTCCCAGCTCTTACCTTGCAGGATTTTTCATTGTTACTCTCTCCAAAGAATGTTTTTCCAGCCCTAAGTCTTTGCAGGGTTTTTTTTCATTGCTCTACTTGCTCCAAAGAAGTTGTTTTCTAGCCCTAACCAGGTGCTAACAATCTTCCCAGCTCTTACCGGCTTGCAGGCTCTTTCATTGTTACTCTCTCAGAAGAATGTTTTCCAGCCCTAAGTCTTTGCAGGTTTTTTTTTCATTGCTCTACTTGCTCCAAAGTTGTTTTCTAGCCCTAACCAGGTGCTAACGATCTTCCCAGCTCTTACTGGCTTGCATGCTCTTTCATTGTTACTCTCAGAAGAAGGTTTTTTTAAGTCCTAACCAGGGGATAAAATAATGTGCTGAAGCTGACCAGACTAAGGATGCTAGCCAGACGAATACCTGGTAGGCAGATTGTTTTCCCCTATTTTCCTCCCCAAAAACTAAGGTGCGTCTTATACTCCGGTGCGTCTTATACTCAGAAAAATACGGTAAGTATGCAAGTAAATGTAAATATATAGCATTTTATTAGATCATATTTTATTTTTTATTTTGTGGCAGCATCTGTATATATTACTCCCGCTTATTATTTTTCTGAAAATAAGAAGCCTGAGGCAAAGATGGTGCTCACAGTATATACAGTATACATATGTATTTGTGTGAGTAATACACACATACTTACACATATACTTTAAAAGGCAGGATAAGGCAAACAAATAATAAAGAACATTATTACCGGCTCAAGGTTGACACAGCCTTCCATCCTTCCAAGGTCAATAAAATGAGGACCCAGATTTTTTTGGGGGGGAGGGCAATATGCTGACTCTGTAAACCACTTAGGGAGGGCTGTAAAGCATTTTGAAGCGGCATAAAAGTCTATAAGTGTGCTGTTGTTATTGCTATTACAGCATAAATTTAGATCCACGTTTATCAAGTATTTGGGAAATCCCTCTCACTTTCAAGTGCTGGCGCTAGGCTCATTAGTGTCAGACTTTGGGAAAATGGAGGCAACATTTCATAGACAGGAAGAACTGGCTTAAGAACTGCTGAAGAAATTAAAACCAGGGTTTTATTTGTGTCAAGGCTTAGAAAGTAGGGTTAAACATAAAAGACTTGACATTTCAGGGAAATCAATTTAAATGTGATCATTGTTGGAACACATTCACAAACTAAATAGAAAAGTGTTTTTGTTAAAATGCTATAGTTTAGGACAAAGTATTGAAAACAGCTCTTCTAAGTTAGTTAGCTATCTATATAGCAATAGCAATAGCAATAGCACTTAGACTTATATACCACTTCACAGTGCTTTACAGCCCTCTCTAAGTGGTTTATAGAGTCAGTGTATTGTCTCAACAATCTGGGTCCTCATTTTACAAACCTCGGAAGGATGGAAGGCTGAGTCAACCTTGAGTCTGGTGAGATTCGAACTGCCAAACTTCTGGCAGCTGGCAGTCAGCAGAAGTAGCCTGCAGTACTGCATTCCAACCACTGCACCACCACAGCTCTATATATCTATAGATCTGCATATATCTGATGTCTGTAACCTTTAACTGGGTAAAACAGTGCTGTACAGGGCAATTTTTTTTTCAATCAAGAACTTCAAATGGGCTAACTTAGAGAATGTGTCCAAAATTCAGGAATGTGTCCAAAATTCAGGACCCATGATTCCCATGGAATTAAACTTTGGCAAATTTTATAAAATATTTATGATAAAATGGATCATAAGGTATTTTATCACATAATACAAAATATCATCAAACATTTCCTGTGCTAATGTTTGACTATACCCTATAGTTCAACATAGGCTACTTTCAAGGAAGAAACATTTCTGAATATCTCTGTGAATTTTAAAGAATTTTTTCACATACATTAGAAACTCTACCATTGCTGAAGGCATTCAATTTGGTAAAGAAATATCTCTAAAATGGGGTCCCAATGTGTCACAGGTTATCTGGTTATCTTTTATAGCTGTACAGCCTCTAAAAGTGAAAAGATTTGGGTGATAAAAAGATGATTTATCTTTATTAAAGGATTTTTTCCCATGGGTCTAAGCATCATCTACATTTCAGATTTACAATCATTTTTTGTAAAGCTCATAAATCTTGCAGAATGTGAAATTATTGGGGGGAAGGGTGGTCCGAATTAGAATTCTAGACCAGTGAAAAGTACCCAAGAGGAATATATTCAATAAGCTAAATGGTAAACTTAAGGAATTGTTCTTTAAGTTGAATTTAACGAAAGGATGGGATGAAAAATTAGTTATGATTATGGTTGCACGTACAGTATGGTTCACAAGCCCATAAAATGTATAGGCAGACTTGTTTCATCTCTTTTACAGCATAAATCATCTTTGACAGATACTGGTATGGTAATAATTACAGATCACATTCCAATCTGTGCAATGTAAATGAGATCCTATACAGCCCTTAGTCAAAATGTAATATTGCTTCAGCAGCAAATGTTTCCAGCTCTTAATCAGTAAAAGCAACCCAGCAAAACTGATTTCAAGAAATTCTCCTTTACCAGACATGAAGAAATGGGAAATATTTTTAGGAATGAATTTATGAAACACTGGATGTTTTAAACACTATAAAGGGAAAAATCTGTTGAGAGCAAATCTGCAATGCATCAGCTTTCAAACAGATACAAGGTATGCTAACCAATTCACCCTTCAGCATTTGAAGGAAAAATGTAAAAGACTCTGACCTTATAGAAATAGACTGGGATATAATTTCATTGATAAATCTAAAACAAAAATATTGTGAATCTATTTACAAAAATTCAAAATGGCAGACTCATATTCTATATAGTGGATGATGAAACAATCTTAGTACTAGACTCCAAAATGACAGGGGCATCTGTTTCATCTCCAGTAAATACAGATTTGTTATTTTTTATCATGATGTGAACACCATCCCCAAATTAAATATATCAAATATTAGAAAGAATTTGGCATAAAGATACCTGAAACTGTTGCCCGAAGAGATTCATTTGGGACAATATAGACCAATATAGACAATATAGAGGAATTTGATGTTGATCCAAAGGATGTGGGTCTGATCAATGCAGAGTCCCATAAATGTTAACAAAGGAGCTTCTGTTAACCCCAGTATATGAAATTTGGCAAAAGAACAGTTGTGTTGATTTTAAATCAGGCTTTTCAACAATTCTGCTTGGTAGCCTTGCAGAAAGTCTGATGCATCATCAACATTTCCCCAAAAACCAAAAAAAAAAAAAAAAGGTTGAGCTATTGCTGACATCTAAAACTCAGAGAGCGCTTAATGTATTTGCTGAAATTGTCAATTTATAATGCAGTGAATCACTGTTATTGGGTACTTATATTCATAGATGTGCTTGGAAACTTGTGGGCAATTGGGACATATTGTGTAAAAGGAAGAATATACTAGCTTAAAATCTGTGGGTGTAGGTTTGTACATATGTGTGCGTCTATATGCACACTGCCATATCACACCAAAAGTAAATAAGGCCAAAGGAAAGAAACAAAAATAGCCAAGCTGAGACCCACATTTGAAATAAAACTATCATGTACATTAATACTAGTTACCGTAAATCAGATATTAATCTCTTTCTCATTCATTTTCAGCTGTGAAATGGCCAACCAGAACCGAACAGACAACTCAGAAATAACCCTTTTGATGATCTCCAGTAGACCTGAATATCAGACTCTTCTCTTCCTGCTTTTTCTGTCCAATTATTTGCTGACCCTTCTAGGGAATTTTCTCATTGTCTTGCTTATCCGCTTAGACAGCCATCTCCTTCAGGCCCCGATGTACTTCTTCCTGTGCCATCTCTCCCTGGCTGACATCATTTTTGTTTCCACTACTGTTCCCAAAATCCTGATAAATCTGATGTCTCAGACTCAGACCATCGCCTTCGATGAGTGCATGACCCAGATGTATTTCTTTCTCACCTCTGGTAACACAGATAACTTCCTCCTTGCCTGCATGGCTTATGACCGCTACGTGGCTGTCTGTCACCCACTGCATTACGTCACTGTGATGAGCCACAAGTGCTGCCTATGTTTGGTTTCTGGATCTTGGATCATTTCTGGGCTCCACTCTTTACTCTATACCCTTCTGATATCCCACCTTTCTTTCTGCACCTCTATGGAAATCCCTTATCTTTTCTGTGATGTCTATCCACTCCTGGAATTCTCCTGTTCTAATACAAGGCACATAAAGTTCTTGGCACAGACAGAAGGGGTGGTGGATTTGCTGGGGCCTTTAGCTGTCATCATTATCTCCTATGCACTAATATTCTCCACAATCATGAAAATTCCCTCAGCAGCTGGGAAATGCAAAGCGATTTCCACCTGTGGCTCACATCTGGCTGTGGTGATTTTGTTCTACAGCACCATCAGCTGCCTTTATTTCCAGCCTCCCTCTGCGTACTCAGCCCAAAAGGGCACTTTTATCTCTCTCTTGTATGCAATGGTGATACCAATGCTGAATCCCTTCATCTATACACTAAGGAACCAGGAGGTAAAGTCAGCAATAATGAGACTTCTTGGCAGGAAGAGAGCTTTCTTAAGAAAATAAGAACAAACAGAGTGACATTTCCATAGTTGCTGGGTGTTTTTTGGGGGGAGGAGGCAGAGGTGGGTTCCTCCCGGTTCGGACTGGATCATGCGAACTGGTAGCGACCCGCTGGTGACATCATTGTCGGTGCCGGTCCGTGCGCGCCGCCATCTTTTTTTTTTGAATTTGTTGCAAATTTTTCCCTGTTTGGATGGCTTCTCCTCTTCCGCTGCTTGAAAAAGGGCCCTCCCGCCCGCCTGCAGGTTAATACTGACCTTTATTTCTTTGCCCAAAGCACAGCTGATCAGTTCCTCAGCTGTGTTTCGGGCTGATTCCTGCTGCTGACCATGCGCAGAAGTCAAATTGCATGAGGGGACGCATGCGCGCGAGCGGAGCGAGCGCGCGTGTGCAAAATGTCACGATGCGAACGGGTGGGGAAGGTAAGTGGAACCCACCCCTGGGAGGAGGAGGAGGTGGAGAGTACTAGAACCTTTAGCCATCATCAGTATCTCCTATGAAGACATATTATCTGCAATTATCAACATTCCTTTTAAAACCTAGGAAGCACAAAGCCTCCCCACCAGCCCCCTCAGTTCTGACTTGATTATGATAATCTTTTTCTCTGGTAGCATTGGTTTCTAGCTTGCCTTGTTTTCTCAACCCAGAAAACAACCTTTGTCTGGACTGTGACATTTGTGTTGAATCCATTCATCCATATCCCAAGGAACCAGGACACAGAAAGAACTGCAGTTAGAATAGAGCAGGGATATTTTTTTTTAAAAAAAAAGAAAATTAGGGGGCATTTCCATGCATTGTTCTTGTCAGTTTTGTAACTTTCTATCACAATATCATATTTCTTAAATTAATATTATTGTTTAAATTAAAAATAATATAAAGAAAACTCCAAAATTTCTCCAGTTCTTCAATGATCTGATTTTTTTAAAACAGGAGAAGCTCAGTAGTAAGGTAGACAACTCAGGAAAAGAATAATAAAAGAAAACTAGTGTATTTCTTTTTTAAAAAATAAAGCTCTCTTGTTATCTTGCGAGTTGGTAATTAACCTGTGATCTTTGCTGTGGTAGTCTCACGTATTGTTCTGTCATCTGCAGCCAAGTCATTTCCTTTACCTACATTTAATTCTTTGCTTTCTAATACAGTTGTAATTTGCATTGTATTACAGCCCATGAGGGGTTTATATCTTAGTAGATTTCAATATATGACATCATTCAGAGAGGGAAGGTGTAAACTTCCCAGAGCGACAGCCTTATTAATTTTTCTTGCAGCAAAATCATCTAAATTTATATGAGGACACCTCAAAAATATACAAACTCATTTGTGATTTGGGATGCCAACTTTGTACTTGTTTTATAGGACGTGACTCCAAAGTTTTGGCGTTAGAGACCAGCATCCCAGGAGTTATTCAGACTGGTTGTCAAATAACTCTAGGGCTTTCAGTATAAAACCTCTAATGCAATCCTTTCTGCTTGTTGCTGGAATCCTGAGACATTCAACCAAGTCAGATCCATCTGGCTTTGTTCTATTTTACCCAGTGTTGATCCACTATTGAAGATCACACCCAGGAGAAAAACCAAGAGCATCTGGATAGAGGTAGGCAGGAGTAGAATTGCTATCTTTAAGGTTTGCTGCAATCTCTGATGTTTTGACTTGTACATAATGCTACCAACACCGTCTTACCTCTAACGCCATATCCAGCTTGATGGAAGTAGACAGAGAAGTTGCATGTGTTTGAAGATGACTAAAACAAGGTAGCCGCAATTCTATCCTTATCTATAATAAGGATAACCTAGCATGAAAGAGGGGAAGGAATGAAAGTTTGAACTTTTTGCCATGAATAAGCGTGATCTGCTTTGGGGTTACCAGTTAATCCAAAACCATCTGGATCTGCATAAGGATAAAAAAAATCTGTTTGATTAGCATACATAGATGACTTTTTTTCATGTTTAGAGCAGTTTTTAATCTTTTTGTTACATGGACTTCTTTGAGAGAATGGTGAATCCTATGTATTTTTTCTCAGAAAAAGTATTTATACACAAAATTTACACACACACACACACACACACACACACGCATGTAGACACACACACATACACACATACATGTGTGTATGTGTCTACAAAGGAAACCAATTACCCTCAAATAGAATAGAATAGAATAGCATAGAATAGAATAGAATAGAATAGAATTCTTTATTGGCCAAGTGTGATTGGACACACAAGGAATTTGTCTTTGGTGCATATGCTCTCAGTGTACATAAAAGAAAAGATACATTTGTCAAGAATCATGAGGTACAACACTAAATCATGAGGTACAACACTAAATCATGAGGTACAACACTAATTATTTTGATAAATAGAGTTATCAAAATATTAAAATATATCAATATAATAGCTTTATGATTAATTATTAAATTAATAACCATTTCAGCCAGCCCTGGACGATATCTCTGCATCTCATTGTTCTAGGAAGTTGCACAATATTCTCAGAGACTCTTCTCATCCTGCTTACAATCTTTTTGAACTGTTTTTGAACTTCTGGCAGAAGATACAGAACAATTAAAACTTGGACCACATGCTTTCTGAATAGTTTTTATCCTAGAGCTATAATTGCATTTAATAATGAATTGAAGGGTCACCATCAGTGAGCTGTTGGATAGTATTACTTGGTCTGTTGTGTGAATGTTTGGGTGGTTCAGGGTGGGGAATTTGTGGCGGGTGGAGCATGTTTTAGGGATTGCTATGTGTGTTGGGACTGTCTTGAAGCGTTATGTGAATTTTGTTGTATGGGTGTACTGTGTATATACGTACAATGACAATAAATAATAATAATAATAATTATTATTATTAATACCATACTGTACTAAGTTAATGAACATGGTTGGAGTTTGACTGTACATTCATGTTTACAATAATTAATGAGTGAAAAATTAAATTTCAGTTAGAGGTTAGTGAAGATAAACTTATAATTTTTTTTTACCATTCAGCCTCTTTGTGTGTGTGTGTGTGCGCGCACGCACAGACACCTGCAAGAAGTCTGGGGACCCCAAGCTAGCAGTAACTGGTCTAGAGACAGACAACTTTGTTCTGTGAGATGATTAGCCAATTACAAGGTAGAGATTGTTGATTTTTCTATGATAGTTTTGATGGGCTATGTTTGGGATTTAGGTATACCTGTGGCCAACATGAAGGCTAGTTTGGTGTAGTGGTTAAAGGAACCAGGCTAGAAACCAGGAGACTGTGAGTTCTGGTCCTATTTAGGCACAGAAGTCAGCTGGGTGACTTTTGCCAGTCAGTTTTCTAGGAAGAAGGCAGTAGCAAAACATTTTCAAAAAATGTTGCCAAGAAAAAGGTATGGACTTGTCCATGGGATTGCAAGATCAAGAATGACTAAAAAGCACACACCAAAGAGAGCGAGAGAGAGATCAATACAATACTCAGTTTCCTTGGCTTCTTCTCCAGACACTGCTGTAGACCATTTGAGAATGACTGTTAGAGCCCAGATAATA
Source organism: Diadophis punctatus similis (assembly GCA_023053685.1). NCBI lineage: Eukaryota > Metazoa > Chordata > Lepidosauria > Squamata > Dipsadidae > Diadophis > Diadophis punctatus. Next base: position 116,915,816 of record JALIGW010000002.1, read on the forward strand.
GGAGACAGGAAAACAGATGATTGTCAGACTTTTATGATTTAGCATTTATAGAAGGGAAAGAGGCATAACACTAGAAATGCAATATAAAACTAGGACATGCCTGACAGTATTAGCAATAGCAAATCCATAGTGGTTTGAGATTGCATTGAAAGATTACGTATGGAACATTGGATGGCTACTTCACCCCTGAAGCAATGACCATACATTGAAATCTTACAACAAGTACTGATGTAAATTTAAGAATGTCTCCTTAAGAAAACTTTGGAGTATATGGTAATACAAGTCAAAGAGGTCACGTGCTCTTCAATCATCCTGTAGTCAGCAGAAGACAGTACTAGCCAGGAATGGACTGCTTTCATGGCTGATCCCTATCCTGCCTCAACTGACTCTGCAGTCCCGTGATTTCCATCCAAATAATAGATAACAAAGCCTCAAGTTCTTATACACCTTGAAGCTGCCCTTGGATGTTGTTGGAGTCGCAGGGATAACACCATTTTAGTATTGGGATGGTCAAGGAGAAACTAAGGCAATCTAACTGGCTATTGATGAGAAAATGACCATTATGGGGACCAGCATGAAACAAAGATGTTGCATGCTTTTGCCCTGGGTGGAAGCAATGGGAAAAAGCCCAAGGAGTCTTTCTAAGCAGGAGCAGAGAGATGAAGAAACCCCAATCAGCTCTCACATCTTTTAAGGGAGGGATTTTTTAAGGGAGGGATACCCAGCTGCTGTGGCCTAGAGGTAGAGCTCTTGCCTCACAATCAGGAGGTTGTGAGTTCTATCCTAGGTAGAGGCAGATGTAGGGTCTCCTGCTTGGGCAGAGGGTTGGACTAGATGACCTGCAAGGTCCCTTCCAACTCTGTTAATATGTTATGTTAATAATAGGTAGCTTTTGGAAAGGGGTGCCATCTTTCTCTGGGCAGATTGCAATGCCTTTTAAGAGATGTCCAATGGACAACAATTCAGCAGGTGAAAGCTCATCATCTCCCCACCGCGACCAGACTTTCAACTTAAGGAAAAGTTTGTGGAGAAGGGCCTGGGGCATAAATGGCAGCAGCTAGAAAAGAAACTAGGTGATGGAAAAGATAGATTTGAGCTTAGATCTGTGAGTGTCCCCCCCCCACCCCACCAGAGGATGTGATTGCAGCAGGTAAGAGTATCGGACTGGATTCAGTTTTACAAGTCCTTAGTTCATTAACAATCAAACGGAGTGCAAGAAGACTTTCTCTACTGCTCATCCCAACCCAGGCATGCAAAGCACATGCAACCTATTTAAAAATCCCACATGGGACTGCCCTCCCTCCACTGGCTGTCTTTTACCTCAGTTGACTGTCTGACTTGCAAGCCTAAGAAATGAAAACTACCTATTGTTTCTGAGATGCTTCATTATTTGTCTTTATGGATCCAGATGGGAACCTTGGGGGAAGTAGAAACAAGGCTGGGAGAAATGGGAAAGGAAAGGAGTCATCTGCAGGAATTTCTAGAGCGATTGTAATGTAATGCAAGTACACAGCATCCCACAGGAAAACACACCTTACCATTTGTCTTAGATGCTTCTTAGATTTAGATTTATTATTAGAGTTGGAAGGGACCTTGTAGGTCATCTAGTCCAACCCCCTGCTCAAGCAGGAGTTCCTACACCATTTGAGACAGATGGCAGTCCAGTCTCTCCTTGAAGGTCGCAAGTGTTGGGGCTCTCACAACCTCCGCTGGTAAGCTGTTCCACTGGTTGATCGCTCTCACCGTCAGAAAGTTTCTCCTCACTTCCAGGTTGAATCTCTCCTTGGTCAGCTTCCATCCATCATTCCTTGTTTGGCTTTCTGGTGCCATAGAGAACATTCTTTACCCCCACCTCTCTGTGGCATCCCCTCAAGTATTGGAACACTGCTATCATGTCATCCCTGGTCCTTCTCTTCACCAGACTGGCCAAGCTCAGTTCCTGCAACCGCTCTTTGTATGTTTTATTTTCCAGACCCTTTATCATCCTGGTTGCTTTCTTCTGCACTTTCTCTAGAATTTCAATGTCTTATTTGGTATTTAGAGACAATGCCAGCATTTTCATAACTTTTACAATTTCCACAAGTTTACAAATTCCACAATTGCCACAAAAAAATTTAAAATAGGAATCAGGCCCAAACCAGGCTTGTGTCCATCTGGCTCACTGCTCTCTGTTTAGTTTAATTATAGGATTCAAACAAGAGCCTTTCCAGCTTTATCTGGAGAGTTTTATGAATTAAATCTGGGATTTTCTGCACACAAAGATCCACTGCGAACCAACTTTTTCTGCCAATTTTGAAACATAAGTTGGCATTTGGAAAGAGTTGCAGTGGGGAAGGTCTTCCACCTTCACAAAGAATATGGAGGCCAATGGCTATTCTTGGACAGATTTAGAACTCACTTTCATGGATCAGCTCCTCTTTTTTTCATTGATAACAAAATGCAAGAAAGGCGTAACTTGAACTTTATACCATTGACATACCCTTGGAAGTAGGGATTTGCTCCTAATGCTGAAGTTCTGTGTTTGGTTGCAACTTCAGTTGAAATAAAGCCTGAAAGGGTTAGAGAAGGTTCATCGTTTCTATTCAGATTACAGATTAACAGAGTTGGAAGGGGCCTTACAGGTCATCTAGTCCAACCCCCTGCCCAAGCAGGAGACCCTACATCTGCCTCTACCTGGGACTGAACTCACAACCTCCTGATTATGAGGCAAGAGCTCTACCTCTAGGCCACAGCAGCTGGGTTCATTCTGGTGCATTGGCAACCCCAACGGCAAGCCTACAAAAATAGATACACTGAGTTTCGAGGAACAGGTACATTCGATTTCATTCTTCTTTTTCATTGAGTCACCTCTGGAATCTAAAGAATATCTTCCTTGGCTAAAATGTTCAAGAAAGGAAGCGGTTCAAATCTTACAGGAGATTCTGATCCCAATCATGGAGAGGATGAAAGAAGTTAGATGTTCCTGATCTGTTAACAAGAACATCAAGATATTTGGCTCGAAAGACAGCATACAAGTTTTGTTTGTTTCTTTTTATCCCACCTTTATTATTTTTATAAATAATTCAAGATGGGCAAGATACATAATACTCCTCCCTCCTCCTATTTTCCCCACAACTACAACATACATTCATACATTCAATCTGGTGGCTTCCTTAAATTGAGTAATTCCCCTAATTTGGCCAACCTTAGATTCTGATGCTCAGGTTACATGAAATAAATTTTGGGTTCTGTAATGTTTAGATTGCCCAATTTCCTGCCCAAAGAAAAACAGGCCTGTTGAAATTGTGAACCCTTGACTTTATTTTGATGATGTTGGCTGAGCTTGTCTGGGCTTGGGAATTAAACTGAGTTTGGTCTAGTGTCAATACATGGATGTTAAAGAATATCACTGCTGTAGGATAAACTGGAAAGTTGAAAAAGATTGTCCTTTTATGATGATATCAGGAGCCAGGTTTGACTCAAAGATTAATAAGTTTCTATTCAGCACAAATCATAAGTCTTTATGTTCAAGAAATGAACAAGGTATGCAAAGGGTTAAATATTCTTCAGTTGTTCTTTTTTTGGCTTAGCAGTAGGGGTAGGGAGAATAACTTTTGATTAAATGCATCCTAGGTAACAAGTGAATATGATCAGGATGAGCTGCATCTAACTGGAGAGGAATTGGATTATATTAAATTAAACGTAAATTGAATGAAATCAGTTTTACAAGAATCCTTGGAATTTTTCTCCCAGACTCCCCCATGCTCATTGTTAATTGTATGCTCCTTTCAAATAAACATGAACCTATCTGAAATATTTTTTAAAAACCCCACTGCCTAATAACTATTAAAAACATTTGGACATTAAATACTGAAATTTTCAAATTTGGCAGTTGACAATTAACCCTTAAATCATTTTGTGAAATTTGTTTGCAAAGCTGTTCCTAGTGATTAAGTTAATTTCTAATTTTGTGAAGTTGTTTTTCTCCAGGTCTCATGGACTGTGAGAACGGGACAGACATTAAAGAGTTTGTTCTTTTGGGCTTTTCCTACAAACCCGAACACAAATCTCTCTTCTTTCTCCTCTTTCTGCTGATGTACAGTGCTGGATTTCTGGGCAATACCATGATGATCCTTCTCATCACTTTGGATGCGCGACTCCAAACCCCCATGTACTTCTTACTACGTAGCCTCTCAGTCATTGATCTTGGCTTCCTCACAGTCACAGTGCCCCAAATGCTAGTCCACATCATATCTGCTTCCAGGACCATCCCCTTCTATTCCTGTATGGCTCAGTTCTTCTTCTTCTACGTTTTTGGTGTCACTGATCTCCTTCTCGTGAGTGTCATGGCCCTGGATCGCTATGTAGCCATTTGTAATCCGCTCCACTATGTCTCAGTGATGAACCAAAAGGTTTGTGGGAATTTAGTGGCTGGATGTTGTATCGTTTCTACCTTACACTCCATGCTGCATGCCGGCCTGCTCCTGCGTCTCAGTTATCGAGGGAAAAATCACCTGGCCCATTACTTTTGCGATCATCAGCCCTTGCTGCAGCTGTCCTGCTCAGACACCAGTGTCAACGAGGCGGTCATCTTCTTTGAAGGTGTCATCATCATCCTTGGACCTTTCGTCTTCATCATCCTCACCTACATTCGTATCGTAGTAGCTATAATGAAGTTCACTTCTTCAGGGAGACGCAAAGCTTTCTCTACCTGCGGGTCTCACCTTACTATAGTGGGCCTCTTTTATGGAGCCATTATTGCTGTTTATTTCTTGCCCACCTCAAGTTATTCCTCTCAGAGAGGATCAGTTTTTGCTCTGGTGTACACAGTCATCACCCCAATGTCCAACCCCTATATCTACAGTCTCAGGAATAAAGAAGTGAAAGATGCTCTGAGAAAGCTCTTTAGACGATCCCTATTTCCTCAAAACTGATCGTGAACGTGGCTCTACCATAGAGCTGCCTTCTCGCTGCCTTGAGGTGAGAGTAGAGGAAGGGCTGCCCATGTTGATGGAACATATTCTTTGCACACAAATGATCTTGGATTTAATACTGGGCATCTCTTGGCAACCATAGTGCAGTTGAGTAATCATAAAGCGTGGGCTTAATACTGGGCCCTTTTTAATGAGTGGAGGGGTTAATAGGGTGACATATCCTAGACTTTATACATAAATGTGTGCCCACCTGAAATATATATTTTGTATAGTATGTAGCATGGAGCCATTGCTGAGCCAGCTTGACCTCTGGCAGAGTCTGGATGGGGGTGGTGCATCTATGTTGGTGGTCCTTGATCTCAGCAGCTTTCAATACTGTCAACCATGATATTCTTCTGGCCCAACTGCAAGGGTTGGGCGTGGGAGCACTGTATTACAGTAATTTGTCTCTTTCCTCAGAGGTCGATTTCAGTCAGTGTTGATAGAAGGGAGAGGTCATCTCCACAGCCCTTCACTTGTAGGGTGCCTTAGGGATTGACAGCTCTGTTTAACATCTACAGAAAACTTCTCAGTGAGGTTGTTGGTTGTCGGTACAGGGTTTTGTATTATCAGTATTCTGATGATACCTAGTTTTAAATCTCAACCTGGCATGTTTAACAATAGTATGGGATTTGTAACAATGGCAACTAGAAGTGCCAGAACTGCTATCACCTGACATCACCGTTTATGACCATGTCACTTAAAGGAAATTCTGATCCCAATTGTCATCGCTAATTGAGAACTACCTGTATGGCCATGTGTCATTACTGCTACATGAACTGCATTGGTTGCCAGTCAGTTTCTGGAGGCAATTCAAGGTGCTGGTCATTATCTATAAAGCCATGTATGGCATAGACTAGAGCTTGGATATTTGAGAGACTACCTATCTCTAACGTTTTCTGCTCACCTGATACGTTCCAGCAGAATGGGTACATTCTAGGTCCCTTCTATTAAAGCTTAAAACTATTCAAACTATTCTCCAAAGCACCTGAGGGTAGAACAAGAAGCAATGGGTGGAAACTAAACAAGGAGAGAAGTAACTTAGAACTAAGGAGAAATTTCCTGACAGTTAGAAAATTAATCAGTGGAACAGCTTGCCTCCAGAAGTTGTGAATGCTCCAACACTGGAAGTTTTTAAGAAGATGTTGGATAACCATTTGTCTGAAGTAGTGTAGGGTTTCCTGCCTAAGCAGGGGGTTGGACTAGAAGACCTCCAAGGTCCCTTCCAACTCTGTTACTATTAACTAAAAAACCAAGGAAGTGTGCCTTCTCTGTCACAGCCCTTGACACTGTAACTGCATTCCACTGACATATGAACAGTACCCTCTCTCCTGCAGTTCCCAGGGTAGAGAGGTAGCCTTCTGTCTTGGGGTTAATGTGTTTGTGGGTCCCTGGCATGCTATTGTTATGGTGGTATCACCCAGGCTGTCTGTGCTGTTGTATGTTTTTAACTGTTTTTTATTGTCTTGAATTTAATACCTGGCATTGAGATCCCCCTAATCGTTTAAATATTCAATAAAGAGTATCCTTGATTAAATTTGTGCACTTGTGGACACGTGTCCCTCTGTTTGTGTCAATGTGTTTATAGCTATTTTATTTTCCCTCCAATTTTTTAATTTTTTAATTTTTTATAAAAATGTCTAATCAATGCATGAACAGTGTGGCACCTGGGCGCCATACATTCCACTACAAACAAAACTAATCAGATTAAATATTATTATTGCATTCAATCAACTTATGAAATTCCCATAACAATACACATCTATATTAGGTTAGAATCTATCATTATTCAGTTATTCCAACTATTTCTCATTATTACTTTCATTTTATCAAATAAAAATGTAATACATTAATATTCCCTTTATTTCTTTCTCTTACTCTAGCTTTTAATCATATCACCAGGGGTGGGTTCCTCCCGGTTCGGACCGGTTCTATAGAACCGGTAGTGACCCGCTGGTGACATCACGATGACATCACCGAACCGGATTGGTTGGTGCCGGTCCATGGACACCGCCATCTTTTTTTTGGAATTTTTTTGAATTTTGTTTCTTCTGAGCATGTGCAGAAGCCGAGTTTCCGGCACTGGGCATGTGGTCGTCATCTTGTTTTCAGCTTTCTTTCTTTTTAAAAATTTTTTGAATTTAATTTTTATTTAATTTAATTTTTTATTTTTCTTCTGAGCATGTGCAGATGCCATGTTTCCGGCACTGTGCATCCGGTCACCATCTTGAGGAAGCAAGCCAGCAGAGAGGTAAGTTAGAACCCACCCCTGCTTGCGTCCCCTCAACTTTTCAGTCCCAGAAATGATGCATGGCTGCAAAATAGGAGAAGGGCATTTTTCAGCTGAAAATTTTGCAGCCATCTATCTATCTATCTATCTATCTATCTATCTATCTATCTATCTATCTATCTATCTATCTATCTATCTATCTATCTATCTATCTATCTATCTATCTATCTATCTATCTATCTATTGTTGTTTAGGAAAGGCTATTACATTCTGCTCATGCTTGAAGGTTTATCTTGTTGAAATATTGATACCATCCTCAGCTCCCACTCCAATCATTGTTCAATGACAGCTTCTAGATGTACAGTAAATGCATCTCTGATGACATTAAATAAGTGCGAATCTAATATAGGCCTGTAAGTTGTTACAAACTGCCCTGCACATGCTGAACTAAAGGCATGTATAGGAAATTAGGGCTTTCAGTTGGATTATTAGATGATTATTCCATTTCAGAATAACTGCTGTTACAGCATCAAATGGCATTTTACAAAAAGTAATCATTTGAATGACAAAGAGATCTCTTCTACATTTATACATGTTTCAGTGGTGGGTTCCTACCAGTGCGGTCCACTCTATAGCACCGGTAGCAGCCCGCTGGTGATGTCACAGTACCGGTGCGGTTGGTTGCCAGTGCCTGGGTGCCAGCATTTTTTTTAAATTAATTTTTTAAAAAAATTTCTTCTGCGCATGCCCAGAAGCCAAGCTTCTGGCACTGTGCATGCGCTGCCTTCCTACCCCACAGTGAGTCCAAGCAGGGGAGGATGGCTTAACCTGACAATTAAGTCTTTCCCCATCCCTTCGCTTGAAAATAATAAGAAGCTTGCATTTGACACTTTTCCTTATATTTTTGCCTAAAGCTTCCCAAAGTTGGCGTTTTCTGAAGCTTAACCTTTTATACTGTTAATTTTATACAGTTTTATACTGTTATTCTTTAGATGAAAACATTGAGGACTGTTAAAAGATACTGTTCTTTTAACAGTCCTCAATATTTTCGTCTAAGGAATCCATGACTGAAATAAAAAATGTTGTATGAGACTTGCTTGTCTTTTAACAATAGCATTTTCTGCACATAAAGGTTGCTGTGTTGCCATGGTGTAACACACACTTTGTATGCAAAGCTTTTCATGTAAGCTATAAAATAGCAAAAATAGTAGTAACATCTCTCTGAAATAACTAATATATGACCAGTAAGCCATGCCCACCCGGTCACATGGCTGGCAAGCCACACCCACAAAATAAGCCACGCCCACAGAGTGGTAGTAAAAAAATTAGGAATCCATCCCTGACATGTTTGTGTAAAAGAGCAGACACCACTTTAGAAGATTATTACTTCCTGAATGAGGAAGAAGAAAAAAATGCCTCTTCAAGGATGCAAAAGAAAAAAGAATAACCCTAAAGGCTAGTAAAAATGTTTTTAATAGGCCTGAATACATATTTCTTAATGTCTCAAACAACAAGACTACCTACCCTCTGTGGTTTGTTTTCTTTATTTTGGTCTGAGTCTTACAATTTTGATTATAGCTGATTGCACAGACAATGGTAGGTAAGTTTAAACAGTCAAACATAATTTTTATATTTTTAAAAAATGTCCATATGATTTTATCTTCCCTCAAAGGACAACAGATAAATCACTGTGCTAATTTCTCTTGCCTAACGTCTCAGGGCTCAACTCCTCAAGGATTTCTGATGTCATTAAAAGTCCTATATGATTAATTATAGAAGTAAATAGCTCTCATTAAAAGTTCTTTTAGTAACTAAGTTTTATTAGCAGCTCTTTCATTTTTAAAAAAACTTGGCTGCCATGTTGCCTGAGGTGTTCTCTATGTCAGTTCCCCTGTTGCTATTCCTACTATGAATTTCTATCAAAATGTGCCATTCATTATTTTTCAGTCTTATACTATGCCTGAGTGTACAGTTCTGGAGAATAGTCTTTGCCTCTTTCAAATTTTCTGAATGTTGGTAATTGTGAGAAGCATATCACAAAATGCGAGAAGTATTCCATTGTAGCTTTTGCAAGTAAAGGGAACCCATTATCGAATCTAGTGGTCTGTTTTCCAATAAGACCACTAGCTGTGTCATAAGTCCTTAACCACTTTAGGGATCATTCACACATGGTGAAAGGGATAGGGAGAAGAGGAGATATATTCAGCATTTTTTTTTAAAAAAGGCAAATGTTAAAAAGTTTTGGAGGCATCAATTTAATGTTCTCAAGAAATCTAAGAAAAAAGGTAAGAGGAAAACTGTTCATCATTTTAAGCAGTGATTTATTTCCACACCGTACGAGGATTGAGCATAACACTGTTTTTGATAGTTAAATAGCTCTACCTCCTTTTTTTTTTACTGAAGAAACAAAAGTTTAACCACTGTAGTAAAAGTAATTCAAACAGATAGCAAATCTGAAAAAAAACCAATCACACACACATGATCTTAAGAAAAAATGCAAACATTTTGATATTAATTATCATTAACAACTTATAATAACATTTTTAGAGACAGCTAAACATAATCTAGTAGTAAAACATTTTTTACTGTATTTAACAAATGATACCCCCCATACTTAAATAAATGTATGCTTACAGTAATTATCAGAAGTCAGTACACCCCCTACACAACGAGAACAGGCTGTTCTCCCTTCATTATCCACTGAAGGAGTTCCTACCCCAACACCTGTGATTTTGTTTCCTCCTCAATCCGGTTTTCCCCATACAGTATGTCACAGAAGTGAGTAGACCCCCTCACATTTTGTAAATATTTAAGTATACAGTGTGGAGAAAAGTATTTAGTCAGCCACCAATTGTGCAAGTTCTCCCACTTAAAAAGATGAGAGAGGCCTGTAATTGACATCATAGGTAGACCTCAACTATGAGAGACAAAATGAGAAAACAAATCCAGACAATCACATTGTGTGATTTGGAAAGAATTTATTTGCAAATTATGGTGGAAAATAAGTATTTGGTCACCTACAAACAAGCAAGATTTCTGGCTCTCACAGACCTGTAACTTCTTCTTTAAGAGGCTCCTCTGTCCTCCACTCATTACCTGTATTAATGGCACCTGTTTGAACTTGTTATCAGTATAAAAGACACCTGTCCACAACCTCAAACAGTCACACTCCAAACTCCACTATGGTGAAGACCAAAGAGCTGTCGAAGGACACCAGAAACAAAATTGTAGACCTGCACCAGGCTGGGAAGACTGAATCTGCAATAGGCAAGCAGCTTGGTGTGAAGAAATTAACTGTGGGAGCAATAATTAGCAAATGGAAGACATACAAGACCACTGATAATCTCCCTCGATGTGGGGCTCCACGCAAGATCTCACCCCGTGGGTGAAAATGGTCACAAATCATTGAGCAAAAATCCCAGAACCACACGGGGGGACCTAGTGAATGACTGGGACCAACGTAACAAAGGCTACCATCAGTAACACACTACGCCGCCAGGGACTCAGATCCTGCAGTGCCAGACGTGTCCCCCTGCTTAAGCCAGTACATGTCCGGACCCATCTGAAGTTTGCTAGAGAGCATTTGGATGACCCAGAAGAGGATTGGGAGAATGTCATATGGTCAGATGAAAGAGCTGTTTGGTAGAAACACAACTCATCGTGTTTGGAGGAGAGAGAATGCTGAGTTGCATCCAAAGAACACCATACCTACTGTGAAGCATGGGAATGGCAACATCATGCTTTGGGGCTGTTTCTCTGCAAAGGGACCGGGACGACTGATCTGTGTACAGAAAAGAATGAATGGGGCCATGTATCATGCAAACCTCCTTCCATCAGAAAGGGCATTGAAGATGAGACGTGGCTGGGTCTTTCAGCATGACAATGATTGCAAACACACCGCCTGGGCAACAAAGGAGTGGCTTCATAAGAAGCATTTCAAGGTCCTGGAGTGGCCTAGCTAGCCAGTCTCCAGATCTCAACCCCATAGAAAACGTTTGGAGGGAGTTGAAAGTCCATGTTGCCCAGTGACAGCCCCAAAACATCACTGCTCTAGAGGAGATCTGCATGGAGGAATGGGCCAACATACCAGCAACAGTGTGTGCCAACCTTGTGAAGACTTACAGAAAATGTTTGACCTCTGTCATTGCCAACAAAGGATATATTACAAAGTATTGAGATGAACGTGGGAGTTGGGCGGCATACAAATCTATTAAATAAATTAAATAAATTGACCAAATACTTATTTTCCACCATAATTTGCAAATAAATTCTTTCCAAATCACACAATGTGATTGTCTGGATTTGTTTTCTCATTTTGTCTCTCATGGTTGAGGTCTACCTATGATGTCAATTACAGGCCTCCCTCATCTTTTTAAATGGGAGAACTTGCACAATTGGTGGCTGACTAAATACCCCCCCCCCCGTATCTTTTCATGTGACAACACTGAAGAAATGACACTTGGCTACAATGTAAAGTAGTGAGTATACAGCTTGTATAACAGTGTAAATGTGCTGTCCCCTCAAAATAATGCAACACAGAGCCATTAATGTCTAAACTGCTGGCAACAAAAGTGAGTACACCCCTAAGTGATAATGTCCAAATGGGGCACAAGTAGCCATTTTCCCTCCCTGGTGTCATGTGACTCGTTAGTGGTACAAGGTCTCAAGTGTGAAGGGGAGCAGGTGTGTTAAATTTGGTGTTATCGCTCACACTCTCTCATGCTGGTCACTGGAAGTTCAACATGGCACTGAACTCTCTGAGGATCTGAAAAAACAAATTGTTGCTCTACATAAAGATGGCCTAGGCCAGGGGTAGGCAAAGTTGGCTCTTCTATGACTCGTGGACTTCAACTCCCAGAGTTCCTGAGAAAGCATGATTGGCTCAGGAATTTTGGGAGTTGAAGTCCACGAGTCATAGAAGAGCCAACTTTGCCTACCCCTGGCCTAGGCTATAAGAAGATTGCCAAGACCCTGAAACTGAACTGCAACACGATGGCCAAGACCATACAGCAGTTTAACAGGACAGGTTCCACTCAGAACAGGTCTCACCATGGTCGACCAAAGAAGTTGAGTGCCCATGCTCAGCATCATATCCAGAGGTTGGCTTTGGGAAATAGACATACTAGTGCTGCCAGCATTGCTGCAGAGGTTGAAGGGGTGGAGGGCCAGCCTGTCAGTGCTCAGACCATATGCTGCATGCTGCATCAAATTGGTCTGCAGGGCTGTTGTCCCAGAATGAAGCCTCTTCTAAAGATGATGCACAAGAAAGCCTGCAAGTGGTTTGCTGCAGACAAGCAGACTAAGGACATGGATTTCTAGAATCATGTCCTGTGGTCCGTTGAAACCAAGATAAACATATTTGGTTCAGATGGTGTCAAGTGTGTGTGGTGGCAACCAGGTGAGGAGTACAAAGACAAGTGTGTCTTGCTACAGTCAAGCATGGTGGTGGGAATGTCATGGTCTGGTGCTACATGAGTGCTGCCAGCACTGGGGAGCTACAGTTCATTGAGGGAACCATGAATGCCAACATGTACTGTGACATACTGAAGCAGAGCATGATCCCCTCCCTTCGGAGACTGGGCTGCAGGGCAGTATTCCAACATGATAACGACCCCAAACACACCTCCAAAATGACCATTGCCTTGCTAAAGAAGCTGAGGGTAAAGGTGACAGACTAGCCAAGCATGTCTCCAGACCTAAACCCTATTGAGCATCTGTGGGGCATCCTGAAATGGAGGTGCGCAAGGTCTCTAACATCTACCAGCTCTGTGACGTCATCATGGAGGAGTGGAAGAGGACTCCAGTGGCAACCTGTGAAGCTGTCAGATGTGCCTCTGTTCAAAACCCAAGAAAGAAAACCCCCAACTCCATGTTGGTAGAGAAAGGTACTTTTACTGAGTAAGAACTGATAGCAACAAGTTGAAAGCAAGATCTGAGGCTAAAGGCACGAAAATTAAATATTGAAAGCATTCCCAACCCCCCCACCCACAAGGACCCAGGCTGACCATCCAATCCCCATTCCCCCAGGGTGTCATGTGGGGCACATCTTCAGATGGAGCCATCGCATCTGGTATGTTGGAATGGTTGACCTTGAGCTGGCAGTAAACAAGTCCATTCAGCAGCGCAGTAGATGATGAGAACTTCCCTCCCTCTGCTCCCTAATCAGACATATATGGAGACATCTCCTCCAGCACTGTTTCCCCCCTCCCAAATACCTAAGCCTCCCCCCTCCCTCCATTTCTATGGCAGCCAATAGCAAGCAAGCAGCATGGAGGCTGACAGAAGCTCTGGTGAACTCTATACCCAAGAGGGTTAAGGCAGTGCTGGAAAATAATGGTGGCCACACAAAATATTGACACTTTGGGCCCCATTTGGACATTATCGCTTAGGGGTGTACTCACTTTTGTTGTCAGCAGTTTAGACATTAATGGCTGTGTGTTACATTATTTTGAGGGGACAGCACATTTACACTGTTATACAAGTTGTATACTCACTACTTTACATTGTAGCCAAGTGTCATTTCTTCAGTGTTGTCACATGAAAAGATATACTTAAATATTTACAAAATGTGAGGGGGTGTACTCACTTCTGTGAGATACTGTATGGAGAAGACCAGATTGAGGAGGAAACAAAATCACAGGTGTGGGTGTAGGAACTCCTTCAATGGATAATGAAGGGAGAACAGCCTGTTCTCGTTGTGGTTCTCTTTCTGGATGACAAAGAGAATAACTTGTTCTCCTTGCCCAAGGCAATTTCAGTTAAACGGTTAATATTTATTCCTCAATTATTGGCTTTAAAATAGAAAACCAGTGGCAACAGTTCCATGGACATACAAAAAAAAGGGGAGGGAATGAGAGGGGAAGGTTATGCTCCCGAGACTCTCAGTGGTTTAAAGGATATAAAAATTGATACAGAAATTGTTAAGCTGTGCTGCTCTGTGAAGTAACAAGCTTTGTTGGCAATTTCTTTAATAGGTCTATTTCCTTTGAATTAATTGGGAGAAGCTGACAGATCTCTTAATAATAATAATAATAATAATAATAATAATAATAATAATAATAATAATAATAATAATAATAATAATAATAATAATAATAATAATAATGATTCCTTCCCCCCCCATCCCTGATCCTGCCTTTTGCCATCAACAGGCAGTTAGATTGCTTCCCCCCCATCCCTGATCCTGCCTTTTGCCATCAACAGGCAGTTAGATTGCTTCCCCCCATCCCTGATCCTGCCTTTTGCCATCAACAGGCAGTTAGATTGCTTCCCCCATCCCTGATCCTGCCTTTTGCCATCAACAGGCAGTTAGATTGCTTCCCCCCCCCATTTCCGCTGTTGCCGGTCCCAAGCCCGGATGAGAAAGGAGGAGGGTTGGGGTCAGGTTGGCAACCTGGCCTCATAAAAAAAACTCGCCAACCCATATAACATGGTGAAAGAAATGAAGAAAAATTCTATACCGCATCGGTCGTCATGCGTGTTAACAAGGGCCGCGGCGGATGTTGAGGTCCCTGGACATCCGTCGACAAGTGGGCTACAAGTGGACCAGCCAACAAAACGACAAAAATATAGTGCAGATGAAAATCGTGCCATAATGGCCTGTTATTACAACTCAGAGCCAGAAAGAAGAGGTTATTTGAAGCGAATGCATGAACTTTGGAAACAACAATATCCAGATTCAAATGTTAGCGAACAACGACTAGCAGATCAAAGGCGATTTATTATACGAAATAATGTGTTCAGTGAAATTGAACTTGAGAAAATTCAGACAAATTGCCAAATTAAAAAAATAACACCACCAGTGGAAACAACAGAAACTCACAAAACAACTGAAGACATCACACTGGAGCTTCCAACAGAAGAAACTGTTAGTGGAGAAGTAATAGCACCACTACCAGAACCAGTCATGATTGAACCAATTGATGAACTAACTGAAAAACAAAAGGAATTGAAGGACAAAATCATGGAGCATGTACTGTCTAATGAGGAAAGGCAACGTTTACCATCATTAAAAACTGTGCCTAACAAAAACTTGGCACCTATAATGAGAATGGTTAATGCAGTACTTTCAACAATTGAATCGGCATCCATCTTAGAAACAAATCAGTTAATGTACAGTGCAGCTGCAATAGTCACTAATGAACTAGGTTTTAAAAACAAAGCACCTAGTCGCAAGGCAGAAAAAGCATCAAAACCAAAGTGGAAAATTCGACTGGAACAAAAAATTAAAAAACTCAGAACAGATGCTAGCAATTTAAAAAATATGAATGAACAACGGCTAAAAAATAGCAAGATCATGGATCAATTAGCCAGAAGATACAGGCTTGATACAAGGAAAATTGAAGAAGCACTTGAAATTGTAAAACAGCAAATAACAGCAATAGCCAGAAAAATTGAAAGATATGATGCAAGAATCATTCAGTACAAGCAAAATCAGCAATTTCGATCAGATCAAAGACGTTTCTACCAAAGCCTCAATGCAAATGACAATTTCAAAAGTGAAAAACCAGAAAAGCAAGCCACAGTTGAATTCTGGAAAGAACTGTGGGAAAATGCAAAGGATTACAATAAGGAAGCAAAGTGGATACAAGACTTTGAGAAAAGTGTTGGCAAGAAGCAAATGCAAGTATTAGAAATAACAACTGAGATGGTCAAAAATCGAGTAAAAAAAGTAAAGAACTGGACATCACCTGGAAATGACCAATTACATGGTTTCTGGCTCAAATATCTGACCAGTTTGCATGCAATATTGGCCAAGCAACTGAACGAAATGCTACAAAATGGTCAAATTGATGAATGGTTGACAACTGGAAAAACATACTTGATTCAGAAAGATGCAACTAAAGGAACAACACCTGGAAACTACAGACCAATAACATGCTTGCCAACAACCTTCAAATTACTCACCGGGATAATTGCAGATAACATAATGGATTATTTGGAAACAAATAACATCTTGCCAGTAGAGCAAAAAGGCAACAAAAGAAGGAGCAGGGGCACAAAAGATCAGCTCCTAATTGACAAAATGATACTAGAAAACTGTAAGAACAGAAAAACGAACTTGAATATGGTCTGGATTGATTACAAAAAGGCGTACGACTCACTGCCACACAGCTGGATCATCAAATGCTTAGAAACTATTGGCATCAGCAAAAATATTACATCATTCACTGAAAAAGCGATGAAACAATGGAGAACTGTGTTGGCAGTAGGGAATGAGAACTATGGAATGGTTAATATCAAGAGAGGAATTTTTCAGGGAGATTCACTTTCACCCCTCCTCTTCATCATCGCAATGATCCCACTATCAGTAATCTTAAAAAAAATGAAACTTGGATACCAAATAGCCAAAGACGCTGAAAAAATTTCACATTTATTGTATATGGATGATTTGAAACTGTATGGAAAGTCAGAAATAGAAATCCAATCACTGACCAACACAGTCCTAATATTCAGCACAGATATCTCAATGCAGTTTGGCATGGAAAAATGTGCCACTGTATCTATGAAAAGGGGCAAAATCACTACATGTGACGGAATTGAAATGCCCAATGGCCAATTAATTAAATGCAATCAAAATGAAGCCTATAAATATCTGGGCATTCTGCAGTTGGATAACATCAGACATGGAGAAGTGAAAACTATCATTAGAAGAGAGTACACCAACAGAGTTAGGAAAATTTTGAAATCTAAATTAAATGGTGGAAACACCATCAAGGCCATGAATACCTGGGCAATACCAGTCATAAGATACACGGCTGGTATAATTAACTGGACACAAGCTGATTTGGACATTTTGGACCGAAACACCAGAAAACTAATGACAATGCACTACAGTTTACATCCACGTAGTGACACTGATAGACTTTACCTGCCCAGAAAATCAGGTGGCAGAGGACTACTACAAGTAAAGCAAACAGTTGAAGAAGAAAAGCATGCATTGGCGGATTATTTAAAAGAAAGTCAAGAACATCTATTAATTGAAGTAAAGAACAAAAATCTACTGAAGGTCCAACAGACGAAACAAGAATACAGAAAAAATGTGATAAAATCAAGAATGGAGAGTTGGCAAAATAAAGCATTACATGGCCAATTTCTGGAAAAAATAAAAGACAAAGTGGACAGTGAAAAAACTTGGTTATGGTTAACATCTGGTACTTTAAAGAAAGAAACAGAATCATTGATCCTGGCCGCACAAGAACAGGCAATTCGTACAAATGCCATAAAGGCCAAAATTGATAAATCTTCAAATGATGCTAAATGCAGATTATGCAAGGAAGCTGATGAAACTGTAGCCCATGTGCTCAGCTGCTGCAAGAAAATCGCACAGACTGATTACAAATTACGACACAACTCTGTTGCACAAATGATCCACTGGAATTTATGCAAAAATTATAACATCCATACTGCTACAAACTGGTGGGAACACAAGCCTGAAAAAGTCACTGAAAATCAGATGGTCAAGATCTTGTGGGATTTTCGTATACAAACAGACAAGGTACTGGCGCATAATACACCAGACATCACGTTGGTCGAGAACAACAAGGTGACTATAATTGACATTGCAATACCAGGAGATAGCAAGGTCGATGAAAAGGAACACGAAAAAATTGCAAAATACCAGGACTTAAAAATTGAAATCCAACGATTATGGCACAAACCAGCAGTGGTAATTCCAGTAGTGATTGGAACACTGGGTGCTATCCCAAAAGCACTGGAATTACATTTAAAACAGCTCAAAATTGACAAAATCACCATCAGTCAAATGCAGAAAGCCGCACTGCTCGGTTCCGCACATATACTTCGAAAATACATTACGACTTCCTAGGCCCCTGGGTGGGGCTCGACTAGTAATCAATGCCAAATCCGGCGAAACAACTGGCCGCTGTGATACAATTGTATAATAATAATAATAATAATAATAATAATAATAATAATAATAATAATAATAATAATAATAATAATAATAATAATAATAATAATAATAATAATAATAATAATAATAATTATTATTATTATTATTATTATTATTATTATTATTATTATTATTATTATTATTATTATTATTATTATTATTATTATTATTATTATTATTCTGGGTTACCTCAAGGAAGCCTGATCTTCAGGAAAGCTGCATCAATGAAGGCTTTGGCCCTCAGCCTCTTGATTTTCTTCACTGCTGGCCAGGAAGCCAAAATATTTGACAGATGCCAACTTGCTTCTGTTCTCAAATCGAATGCAATGGATGGATACCGTGGCATCCGCTTGGACGACTGTGAGTTTGCTTTTCTTTTTCTTTCCTGATACCCTTCCTGATACCCTTTGTTTAGGGGACTGATAGTGGTGGTGGAAGGTTCTGCTTTTCAAGAAGCCGAAATTTCATGCAATGAAGTGGAGAAGGAGGGGAACAATTCCGCTCTACATCTCGGATGCCAATGTGCATCACCACTCTTGGTAAGAGGTTTTTTTTTTATTTCTCATATTTAAAGAAAGGAAGCTGCTGCTGCTGCCAGTGGCTCAACAATGATTTCTCCAGAAAGCCCTCAAGTCTGGTTCATTGCCTGCTCTCCCTGGAAAAGAATGCAGACAGCATCAGATAGCCTAGCACCGTGATGGTGAACCTATGGCACGCGTGCCACAGGTGGCATGCAGAGCCCTCTCTGCGGGAATGCCAACCATCACCCCAGCTCAGCTCTACCTCGCATGCGCATGCTTCCTGCTGGCCAGCTGGTCTTTGGGTCTCTCCCGCACATGCACGGGGGTGGGACCTTCACCGATCTCCGCAGATCGGGGAAGGCACGGGTGGCAGGAATGGAGGAGAAAGCCTGGGTGCGCGAGGGAGAAACTGCTCAGATCGGGGGAGGCAGGAATGGAGGAGAAAACCTGGGCACGTGGGGGGGGGGGTAGAGAGAAACTGCTGAGATTGTGACACCCCCCCGCACCCTGTTTGGGTCTGAAAAGCCTCCTGCACCAGCCTGGAAGCCAAATGGGGGCCGGGGTGGGTGGGCCGCATGTGCAGGGAATGAATGCATGGACAGGGAATGTGCGTGCATGCATGGGGTGCATGCGCGGGGCGCTCACATTGCATTTTGGGAGTTGGGGCACGTACGGGTGCATTCGTGCACGTGCTTTGGGCATTCGGCACCAAAAAGGTTAACCATCACTGGCCTAGCAGCTGGCAGCTCTTCTCTGATGTAGGGTCTTTTTCGTGAGTCCTTGCTGCCTTAGCCCCTCTGGCCTCATGCTCTCTCTGCATCTGCTGCTGAGCCTTCTCTGGACTCCTCAAGTGTTGGATCGCTTAGCACAGCCAGACTTCTTCTCAGGGCTCCTGGTAGTCTGATTCTGGCCTTCCATGCCATACCATCAAAAGCCTGGCTGCCTCTGCTGGATCATCCAAGACCTGAGTTCCAAGCCCTACTGTCCCTTTTTCTGACGTGGCCTTATCTCTGCCTGCTTCCGCTGCTACAATTTCAGGCGTACTTAGCTGGGATGTTGCTTTTTCCATGTGCTTACAGACTCTATCCATGCACAATGTTCTGCATTAAGATATACCAAATCTGTGTACAAGCTGAGAACCTCAGAGGGAAGGTATTGCAAGCAACACAAAAACTTGAAGAATGGCTTTGAGATAACCATATTTCAAATTCTTTCTAAGAAGGAAGTTGCTTTCCAAAGTGTGTATGATAGCAATAAATAACACAACTGCCTACTCAATGAGGCGGTGAGATGATTCAATGGTTAAGATGCTAGGCTTGTCGGCTGGAAAGCCAACAACCCAGGTTTGAGCCCCAAGCATAGCATGCCAGGGTAAGCTTCTAGCTTCTGCCAACCTAGCAGTTCAAAAGCAGGTAAATGCGAGTAGATGAATAGATACCACTTCAGTGGGGAGGAAACAGCGCTCCATGACATCATGCTGGTCACATGACTGCAGAAATGGCTCTGCAGACAGAGCTGGCTCAGTGGCCCTTGAAACGGAGATGAGCACTGCCCCATATAGCCAATTAGGACTAGCGGAGTAAAATCCACAGGGACTCTTTTCCTTTCCTTTCTACTCCATGAGATCCCTGAAAGATTGTGAAGGATAAATCATTATCCTTCAAAATATTCAATTAACGAAAGAAAGGAAGGGTTAGGCTTAGGGCCAGGTTATCTCCGGGACCGCATTCTGCCTCATACTTCCCTTCGACCGGTTAGGGCCCACAGAGTTGGCCTCCTCCAGCTCCCGTCAACCAAGCAATGCCGGCTGGCGGGTCCTAGGGGGAGGGCCTTCTCTGTGGCAGGCCCCGCGCTCTGGAACCAACTTCCTCCAGAGACCCGAACCATCCCCACCCTGCTAGCCTTCCGAAAAGCCGTTAAGACGTGGCTTTTCCTGCAGGCAGGGGGCAGAGCTTAACTCCAGCTGAACTCTCCCCCGGGTATGCTTGGTTGTTGCATGGTTGTTTTTATATTGCATTTTTAATTTTTATATTATGTTTTTAAATTTTGTTTATTGGTTTCTTGTATTTTCCTATGCTGTACGCCGCCCTGAGTCCTTCGGGAGTTGGGCGGCATATAAGAAAGCCGAATAAATAAATAAATAAATAAAATAAATAAAATCGTTCTTCATTAGCATCATCTTCCTGCCAACTGCAACTGGAGTCCCTCTCTTTTTTAATCTAAAGATCTGTCTGGTTTAATCTAGGGATTTGTCTGGTTCATCATGGGAGCGGATTCAACAGCAAATCGGTAACCTCGCGAAAGAACAGAAAGATTCAATTCTATGGGATTTTCCAGATAAACAACTGGTGGTGTGACAATAAACTGACATATTCAGCTAATGGCTGTAAAATGCCCTGTAGTGGTAAGTAACTACTTAACATGAGGCTAAGTAGTTCATAAGAGCCGAGGTGGTGCAGCGGTTAGAGGCAGTACTGCAGGCCACTTTAGCTGACTGTGATCCGCAGGTCAGCGGTTCAAATCTCACCGGCTCAGGGTTGACTCAGCCTTCCATCCTTCCGAGGTAGGTAAAATGAGGACCCAGATTGTTGGGGGCAATATAAATATACATTGCTTACTGGTTTAAACCGCTTAGAGAGTGCTTGCACTGTGAGGTGGTATATAAATCTCACAAAATAAAATAAAATAAATAAAATAAGTGGGGGAAACACTTAAGAAATGTCCTAAAGAAGATGGATCACCTTATATTTACAGGGAAGTTCTGGTTCTTTTCCCCCTGCATTCCTCTTCTGTTTCATCAGTCTAACTACTCCCCGACTGAGCACCTCCTGCTCCCAAAATTACTATTCACATCCCCGTCCTCTGAACGTACATACAGATTGTACTCAGAAATGAAAGGCAGGATATGAGTCTAACAAATGGGGAAACCAAACAAATTAGTAAAGAATCATCCAATGCTTTTACTTCTGTACCCGACTGAATAGTAAACACAAATAGTAGTAAATACTGAGTAAGGCAAGGCCAGTTCAGGCCAGCTTTGTACATCAAAACTCTCCATTACCTAACTCCCCATCCCTCTAGTAGGCCTCATTACTGGTAGAACACGGTTAAGCTCTTTGGCAGGATGAGATTTGTCAAATTCGTTGATGCCCATTCAGTCTTCAGTACAGGTAATCCTCGACTTACAACAGTTCATTTAGTGACATTTCGAAGTTACAACGGCACTGGAAAAAAAATAACTTATGACCATTTTTCACACTTGCAACCATTGCAGTATCCCGATGGTCAGGTGATCAAAATCCAGACTCTTGGCAACTGACTGATACTTATGACGGTTGCCGTGTCCCAGGGTCACGTGATCACCCTTTCCACCCTTCTGACAAGCAAAGTCAAGGGGGAAGCCAGATTCGCTTAACAACCATGTTAACCAAATGAACAGCTTCAGCGATTCACACAACGAATGTGGCAAGAAAGATCGTAAAACAAATGTCTCACTTAGCAACAGAAATTTTGAGCTCCATTGTGGTCGTAAGTCAAGGACTACCTGTATTTGGCTAGGGAGAGAGAACCTCAGTACATCTCTTCCAGCGCCTGCATTAGGCAGGCAGCATCCACTGCTTTCTGTTCCTTGTCCCTGATCCAGTCCCGAATGATGGTTTTCTACCTGGGAGGCAAAGCTGTGGGTGTACAATCTCTGATCTCTGCCAGAAACAGCTGCCAGTGCACTACAAAGCTTCTAAACCCTGGCAGAATGCAAATAGGAAGGAAAGATTTTCATATTGTTGTTCAGGTCTTCCAAAAGGCCGCATCCTTTAAATAAGAAAAATTCAATTTAGTGATGAGCTCCTCACGAAATTGCCATTGAGCTGAAGCCTGCTTTCTAAAACAAAATTAATTTAAATTAATTTAAATACATATATCCAATCCTGAGAAATATCACAGATGGCTTTGATTTTAAAAGATCCCTTTTAAGAAATCCTTCATTACTCAATATTTTTTCCTCAGCCTTCATTAAATTGCCATTGGGTTGAAGCCTGCTTTCTAAAACAAAATTAATTTAAATTGATTTATATATATATATATATATATATATATATATATATATATATATATATATATATATATATATATATATATATATATATATATATATATATATATATATATATATATATATATATATATATATATATATAATCCAAAGAAATATCACAGATGGTTTTGATTTTAAAAGATCCCTTTTAAGAAATCCTTCATTATTCATTATTTTTTCCTCAGCCTTCATTAAATTGCCATTGGGTTGAAGCCTGCTTTCTAAAACAAAACCCAAATTAGGGAAATTAATTTAAATATACAGTATATATCCAATCCTAAGAAATATCTCACAGATGGTTTTGATTTTAAAAGATCCCTTTTAAAAACCCTTCATTATTGATTATTTTTTTCCTCAGCCTTCATAGATGACGATCTCAAAGATGACATTGCATGTGGTAAGAAAATTGTGTTGGGCAGTCAAAAGATGAATGCCTGGTGAGTCCACATCTCTTATTAATGTGATCCTATATCACTCAATATTATTGCTAAGCATGTCCAATATTCTAAGATATGTAATATTCTTATTTTGGCTTTTAGGGACGATTGGACAATAAACTGCAAAGGGAAAAATATCTCGAGGTGGACTTCGGACTGCAAATTTGATTTCTATGATTCTGGATAAGGCTGTACATAGGCCTTTGATTAGATGCTTTTCCTAATATAAGAAGCATTCAGCACACTGTTTTAGGTAGCTATTATCTTCAGTCTATCTTGTTATATCACTTCTTTGGAACATCTTCAATAAATTCAAGAAACAGTGTACAATCGTTTTCTCTTTGATGACTGACAAGATGAAAAAATAGAAGAGTATTTTGCCTTCAGACATGGCTATAGAAGAGACAAACACTTGATTCTGACTTCTGTCCCTCTATTTGCATTCATATATGGTTTACTCCGTACTGTTTCTGTATTTCCATTTTTAAAAAAGAAAGATTAATCTTTGGCTTGAAGTGCATACATTTTGACACAATTTTTGTATGTACATGTACCCTCCCTCAACATATTCCTTTTCCATCTACAGAAAAGCAGGACCCTTTAGATACAATACTAGATACAATCAGGATTTGGCTTTCTTTTTGGTTCAGAATATATAGACCTGCCAATGTCCAACTAGATAAATCCTCTCTTTCTAATGTTCTGTACACTGATTTTCAGCATCTGAGTAGAGAGGTTGTGAGATCATTGTTTCCTATTAGGTACATTATCTCGTTATCTGACAATCTAAAATGGTGTAAGGTCTGGCAATATGCTTAAATATGCTTTACCTCTGAAATGGTAAAAGGAGTCTATGGTTGTGAGGTTTTGTTGCTGTTGTTGTTTTTCATGACATAAGACAGATCGGGTTACTTCAGAGCAGTGCAACTCAACCAAAATGATTTGGGTTGTCTTTGCATAATCCTTGTAAAAAGACTACTATTGGTGGCAAACGGGGATGAGGTCTTTCACATTAGGCATTCCAACAATGGGCTGCAAAGCCCCATAGGTGGCAACACCATTGTTTTTCTTTATTTTGTTGCTGCCATCTAGTGATGTTTGGGATTTCTGATGTCTGGATCTGGTTACCTCAGAGGTCTTCAAACTTGGCAACTTTAAGACTTGTGGACTTCAACTCCCAGAATTCTCCAGCCAGCATAGCCGGCTGGAGAATTCTGGGAGTTGAAGTCCACAAGTCTTTAAGTTGCCAAGTTTGAGGACCCCTGGGTTACCTTAACACTAGTGCATCTCCTTGTTGTCACCCCTAAAGAGAATAAGATACATCTTCTATTAAGAGGAGGGCACAGATCTTGAGTTAGAATAGAATAGAATAACAGAGTTGGAAGGGACCTTGGAGGTCTTCTAGTCCAACCCCCTGCTTAGGCAGGAAACCCTACACCACTTCAGATAAATGGTTATCCAACATCTTCTTAACAACTTCCAGTGTTGGAGCATTCATAACTTCTGGAGGCAAGCTGTTCCACGGATTAATTGTTCTAACTGTCAGGAAATTTCTCCTTTGTTCTAAGTTGCTTCTCTCCTTGATTAGTTTCCACCCATTGCTTCTTGTTCTACCCTCAGGTACTTTGGAGAATAGTATGACTCCCTCTTCTTTGTGGCAACCCCTGAGGTATTGGAACACTGCTATCATGTCTCCCCTAGTCCTTCTTTTCATTAAACTAGACATACCTAGTTCCTGCAACTGTTCTTCATATGTTTTAGCCTCCAGTCCCTTAATCATCTTTGTTGCTCTTCTCTGCACTCTTTCTAGAGTCTCAACATCCTTTTTGGATCGTGGCGACCAAAATTGAATGCAGTATTCCAAGTGTGGCCTTACCAAGGCATTATAAAGTGGTATTAACACTTCACGTGATCTTGATTCTATCCCTCTGTTAATGCAGCCTAGAACTGTGTTGGCTTTTTTGGCAGCTGCTGCACACTGCTGGCTCATATTTAAATGGTTGTCCACTAGGACTCCAATGTTCCTCTCACAGTTACTACTGTTGAGTAAGGTGCCACATATACAGTACTGTACCTGTGCATTTTATTTTTCTTGCCTAAATGTAGAACCTTACTTTTTTCACCATTGAATTTCATTTTGTTAGATAGTGCCCAATGTTCAAGTCTGTCAAGATCCTTCTGTATCTTGAGCCTATCTTCTGGAGTGTTGGCTATTCCTGCCAGTTTGGCGTCTGTAGAGATGGGGGCCATGTAAAGGTTGTACAGCAAACTGCCTACTCCTAACGGGCCTCTCATGCCTACATGATCTCACCCAGTTCACATAGCCAGAATGATTTAAGACATTATCCTTGACTGGTATATGATCTCATCTAGGTTGTGTCAACAGGATGTTCTTAAGGATTTGCTGGGAGAATTCATCATTAAAAATGCTGTTACTTTCTTCTACCTCTTGCTGCTTGGAAAACTGTATAAAAAGCAATAAACACTGCAAAGGGAGTCAGACATCTTAGCATCCTGCAATGATTTGTTTCTAATTCCATCATCTGGTGCCCAAGGTGGGGCCCTCTCACCCCCCCGTGGGGAGCAACAGCCAACATACTTACCATCATCTGGAACAGACCCCTAGGTGCACCTTCGTCCTTCAGCTTCAGGACCCCTCACTGGTAAGTATGGGTTGCAATCTATCTCAACACCAGCAAAAGCATGTACAGGAACTCCGATTCCTGTTACATAAATCAGGTGTGGCAGCACCTGAGGCAGAGATAAGGAAGCTGGTTCAGGAGGTAGGGAAACACTGTCCCTGGTATCCGGAGAGCGGGATGCTTCATTTATGGGATTGGATAAAGATAGGGCATACTTTACATCTTGAACCCCGGGCTCCAGTACAGATATTACATCAATGGTATCAATGCCGTCAAGCAGTGGAAAAATTTGGCTCTGATGCTTC
This sequence comes from Diadophis punctatus similis, assembly GCA_023053685.1. Classification (NCBI taxonomy): domain Eukaryota; kingdom Metazoa; phylum Chordata; class Lepidosauria; order Squamata; family Dipsadidae; genus Diadophis; species Diadophis punctatus. Next base: position 116,941,911 of record JALIGW010000002.1, read on the forward strand.
GGCAGGACAACAATTAACTACCAGCCCCCCCACCTGATTATGATCAGATAAAAATTGTCACCCCGAAATCATCTCCAATTGGACCTTCAGCTCCTCCTGGAGAGACTAATTCTTTTGCTTCTCCACGGCCATTGTACACCCCCATAAGGCAAATATTAGAGGAACAATTAGACAAAGGAGCAGGGGGAGGATATAGGAGAAATTACTGATATGCTTTCTGTTTGTCCAGTGCATGCCATGGGACAAGTAGATCAGAATGGAGCTCAAATAGTGGAATATAGCCCTTTGTCATATGCAATTTTAATGGAACTTAGAAAAGGAATTAGAGACATGGGGTTACTTTCTTCTACCTTTTACTGCTTGGAAAACTGTAAAAAAGCAATAAACACTGCGAAGGGAGTCAGACATCTTAGCATCCTGAAATGATTTGTCTCTAATTCCATCAGGTGTCATCTGCAAATTTGATGAGTTCCCCATCTATCCCCTCGTTCAAGTCATTGATGAAGATGTTGAAGAGTACTGGGCCTAAAACAGAGCCTTGGGGTACTTCACTGCATACTTCCCTCCATGTAGATACAGTTCCATTGAGCACTACACGTTAAGTGTGGTTGGTCAGCCAGTTTTGAATCCATCTGGTGGTGTTGCTGTCTAATCCACATTTTCCTACTTTATCTAGTAGTAGGTTATGGTCTACCTTATCAAATGCCTTACTGTAGTCCAAGTAAATTATATCGACAGCATTTCTCTGGTCCACTAATTTTGTCACTTTGTCAAAGAATGCAATAAGATTAGTCTGGCATGATCTGTTTTTGACTGCACTCTAGCCACTCCGCCACCGTGGCTTGGTAGGCCAAGATAAGGCAAATAAAGGCTGATGAAGCCACCAGGCAGCTCAGTGAAATGCTTCTTCACTGCATCACTTTTGACCTTGAATTATTCCTTCCCTACCCAAAATGCCCCAAATGCAAAATATTGCAAATCACTGAGGATAAAGAAACAGGAAACAATAGTCCCCAATCCTGCACTGCAGCTCCTTCAGGGGAGTGACTGGTAGATCATTTCCCCCCATATTAGACGATGGATTGGAAGAGGAAAGATGGCAGGTTTCTGCCCTAAAACTATCTGGCATTTCAGGGTGTCAGGAAGACCATCTCTAATCCCTGGAGGAGAAATGGTGAAGGAAGGTTGTGGGTAGAACACTTTTCAAACCAGTGTGAGAACACATTGCCAGGGGTGGGAGAAAGAGCTCTTAGATGACAATAAACAAGCACAGCCTCATGGCCATGTATTCCTCAGGCTACGACTTCAAGCGTTCATCTTGCCCACTAATTCTACCTCTAGGTTCAATCATTCCTAAATTATTTGGAGAAAACAGGGTGACTTTAGAACAGTGGTTCCCAACCTTTTTGTGATCGAGTACCACTTGGAGGTCCCATACAGTCGCTGCGTACCACCTGGTTCCAGAGAAACTAAATTCACTTTATTTCCATAATTGTACCGTTCCTTTTTTGGCCCCCGCGCATCCAGCAACTGGATTCTCGGGCCGCTGGGACCAGGTGGGTGGCGTGTGGCAACAGTTGCAAATCGTTGCCAGATTATCTTGTGTTAGGCAGTAAACATTTTTGTGAAGTAAAAAATAACAAACTAAAAATCATTCATGACCCCGAAAGTGTTCGCGTACCACCTGGAAGGCCCTCGCATACCACTAGTGGTACACGTACCACAGGTTGGGAACCACTGATTTAGAAGCATCGGTGTCTTTTATTCGCTGGAGCTTAAGGAGCCAGTTCAACAGAAACATCTCCTGATTCCCTTGTGGTAGGAGCCACAGTTCAAAAGAGATCCTAATGTTTTGACACTGTCTCATTCACTAACAGCACCCTCGGGGATGTTTCCCTGCATATATTAATAGAACTATTGAAAATAAAATCCATGATAGGTCCCAAATTGATTTCTGAGAACAAAGATTGGTCCTCTTTAATGTTCAACCTTAAACAAAAGAGGAATATGACTTGAATAGACTGGACATATTTTTTGCATCTTCCAAGATTCCATTTCACCATCTACCAATGATCTCAGGTAAGTGTGAGAGGCTATAGGACTTATTTATTATTGATTAATGAAACAGATGTCATGCAAAATCCATCAAGGAAACTCTTTCGCTTCTTATTTAAGAAATTGAGGGGGGGGGGAACCAGAACAGGGTTAAGCATTTGGAAGGCTGGGATCTAATATTGCTGAATTCAAATGGAGGAATATTATATGTGCATCCAATAGGTTCAGAACCATCCACTGCTGGCCCATTTTATTGTCAATGCTGATCCTTAAGGAGTGGTAAGATGGGTTGAGAGAATTAGATTCAGGCTAATGTTTAAGCATATACCAGAAGGTTGGGTTTAATACCACGGAGTTCAAACAGCAGAATATTATATATCCATGGTTGATGATTAGAGGTTTTATTCAGCCTAATTTTTGAATGCACAAAAAGTATTTGTGCCTAGAGGACTATATTTAGGATATAATATTTAATGTAATATTTCAATACTTAATCTCACCTCTGTAGTGTCCTCTGCTCCCCCTAATAAGTTCAGAGTCACCCAACCCTGGCCAATGTTATCAATGGTGTTCCTCAAGGAGTGGTAATGATTTTATTTCCATTGTTGCTACAAATTACTGTTGTATCTGCATATTGTTCCATTTGTTTGGAAGGAGGTGGATGGCAGATGTCTCAAATTTAATACTGATAAGGACCCCTGCCATTTCCTCAATTCTGTGCTCCGGTTTCAATGAAAATCACTGATTCAGAATGCATTTTAAATATTCACCATGGCTCAAAATATATTTTAAAAATAAGCCATGGAAAGACACAGAATACATTTTGCATAGATACAATCTAATTAATTGCTTCATTGATGCCTTTTAATATATCTAGCACCATCATAAATTAAATATACTGTATTTTTCAGAGTATAAGATGCACCTTAGTTTTGGGGGAGGAAAATAGGGAAAAAAATCTACCTACCAGGTATTCATCTGGCTAGCGTCCTTAGTTTGTTCAGCTTCAGCACATTATTTTATCTCCTAGTTAGGGTTGAAAAAAATATTATTCGAAGGGACTAGAAATAAAAACAAGCCTGCAAAGACTTAGGGCTGGTAAAAAACTATTTCGAGAGAGTAGGAATAAAAAAATGCTGCAAGCCGGTAAGATGGTAAGATTGTTAGCACCTCATTAGGACTGAAAAACCCTTTTTAATTTTTACCTGCAATTGATAATTGGTTCTTTTGATTAATAGGTTGACTTTTTATTTGGATCCAGATCAGCCTAAGTGGAAAGACTTTAGCCATCTGATTGTCTGCCTGCCTGCCTGCCTGCCTCCCTTTTTCCTTTATAGATATTGACACTTAGTGTTTGTGTTGGCTTACCAATTCTACCAACTGTTTTTATGAATGAAAGGTTCTCTGTTCACTAGCTTCTTTTGTGATCCTGCTGCTCCTCAGGCTTTTACATGCTCAGATTTCTTCACATCAGTGAATTTCATCAGCCATTGTTTTTCTCTTCTTCTATTCTTTCCCTCCTCCGTTCCTTTGGTTCCTTCAAACCATATAAGTTTGCTGTGTGTTCTCCAGGGAAAGGAACAGTTACCACAGCTACTATATCACCCGAAATAGCAGCAGAGAGGGGAACATTGAAAATATATTTCCTTTGCCCTTCATTTTCCACCATTGATTATATTTCACAAGGAACAAAGCTCCTTACATGTAACTGTGAGGGGATAACAACATGCATAAAATCTAATATTCCTGAGGGTCACTTACCTTCCCTACCGGTTCGCATCGCGACAGAAGTGCGCGATGCGAACTTACTGATAAAATTTGAGTCTTTTTTCATTAGTTCCTCTATTTTCAATAATAAGAAAATAAGAGTTTCTGGTTACGCAGGAATACATCTTTTTCCATGCACGGGAGACAAATATTTGCATATTTAAAAAAAAATATTGTGAGAACAGAACATGCTTAGTAACATATTTATAGGCTTTATTATGTGTCATTTTATTATGTGTAATTATATTTGACACAAACTGCATTGGGAGTTTTGACAAAATGAGAAGTGTCCAAATTAATAAATAAATAGCTTTAGGTTAAAATATCAGAAAAACAGACAAGGAATGTATTTACTGGCATGTAAAAGGGCTTAGATGAAAAAGATCAAACTTAGAGGTTGAAAAAAGATAGAAAGTAATACCGGTAACAAGCACTGCCAAGAAAACTGGACAGAGACAAGCAAGGGAACTCAAATGTGTTTTTAGGGTGTCTTTACTTACTCTTGTTCTTTTTATTTTATTTTGCCTTTTGTCCTCACCTTCCCACAGGATGGAGACAGATAACAGAACCATCGTATTAGACTTCATCCTCCTTGGCATCTCAAGCCAACGAGAATGCGACATGTGGCTCTTTGCCATTTTCTTCATCATGTATGTCATCACAGTGTTGGGAAATCTTATCATTCTTTTGGCCATCCGACTGGACCATCATCTCCTCCATACACCAATGTACTACTTCCTTAGCAATCTGTCACTGGTAGATATATGTTTAACATTGACCACAGCGCCCAAAATGTTGGCTGGTGAATTCTCTGGAAAGAGGATGATCTCATATGGTGGGTGTTTGTCTCAAATGTACTTCTTTATTGCTTTTGGCAGCACTGACAGCTTTCTCTTGGCCTCCATGGCATTGGATCGCTATGTGGCCATCTGTCGACCCCTGCACTATGCCACCATGATGAGAAGACACATATGCCAGCTGTTAGTGGCAACTTCCTGGCTGGCTTCTCACCTCCATTCCCTCCTACATACGCTCCTGATGTCCCGCCTCTCTTTCTGTGCCTCCAACCATGTTCCCCACTTTTTTTGTGACGTCTTTCCACTTCTTAAAATCGCTTGCTCCAACACAGCTCTGAACACTCTGGTAGTACACTCAGAAGGTGCCTTCATTGTCAATGGAGCTCTGGTAGTTGTTGGCCTTTCCTATGCACGCATCCTGATGGCTGTATTGAGAATCCCTTCAGCCAACGGAAAGAAGAAGACTTTTTCTACCTGTGGGTCCCACCTGATAGTGGTTTCCTTATTCTATGGCACAGTCATCTGGGTGTACTTCCAGCCCTCATCCAGTTTCTCACCTAAGAACGACACATTGGCTGCCATCATGTACACCATGGTCACTCCTATGCTCAACCCTTTCATCTACACTCTGAGGAATGACAGGATGAAGGAAGCCCTGAGGAAGCTATTCAGAAGAAAATTAAGCACCCAGGATATGCAGCCCTAATATTTTCATGTCCCAGTTTGTGGGGTAATTGTTTCTGCTCTGCCATTTACATGGTCCAAGATTGCTCTTCACAATGAAGTTTAGTTATTTACTTACTTAAAACATTTATAAGGTTGCCCAACTCGGCCAAGGTGACATTGGATAGCTTACTCCCCCCAAAAGCAAAACAACCTAACAAGAAGAATACAAATTTCAGTACATATACTGTACCTATAAACCAGGGGTCAGCAACCCGTGGCTCTGGAGCCGCATGTGGCTCTTTCATCCCTCTGCTGCGGCTCCCTGTCGCTCAAAATATGCTTCACAATTGCCAATGTGCAACACCCACCGACACACAATTTATTAAGCTTTTCGATCCCCGGTAGGCCAACCATGGATAAATCCAAGAAAAGAAAAGTTTTAGAAGAAAACAAAATCTTTAATTCAACTATATATGCTAGTTTTGTGGCTGCTCAGAAAATAGTCAGGCACGGGAAGAGTTTTGTGGCTCCCGGTGTTTTCTTTTCTGTGGGAAACGGGTCCAAATGGCCCTCTGAGTGTTTAAGGTTGCCGACCCCTGCTATAAACAATAATAAAACAAGAAAATAAAAAAAAATGGTGATCTGAACAACAATAACACCATCATCTAATTGGAGCTCCAGCACAGCATGATCCAAAGGCCTGTGGAAAGAACCAAGTATTGGCAGCCTTTCTAAAGAAAGCTGAGGCTAAATGAAACATTGGTCACAACAGTCACATAGGAAGAAAAGAAGCAACCCCCCCATTTTCTGTACTACATGTCATCTTTGTTCTTATGTATTCTTTTGAATCTGCTACACATGAAGGGGTGTTCATTTTTCAGCCTTGTTTATTATTAACCATCTATCTTTCAGTGACCACACAGTAGATTGGTAATAGGAGCAGCCTGCCTTAACAAAATGCTCACCATACTTTCCTAATTCTTAGCAAGCATGGGTATAGGACAGGAAGATACCCCAGTGTCTTGAAAATATTGGAAATTTCAGTTTCAGTTTACTTCAATAAATATAACTCATGGCAAGAATTTATGGGAGCAGCAATTAGCATCCTGAGCTGAAGTTTGCTACCCTGGCTATACAGTGATGAACTGAAATTGTGGGAGTTAAAATCTTGAATGCAGGGGCGGGTTCCTAATTTTTTTACTACCACTCTGTGGGCGTGGCTTATTTTGTGGGTGTGGCTTACCAGCCATGTGACCGGGTGGGAGTGGCTTCTCGGACTGCTGAAGTGAGGGGAACTGAGATAGGTCCTGCTGCCCATTCCCCCTCCCCTCAGCAGCTCGAGAAGCCTCAAACGTGCGAAAATGCCTGGGATCATCACCATGCGTTCGTGGCTTCTCGGACTGCTGAAGGGAGGGGAATGGAGATAGCTCCTGCCGCCCGTTCTTTCAGCATCTCATGCGCTCCCGCAGCCTTCCTCCCCTGCTTGGACTCACTGTGGGGTAGGAAGGCAGCGCATGCGCAGTGCCAGAAGCTCGGCTTCTGGGCATGCGCAGAAGAAAATTTTTTTAAAAAGTAAAAAAAAAATTTTTTAAAAAAATGGCGGCGCCCAGGCACCGGCAACCGACTGCACTGGTACTGTGACGTCACCAGCAGGCCGCTACCGGTGCTATAGAGTGGACCGCACTGGTAGGAACCCACCACTGCTTGAATGACTTGAAACATCCTTATCTAAATATCCAATCATATTGGGATCTGCTACCAGGAGGAAAAGCAGCAGAAGCACTGCTTTTTTTTTTGCCAATAGTTGAAAGTAGAATCCAACTAGAGGGTGTGGGCAGAGTATTATACTGCTCTATAATCAAGCAATGGTCTTGACTCTTGCCAAAATCCTTCTAGAAAGGATTCTAGAAAGTCTACTAAAAATAGATTCCATTTACATAACTGTACATTGCCCTGATTTGCTTCTTCCATCTTTATTTCTGGTCACAGTAGACAAAAAACTGTTATCCACATGAAAAGAGGGGGGGGGAAATGAGAGCATATCCTCTGGCCTTTTCCATTCCCATTGATGCCTGTATGAACAAAAGTTGCCATATTAATAAAGCACGTGTAGTATTTGTGGTGGAAACAATTATGGACTTTCCCAATTTGATGTCTTCTTTATGTGATGGACTTCAATGCCTATAAATTATCAGAGTGCACCATATGTGGAAAGGACCAGATTACCGTATTTTTCGGAGTATAAGACGCACCGGAGTATAAGACGCACCTTAGTTTTTGGGGAGGAAAATAGGGGAAAACAATCTGCCTACCAGGTATTCATCTGGCTAGCATCCTTAGTCTGGACAGCTTCATCACATTATTTTATCCCCTGGTTAGGACTTAAAAAAACCTTCTTCGGAGAGAGTAACAATGAAAGAGCATGCAAGCCAGTAAGAGCTGGGAAGATCATTAGCACCTGGTTAGGGCTAGAAAAAAAACTTATTCAGAGCAAGTAGAGCAATGAAAAAAACCCTGCAAAGACTTAGGGCTGGAAAAACATTCTTCTGAGAGAGTAACAATGAAAGAGCCTGCAAGGTAAGAGCTGGGAAGATCTGTTAGCACCTAGTTAGGGCTAGAAAAAAACTTATTCGGAGCAAGTAGAGCAATGAAAAAAACCCTGCAAAGACTTAGGGCTGGAAAAACATTCTTCTGAGAGAGTAACAATGAAAGAGCCTGCAAGGTAAGAGCTGGGAAGATCTGTTAGCACCTAGTTAGGGCTAGAAAAAAACTTATTCGGAGCAAGTAGAGCAATGAAAAAAACCCTGCAAAGACTTAGGGCTGGAAAAACATTCTTCTGAGAGAGTAACAATGAAAGATCCTGCAAGCCGGTAAGAGCTAGAAAGATCGTTAGCACCTGGTTAGGGCTAGAAAAAAAGCTTTGAAAAAGCTACATTCAGAGTATAAGACGCACCCAAATTTTCAGCCACTTTTAGGGAGGAAAAAGGTGCGTCTTATACTCCAAAAATACGGTAAACATTAAATAAACACTATATTTAAATTGCCCTTAAAGTGTACAGTTCTAATTAAGATATCTAACTATTAAAGTGAACTTGAAGAGCATTTTGAGAATGGTTTTTACATTAATTATCCATCTTATATTTAACTATTTTGCTGATAAGAGTGTTCTACTTTTGTCAAAGACTTTGCTGAAATATGATAGATTATTATACCGCTTGGCTATAATGTGCCAAGAAAGTTATTTTAAAAAGGAAATAAAATTATTCTTATAAGACTTGTTCCTTTCAACTACCAGCAGACTTCTATTAATTGCTGCGTTCTTTTTAAGGTGCTTACAGATGAACCCTTCATTACATGTTCTTGGATTTTCTCAAGTATTAATGTTAGACCAAATGATGTGCCCAGCATATAAGGGAGGGAAGGGAGGGAGGAAAGGATTGTCTGGCCATCCCCAATAATTCCAATGTAGAATCCAAAAAATTCAGCATGAGCAGTTTGCCTCTGATCATATTTATTTGTTTCATTCACTCCTCTCTCAAAGTTTCACCTACTGTATTAGTTTCCTGAGATACATTGAATGCATTATAGAGACCATTCAATGTGAGAACAATTAATATTCTTTATTAATACTCTATTTCCTGAAGTTCAAATCATAATTATGCATCTATAGAGGCAGAAACAGACAGACAGACAGACAGACAGATACGGGCAGATAATCTATACTGGATGCTATTCATTTGGGAATACTTATTTAGTTTATATAATTGATAGTGATTATTTCACTTGGAGAGATTTTTTTTAAAGTAAGGAACCCATGATTTTGTTTAATAGGAAAATAATTGGAAGCATATTTGGTCTTCAGGACAAATACTGGCATTTCAATTCCTTTTCTATATTTCTGTCTAAAATAATGGGCATAAAGATGGAGGTAATAGAAAAATGATTAAGCTGTTAAAGATGAACTGGAGCAGCACTTTCAATCAAGATAAAATTTTGGCAATTCAGATCTTGAATTGTTAAAAAGCATTGTGCTTCCTTTATTGGCATTCTAATCAATTTTTACACATACATAAAAAAAACTTTCCTATTTGGGGGGGGTCATTGAAGAGTATAATATGCATGTGCACAAGCACACACACAAAGACACAGCTGGACTAGTTAACTCAGCAAAAGAAAAAATATTTTTAAAAAGGTTCTTCTTGGTTTCAGATTTCAACCTTGTATATGCTAGGCAAAGATAGACTCTGCCTTTAGTAGCCACTCTGCAACTAAAGTGAGTTATACAAGCCATTAGGGAGCAAAGTAAGCAGTGAAGGGGTTTCCTTCTTCTACAAAGTAGCTAAGAATTGCTGAAAGTTACCCTACATTAACAAAAGTACATAATCCCAAACATGCTATTCCAGATGCATAGGAATATTCAAGGTAACTGACAACCCTAACCCTAACCCACCCTGCAGCAGAGGCGTCTATAGAAATACAGAATGGAGAAGTGCAACATACATCTCTGTTTTTATTTATTTAGGAAGAAATGGCCAACTCATTAATATTTATTTAAGGGTATGCAAGAATTTACATTTATGGGTTAAAATCTAAAACATCTTAAATATATCTATTCTGATGAAAAGAAGGACCAGGGGAGACATGATAGCAGTGTTCCAATATCTCAGGGGCTGCCACAAAGAAGAGGGAGTCAAGCTATTCTCCAAAGCATCTGAGGGCAGGACAAGAAGCAATGAGTGGAAACTAATCAAGGAGAGAAGCAACTTAGAACTAAGGAGAAATTTCCTGACAGTTAGAACCAGTGTTGGGTTCCTACCGGTGCGGTCCACTCTATAGCACCAGTAGCGGCCCGCTGGTGACATCACAGTACCGGTGTGGTCAATTGCCGGTGCCTGGGCACCGCGATTTTTTAAAAAAATATTTTTTTTAAAAAATATTTTTTTTAAAAAAATTCTTCTGTGCATGCCCAGAAGCCGAGCTTCCAGCACTGCGCATGCGCTGCCTTCCTACCCCGCAGTGAGTCCAAGCAGGGGAGGATGGCTGAAGGAGCGCGTGAGACACTGAAAGAACGGGTGGCAGGAGCTATCTCCATTCCCCTCCCTTCAGCAGTCCGAGAAGCCACGAATGCACGGTGATGATCCTAGGCATTTTCGCACATTTGAGGCTTCTTGAGCTGCTGAGGGGAGGGGGAACGGGCGGCAGGAGCCTAGGATCATCGAATGGGGAGAAGCAGTCAGGCCGGACGGAGCCTCCTAGAAGAACCGCTGCCGCGGTCTTGCTGCTCCTGCTGCAGGGGGCTGCGTTGTGGGTGGGCAATGCCCCCTGCTTCTCCGGCCGCTGCCAAGCTCCTAAGGCCCACACCCACCTGGTCACATGGCTGGCAAGCCACACCCACAAAATAAGCCATGCCCACAGAGTGGTAGTAAAAAACCTAGGAACCCGCCCCTGGTTAGAACAATTAATCCATGGAACAGCTTGCCTCCAGAAGTTGTAAATGCTCCAACACTGGAAGTTTTTAAGAAGAGATTAGATAACCATTTGTCTGAAGTGGTGTAGGGTTTCCTGCCTAAGCAGGGAGTTGGACTAGAAGACCTCCAAGGTCCCTTCCAACTCTGTTATTCTATTCTTTTTTCCCTCCTATCCTCCATAATCTCCTTAATTAGAAAGAAAGAGAAACAGAGAGAAACAAACAGGTCTCTGTGGAACAGAGCTACAGAAAACAGAACAGAAAACAGCTAACCATTTAAAGAAAGAAACTATAGTTGTTCCCATGAGGGTCTTTTTCAAGAAGTAGTGAGAATTGCATCACCTTCTCAGCATGAGGGGAGATGATGGTGGAGCAAGGGAGGGCGGAGAACTTCCTAAAGCAGTATAAGACACCAGGAAGCAAAGGTATCTAAAGTAATCTCACAAGAACTGATAAAGAAGATTCACACTCTCAGCTCAGGTATGATGGGATCACGATCCATGCCACAATTAGCCAATAGGAGTAATAGTTTCAGGGGGATTTCCTGTTTATATGATATTATATTTTACTTCAGTGTATTCAAAATCAAGGTAAATTAATTCTCGCTGCATTGGGGTGGAGTGAGTAGAAAGAACCCTTTATCAATTCTGATTAAGGGATTCCTAGACTTCTAACCTATGTCCTGTTCTGATGGCACCACAGAAAGGGACTGAAGAATTCAGACAGCTCACCAGAAAAGAGAGAAAAATAATAAAGTTTCCAAATTATGGGGTGAGTGGATTGTTTACTCCAGAACTTTAGAAGAAATGAAGTGACCTATAGGATGTGGTTTGTTGGAGGAAGTGGAACCCATCAGACAAAAGTGTATTAACTTTTCCCCTATTCAGTTGCATGCATATTAATATTGTGAATCCTTGGGTGAATAATATTGAGATCCATTTCAAGACTTGTTATTAGACAGAGACAATGGAGGTCAACTGAATTGATCATCTACATCAGGAGCTGGATGAGGAAAGTGCAACTATACATTAATCTTTAGTTTTAGGGTTTAACCATGTCCTCCTTGCCCTAACAAGTTAGCATTTAACAATTCCATGAAAGAGTTCTTGTCTACATTTGTCAATGATACCCAGCATTCTTCTTTAAAATAATGGAAATTGCAATCCTTCAGAAATAGAGTACTTTCCTTCAGAAATGCAGTAATAGATTTGGGGGTGGGTCAGTTTTGGCTACCCATAAGGAACCTTAAATCTGAATATATGTTTTTCTAGGATAACCATGACGGTTTCAAAGAATGGTCTGAAAATTCGATTACATTAGTTTTACGGACAGTTAGGGAATGGGATATTAGCATAGTAATGCTAGTAGCCATCTATCCATAAGTATCAATAGATAGAGTACTTTACATATGCAAGCCAGTATAATGGAAAAATATATATTGGAACCTATAACAGGAGGTTGGTGGAGCAATGAATGCATCTTGGTTGCAAATAGATCATTGTTTGATGAATTCTTCTTTTCACTACATTTTTTATGCCAATAGGTACAATGGCTCTTCACCACAATACCACCAAGGTGACTGAGTTTATTCTCCTGGGCTTCACGTCTCAACGAAAACTTCAGCTCCTTCTCTTCAGCTTCTTCTTGCCCATCTACCTCCTTAGTGTGGCAGGGAATCTGGGTCTAGCCATTCTTATCCGAGCTGACCGTGCCTTGCACACACCCATGTACTACTTTCTAAGCCACCTGGCCCTGATGGACCTGTGCTCCTGCTGCACTGTAGCCCCCAAAATGCTCTTGGGGCTCTTGAAAGGTTGTGACACCATTCCCATCCCAGCCTGTGCCCTTCAGATGTTCTCCTTTGCAGCTGCTTCAGATGCTGAATGTTGTCTCTTGGCAGCTATGGCCTATGATCGGTGCATGGCCATCTGCCGCCCATTGCACTATGCAACTGTTATGCCACCGCATCTCTGCTGCCTCCTGGTGGCTGCTTCCTATGTGGTAGGGATGACCTCTGGAGCGATCCATTCCAGCATGGCCTTCCGCCTGCCCTTCTGCAGGGCAAATACTTTGGACCATTTCTTCTGTGATATCCCCCCAGTTCTGGCTTTGGCTTGTGCAGACACACATATTAACCAGCTCTTGCTCTTTGTAGTCTGCGGAACTATCCAAAGCGTCACTCTGATGGCAATTATAAGTTCATATGCAATTATCCTCTGGACTGTAGGACGAACAGGATCATTTCGAGCCATGTCCACCTGTGGATCTCACCTTACAGTTGTGGGGGTTCTTTATGGTACCCTCATTTTCATGTACTTACGGCCTGATGGCACATATGCTCCACAAACAGACAAGATGACTTCTGTCTTCTACACAGTGGCCATACCTACCCTCAACCCTGCCATATACAGTCTTCGTAACACCGAGGTCAAGCAGGCAGTCAAGAAGAGGCTCAGTAGTGGAAGGCATCAAGTTTAAAAGAGTGGAAGTATGATAGGAGGGAACAGCCCTTCCTAACTCATTGTGGGAAGCCCCTCCCACCCAGAAGAATGAACATTTTGGGAAATATTAAAAAGGCAGACTATTATATTTCCCCTAAAGGAGAAATGAAAAAAATCTTAAGGGAGGCAGAAACCAGCCCCAGTTTCCCTGCCCCAAGCAGAAACTGAGGAGGCCAGAATTTAGAAATGCAGATTTGGTAATCCATTCAGAAAGACTGGGTCAAGACAGAAACTCAGATAAGCAACAAACAAAAGGTTGACAAAATTACCGGTAGGTCAGACAAGCACCTGGGATTTGCATTTCCCCTTTTGCCTATAGAGCCAGCCATGACCCCCATAGGAATCTGACAACAGCCAATAGAATATTAAAGGACATGTTCTTGCACAGGAACAGGAAGCTGAACTACAAAGCCCCAAAAAGGTATAAAACCCACCAACTCTCAACTCCATTTTGTCAGCTGCCCAGAATCACATGTGGTTGGTGGTTCTACTTCATCAGTAAAGAGAACCTTTCTTGCCAATCAGCCTCCAGCCTCCATTTTGTTTCCAGTGCCTTTCTCCTGGATTGGAACTGGACTTGGATATTTCTTCCAACATCATTATAATATCTTCCTGAACCTGGTGTCTTCCAGCTGTTTTGGACTCCCTATCTGGAAACTGAAAGCCTGAGAATTATAGGAACTGAAAACCAACACATTTGGAGGTTGTAAAAAACTACGGTAGTGTGCAATATATCTAAGTGAATGTTCTGTTGAAACATCAAGACCTACTTCTGATGGGACATGCATATTACTCCCAACTTTCTGGGAAGATGTTTGCACAGCAATTATGATGACATCTGTGCACAAATGAGGGAAGATAAAGCCTCACTACAATCAGGCATCAATAAAATCAGACAACACAATGGGGGAAAAAAAGCAAAGTTCTGAAGCAAAACAATAATGTTAGATCCTTTTAAAATCAAATCAGCTAGTAGTCTTACTAGTTCATTACTACACATTTATGCAGGATGGCTTTAAAGCACCAAAATATGAGAACTTGGTTATGTTAGCATTTTGATATAACAACACAGAAGCAAGGAAGAATCAAAAGTCATATTGGCAGCCTCCTGAAGAAATGGTGGTGGCTTTACTTTTTAATGAGGGAGTGAATTAATAATTGCATTAAAAATGTTTAACATTGGGGGGAAAACAAGACTCCATTTATCAATCAATTCAAGATTATCTATTATTTCAAGGAATATTTTTGGTAGTTTCTCTTGCATCATTTTTATCCCATTTGCTGATGTTCTATTTGGTAAGAAGATTACTGCTTTCAGATCTCCCATTAGGCACTAATTTTCATATGAGAGCTCTATTAACTTTCCCATAAATGCATTAAAAATGCAGATATATTTTCATTTGGAACATAAATCCCCACTTAAAGGATTTTATTTCATTATAATTAATCTCCACTCTCAAATATCTGCCTTAAGTTTTTAAATTGTTGTTTTTTAACGTTTTTAAATGTTTTTAATAATTATTGTTTTTAAAGTTTTTTCTATATTTATTGTTTGCATGTAGATTTCTTATTGTTGTGAGCCGCCCAGAGTCTCTGTGGAGTGGGCGGCATACAAGTGCGAATAATAAACAAACAAACAAACAAACAAACAAACAAACAAACAAACAAACAAACAAATAAATAAATAAATAAATAATTACCAGATAAAATTATTTGCAGTTGCAATTGTGGATTTATGTACAAAAAAATTTACTTCAGCCTCCTTAAGAAAAAACTAAAATCCTCTCTCAAGTTTTTATTAAACAAATATTTTTTCTTTCTTATAAATGTTTTGTAAACAAACTACATCCAACTTTAATTTCTTCAAATAATGAAATAACTTCTTTCTTTTCTTGAGGGTACTCGCCCCATTTATATTCCACGTTAGCCATTTAAATTCCATTTTTATAAATTTCAAAAAGTTTATATCAGTAGTACCTAATGTAGTGGTATCTTCCTCATTTTCTTGTAATTGCATAGCTTCCACTGTTTGTGTCTTTGGTATCTCCTTCAATTCAACCTTAGATGTAGTTATTTCTTATATATAGTACAACTCCACCTCTTCTTTTATTTGGTCTATTTCTTTTAAATAATTTAAATCCCTCTAGCTGTATATTCCATTTGTCAGTTTCATCCCACCAAGTTTCCATAATGGCAACAATATCATATCTGACCTCATTTACTTGAATTTCTAATTCACCCTGTTTATTCCTCATACTCTGTACATTGGTGTATAGACATTTGAGTTCATTTTGATTGTCCCTGTGCTTACTGTCTACATAACCTGTGTTGTGTCTGACTTCCCCTACTTTCTTGATAGTGCACTTGGTATGGCACTCACTATTAAATTCTTGGTTTTGCCTGACAGCAAGGTTGATAATCTTACTCGCACAAACATCTATGTTACATGCACTGATAACCCTATTAATTTTAGATTGCTGGGGACAGAAATGTTCTGTATCAATTAATTCTCTGTCCCCACTGTTCAGTTTAAATGTTTATCCAGAAAATCTGTGAATTTAATGCCAAGTAACAGTCCCTTTCTTTGATGGATGCAAACCATCTCTTTTGCACAGTTTTTCATTGGACCAGCTGCAGACATCATGACTAATAAAACCAAAGCCTTCCCTTTTACAGCACTCCTTTAGCCACCCATTAAACTCCGCTACATGCTGGCCTTTCCCTTTTTGTTCTTTATATACTGGTAAAACCTCTGAAAAGATAAGCCTACAACCTATACTACTAAGTTCATACCCCAAGCTCTGGAAGTCATTCTGCACAGAAAGTACATCTTTTTGGGACAGATCATTTGTGCCAAGATGTATAATAGCATCAACATCATAGTCCTTACTGGCATTTTTCACTATCTTAGGAATACGCCTCTTGTCTCTGCTGGCAGTAGCACCTGGCAGACACCTGACCTCTTTCAAAACCTCAATATCCTTTCCTAAATTTACATCCCTTACAATTGAATCACCAACCAGAAGGTGGCTTCTCTTTTTGGATACCTTGCTCTTCTTGTGTAACTGATGTGTAATACCTGATTCACATTTTCCCCTTTCCAAAGTAAGTTCTTCATCTCGGACCACGATCCCCTGCTTATTTGAGTTATCATTATCACAACTATCTTGACATGTCACTTTAGTGTTCCTATTAAGGTCAGCAAGAGCACTGTATCTATTATGCTGGGACACAGCAAAAGCTTGGTGTTTATGGTTCACAGCTTTCACCCTGCCAGATCCCATGGTTGTCCATACTGCTCTTCTCCTGCAGGGTCTTTGTGGTAGAGGGGATTGATAGCACGGCAGCTCAATAAAGTGGAATGGCTGAATTGGGCACCTAATTTCTGCTTGGAGAGCACAGATTAGAGATTCTAGATCAGTGATGGCGAACCTTTTTAGGTTTGCGTGCCAAAAAAGGGGGGGTGCGCGCACTAGCGCGCGCCCGCATACCCACACCCATTCCCTCCCCCCCACGCATGTGCACAACACCCCCCATGCTGCCCCCTGCGCATGCGCGCACACCCCCACCCCCGCGCAAAGGCCTTACCGGAGCCTGGGACGGTAAAAAATGACGAAACGGGCAAACCGGAAGTTCGGAAAAATGCACTTCCGGTTTGTCCGGTTTGTCGTTTTTTGCATTCCGGGGCTTCAGGGAGCTTCCCTGAACCCTCCGGAGTGCAAAAAACAGCTCACCGGCAAACCGGAAGTGCGTTTTTCCGCACTTCCGGTTTGTCCGTTTTGTAGTTTTTTGCATTCTGGGGCTTCAGGGAGCTTCCCTGAACCCTCCGGAGTGCAAAAAACAGCTCACCGGCAAACCGGAAGTGCGTTTTTTCCGCACTTCTGGTTTGCCGGTGGGCAACGCTCGCGTGCCCTCCGCTATGGCTCCGCGTGCCACCTGTGGCACGCGTGCCATAGGTTCGCCACCACGGTTCTAGATAGATAATCTGTCCATGTAGACCAGTAATTTGTTTACAAAGTGGACAGTATCCAAATTTGAAAAGAGTACTGTGAAAGACAGCTGCAAAACAAGTATTACATTGAACTAAGCCATTTTTCATTTTGAAATAAAATAAAATCACAATCTCAAGCACACTAACCCTGAATGCATTATTGCTATTTTTTTTGTTTAAATGGTGCGTGGGCTGCTCCCTTTGTCCTCTGTACAGTTTCATTCTACCCTTGTCTCCCTCTCACAGCCAGCAGCTCCTCCTACCAGCCTCTGGGAAGTTAAGATGCAATGGAGGCAGTTTCAGTTTTATTGTTGAATGATGATGATGAGGATTATCAGAGATGACTTAAATAAAAAGGTGTATGAAAAAAATTCTTCTAATTTTGATAGGGACCCCCCCCTTCTTATTGTTATAAATCCCCAAGATGGCTCTTTATATTGACATCAAAATTATAGTTGAAAGTGTAGGATGTTAGTACCCACCCCCTCCTAGAAAAATGAAATATCCTAGGAAATATTGAAAAAGGAAAGAATATGTTTCATTGAATGAGGAAAGGAGGAACCTGGTTTAAATACAAAGCAGCTTCCTGCAGCTCCCTGCCCCCACCCTTTGCCAATGGGCCATTAAGGACTGGGCCCAGCTCACACATTCCTCCCACCTAGCCTGGAGGTCTTCTACATAACAAAGAACCATAATAGGATTTGCCCAAGGCCCTTTCATTCAGCCAAACCTGGGACAGACAAAAGCCTATAGAGTTGCCACTGCATGGCCTTCTGGGAGCCTGACCACCAATCAGTGCATTATATACACAGGAACAGGAAACTAAGAGGTGGGACCCAACAGAGAGTATAAAACAAGGAACTCAGCATCTCTTCTCCCCTTTTCTCTTCACCCACATCTGGAAGCATGTAATCTACCTTTTCTGTACAGGGACCTATGCCATGTGCTCCTCTTCACCATATTAAACCTTCTTTCCAAGCAACTTCCATGAATCCAGTGTCTTTTTCCCACTTGGAACTGAACCCAGAAGGATATTCCTTACAATAAAAGGAAGAAACTATGACAACAAAGGTTTTTAATAATAAAATAAAAGTGTCATCCATCATGGTACGTCTTCTCAGCTGCTTGCTTTATCAAAACACAATCTCTATAATTCCTATCAAGCATGGTGAACCTTTCCCAAGACAGTATAAGGATTAGGGTTAGTATTAGTGGTGTAGGGTTTCCTGCCTAAGCAGGGGGTTGGACGAAGACCTCCAAAGTCCCTTCCAAGTCTGTTATTATTATTATTATTGGCTGTGGGCTAAAAGTAGAACCTACGTCTTTATTAAGATTCTTTATTAGACTTTATTAGAAGTTTCTAACTTTATTAGAAGTTCATGCCAAGATGTGAGAATTGCTTCTCCTGTCTGCATTTTCCTCTTCTAAATTAAGAGAGTTGAGGTCCCTGACCTGGAATTTAATAGCAGTCTTCCACTCTCTCATTTCAGCAAGAGTAGATGAATGGATAAGGAGAAGGTCAGGGCAAGGATATGGAGAGAAAACCCTTTTATGCAGTTTTAAGAATCAACACCAACTTGATGGCACATGATGAAGCACCTACATCAAGATCTCCAGTAAGCTCAAAATGAACTTAGGAAAGTTATTTACCTATGTCATCCCCAAGAGGAATTTTAGGCCATTCAAATCATGTCATATTTTAATGACATTTGCTACATTTGCCTCCATTTTAAAAGGTACATACATAGTCATTTGCATAAAGCAATTATTGCGTTTTCTCAAGAAAACTAAGTATTATAATATGCACCCATTAAACAAACAAACAAACAAAACTCCAGGAAGAAACTAGCACAGAAAAAGAAAAATGGTAATTAAAAAAAAGATTTCTGCCAGGTTTAAAGCCAGCAACACATAGTAGCCACTCTGTTTTTCATTACTGCTAGTAAAAAGTTCATACGAGCTATAATTAGAGAATGCAAAGTAAGCAGTGACTCAGTTGAAGGGATTTCTTTCTTTATGAGCCGAGGTGGTGCAGTGGTTAAAAGCAGCACTGCAACCTTCAGTTGATTGCTAGTTCAGCAGTTCAGCTGTTCAAATCTCACCAGGCTCAAGGTTGACTCAGCCTTCCATCCTTCCGAGGTGGGTAAAATGAGGACCCAGATTGTTGGGGGCAATATGCTGAACTCTGTAAACCGCTTAGAGAGGGCTGTAAAGCACTATGAAGCGGTATATAAGTCTAAGTGCTATTGCTATTGCTATTACCAAGCAGCCAAAAAATGGCTGAAGTTAGCTTGTCACAAAGAGAAGCATACAATCTCAAATGTGCTAAAATATAGGAATATTCAAAGTGATGAAACATGGAAATTATACATTAGAAATGGAGCATGAAAAATTTGTACCGAGGATGGCAATGAGTGGGGGAGTATAACAGAAAGTGACATCAACCATTTCTGCCCTCCAGAAACAGTTGCCTAACCATTTGTGGCAACAGGGCAACCAAGAATCGTGAATACTCTTAAGTTCTGGGAAGAGCTAAAGTCTCCAAATAATTATACGCATCAAATTGCCCATCCTGAGGTAGAGGCTTGTGTAGCAATACAAAATGGAGAACGTCACCAACATCCATCTTTGTTTCTATTAATTTAATCAGATATGGCAAACTCATTAGTGCGTATTTAAAAGCATGCAAGATTTCTCACTTGTAGGTCTAAAATCTAAATATGAGAGAGAGAGAGAGAGAGAGAGAGAGAGAGAGAGAGAGAGAGAGAGAGAGAGAGAGAGAGAGAGAGAGAGAGGGCAATAACAAGTCTCTTGGAAGTAGAAACACCTAACCATTTAAAGAAACACATGATAGTTGCCCCATGAGGATTTTCTTCAAGAAGTAGTGAAAATTACATCATCTTCTCAGCCCGAGGGGAGAGGATGGTGGAGGAAGGGAAGGTAGCGAACTTCATAACGCAGTATAAAAAACCAGGAAGCAAGGGCATCTAAAGCTATCGCACAAGAACTGATAAAGGAGATTCATACTCTCAGCTCAGGTATGATGGGTCATGATCTATGCCACAATTAGCCAATAGGAGACTTTCTGTTTACATAATATTGTATTTTACTTCAGTGTATTCAAAATCAAGGTAAGTCAGTTCTTGCTGCATTGGGGTGGGGTGGGGTGAGTAGAAAGAACCAGAGGTGGTATTCAGCTGGTTCGGACCGGTTCGGGCCCGCCCACCTGCCCCGGGGCTATGCCGTCCTATTTAGGCACGTTTTGAAGCCACACACATGCATGCAAGCCACGTATGCGAGCAAAGGGGATGCGCGGAAGGCCGTGAGCATGCGTGGAAGGCTGAAACGTGACTGAAATGAGTGTGCGTGTGTGCCCGTTCACATTTGTGAACCGGTAGAATATCACCTCTGGAAAGAACCCTTTATCTATTCTGATTAAGGGACTCCTAGACTTCCAACCTATGTCCTGTTCTGATGGCACCACAGAAAGGGACTGAAGAATTCAGACAGCTCACCAGAAAAGAGAGAAAAATATTAAAGTTTCCAAATTATGGGGTGAGTGGATTGTTTAATCCAGAACTTTAGAAGAAATGAAGTGACCTATAGGATGTGGTTTGTTGGAGGAAGTGGAACCCATCAGACGAAAGTGTATTAACTTCTCGCCCATTCAGTTGCATGCATATTAATATCTAAAGACATGCTCGTTGGAGAAATGTTCACTGCAGCAGCTTTGTGAATCCTTGGGTGAATAGTATTGAGATCCATTTAGCAGAATAGCAGAGTTTGAAGGGACCTTGGAGGAGTCCAATCCCCTGCTCAAGCAGGAAATCCTACACCACTTCAGACAAATGGTTATCCAATCTCTTCTTAAAAGTCTCCAGTGTTGGAGTATCACAACTTCTGGAAGGCAAGTCATTCCAGTGATTAATTGCTCTGTCAGGAGTTTTCTCCTTGACGCTACCGGGCGTCAAGTACGCTTTCTTCTCTCCTTGATTAGTTTCCATCCATTGCATCTTGTCCTGCCTTCAGGTGTTTTGGAGAATAGGTTGACTCCCTCTTCTTTGTGTCAGAGGACCCTTAGGGCTTGTTATTAGACAGAGGCAATGTATGTCAGCTGAATTGATCATCTTCATTAGGAGCTAGATCAGGAAAGTGCAACTACACCATCAATCAATTTTTATTGATTGACCTGCATTACAAAGAAAAGCATTAAACACAATAATAATTAAAAATAAAAATAAATGGCGGACAATATATTAACGATTGGCAGTGGATTATCAGTGGGCAGTTAGAGCCTGCCTAATTTTGCATACAGCATAATAGGATTTGACCACTACTTCATACTGATCTGATAACAGTAGTTGTATGTAGAGGAGATCAGTGTTTTCCAGATGTTGTATTACATAAGGTGTTATAAATTGAGTCTGTGAGCCCTTACGGAAGATGCAGTATACCAGGACATGAGCTCTAGTTTCAATGGCCCCATCCACAGGGGCCGAGTTTTAGTTCATATGATTTTTTTTTTGTATCAGCCCTCTAAAACTGCTATGGGAAGTGCATTGCAGTGTGCTAAGGTTAATGCCCTTCACATTTTGGGGACAGTTATTCAATATAAATATCTCGCTGCTTTAAAAGGCAGAGTATGACTGCTCAAAAAAGCATTCTTGGGAAGAGCAGCCCAATGTTGTTGGATTTCCAGATCTTTAGTACGTTGTTTAAGTGTACTAAGTGCACACTCATACCCCATCATTAAATGCACTTCACTGGAGAGACCAAGATACTGGAGTCCTGAACCATACTGTCTTCTATAAGGAGGGAAATCAAAGCTGTAGGGGAAAAGAGTAGTTATAACCAATGTACAAAAATGTAAATCCATGCACCTGTTTCTATTTTGGCTAGTCCTGCCTCCGGCCATAGTACTACATTTGGGATGTAGGGGGCTACCTGAAATATAGCTCTTAGGAATTTGGATTGCACTCTTTCCAGAGGAGTAAAAGTAAATGAGGAGTAAGGTCCCAGCTGAGCACCAAAGATTAGTTATACATGAGCCTTAGCTGAATATAACTTTAGTGGTGCTGGAATATACTATGTTCCTCTGGAAAAATAAAAAGATTGAATTGCTACTGCAATAACATAGTTTTGAAGTGCACTGTGTTTAGTGAAGCTATGGAAAACCATGCCCAAATGTTGCAGGGGTGGCCAAACTATGGTTCTTTGAGGACCTGTGGACTTCAACTCCCAGAATTCCTGAACAAGCCATGCATGCATGACTGGCTCAGGAATTCTGGGAGTTAAAGTCCACAGGTCCTCAAAGAACCATAGTTTGGCCACGCCTAAATGATTTGACTTGCTCGATTTCTGGCCAATTAACTTCCAGATAATTGACAGAGCAATCAACTAATGGAACAGCTTGCCTTCAGAAGTTGTGGGAGCTTCATCACTGGAAGCTTTCAAGAAGAGACTGGACTGCCATCTGTCAGAAATGGTGTAGGATCTGCTTGGGCGGGGGGGGGGGTTGGACTAGATGACCAACTAGTCATCTACCAACTCTGTTAATCTAGATCACAATCTTAGTTTTACTATAACTGATTTCAGAACTCTTCAGAGCAATAACTAGCCAGAGCATTCAAGCCTTATCAAAGTCCAATTTGTGTTTGGGATAAAGGTACTATATCATCAGCATACAACAGGGATACAATATGCTACTAGCTAATTTGGGGAGAATTGTCCTCTAACTGTTTTAATTAGGTCACTAGTGGATTTACAAAGAGATTAAACAGCATAGGGGCTAGAATGCATTCTTGCTTTACTCCTCTATACGCTTACTCCTTGGTAATGGTCTTGTGTACTGCATTGAACTTTGATTCTAGAGTTCTTATAAATATTGTTCATAAGCAATAATAGCGTCTGTCAATGGTTGTATGTAGAAGCATAGACCAGAGCCTTTCTCTGGGAACTAAATTAAATGCAGATCTGAAATCAATAAATGCAGTATATAATGGTGAACCTGGTTTGAACATGTATTTTTGACCAGATGTTGAAGAATAGCAATAGCACTTAGCACTTAAACTTATATACTGCTTTATAGTGCTTTTACAGCCCTCTCTAAGCAGTTTACAGAGTCAACATATTGCCCCCAACAATCTGGGTCCTCATTTTATCCACCTTGGAAGGATGGAAGCCTGAGTCAACCTTGAGCCTGGTGACATTCAAACTGCCAAATTGCAGGCAGCCAGCAGTCAGCAGAAATAGCCTGTAGTACTGCATTTTAACCACTGTGCCACGGCAGCTCTAATAAGGGTGTGTCCATTAATAAAGTATCTAGACTGAAGCCCACTTACTCATCTGCCAGTATATGCTCTAAGTCAATCTAATTATACAACTAATTTGTTGTATAAATTTCTAGCATAGAGCTTTCTTATTACACTTAAGAAGCTGATAAGCCAATAGTTAGCGGGCAGGTTTCGGATGCTCTTTTTGCAAATAGGCACAATAAGGGCTAAACCCAATCCTCTGGAATTTGCACAGTGGAATCATTATAAGTAAAGAGGCAAGAATGGGGGTCCACCATTCCAGATTATTTTGTAGGCATGACAATGGATGTCAACTAAATTGATCGTCTACATCAGGAGTTGGATAGGAAAAATGCAATTACACAGTAATGTTCAGTTTTAGGGTTTAATCATATCCTCCTTGCCCTAACAGCTAGTATTTAACAATTCCATGAAAAAGCGCTTGTCTACAGTTGTCAGTGATACCCAACATTTTTCTTCAAAAGGAAAGGATGGAAAGCTCAGTCAACCTTGAACCGGTCAGGATCGAATTCCTGGCAGTGAACAGAGTCAGCTTGCAATACTGCATTCTAACCACTGCACCACCACTGCTCTTATCTTGGTTGATAAAAGAACATTGTTTGATGGAGTCCTTTTTAAAAAGAAAAAAAAAACACTTCTCTAGCTTGAACAGCTATTATATTATTTCATTCACATTTGTGCTATCACTTCTTTTCATATTGATCATTGGTTTCTGCATTTAGTCCAAGGCTGGAAAGCTTGAGGTGATATATGCATAACCTCTGCCTTAAAAAGAAGTGAAATTGCTATCCTAGTGCCAGAGGGGTAATTGAAAATTTGTTCCATTCCTGTTGTGTCCTTTACACAGAAAGGAAAAAGAGCACTATCCAATCCAATGCTCTCGAATAGCTCTGAAACAGTGGTGGATCCTCACTAGGTGAGGGAAAGTAGGTTCAAACAATACCTTGACAAAAGGAGAACTAAGTCAATTTTTTTGTGGAACAAGGAGAGGAAGGGTATGATATGATTTTTCATTCCAACAGGTACAATGGCTCTTCACCACAATACCACCAAGGTGACCGAGTTTATTCTCCTGGGCTTCACTTCTGAACGAAACCTTCAGCTCCTTCTTCTCAGTTTCTTCTTGCCCATCTACCTCCTTAGTGTGGCAGGGAATCTGGGTCTAGCCATTCTTATCCGAGCTGACCGTGCCTTGCACACACCCATGTACTACTTTATAAGCCACCTGGCCCTGATGGACCTGTGCTCCTGCTGCACTGTAGCCCCCAAAATGCTCTTGGGGCTCTTGAAAGGTTATGACACCATTCCCATCCCAGCCTGTGCCCTTCAGATGTTCATATTTGCAGCTGTCTCAGATGCTGAATGTTGTCTCTTGGCAGTCATGGCCTATGATCGGTACGTGGCCATCTGCCGCCCATTGCACTATGGAACTGCCATGCCCCCACATCTCTGTCATCTCCTAGTAATTGTTTCTTATGCAGCAGGGATGGCCTCTGGAGCAATCCATTCCAGCATGGCCTTCCGCCTGCCCTTCTGCAGGGCAAATACTTTGGACCATTTCTTCTGTGATATCCCTCTAGTTCTGGCCTTGGCTTGTGCAGACACACAAATTAACCAGCTCTTACTCTTAGTAGTGTGTGGAACTATCCAGAGCATCACCCTGTTGACCATTATAGCTTCCTATGGAATTATCCTCTGGACTGTAGGACGAACAGGATCATTTCGAGCTATGTCCACCTGTGGATCTCACCTTACAGTTGTGGGGGTGCTTTATGGTACCCTTCTTTTCATGTACCTACGGCCTGATGATACCTATGCTCCACAAACAGACAAGATGACTTCTGTCTTCTACACAGTAGCCATACCTACCCTCAACCCTGCCATATACAGTCTTCGTAACACCGAGGTCAAGCAGGCAGTCAAGAAGAGGCTCAGCAAGATATGTCATCAAACATAAAAACAATACAAATATAGAGGGAGGAAAGAAGCCTTCCCAACAGTTTATAATACCCTTCCTAGCCTAGTGTACTCCATGGACTCCATGGTTGCAAACTGTAGATCTGAAGATTATAGGAAATGGACTCTAACACATCTAGAGGCTAATGAAGCCAATTACCAAATGTATCTAAGGGGAAGTTCTGTTGAAGCAGCAAGACCTGGATTTTTGTGGAAAAGATGGCAAACTGAAGACGGCTCCACTAAAAGCACAGCTAATGACCACCAAAGAATGATGAACCAGTGAGTAGACCATCTCTTCATAATTCTTCTCCAAAGAAGGAGAGGACTTGAGAGCACACAACAGCAGTCTCTGGCAGGCTTAGAGCGTAGAAGACAAAGGAAATCCATCTTTTTGCTCAAACTATGGTTAATGCCTTTCTGAAGGACACTAGATTTGCATATTTCCTTTTATAATCACTTTTGGAAATTGGTTTAACTACTTTTTAGCTATTAGGACAACTGTGGCTAGATGGGGGAGGAGGTTAATGACTGCCACTGTTAGCATGGTTATTTTAGAGGAGGAGGAGGAAGAGGAAGAGGAAGAGGAAGAGGAGGAGGAGGAGGAGGAGGAGGAGGAGGAAGAAGAAGAAGAAGAAGAAGAAGAAGAAGAAGAAGAAGAAGAAGAAGAAGAAGAAGAAGAAGAAGAAGAATAAGAAGAAGAAGAAGAAGGAAATGGAAAAGGAAAGGAAAAGGAAAAGGAAAAGGAAAAGGAAAAGGAAAAGGAAAAGGAAAAAAAGAAGAAAAGATGCAGAGTTTCATCTGATAAATAGTATTGATGTAGTGAAAAGAAAGTTCAGAACAGAATTCTAATTTCTTGTCATGTTTTCCATTCTATTTTACCCAATTCCTAATAGCTAAGTGTTTTATTATTTTTAACTAAAAAAGAATAAACACTTCTAAACAGGAAGGATGTGTAATCAGGGATCCCAATCTGTTTTGCAACTTTCCAGGACCCCAGTTTTGCACAATCAAAATTGCCAATGGGGGAATACTATGTTTTGCTTAATCAAAACAATATGCAGGCTAAAAGATGACAAAGTCTCTCCAAAGTCTCAGGCAGAGAACACTGCTTCCCATCACCCATTACCTGACTTTTTCGCCATGGGAAGGGGAGTTAATTAAAATATTGAAATGGATTGAACTAGTTTAAAAATGGAAGGGGGAAAGTGTTATGAATTAACTTCATAATGTTCACAATGTTCCATGTCTAGCTCAGCCTTAATTGCACAGTGTCCATTTTTCTGTATATTATACTCTATCCAATCAAAGTTTCATTTTAAAGACAAGATAAAGATTTTCACTGTCCAGTCATTTCCAACTGTAGGGGGTGGTGCTCACCTCCATTTCTTAGCTGAGGGAGCCAGCATTGTCCGAAGACACTTCCATGGTCATGTGGCCAGCATAACTATACGCCGAAGTGCATTGGTGGGAACATTGTTATTTTCCCACCGAAGTGGTACCTTTTTATCTACTCGTTTGCATACTTTCAGACTGCTGGTCTGGCAAGAACTGGGCAAGAACTGGAAACTCACTCCGTAACTTGGTGCATGGGTCTCCAACCCAGGCTGTCAGCTTTCCAGCTGACAAGCTCAGTGTCTTTAACTGCTGAGCCATTACGGTTAAATATTTTTATATTTAGATATATTTCTGTATATTATTTGCTATCCAATCACACACCAAGCTTCATTTTAGGCATCATTAAAATTATATTGAGACCTATTTAATGGTTAAGCCAGGAGATGGTGAGTTCTTGTCCCGCCTTAGGCATAAACTAGAGCCGAGGTGTCGCAGTGGTTAAAAGCAGCACTGCAACCTTCAGCTGATTGCTAGTTCAGCAGTTCAGCTGTTCAAATCTCACCAGGCTCAAGGTTGACTCAGCCTTCCATCCTTCCAAGGTGGGTAAAATGAGGACCCAGATTGTTGGGGGCAATATGCTGAACTCTGTAAACCGCTTAGAGAGGGCTGTAAAGCACTATGAAGCGGTTTATAAGTCTAAGTGCTATTGCTATTGCTATGAAGCCAGCTGAGTGACTTTGAGCAAGTCACTCCTCTCAGCCTTGGGAAAAATGCAATGGCAAACCACTTCCAAAATCTTGCACTATGACCCTGAGGGAAAAGAGATCACATAACCAAAAACAGATTAGTATTTCCTTGAAAAGAATGAATATAATCATTTATTGTTAGGATGAAGTATAGAAGTTTATTCTTTTGCTCAATTAATACCAGAGGAGCAGAAGGGAAGTTTAGAACTGCAGAAACATGGAGGCACCAGTGTTACCAGACCTGAAAAACTATGCCTTATCTGATGTGTATGCACAATTTGGGGATTGCATATTACCGTATTTTTCGGAGTATAAGACGCACCTTTTTACCCCCAAAAGAGGGTGAAAACTTGGGTGCGTCTTATATACCAAATGTAGCCCCACCCAGCCACCCCTACTCTTTGATCTTTGCCTGCCAGCAATTTATCTCTTTGCAGCAAACAGCAGCAGAGCCTGATCAGCACAAGCCACTGATTATCTGCCTCCCGACACTCAGCTGTTTGAAGTTGCCAGCAAGCAAAGTGCTAAAATGAAAGTGAAACTAAAGCTGCACTGAGGCAAATTGCTGGAGGGAGAGGCAAAGACAGAATTTTATTTTCTTGTGCTAACCAGACTGTGCTGAAACTGGCTGTTTGTTTTTTTGCTGCAAGGAGGTAAGTGAATAACTATAAATGCCTACAGAATGTTCAAATTATTAGACTTGTTTTTAAAGACTGTTTTATTATTGTTCTAGACAACTTAACAAAATGAAGAAGCTTTTTAAAATAAACGCTTGATCTGAAGAGGCCCAGTGCTATTATATCTTATTTTAAATAGCAGAGAATACTTCCAGAAAGCCACATTAATTTTAAAGATCTTTAAAGTATAATCTGAAATGTCTTGTTTTGGTATTATTAGTATTAAGTATTAGTATTAAAATAAGGCAGCTGAGTTAAACCCTGACTTAGTCATGTTTGGAGTAGATCTATTTAAATAATTGGGAAGAGTTAGTGTGATTACATTTAAGAAAACTTTCTGGGATGAATATACTGCCATAATGTACATTTCTCCAATTCTTTGCTATTTCTATGGGTCAGACACACATGCACAGAAATACACAGCAAACAGTGTATATCATCTGTGCTGTTTGCTGTTTGGCAAATTGCTGGGAGGCAGAGGCCTTTTTTCCTTGTTTTCCTCCCCCAAAACTAAGGTGCGTCTTATACTCCGGTGTGTCTTATACTCCGAAAAATACGGTAATTATGCTTGATCATTCCCGTTCTTATATATAATCTTTAGCCTGAAGACCTCAGGATTTTTTTAGATCTTTGGTTAGAGCAGGGGTCCCCAACCTTTTGGATCTCAGAGACCACCAAATTCATAATTTTAAATCCCACGGACCCTAATTCATAATTTTAAGTCCCGCAGACCACTAATATGAATTTTTTTAAAAAAAGATAAATACATTTGTAAAATAATGATCAGAGAACTTCCATTTTATTAATATGAAATGCACCTATTTAATATAACAAAATTATAAATGCTTATTTATAACAAAATCGTAAATGCTTATTTAATCATAACAAAATCTTTAAAGGTTGCTTAATTGTAACAAAACGATTAAAGTTAGTGTAATTATTACAAAATAATTGAAACTTATTTGACGGTGGCTAGCTGATGTTGTTGGGAAAGTCAGTCCCATATTCCAGAGTTGTAGCTGTAGTCCTTTCCCTCCCCTCCCCTCTCCTCCCTTCCCCCCTTTCCTTTCCTCTTCTTCCTTTCCTTTCCTTCTTTCCTTTCCTCTTCTTCCTTTCCTTTCCTCTTCTTCCTTTCCTTTCCTCTTCTTCCTTTTCTTTCTTCTTTCTTCTTTCCTTTCCTTCTTTCCTTCCCTCTTTCCTTTCCTTTTTTCCTCCTCTCCTCTCCTCTCCTTTCCTTTCCTCTTCTTCCTTTCCTTTCCTCTTCTTCCTTTCCTTTCTTTCTTCTTTCCTTTCCTTTCCTTTCCTTTCCTTCTTTCTTTTCCTTCTCTTCTCTTTCCTTTCCTTCTTTTCTCTCCTTCTCTTTCCTTTCCTTTCCTTTCCTCTTTTTTCCTCCTCTCCTCTCCTCTCCTTCTCTTTCCTTTCCTTCTTTCCTTTCTTTTCCTTTTCCTGCACCTGGATGCATTTGAAGTGGTGCAGGAAACTTTGGCGCGGGAAACAACTTCCTCAAGAGATGAGAGTTGGCTCGGCCTGAGCAAATTCTAATTTCTCAAGGAGCCCGGCCAAAGTGCTTCTCTCAGCTGTAATGCGGCATCAGTATTTGAACTGGTGCAGGAAACTTTAGCTGGGCTCCTTGAGAGACGAGAGCTGCCCGGCCTCTGTCGCTGCACCTGCCTGGCAGCCAAGAAGTGAGAAGAGCCAACTGTGGCCCACACGCCCCAGCCGCTTTGTCCCGGGCAGAGGCACAACTCCCCTGGCTGCCCTGCCCTCCCGCCGCGCCCCAAGGAATCTCCCTCAGTTGACCTGCTCCGTTCAGCCGCTCTGTCTGCCGCTGGCAGGCCGAGACAAGGGCCACCCCGGCCGGCCTCTTCATCCTCCCACCCCGTCCTGACGGGACCTGGCCAGGGGCATCCTGAGAATGGCGGATCCAGCCCAGGGCGGGATGGAGTGGAATGCGTTTGGGAGCAGCGGGACTTTCAGACTGCAGCTGTCCCCGAGCGAAGCCGAGGGGGCCAGGAGGGCTGGTGAGCCACTGCGGAGTCCCCATTTCACCAGGGCTGCATGACAAGCGACGGGCGGGCCGGTCTTCTGCCCCCCCAGGGCATCTCTGGTCTCTGTGCTTGGGGGCTTCGCAGAGTCGTTCCTTGCACCCAACCCAGAAACGCCCCCAAGGCTTCCTCCAAGGGCCCCACGGAAAGGTTTTGTGCAGAGGTGAGCAAGGTGGGTGCCCGGCAAACTCTAGTCTCTCAAGGAGACCAGCCAAAGTTTCCCACGCCGCTTCAAATGCTGATGCCGCACTACAGCTGAGCGAAGCACTTTGGCCGGGCTCAAGAGATGAGAGTTTGCAGGCGGCCGAGCTAGCATCTGCAATGGACAGCAAACTCTGGCTGCTCCCCGGACCGGATCCTGTTTACCACTCGAGTCCCAAGTAACAGGTAATGAGGGCTGCCCTGCGCCACCGGCTGGCGCAACTATACCAAGGCAGCTTCTAGCCATCGCAACCCTGCTTTGGCCCACTTGCACAGCACTCCCACACACACATACTGCAACAGCACCATTATTTCATTTCAGCCGGCGAGGGTTGCGCTCCTTTTTGCATATTGCACTACCTGCAAAGTTGCACATTGCAAGTGCCATCTCAGGGGAGAGATTTCCAGCCCCACCACGGCCAGTCCCATGTTCCAGAGCTGTAGTTGTCACTCTCACAGGACTGACAGCCCATTGCAGCTCCTCCAACCGGGTGCACTGTCCATTGCGGATGCTAGCTCGGCCCCCTGCAAACTCATATCTCGAGGAGCGCTTGCTGAAGCGGCGTGGGAAACTTCGGCCTGGGTCTTCTAGAGATGAGAGTTTGCATGGGACCTATCTAGCAGGCGCTTTCTCTAGGGCCTCCACCTAGAGGCCTCGCAGAAGGAGAGATGTAGGCCCGAAAGGTGGCTGAACCTTCCTCCCCCAGGCAGCCGTTCGGCTGAGCGCAGCAAATTCTTGGTCTTACCTTCCTGTTCCAGATTGTGTGGCTCACACCACTATACTCAAGGTGAGGTTTGCACTCGGCCTTAAGAGTGGGGGCTGGCGTGGGGGCTAGGTGATGTTGGGCAGTGCAGCCTTGTGTTCCCGCGCACGGACTGGATTAATTGCTCTTGGGCGTATCTGGCCCAGGGGCCAAGATTTCTCCATGGACCACCAAAATTTTCTCACGGACCACCAGTGGTCCGCGCACCACCAGTTGGTGACCTGTGGGTTAGAGGACCAGTGCACCTGAATACAGGAACTTTTGTATCTATCTCCAGAGGAAATGCTGGCTGGAGAATTCTGGGAATTGAAGTCCACATTATTTTAAAGTTGCTACGTTTGAGAAACACTGAATTAAATAAAGGTTCCCCCACTAGCCCCTTCCTCTTCTTTATTACCATTAGCAAAGAAAATACTGTATGTCCAAACAAAAGGCAGAAGTTAAACTTATGGCTCAAGAACAAAAATTGAAACTATGTGTTATAGTGGTGTACATAATCATTCAACCCCAAAATAATGGATATATACAGCAGAATGGGCTTGCGTCAGGTTATCACAACAATAAGAACAACTTCCCAACATCGACATAGAATTTAGCAGAAGGAGAAAAGCAATAACTGCATCTTGCATTGGGATTCAATGTCATGGGAAAAATGGTCAAGTAAGCAGCAATTTTCATTGTCAAAAAAATATAGAGATTAATTTTAAAATATGTACCAAATTGACACCTTAAGATGAAAAAAAAACCTAAATTTGCCCTGGCTAGGAAAAATTGAAACCATCCAGATGAATTATTTTACCAAGACTTTATTTTCTATCTCAAATGATTCCAATATATATTGAAAACAAGGTACAAAATAAGGGGCCAAACAAGTAGGTAATAAACTGTATATGATTCTATAAAAGACCAAGGATTCAATTCAGTATCCTATAGGATTCAAAATAGTGAAGTGGATTGGCAGTTTTGAACATTAAATTATATCCCTGGCTGTCTGCAACATTGACATGAGCCAAGAATACCGTGTTGACTCTTCCCTCTTCCCTGTGCACAAATAATGATCCCGACACTTTTGATCCCAAAGAGAAGCTTGACCAATTTTATTTGTTATTGTGCTTACACTGTGAAGTGTGTAACTCTGACTCCTTCTTTTAGTAAAAAGGGGAACTACCTTTATTGTACACTTAAAGCAGGAGATTAAAAAGAATTGCAAGTGAGGGAAGAGGCCTTCTATTAAGCCACAAACAGGTGGAACCCAAGTCCTTGCGGTGATCTCATCCTTCAAGAACACTGACCAATGCATGATAAAACCCAAGTAGCCATATTTCTTGGGAAGTGGGCTGCTCCTAATTATTACGGAAGGCTGCAACTATTTTCCGCAGCTTCACATGCCTTTGCAAGCCTCGCACACGGTCTCCATTGCAACGTCTACTCGAAGGTTCTTATAGACCATTCCCTTCCATGCTCCGGTTTCATTAAATTGTTCCACGTTGCCCTGGGGTTTCACTTTTTGGATTGTGGCAAGAAATGGTACGACCACACTATATACTATATCAACCCAAAAGCTTGCTATTGCTTTGGTACTGGGAGGCACCTCCACCTTCTTGACTATCATCTCCCGAACTGACCTCACCAGAGAAAAGTTCTGCTGATTGTTCTCTGTGTACTTCACAGTGGGTGTTGCATCCTCAATCCTGAAACTGCAGGAAGAAGGCAATCCCAGTCCCCAGAGGTGCTTCCAAATCACTGTGTCGGTGGAGTTGGTCACCCAATTGAGGCCAAAAGTGTGTGAGACTGAGATCGAACTTCTGTTGTAGAAGATGTGCTTATCCACAAAGTGAGAATGATACGGGATTGGGAAAAGGTCATTCGGGACCACCCTTACGATTTCAAAAGTCGGGAGATCAATATCTCCAATCTGGGGTAGGAAACAACAGGTCTCATCAGGAAAGAACTTGGCTGCTTCCAGGCCATTGAATTCTCTAAAGGTTCTGCACAGAAAGAGACCATTGGAGGCCCGGAAGGCTACCCTATTGTCCCTGAAATACACTTCAAAACTCAGGGATGATTTTGTTGAGTACTGAACAGGTTGGATGGGGAAGATTTTTTCTGAACGTACCTCCACGGCAGCAAGAAACAAACCTAGCCAGTTTTTCAACATAACCTTTCCGGATGGTGCTGGAATCAGCCAAAATTTGCTTGACTTTCTCTTTTCAGGTACGCCTTCCACAGCCCAGTGTGAACCATTGCCTAGTGAATCCCAGTACATCTTGTTGTCCATCTGGAAAGCCACCCCTTCATCTGCACCAACGTAGGCTTCAAGCTGGCCCAGGCCTTTCCAGACATGCAAAGCCATGAACTGAAACAGGAACATAGTGACTTTAATTCAGGCATAGGCTTTCAGAGTATCCCTACCACTCCAGTCTTAAAATCTCTACCAACATACAACATGCCAATGATATGAAAGTGGTACACATAGACTTTATACTGTGGGACTTGACATAGGCCAATTGATTTTAATAGGACAGTGTACATTTAAAATTTGTTTGTGACTTCATACAAGTACAGCCTCTGTGATTTATTAAAGCAAGCCAGACTTTTGAAGGAACTATGCAAGTCTAAAAAAAATAGCAATAGCAATAGCACTTAGACTTATATACCGCTTCATAGTGCTTTACAGCCCTCTCTAAGCGGTTTACAGAGTTCAGCATATTGCCCCCAACAATCTGGGTCCTCATTTTACCGACCTCAGAAGGATGGAAGGCTGAGTCAACCTTGAGCCAGTGAGATTTGAACAGCTGAACTGCTGAACTGCAGTGCTGCACTTTAACCACTGTGCCACCTCGGCTACTTTAACAGATTAACAGAGTTGGAAGGGACCTTGCAGGTCATCTAGTCCAACCCCCTGCCCAAGCAGGAGACCACACATCTGCCTCTATCTAGAATCAAACTCACAACCTCTTGATTATGAGGCAAGAGCTCTACCTCTAGGCCACAGAGGGTATTCTAAAAAATGCTACTAAATTTAAAAGCCATATTGGTAGACTCCTTAAAGAGCAACATCCTATTTTCAGGTGCATGGGGAAGCTTGATAAAAATTGGGCTGCTTTAATAAATGGTAGAAAAGTACTATAGTCATACTTGTAGAAGGTTCAAAGCTTTTTTAAATCATGTACAGCCATTATGAATTGTAATTGGCACAAAGTTTTTTTTTTGTCAGGTTGAAGATCCAAATCTTCCTAATCAATGCAATATCATTTTGCTTGCAGTTGGTTTGATTTTGGTTTGTGAACCCAGCTACCAAAGTTAAGTATGCCAAATCACAGTACAATGTCTAAATCTAGTTATTTATGATTCACAACTGTTGAAATACACTTTTTTTGATCATCCTTTGACACCAATAGCTCAAAAACCCAGAGTCAGTGGGAAACACCCCCCCCTTAAAACCCCTTGGAATTATGTTTGGCTGATTCAGGGAATCCACTTAAGTGAGGTGTTTTGATCTCTCCCCTTCCAAATACCGAGCTATACTTCAAAATGTACCATTTATTGGGGCAGTTGTTCATCTGCCCCAAAAAGGGACTAAGTGGTTGAAGCAATTTGTTCTTTAGTGAATGAGGAACTATGAAATGGTTAAGAGTACAAACTGATAAATCATAATGGGCTTTTTTTGCAAAGACAAAATAGCCCCACTCAGTTAGTGACCATACTCATGCCGATTCAGGCTTCAGAACAATATAATTACTCCCTTCCTCAACATTCAGATGGGTCTACTCTCAAGGCTTCCTTACATTCTATGTAAGTCATCCCACTGGTATTTTAAAATGAGTTTTAACAAGGGTCTATCCCTTGAATAATTTAGCAGTGTGGATTCTCACAACTCCCCTTCAGATCCCGATCCCGATCCTAGCAGGTGCCACATGCATGCTATGGGGACAATAAGATGTTAGGAGTAGCTGGTAGACAGGCAACAGGCCAGGACTTCTCCATTCCAGTTCCTGACTAGTCGCTCCCTAAGGTAAAACTTTTAAAAGCCCATGAACCCAAGTTTAATTTACGAGGAACACGGTGCAATATAGCTCTTGGCTCCTCCCATCAAGGCTTCAGCCCACTCTGAACCCCTCTGTAAAGTGCTAATTCTTTTAAAAGCTTCTGTGGTCCTTGCAGCAAGTCCCTTGCAAGCTAGAAAAAAAAAGAATCCAACACATTCATGTAACAGAGATCCCCTACTGGAATTTTTCAGCAATTGAGAAGTAGCTGAAAGTCTGAAAATGTGCAAAGTTTGGCAATTTGCCACTTGGGCACTGTGAAAACTAGCAGAAATAGGGCAAACTACCAACAGCTGTCTGTCCTGGAAGGATCAACTGTCTGTCCTGGAAGAAACAATTATCCTTTCCTTCAAAATATTTTCCTTCAATGTTGGCATAAAAGTGGAATCTCTAGCTCTCTTTTCCCTCTCACTTTTACCCATTCCTCTCTATTCTTCGGCCTATTGCTTTCTCCTTCCTATGCAGTTGGACAGCTTCTGCCAAGGGACCCATGGAAAGTGTGCAAGTTGTATGGATGCATTTACCCTTGTGCATATAAAATAATCTGGGCAATTAATAGGGAATATTAACCTGTTCAGTGGAGATAGGTTTGTGCTGGTACAAGTACAGTAGCCAAACATGCAATGGAACTCCTTTGCCTTTAAGTATCCCATTACCAATGTTACCCCTACATCAGTTAGGGCAGGGGTGGCCAAACTATGGTTCTTTGAAGACCTGTGGACTTCAACTCCCAGAATTCCTGAGCTAGCCATGCATGGCTGGCTCAGGAATTCTGGGAGTTGAAGTCCACAGGTCCTCAAAGAACCATAGTTTGCCCACCCCTGAGTTAGGGGATGCAATATTTGGATATATTCATAGTACCACTCAGAAATGTTAGACTCTGTGCTCTGCTGTGGAGCTCCAGCCCACTAGGGTAGGAAGTATTCCTCAGTGGCTTTTTCCAGAGATGGGACAAGCTTTTGCTGCCTCTCAGATGCTCTCCAGAAAGTACAGAATAACAGCATTGGAAGGGATCTTGGAGGTCTTCTAGTTCACCCCTCTACCCAAGCAGGAAACCCTATACCATTCCAGACCAATGGCTATCCAATCTCCTTCAGTGATAGTGTGAAGCTAGGGCAGAAAGTCTTTGGGTTTCAGCCAAATCTCACCCTTCTATTCCACATTCATACAGGTGTAAGAGTATTAGATTCAGATTCAGATTAACAAGAGTTGGAAGGGACCTTGTAGGTCATCTAGTCCAACCCCCCACCCAAGCAGACCCTACACTATTTTTGACACGTAGCAGTCCAGTCTGTTCTTGAAAGCTTCCAGTGATGAAGCTTTCACAACTTCCAAAGGCAAGCTGTTCCATTGGTTGGTTGTTCTCACTGTCAGAAAATTTCTCCTTATTTCCAGGTTGAATCTCTGCTTGTTCAGTTTCCATCCATTATCCCTTGTCTGGCCTTCAGGTACTTTGGAAAATAGCTTGACCTTCTCCTCTCTGTGGCAGCCCCTCAAATATTGGAACACTGCTATCATGTCTCCCCTGGTCCTTCTCTTCACTAAACTAGCCATGCTCAGTTCCTGCAACCGTTCATATGTTTTAGCCTCCAGGTTAAGAAGAATGTGTGATTTATTTATTTATTTATTCGAAGTTCTTCTATGCCGCCCTACTCCCTCAGGGCGGCGTACAACATTTTAGGGAACATCAAATAAATGTTAAAAACAGTTTGCTACAACCTTTATCTCCTAGGCCCCTTTAAAATGAAATACACATCTAAAGCAGGTTTTAAAGAAGGAGACAAGTGGGGGGGGGGGAGAAAACTACACTCAGAAATCGAAAACAGGATTCAGGTACTATGCTGAGCCACTATTTAAGTACTACTTTTAGCAGGGTTTCCTCAATAGACTCTAGTTTGCAAATCATAATAGTCAAGTTCACATTCCACACTAAGCTAAAACCAGGTTTACATTGAAACATGGAGTCAAGGAAAGAAAGAAAAAATAACTCCATCCCCCTCATAAAAATACTTACCACCCAAAAATCTGCCTCAAGGCGAGTCCTGAGGAGAGGCGGGGAAAAAAAAAGAGGAATAGGCATTCTTGCCCCAGTTGGCCTTCATATCTGCCTGGCTCAGTGTATCTACCAATCAAAGGCCAGCAAGTTCCATTGCTAATTGATTGCAAGTGAGGTGAGTGGGTTATCTTCCAGTGCACTGAATGAAAGGGACAAAGATACTAAAAGATGGGAGGGAGAAGGATTAAAGTGCAGATACGTTTTCCTCAGAAGTAGCTGGCTTGCTACACAGAGCCACCACATCTGCTTGAAGATCAAATAAATAACAATCCTTTCATTATCCTTCTCAGACGTTTCTAAACTATTAAAGTCATTCTTTCAAGCTTCCTTGCTAAGACAGATGCATGCAGGGAATGATACAGTTCAATTAATCCCTTCTAACTGACATCCCCAAGCTGGACTTTAAATGCATTTCTATAAGATGGGTTCTCTATTGGTGTAGCTTTTTTAAGACTTGTGGTTTGCTGACTAACCCAGAATGACTGGGATTATGCATCA
This sequence comes from Diadophis punctatus similis, assembly GCA_023053685.1. Classification (NCBI taxonomy): domain Eukaryota; kingdom Metazoa; phylum Chordata; class Lepidosauria; order Squamata; family Dipsadidae; genus Diadophis; species Diadophis punctatus. The sequence goes on from JALIGW010000002.1 coordinate 116,979,796, forward strand.
TGTTCAGACATGCATCAGGATTGGTCAACCACAATGGCTTGAGTTCACTTGCTAAACCATCATTGAGTGAAATGCATTAAACTTAATGCAATGAGCATGACTGATGGTTTGTACTACACAATCAGTAAGAAAACCTTCAATAGCCACATACATACTTGATTTGTGTCACACACAGCTCTTTCTTATAGGTAAAGGTTAAAGGAATCCCAAATGGCTCCCATCTTGCTGAATTGTATCTATGTCTAGATTTACATGTTACCTTAAGTCATACATTTAATTCACAAACTACCATAATCGATTATAAGGCCTATTTGCTTTTTGGCTTAGTATATGAACCCATGATTGCTCTGTAACACATGGCTTAAGTTATATGCAATCTGTTTTTATCTTACTCAGCCAACTACCGTGTTTCCCCGAAAATAAGACCTGTCCCGAAACTAAGCCCCACATGGCTTTTCGGGACATGCGTTAAAATAAGGCCCGCCCCAAAAATAAGCCCCCTCCGACTATTTAAGCGCATGCGCAGCCGGTCCCCGCCATTTACACTGGCTGCTGTACATGAGGTGAGCAGGCGGGGCCGAAGGGAGGGAATGCTATACCTACGGGTAGGGCTGATGGCAGCACAAAATGAGCGGCAGGACAGCAGCGCGCCTCGCAATCCATGGCATGGAGTGGGTCTCGAGGCGCGCCGCTGTCCTAACGCTCATTTTGCCGCGGGGTGCAATTTGGCGCGAAATGAGCGGCAGGACAGCAGCGCGCCTCGCAATCCATGACATGGAGTGGGTCTCTAGGCGCGCCGCTGTCCTAACGCTCATTTCGCGCCAAATTGCACCCCGCGGCAAAATGAACGGCAGGACAGCAGCGCGCCTCGCAATCCATGGCATGGAGTGGGTCTCGAGGCGCGCCGCTGTCCTAACGCTCATTTCGCGCCAAATTGCACCCCGCGGCAAAATGAGCGGCAGGACAGCAGCGCGCCTCGCAATCCATGGCATGGAGTGGGTCTCAAGGCGCGCCGCTGTCCTAACGCTCATTTTGCCGTGGGGTGCAATTTGGCGCGAAATGAGCGGCAGGACAGCAGCGCGCCTCGCAATCCATGACATGGAGTGGGTCTCTAGGCGCGCCGCTGTCCTAACGCTCATTTCGCGCCAAATTGCACCCCGCGGCAAAATGAACGGCAGGACAGCAGCGCGCCTCGCAATCCATGGCATGGAGTGGGTCTCGAGGCGCGCCGCTGTCCTAACGCTCATTTCGCGCCAAATTGCACCCCGCGGCAAAATGAACGGCAGGACAGCAGCGCGCCTCGCAATCCATGGCATGGAGTGGGTCTCGAGGCGCGCCGCTGTCCTAACGCTCATTTTGCCGCGGGGTGCAATTTGGCGCGAAATGAGCGGCAGGACAGCAGCGCGCCTCGCAATCCATGGCATGGAGTGGGTCTCGAGGCGCGCCGCTGTCCTAACGCTCATTTCGCGCCAAATTGCACCCCGCGGCAAAATGAACGGCAGGACAGCAGCGCGCCTCGCAATCCATGGCATGGAGTGGGTCTCGAGGCGCGCCGCTGTCCTAACGCTCATTTTGCCGCGGGGTGCAATTTGGCGCGAAATGAGCGGCAGGACAGCAGCGCGCCTCACAATCCATGACATGGAGTGGGTCTCTAGGCGCGCCGCTGTCCTAACGCTCATTTCGTGCCAAATTGCGGCAAAATGAATGGCTGCTGTTGCCGCGGCAAAATGAACGGCAGGACAGCAGCGCGCCTCTCAATCCACGGCATGGAGTGGGTCTCGAGGCGCGCTGCTGTCCTGCCGTTCATTTTGCCGCGGCAACATGTCCAAATGGCAACAGCAGCCCCCCCATCTGTTTATCGAGAGGGGTGGCAGGTGAGACGGTCTCATTTCTCCACAGTTTCACCTGCTACCCCCAAATTGCATCCCTAAAGGGGGCGGGTAGTTACGGTAAGCGATGGGCTGCCCGGCAAGGGGAGCCATGTGTCCCTCCAACCCCCCCTTTCCCCCCCTCTATGCCGGTAAAAGATGCCACAAATAAGTCTTTGTGAGACTCAAAACAAATGAGAAAATGGGGAGAAGGAAAGGGAAGGGAAAGAAACAGGAATACTGGGGAAAGGAAAGAAAGAAAGGGAGAGAAAGAGAAACAAAACAGGGAAAGGAAGGAAGGAAGGAAGGAAGAGAGGCAAACAGAAAACAGGAATACTGGGGAAAGGAAAGAAAGAAAGGGAGAGAAAGAGAAGGAAGGAAGAGGAAGAGAGGCAAACAGAGAACAGGAATACTGGGGAAAGGAAAGAAAGAAAGGGAGAGAAAGAAAGAAAGAAGGAAGGAAGAGGAAGAGAGGCAAACAGAAAACAGGAATACTGGGGAAAGGAAAGAAAGAAAGGGAGGGAAAGAGAAGGAAGGAAGAGGAAGAGAGGCAAACAGAAAACAGGAATACTGGGGAAAGGAAAGAAAGAAAGGGAGAGAAAGAAAGAAGGAAGGAAGGAAGAGGAAGAGAGGCAAACAGAAAACAGGAATACTGGGGAAAGGAAAGAAAGAAAGGGAGGAAAAGAGAAGGAAGGAAGAGGAAGAGAGGCAAACAGAAAACAGGAATACTGGGGAAAGGAAAGAAAGAAAGGGAGGGAAAGAGAAGGAAGGAAGAGGAAGAGAGGCAAACAGAAAACAGGAATACTGGGGAAAGGAAAGAAAGAAAGGGAGGGAAAGAGAAGGAAGGAAGAGGAAGAGAGGCAAACAGAAAACAGGAATACTGGGGAAAGGAAAGAAAGAAAGGGAGAGAAAGAAAGAAGGAAGGAAGGAAGAGGAAGAGAGGCAAACAGAAAACAGGAATACTGGGGAAAGGAAAGAAAGAAAGGGAGGGAAAGAGAAGGAAGGAAGAGGAAGAGAGGCAAACAGAAAACAGGAATACTGGGGAAAGGAAAGAAAGAAAGGGAGGGAAAGAGAAGGAAGGAAGAGGAAGAGAGGCAAACAGAAAACAGGAATACTGGGGAAAGGAAAGAAAGAAAGGGAGAGAAAGAAACAAAACAGGGAGAGGAAAGAAAGAAGGAAGAAACAGAAAATAGAGGGAGGGAGGGAATTAGAGACCCATTTGCCACACACAGTGAAACCACAATCGCAAAACCTAAACACACACACTGGGAAACCACAATGCCAAATCCCAACCGCCACACTCTCAGGGTTTTGGATTAATGGATGTAATGATCTGAAATGACTTTTATTTTGACCCCCAGAAATGATGAGTTCAAAAAGGAAGAGTTACTCTGTGGAATTCAAAAAAGGAATAGTGGAAGATTCCCGGGGAAAGAATCTGGCAGCTTTTTGTAAAGAGAAGATGTTGGAAATCCGTATGGTGAGGAAATGGAGAGTGGAGTATGAGGCGCTAACTGAACAGGTGCAGAAGGGAAATGGGAAGAAACGCAAATGTGGGTCAGGTCGGCAACCACTATTCCTTGAGCTGGAAGACAGCATCTCTGAGTGGATCGCTGACCGGAGAGCAAGGGCTTTGATTGTACGCAGGGCTGACATCCAGGCTTTTGCCCTTGAAATGGCTCCACAATTAGACATTCCCCAGGAGCAGTTCAAAGCCTCTAAGCACTGGCTGGATAACTTCCTCCAGCGACATGAACTCTCTCTAAGGAGATCCACTTCGCTATTCAAACTGGACGATGGGGAACTTGTGAAACGGGCAATTGCGTTCAAGACATTTGTTGATGGCATTGACTTTTCAAAATACCAGCCATCAAACATTATTGCCATGGATGAGACAGCTGTCTTTATGGGCCAAGGGGCTCAAACCACCATAGACCAGAGGGGTGCCACGTCCATTTACATATCCTCCACAGGATATGAAAGCACTCGGGTAACCTGTATTTTGGGCATCCGGCTGGATGGGACCAAAGTCCCACCCCTATTGATAAGCAAGGGCAAGAAGTGCAGAATAGAGAAAATATCAGGAATTTATGTCCTAGAGACAGAAAAGGCCTGGTGTACCCAGGCAGCTATCCGAAAGTGGGTGGAGCTTATGCTCCCACTTGTTATGAGGGGTGGCCAAAGAGGCATGGTGGTGTGGGATGCAGCCAGCACCCACCGTGCGAAAGCCATGAAAACTTTCCTCTCTCAAAGGAGAATTGATCAGATTATGATCCCAGCAGGGATGACTGGCTACCTGCAAACATTAGACATTGCCATCAACAAACCTTTTAAAGATAACCTTCATCTTCAAATTAACGAGTATATTGAACACCGGATGAAAAGAAATGAGCGGGGAAATTTTGTCAAGCCTAGCCTGCAGGAACTTGTACACTGGGTGAAAACCGCCTGGGACCAAATTACTGATCAATGTGTCGCAAATGCGATAAGAGCTGGATACATGGATAGGAGGTACTCCTTTGAGGAGACCTCCATTGCCAAGCATGAACGCTTGGGACCATTGGTATTACAGAGATTGAACTCTCAAGAAGAACAGAATGTAAATCATGATCTGGACTTTTTTGATGATGATATTGTGGAAGAAGATGATATGACAACCGTATTGGAATAAACTGTTGCGTTGGAATAAATTGTTGTGTTTGAGTTTGAAAAGACTGAGTTTGAAAATATTGTTGGGTTTGAAAATATTGCTGAGTTTGAAAATATTGTTGAATTTGAAAATATTGTTGAATTTGAATAAATTTATTGTTGTACCATACACGAGCATTGTAGTTTCCCTGGGTGTGGGTTGGGTTCAGGTTCTGCGATTGTGGTTTCCCTGTGTGTGGCAAATGTGTCTCTTTCTCTCCATGTTTTCTGTTTCTCTTCCTCTTCCTCTCCCTTTCTTTCCTTTCCCCAGTATCCCTGTTTTCTGTTTCTCCTCCTTCCTTCCTTTCATTTCTCTCCATGTTTTCTGTTTCTCTTCCTCTCCCTTTCTTTCTTTTCCCCAGTATCCCTGTTTTCTGTTTCTCTCTCTTCCTCTTCCTCTCCCTTTCTTTCTTTTCCCCAGTATCCCTGTTTTCTGTTTCTCCTCCTTCCTTCCTTCCTTCCTTTCATTTCTCTCCATGTTTTCTGTTTCTCTTCCTCTCAATTTCTTTTCCCCAGTATCCCTGTTTTCTGTTTCTTCCTCTTCCTCTCCCTTTCTTTCTTTTCCCCAGTATCCCTGTTTTCTGTTTCTCTCTCTTCCTCTTCCTCTCCCTTTCTTTTCCCCAGTATCCCTGTTTTCTGTTTCTCCTCCTTCCTTCCTTCCTTCCTTCCTTTCATTTCTCTCCATGTTTTCTGTTTCTCTTCCTCTCAATTTCTTTTCGCAAGTATCCCTGTTTTCTGTTTCTTCCTCTTCCTCTCCCTTTCTTTCTTTTCCCCAGTATCCCTGTTTTCTGTTTCTCTCTCTTCCTCTTCCTCTCCCTTTCTTTTCCCCAGTATCCCTGTTTTCTGTTTCTCCTCCTTCCTTCCTTCCTTCCTTCCTTTCATTTCTCTCCATGTTTTCTGTTTCTCTTCCTCTCAATTTCTTTTCGCAAGTATCCCTGTTTTCTGTTTCTTCCTCTTCCTCTCCCTTTCTTTCTTTTCCCCAGTATCCCTGTTTTCTGTTTCTCCTCCTTCCTTCCTTCCTTCCTTTCATTTCTCTCCATGTTTTCTGTTTCTCTTCCTCTCAATTTCTTTTCCCCAGTATCCCTGTTTTCTGTTTCTTCCTCTTCCTCTCCCTTTCTTTCTTTTCCCCAGTATCCCTGTTTTCTGTTTCTCTCTCTTCCTCTTCCTCTCCCTTTCTTTTCCCCAGTATCCCTGTTTTGTTTCTCCTTTCTTCCTTTCATTTCTCTCCATGTTTTCTGTTTCTCTTCCTCTTCCTCTTTCTGTCCTTTCACAATTCTCCCTCTGTTTTCTGTTTCTGTCTTCCTCTCTGCCAGACCAGACTGGTACGGTAAGAGTCTCGCGGCCTTGCCCGCCCCATCCCCCGCCCCACGGCGCGACAAGTCCCAGGTACCGTAGGAACGTGACGCCCCGCCCAACCCTAGCGGGAGACGCCCCTCCTACCTGCGGCTTGTCGCGGGTCCTCCGTCGCCGCCTCACCGTCTTCTCTCCACGGCAGCCCGTCCTGAAAGAGAACGTCTCGCGAGTTCAAACTCGAACTCGCGCGGCGTTCTCTTTCAGAATGTGCTGCCGTGGAGAGAAGACGGTGAGGCGGCGACGGAGGTCCTGGGACAAGCCGCAGGTAGGAGGGGCGTCTCCCGCTAGGGTTGGGCGGGGTTAGGCGGGCGTCCTACCTGCGGCTTGTCGCGGGTCCTCCGTCGCCTTCTCACCGTCTTCTCTCCATGGCAGCCCGTCCTGAAAGAGAACGCCGCGCGAGTTCAAACTCGAACTCACGCGGCGTTCTCTTTCAGAATGTGCTGCCATGGAGAGAAGACAGTGAGGCGGCGACGGAGGTCCTGGGACAAGCCGCAGGTAGGAGGGGCGTCTCCCGCTAGGGTTGGGCGGGGTTAGGCGGGCGTCCTACCTGCGGCTTGTCGCGGGTCCTCCGTCGCCTTCTCACCGTCTTCTCTCCACGGCAGCCCGTCCTGAAAGAGAACGCCGCGCGAGTTCAAACTCGAACTCGCGCGGCGTTCTCTTTCAGAATGTGCTGCCGTGGAGAGAAGACGGTGAGAAGGCGATGGAGGACCCGGGACAAGCCGCAGGTAGGACGCTCGCCCCGCCAAGAGAGACGCACCACTTACTGGAGTTTTGCAGCTCCGTGGTCTCTCGGCTTGTCTGTTTGCAAGTTTTTTTCCCTAAAGAGACTAGCCGAGAGACCATGGAGCTGGCAAACTCCAGTAAGTGGTGCGTCTCGTGCCCCGCCCAGCCTGCACCCCGAAAATAATAAGCCACCCCCCGAAAATAAGGCCAGGGGCATTTTTTGGGGTCAGAAAAATATAAGCCCCTGTCTTATTTTCGGGGAAACACGGTATCATTAAAATGGTTGCTACTCAATGTGTGAACTAAGTCACCATGTAGCTTGTTTATTTGTAGCGTAGCATTTGTGCCATCCATTGTTCTTAAAACATCCTTTAAACTTAAGAATGTGACCTCAGAAAGTTGTGGTTTATTCAATAAATCATAGTTAACAAAAATGCATTTGCATATATGTGAGTAATGGAGATATCAGGAAAGTCATAGCATGGAAGGTAAATGGTTCCTTTTTCCAGTTTAGGGAGGAGTTTTAAGATGAGCCCGCCTCTCCTTTAATTTGATGGATTGTAGTAATCATGGACACGTAGCCATGATTATTGAGCAAAGCTTCCCGAGCTAAGAAGTCTCTCTTCTCGGTCAGCTGCAGTTTATTCTTATAGCAAACTTCTTGTGTACACAATTACAACGATTGATTTACCCCAAAGATAGCTAACTAGTAACAATGCGATAACTGGTTAACATCCAGCATACAGACAGATCATGTCAAGTGTATAGGTGAGCGCGTGATTGTATTTAAGTTTTACTCTTAGATATAACAATAGAAAGAGCTGAGTAAGTAACCTTTGCTCTAAATAAAACAGTGGAAAGAGCTGAGTGTTTATTCAATGTTGTCAAGATAGGCATTCCGTATGTTGACAATGATTGACAATAACCTACAATAGATCCCTTAAAGAAACTTTGTGATAAAAAAAATTAATAAACCTTGATTCATTCCACGTCTATTTATACAATGCAATTTAAAAAAACTTCAAGTGACATTCTTTAATATACATCAAAATGTTAAATTAGACTCAAAAATAAATTTATGCAACTCAGATTTGGGTGCTCTAATTATTAGAGCACCCAAATCTGAGTTGCATAAATCCTGATGGCCATTAAGAGACACGAGAAGTAACCATTTCCTGCTTTAGAAATCATGGGGAGTTTTGCAGCTCAGGCTTTAACTACTGTAGGAAGTTAGCACCCACCCCTCTCCTAGGAAATGAGATATCCTAGGAGATATTAAAATGTAGGAAAAATTCTGTGGAACACATCTGGAAACATGCTTTTAAACAAACAAAAGACTCCTCTTTGAAACCCCCACCCCTGCTAAGCTCACATATTCCTCTCACCTGGACTGGAAGTCTTTTGCATGATAAAACCACAATAGGATTTGCCCAAGGCCCTTTCATTCAGCCAAAGCTGGATTAGACAAAAGCCAAGAGCCACCCCAGCATGCCCCTGGGGGGTCTGAGAGCCAATGGGATACATTTCTATACAGGAAAAGGAAATCTAAGAGGTGGGACCCAACTTAGACTATAAAAACCAGGAACTCAGCATTCCTCTTTCTCTTTTTTCCCTTCACCACACCTGGAACCATGTAAGTTACCTTTTCTGTACAGGGGCTCCTGCCATGTGCTCCTGTCCACCATTAAACCTTCCTTCCAAGCAACCTTCAAGAATCCAGTGTCTTTTTCCCCACTTGGAACTGAACCTAAAAGGATATTTCCTTATAACACTACTAGAAAGCTTGAGTAAGGGGAGCAACTTCACAGGCCAAGCCTTTTCCCTGTTAGCCTTTTGGAGGTCTGTGAAAACGTGGTTCTTCAGCAATCTTGGGGATCTGATGGGAAGTCTGTGCAGTGGTTGTATTATGTTTAGATGAGTGTCTCCCACAATCTTGTTTTTGTTGTCTCGCTTATCTTGTTTTTATTTCTTTTTTAAAGTGTTTTCATAGTTGTGATTTTGTTTTAACTAAGGGTTTGTATGCCTCCCAAAGTCAGATTCAGGGAGAAGTTCCCCCATTCAGAGTCAATAATGAAAATCACCAGATCCCAAAGAAGTCCAGCCAAATTCCCGGTTTCCTTGGCAGAAGTGGCTTGCCCATTGGCTTCATCCAGGATATATATCTGACTTCTCAATCTAGCCTACTATGAATTCCAGAGGCCCCTGGTTTCTGGTCAAACCTGATCTGATTTTTAGATTCCCCCCTCCCAAGATCAAGCATGGTTTTATACTGCCACCTGCAGGACAAATCTGAAATAGTTGCGCCTTTTTGGAGGGAAATTGGACCGGTCTTCAAGGAAAATTGATGCTTATGATTGGACCTTCTTACCATTTTTCTTTTTTCTGTTTCCCTTTTTAATACACAATTATTATTTGACAATAATGTCATTTATTTAAAAAAAATCTATCAGAGGAAATAGAACAGTTCCAATTTCATTCAACAAAAAAGTGATACTAGCGACAATTCTATTTAAACGTCCTTGAATTTGTGACGGATAGGATTCACATCATGATCCAAGGGTCATGTATTGCATATGTATAAAATGTATAAAATAGGCAGGGCGTGGACTGCAATGTACACCCACCATCTTGCAGAGATCTTACTGAAAGCACCGTTTATGACTTTGCTTGATGTTTGAACTCAGCCCATATTGCCTTAGTAAGATAAATGTAAAGGTTTTCCCTGTCCAGTCAAGTGCAACTAGGGGGCAGTGTTCATCTGTTTCTTTGCTGAGGGAGTCAGCGTTGTCCAAAGACATTTCCATGGTCATGTGGCCAGCATGACTATATGCTAAAGGGGGGGGAACCCCAGGCAACGATGACCAGTCACCGGAATCCTACGACAGTGAGGACGATAATAACCCAATGGTGAGTGAATCAGTTCACCCTTTCATTTTCCCAATACGCCTACAGGGAATGCTGTTACTTTCCCACTGAAGTGGTGCCTACTGATCTACTTGCATTTGCATGCTTTTGAATTGCTATGTGGGCAGGAGCTGGGGTAAGTAATGGAAGCTCACCCCATCCCACAGTGCTTGAGTCTCAAACCCAGGCGGTCAGCTTTTAAGGGGATGAGCTCAGCATCTTTAACCACTGAGCTATGTACCATGTGTAAACGAGATCAAAGTGTAAGGAACCTAGAAGAAAAATGAATGGATGACTCACTCTCTCCCATGTGGGCATTTCCAATGGATTCAGCAAACCCCTTCTCCAAATCTCCAGGCACAAATAATCTAGATCAGTGGTTCCCAACCTTTTTGTGATCGAGTACTACTTGGAGGTCCTGTACAGTCGCCGCGTACCACCTGGTTCCAGAGAAACTAAATTCGATCAGATATCACTTTATTTCCATAATTGTACCATTCCTTTTTTGGCCCCGCGCATCCAGCAACTGGATTCTCGGGCCGCTGGGACCAGGTAGGTGGCGTGTGACAACAGTTGCAAATCGTTGCCAGATTATCTTGTGTTAGGCAGTAAACATTTTTGTGAAGTAAAAAATAACTAACTAAAAATCGTTCATGACCCCGAAAGTGTTCGCGTACCCCCTGGAAGGCCCTCGCGTACCACTAGTGGTACACGTACCACAGGTTGGGAACCACTGATCTAGATTTTGCTTTAAAAAGTGTTTGAACGTTTTATGAAATTGTCTTTATTGCCCGGTGTGATGAGGAGAGCTGAGTCTTCCCACCTCTCCCCATTCTCTGCATTATTAAAAAGGGAACCAACTTCCAGTCCTTCAGAGGCAGGAATCGGGAGAGAGGAATTGTGAGGCTCTTTAAGAAGCTGATGGATTTTTTGCTCACAACTTTCAGAGGCGAATTTGTACTCACAGTAAAAGTATGAAAAAAGAAAGTGAGGTACAGAATCTAAGGAAACACATTCCTTCAGAACAGCAAAGCTACTAGCCACCCAATTCAGTTTCCCAGGATGGGTCTAGACCTTGCTTTGATTGATGGGTTCTTCATAGTGACCTCCAAGGAGAGATCACTCCATCCCAGGCCCTACCTTCATTCTTCCCCATCATTTCTCTCTTAGGTTTCACTTCTGCAGTGATAGCAATGTATGACAGAAGAAACAATAGTGTGCCTCTTGACAAAATAGTCCGTGTGCGGAGGTCTTAGGGGGCACCTTCACATTCTTGGTTTTCATCTCCTGGATATCCCTTTTCATAGAACAACAGGTTGTTCCTTCGTCTGGGTGTTATGTTCTCAATTTTGAACTTCTCAAAAATTGTGGTCCAGGTAATTGAGTCTTTGCAACATGGGGGCCAAGTCATAGTGAATAGGTCTTAGGCTGGAACCTCACTCTTGTTGATATACTGTAGTTCACTTCTCCAAGAGGCAATAGTGGTATCTCATTCATGAAATGAGTCACACTCACAAAGGTTAGCGATAGAGTGATATCTCAGTTAGGGTCTGGAAATAACAAACATCACTGAGAAAATATGCCTCTGAAAGCTGCCTTGCTGACTCTATGGTACCTATTATATAGCAATGTAGTGTGTTATGTGTACTTGGCACCAGGGGTGGGCTTCAAAAATTTTAGCAATGGGTTCTCTGCCTGGTTGCTGGGTGGGCGTGGCCTAGTCGGCCTCCTGCACCACGGCGGGGCGGTGGTGCATTTTTGCTCTCCCTGGGCTCCTGGAGGCTTTTTTCGAGCCTCCGGGAGGGTGAAAACGGCCTCCTCAGGCTCCGGAGGCTCTCTGGAGGCCAGAAACGGGCCCATTTCTGGCCTTCCCGAACTTCCAGTAGGCCCGTTTTTCGCCCTCCCCGAGCCTCCGCGCGCACCATGCACTTACCTGCATCCAAAACGGGCTGCGTGGGGACTCCTGGGAGGGGCGGGGCGGGGTGAGTGGGGCTAGCCAGGAGTGGAATTTGGGGGTTCTCCAAACTGCACAGAATCTTTGCCCGAACTCCTGCGAACCCCCAGCAGCCCACCCCTGCTTGGCACACTGTATGGGTAAAACTGGGGCTTTGCCTGTATGTACTGGGGCAAGGAACATGTGCATACCATTTCTCACCATGGCTTTTCCCAAAGGCAAGTAGGCGATCCAGAATTTACAGGATGCTGTCTTTTTACTTATACTTTGGACAGGCCTTTTGGAACTGGTATCCTGTAAATTCACACATTGTCAGTTGTCCATCTGGAAAGCTACCACTTCCTTTCTGTGTATCAGTGTAGGCTTCAAGCTGGACCAGGCCTTTGGCAACTGCTGGGGAAACGAGCTGAAATGGGAACAGTGATCCAGTTCAGAAGATCTTGAGGTTTGTCACCACCACTTCAATTCTGTAAACAAGGGTAGTCTGAGAATATATAAAGCTCCCCAAACCAGGGACGGGTTCCTAATTTTTTACTACCACTCTGTGGGCGTGGCTTATTTTGTGGGTGTGGCTTGACAGCCATGTGACCAGGTGGGCGTGGCTTCTCAGACTGCTGAAGGGAGGGGAGCTGAGATAGGTCCTGCCGCCCATTCTTTCAGCGTCTCACGCGCTCCCTCAGCCTTCCTCCCCTGCTTGGACTCACTGTGGGGTAGGAAGGCAGTGCCTGAGCAGTGCCGAAAACTCGGCTTCTGGGCATGCGCAAAAGAAATTTTTAAAAAAAAATTTAATTTTTTTTTAAAAAAATAGCGGTGCCCAGGCACCGGCAACCAACCGCACCAGTACTGTGACGTCACCAGCGGGCCACTACCGGTGCTATAGAGTGGACCACACTGGTAGGAACCCACCACTGCCCAAAACTATGATGGAAGATTGGACTCCAGATTCTCACTCCTATTCCACCCACAAACACCCTTGTAAAGAATTTTAGTTCATATACGTTTAAAGTATATTACAATTATACACTTTACAATAAGCGACCTTGAAAGAACTAAAAAAAAACATATGAAAAGCTCCTTGGCATGAAATCACCAGCCAGCAACATTAGTCTTGCATTGCATAAATCATTGAGATTCACAAATGGAGCACTCAGCAGATGCTCCAGATCAATATCTGCCTAGAGATCACTGGAGTTGGGTGGCTTATAAATTTAAATAAATAAGTATAATTGGGTTCTTTAATATCATGCATCAAAAGAACATTGCACAGGATTTATCCAAGGAGAAGAGACGTTGTTTTTTTAAGGTAAAAGAACCAGTATATAACAGTAGCACAAGCTTCTTCTTTTCTTTCCCTCCCGCCTAGAAGCCCTGGAAGTAGCAATTCTAATGGCAGCCTGGTCATTGGCATCCTCCACAATGGCCAGATCGAACAACTATCCTGGGGCACTCGGTGGATATTGATGGAGAGTGTGACAACCAAAAATAAAACAGATTGTTCAGACAAAGGAGGGAAAATAATGTTTTGGCTCAGAAAAACATCAAAGCAACTTTGTCTCTGCCCAAAGCTTCATATCCCACTTCAAGCCTGCCAGACTTGAGCTTGTTGCCAATGAGAGAATTGGATCCATTCTAAAACTTCGTAGGCAGGACACCAATAAGCATAGAGGATCCCCGCCTTTCATTTTGCCATGAGATATCAATATTGGAACCCTGGGAGTGTGGAGGAGAAGTGCACTGGGAGTGCACTGCAAGTGACCCATCCATAAGGACAGGCTTCTCAAAGGTGAAGGAGGCTGACACAGTTATGTATGTGTCCAAGATCATATGTCATATTCCAACACCTTCCCTTCCTCACACATGCTCTAGGACCGTGATGGTGGCACGCGAAGCCCTCTCTGCAGGCACGCGAACCATTTTATTTATTTATTTATTTATTTATTTATTTATGGTTTCTTATATGCCGCCCCACTCCCGAGGGACTCAGGGCGGCTTACAACATAGAAAAAAAACCAATAAATTCAATTAAAATCAAAATATAAAAGTTAAAAGTTAAAAAATTACAATATAAAGCACCATTCACTCACCAGACATACCCGGGGGAGAGTGTAGATGGAATTAAGCTCTTCCCCCTGCCTGCAGGAAGAGCCATGTCTTAACGGCTTTTCGGAAGGCCAGCAGGGTGGGGATAGTTCGGGTCTCTGGGGGGAGTTGGTTCCAGAGCGCGGGGCTGGCCACAGAGAAGGCTCTCCCCCTAGGACCCGCCAGCCGGCATTGCTTGGCTGACGGGAGCTGGAGGAGGCCGACTCTGTGGGCCCTAACCGGTCGGAGGGAAGTATGAGGCAGAATGCGGTCCCGGAGATAACCTGGTCCTAAGCCATGAAGGGCTTTAAAGATGATGATCAACACCTTGAATTGGACCCGGAGACTAATGGGCAACCAATGCAGCTGGCGGAGTATAGGTGTCATGTGGGTGTACCTTGGCACACCCACCACAGCACGCGCAGCCGCATTTTGCACCAACTGGAGTCTCCGGATACTTTTCAAGGGTAGCCCCATGTAGAGCGCGTTGCAGTAGTCCAAATGGGAGGTGACAAGGGCATGAGTGACCGTGAGTAGAGCCTCCTTCTCCAAGTATGGCCGCAACTGGTGCACCAGGCGAACCTGTGCAAAGGCCCCCCTAGCCACAGCGGTGAGATGGTGTTCCAATTTTAGCTGTGGGTCTAGGAGGACCCCCAAGTTGCGGACCAGATCCGAGGGAGTCAGTTTCTCTCCCTCGAGAACCAAGGAGGGATAGTTGTCATAATCCTTAGGAGGCAATATCCAAAGCCACTCAGTCTTGTCGGGGTTGAGTCTGAGTCTGTTCCTCCCCATCCAGATCCTAACGTCGTCCAGGCATCGGCACATCACATCGGCTGCCACACTGAAGTCAGACGGGGTGGTGATGTACAGCTGGGTGTCATCAGCGTACTGATGGAAACACACCCCATGTCTGCGGATGATCTCTCCCAGCGGTTTCATGTAAATGTTAAACAGGATGGGCGAGAGAACCGACCCCTGAGGCACCCCGCATAATAGGGGCCTAGGGGTGGATCTCTGCCCTCCTGCCAACACCGACTGCATCCTATCGGCGAGATAAGAGGAGAACCACCGTAAAACGGTGCCTCCCACTCCCAGCTCGCCGAGACGATGCAGAAGGATACCATGGTCGATGGTATCGAAAGCCGCTGAGAGGTCAAGTAGCACCAGGATGGAGGAATTTCCCCCATCCCGGGCCCGCCAGAGATCATCCATCAGAGCGACCAAGGCAGTTTCTGTACTGTAGCCGCGCCTGAAACCCGACTGATAGGAATCTAGATGATCTGTTTCATCCAGAAGCCGCAGAAGCTGAGTGGCCACCACCTTCTCCACAACTTTCCCTAAAAAAGGCAAGTTGGAGACCGGACGATAGTTCTTCAAGTCGGCTGGATCCAGGGAAGGCTTCTTCAGGAGGGGTCTCACCACCGCAGTTTTTAATGACTGCGGTACGGATCCCTCCTCCAAAGAAGCGATGACCACCGCCCGGATCCAGCCGCGTGTCACCTCCCTGCTGGCCAAAACCAGCCAGGAGGGGCACGGGTCCAATAAACAGGTGGAGGCCCCCATCGCCCCCATGGCTCTGTCCACATCCTCAGGAGAAACAGGCCCAAACTCCTCCCACAACGGTGGACTAAGACTAGCCCCTGTCAACTCCATGGACTCTGCCCAGCCAGAGTCCAGGTTCAACCGAATCCGAGCGACTTTATCCGTCAGAAACTCGGCAAATTCCTCAGCTCTGCCTTGCAAGTGCTTCTCGCTCCCCCCTTTTGCAAGGAGGGAGCGAGTCACCCTGAACAAGGCGGCTGGGCGAGAATCTGCGGACGCAATAAGAGCGGAGAAATAGGATCGTTTCGCAGCCCTTATCGCCACTAAATAAGATCTGATGTAAATTCTTAATAGTGTTCGGTCGGAGTCGGTTTTGCTGGACCTCCAGCGGTGCTCCAGACGTCTCTTCTGGCGTTTCATCTCCCAGAGCTCCTCGGTAAACCAGAGAGCTTTCCGGGATCCACTGCCGCGTAGAGGTCGCAAAGGCGCAATTCGGTCTAAAGCCTCTGATGCTGCGGTGTTCCAACCAGTCACCAGGGAATCAGCCGAACTGCGTACCAGGGTTTCAGGTATTTCCCCAAGTTCCCTCTGGAATCCTTCTGGTTCCATTAGGCGCCTGGGGCGGAACCACCTAGTCGGTCCCGCCTCCCTGCGGGGGAGGAATGGAACTGCGGAATACAACCTCAGTAGGAAATGATCTGACCATGACAGAGGGGTGATGACTATATCCCTTATCTTCAGATCATCTCTCCACTGCCCCGAGAGAAACACTAGGTCGAGCGTGTGACCACCCTCATGAGTCGGACCCTGGATTACTTGGGTCAGGTCCATGGTTGTCATGGAATCCATGAACTCCTGAGCTATCCCAGAGGTTTCACCAGCGGAGGGCAAGTTGAAGTCCCCCAGCACCATAAGCCTAGGGAACTCAACTGCCAAGCCAGCTACTGCCTCGAGCAGCTCAGGCAGGGCCTTACTTACGCAGCTGGGAGGCAGGTACGTTAAGAGAAGGCCCACCTGTACCCCTAAGTCCAACTTCAGAAGGAGAGTCTCACACCCAACAATCTCCGGGGCAGGGATCCTACGAGGATGTAGGCTTCCACGTGTTATTATTGCCACTCCTCCCCCCCTTCCCTGGGGTCGGGAATGATGCTGCACTGAGAACCCGTCTGGGCATATCTTGGAGAGAGCTACTCCTCCCTCCTGGCCCAGCCAGGTCTCAGTTATACAAACCAGGTCGGCCCCCTCTTCTGTGATCAAATCACGAATCAGGGGGGCTTTGTTGGAAATTGACCTGGCGTTAAGCAGCAGCATCCTGAGCCCAGGGCCCTGAAGACCCTGGTTGCCAGGTACTCGGGATGAGCAAGATGGAACCACATCGGAGGGGCCGGAACAAGGGATCGCTTGTACATAGCGAGGTCTTATTCCCCGAGAGCGGCCCTCCCCTCTGCTCCCGCCATACCTGCCTCTTCCCATTATGACCGAGATGTTCCGGCTCTCATCCCTACCAGAAACCCCCTCCTCCCCCGCCGGCCCGCCTGGCCCCCGCTTTGACCAGCTCAGCTCCACTGACCAGCTCAGCTCCACTGCACATGTGCGTGTGACTCCTGCCAGCCAGCTGATTTTTGGGTCAGACACCACGCTTTCTCCTCACTTTCTGCGGCCCATGCCTTCCCAGATCTCTGGAGATTCCACCCCAGCGCTGTTTGGGCATGCAAGGCTTCCCCCCCCTCCCAGCTCTGTTTGGGGAAAGGAAGCTTTCCCCCTTCCCAGCTCCGTTTGGAGGAAAGGAGGCTCCCCCCTCCCAGCTCCATTTGGGGAAAGGAGGCTTTCCCCCCTCCCAGCTCCGTTTGGGGAAAGGATGTTTTCCCCCCTCCCAGCTCCGTTTGGGGAAAGGAGGCTTTTCCCCCTCCCAGCTCCGTTTGGGGAAAGGATGTTTTCCCCCCTCCCAGCTCCGTTTGGGGAAAGGATGTTTCCCCCCCTCCCAGCTCCGTTTGGGGAAAGGAGGCTTTTCCCCCTCCCAGCTCTGTTTGGGGAAAGGAGGCTTTCCCCTCCTCCCAGCTCCATTTGGGGAAAGGAGGCTTTTCCCCCTCCCAGCTCCGTTTGGGGAAAGGATGTTTTCCCCCCTCCCAGCTCCGTTTGGGGAAAGGATGTTTTCCCCCCTCCCAGCTCTGTTTGGGGAAAGGAGGCTTATCCCCCTCCCAGCTCTGTTTGGGGAAAGGAGGCTTTCCCCTCCTCCCAGCTCCATTTGGGGAAAGGAGGCTTTTCCCCCTCCCAGCTCTGTTTGGGGAAAGGAGGCTTTCCCCTCCTCCCAGCTCCGTTTGGGGAAAGGATGCTTTCCCCTCCTCCTAGCTCTGATTGGGGATGGGAGACTTCCCCCCTCCCACCGCTGTTTTGGGATGTGAGGCCAAAACAGGGGGTCATGCGTGCATATGCAGGGGACGGGACGTGCAGGAGGGGCATTGCATTATGGGTGTGGGCACTCGCGCACATGCGACAGTGTGCGTGCGCACACTTTTGGCACCCGAGGGAAAAAAAGGTTCACCATCACTGCTCTAGGACAATACATCTAGTGTCTAGAATTTCAACCCCATAGCTGTTTAAGATGGCTCTCTGTTGCATCACACTTTTGATATGAGGGGCAGAGTGAGTGGGAAGATAATCCTTTTTTTGCTTGAAGCATGAGCTGTGATGGCGCAGTGGTTAGAATGCAATATTGCAGGCTGACTCTGCTCACTGCCATTACCTCACCGGCTCAAGGATGACTCAGCCTTCCATCCTTCCGAGGTTGGTAAAATGAGGACCCAGATTGTTGGGGGCAATATGCTGACTCTGTAAACCGCTTAGAGAGGGCTGTAAAGCACTATGAAGCGGTATATAAGTCTAAGTGCTATTGCTATTCACTATTTTCCTATTCAAATCATGGATTGGAGAAACCTGCATATTTCTGTGACAATGAATTGTCCTTAGAGAGACATACTGGAAAACATTATAATTTTTACTATCTCAGTAGTCTCCATCTCTGCTTGTTGAGAGATGAGAATAAATCTCATAGAGGCGATTTGGATCTTTGCTTGGAATTCAGACAGTTAGAAATAAAGCCGAGATTAAAAGTCTAATATAAATATTTATTTCGGTACAAAAACAATAAATCCTGAATAATTACATCTCTGCTAAGAAAACGCGACCGTTCCGGTCAAGAGCCAAGTCAAAAAGTGATTAATGGTGGTTTAGGAATGTGGACATGCGCACTCATCATATCACGTGTTCTGCTTGTATTGGAATATACCATATTATTAGAATAGGGGTGCATCACCCTGCATAGACATACAACTGACAATATTCACACCGTGACACTGCTTTCTTCCCTGCCCCCCCCACCATCAAAGCATCTTTCCAAGCCAAACAGGACGTCAGGATATACAGGTGCAAACAGGGTTCAAAGGGAATCCACAAGTCTATTAACCCAGTCTGTCCCACTTACAGCCCAAAAGCTGGGCACTCACCATTATGAAATATTTCTGTGGCCTTCACAACCAGTAAGACAGAAGACGAAGAAAGGCACTGAGGTCAGCCATTGCATCATTTGAGGTGTTGGAAGCAAGCTGGACAGGAAAGCTGGGTTTCAGTCTCATATAAGGGGGCAGGGCAAACTGCAAATAGAGTCCAAAGAACTGCACTGAATCCTCTTCCTTCTTTTTACCCTTTGATACAGATGATCTAAGTTTCCATCCAGTGAGAAGAAGTCAAATGCTTTTGTCAATGAAAAATATTTCATGGAGAGCCACCATAATTCAAATATCATCTCCAGTGATGACCTGAAAAAGTTTCAGTTCTTTATAAAGGCCCTCCAGATGATTAGAGTAGCCAACTAGATCCAGTTGTATGCACATGTTGCACACAGCTGTACTGTGATTTATTTGATAGTACTTTACCATGAGCTCAGCCTACTGTGAACAAGTCAACAAACCTGGGTGAGAAGCCGCTGGGTGAGATCATCCGTCACCATGGACTGAGATATCACCAATATGCTGATGATACTCAGCTGTATGTCTCGGCCTGTGGTGAGTTAAGTGATGCTGTGTCCTCCCTCTTGCAGTGCCTGCAGGATGTTAGGGGATGGACGGGGAGCAACGGGTTGAAACTAAACCCTGGCAAGACTGAGTGGCTCTGGGTTTGGGGTTCATTGACTCAGGGAGAATTGCCATCTTTGGTCTTGGATGGCGTGGCACTACCCCAAACAGACCCTGTACGTAATCTAGGGGTTTTCCTGGACTCACGACTCCTGCTCGAAGATCAGGTGGCGGTCGTGGCCAGGGGGGGCCTTTGCGCAACTGCGGGTTGTGCGCCGGTTACGCCCTTTCCTGGACCAACAGTCCCTACTCACAGTCACTCATGCCCTAGTCACTTCCCGTCTTGACTATTGCAACTCACTCTACATGGGGCTACCCTTGAAGAGCATCCAGAAGCTCCAGTTGGTGCAAAATGTGCGGCCCACATGGTTTTGTGCAGACCCTGATGTGCACATATATCACCTCTGCTGAGGGAGCTGCATTGGTTGCCGATTTGCTTCTGGGTGCAATTCAAGGTGTTGGTTGTCACCTTTAAATCCCTTCATGCCTTGGGACCAGGGTATCTGAGGGACCGTCTCTTGCCGGTCACATCTACCTGACCCATCAGAGCGGGGAGGCATGGAATGCTGCAGGTCCCATCCCTGAGGGAGATACACCTGGTGGGGCCCAGAATAAGGGCCTTCTCCGTGGTGGCTCCCTCTCTCTGGAATATCATTCCCCCAGAGATTAGAACGGCCCCCACTCTAATACTCTTCTGAAAAGCGCTGAAGACCTGGTTCTGCCAGCGGGCCTGGGGGACCCAGAGCGGGATGGAGCCCATTAAATGGCTCGTGTGATCTGCTGTCGCCGGGGCGGGGGTGGGAGGTGGGGGGGTGATTTTGTTATATTATACTATATTAATTTCTTGATTCTTTTTGTTAGTTTTTATTGTTTTAAATGTGGTCTTTTATTCTGTAAGCCGCCTTGAGTTGCCATGGACGAATAGGCGACAATATAAATTCAATAAATAAACAAACAAACAAACCTGATTTAGCAAAATGTGTTAACCTGACATTAGATGGAAGAATAGGGATAGAATCAATCCTGTCTCTAGAAAAGCCAAGGACGTTTTCTGCCACTTACCATTTTCTGCCACTGCCATTTTCCAAAGCACCAGAAGGCAAGAGAAGAAACAATGGATGAAAGCTAATCAAGGAGAGATGCAAGCTGGGATTAAGGAGAAACTTCCTAACAGTGAAAACAATTAACCAGTGGAACAGCTTGCCTTCAGAAGTTGTGGGTGCTTCATCACTGGAGGTTTTTTTAAAAAAAGACAGGGCAGTCACATGTCTGAAATGGTATAGGGCAGTGATGGCGAACCTATGGCACGGGTGCCACAGGTGGCACGCGGAGCCATATCTGCCGGCATGCGAGCCGTTGCCCTAGCTCAGCTCCAGTGCTCATGTGCGTGCCCGCCAGCTGATTTTTGGCTGACGCGGAGGCTCTGGGAGGGCGATTTCGGCCTCCGGAGGGCCTCCAGGGTGGCGGGGGGAGCGTTTTCGCCCTCCCCAAGCTCCAA
The DNA here is from genome assembly GCA_023053685.1 of Diadophis punctatus similis. Classification (NCBI taxonomy): domain Eukaryota; kingdom Metazoa; phylum Chordata; class Lepidosauria; order Squamata; family Dipsadidae; genus Diadophis; species Diadophis punctatus. The sequence continues at coordinate 117,000,535 of JALIGW010000002.1, forward strand.
GAAAGCCTCTGGAGCCTGGGGAGGGTGAAAAATAGGCCCACTGGGCCCACTGGAAGTCGGGAAATGAGGGAGTGGGGGGAGGTCACGCACACATGTGCAGGAGGGTGGGGCAAGTGAGGGGCTTTGAATTATAGGTGTGGGCACGCACGTGCGTGCAATAGCGCGCACGTGCACTATTTCGGCACCTGAGGAAAAAAAGGTTCACTATCACTGGTATAGGGTCTCCTGCTTGAGCAAGGGGTTGGACTAGAAGACCTCCAAAGTCCCTTCCACCTCTATTCTGATTGTTGTGCAACCCCCTCCAGAATCGGCCAGTATAATATTTCATAATATTGAACCTGGCAATTAGATCCTGTGGCTGATTCTGATATGTTTTTTTCTTGGCGCCAACATGAAGAACCACAGTAGGTAAGTATAATTAGCCATATTTTGGTCTGCGTACAATACAACTGCGTAGACAGAAAGGCAAATAGCTTTCTATATCATAAATACTTATACTTAGGTGTGTTTACGAAGGGTATAATAATGTCAATTACTGATTTAAGCATATAGCAACATCATTTAGAGATGCACCTTAAGACGGTCAAAAGGACAACACTTTTTTCAAACTATTTTCACCATATGTGAGATCAGTAGCTGGCTTTTAAAGCCTGGCAAGTAGCTAAGAATCTCATTGCTCAGTCATTCATTCATTCATTTATTTATTTATTTAAATGGATTTCTATGCTGCCCAACTCCCGGGGGACTCTGGGCGGCTCACAACATATCAGAATCCATTCCACAGTATAAAAAATACAATAATTAAAAAGTACAAAAATTAAAGAGTATCTCACATTCACAATCAAGGGGGGAGACCCATATCTAGTCTAGTTGGTCTCACTTTCACCCCTCCTGCCGGAAGAGCCAAGTTTTTATTGCTTTACGGAAGGCCAGCAGGGTGGGGATAGTCCTGATCTCTGGGGGAAGCTGGTTCCACAGGGAGGGAGCTCCCACAGAGAAGGCTCTCCCCTTCGGCTCCACCAACCGACATTGCTTGGTCGATGGGACCTGGAGGAGGCCAACTCTGTGGGCCCTGACCGGTCGTAGGGAAGTATGCGGCAGGATGCGGTCCCGAAGGTAACCTGGCCCTGAGACATGTAGGGCTTTAAAGGTAACGACCAACACCTTAAATTGGATCCGGAGACTAATGACCAATGCAGCTGGCGGAGGATCGGTGTTACGTGGGTGTATCTTGGTACACCCACCACAGCTCGCGCAGCTGCATTTTGCACCAATTGCAGTCGCCGGACACTCTTCAAGGGTAGCCCCATGTAGAGCGCATTGCAGTAATCCAGCCGTGAGGTGATAAGGGCGTGAGTGACTGTGAGAACTGCCTCCTTCTCCAAGGAGGGACAATTGGTCAAGTCCTTAGGAGGCAATATCCACAGCCACTCAGTCTTGTCAGGGTTAAGTTTTAGCCTGTTCATCCCCATCCAGACCCTAACATCATGCAGGCAGCGGCCCATTACGTCCACGGCTTCCCTGAATTGAGACGGGGTGGGGATGTACAACTGGTACTGCTGCGTACTGCTGATACCTCACCCCGTGTCGTCGGATGATCTCACCCAGTGGCTTCATGTAGATATTAAACAGGATGGGCGAGAGGACTGAGCCCTGTGGCACCCCACATAGTAGGGGCCTAGGGCTCGACCTCTGCCCCCGTCAACACCGACTGCGTCCTGTCAGAGAGGAAGGAGGAGAACCACTGCAAAACAGTGCCGCCCACCCCCACCTCTCCGAGACGACGCAGAAGGATACCATGGTCATCTCCCTTGTTTGTTTGTTTTCACAGCCATCAAAATATTGCAAATTTCAAAAGCTTAAAAGCAGACACTTGGGAGATATTTTTGTGAGCCTGGAAGAAGAAAAAACCTATTGTGCAACCTGAAAAGTCTCTAAACCAATTGTTCTAGTATTCAAATGTTATTTTGAGGAACAACCCTCATTAACAATGGGCTCTGTTTGCTTACCTTTCCCACTCCTTCCAGGAACAGCTGAGCAAGATGGCTGTGCCCATGCTGATTAAGCTGCAAAACTGGCTGCGTCCTTCTGTACAAAAGGCAGCTTTTGTACAAGTTGTCCACATTCACTTGAAAGGTAAAGATCTAGGGAAGAAGGGAAGGCAAAGGTCTTGGGAGTTATTCACCAACAACACCTAGGCAGGAGACAGTGCAGACATACACACCTACACTCCTCAGAGTTTTGCACCAATTTCTATGCAAATTTGTGCCTCCTTTTGTACTCACATAGTTCCTTGTTTTAGTGATGCACTCAATCCAATCTGATCTGATTGGTTGGCTGGGGAATGGGATGCACTACTTCTGGCTGAGAGTTGCAGCCACAACATATTTAAGCAGCAGCAGTCTGGAAGAGACTGATATAGATTAAGAGTTCCACCTTCAGTAGCCACACCCCACAGACGACAAAAGCTTTATAGTATTGCAGAGGTCTTCAAACTTGGCGACTTTAAGACTTGTGGACTTCAACTGCCAGAATTCTCCAGCCAGCATAGCTGGCTGGAGAATTCTGGGAGTCGAAGTCCACAAGTCTTAAAGTTGCCAAGTTTGGGGACCCCTGCAGTATTGAGTTCACGGATTTTAAATTCCAAGAAGGAAAGGGTCACCTAAGCCTTTGGAAGACTGAGAATTATGAATCTTAATTATATTATGAATCAGGACTGGAAACATGTAATACAGTCCTCCAACTTTGGAGTCAATCAATATCTGGAATGTTTTGTCTTCTGATAGCTATATATTTTGTGAATAATCTCCTTCTCCCTCCTCCTCCTTAAGATCATCCATGGCTGGTCTGCCCCATGGTCTACTAATATGCCTATCACCTCCAAAAGATTTGTTTGCTGTAGCTGGATCTGACAAAACATTGCTATGTGCCACCAGGTTTTCTTTTAATCACCTTCTTTCATTTATCACACTGGAACTTTTATAAAAAGTCAAGTTTGAGAGGAAATCTATTTTATCTTCTTTCTGAGCTATTCCACATGTCCTTTCTTTTTATTGGGAAGGTTGGAGAGGACTTTGGCTCTCTATTGACATTTTTGGAAGACTGATTTTTTTTTGGAATGGACGTATTCTGCTTTTAGTTTTGATTGTTTTTAATATATTTGTGGAATATCATAGCTGTAAATGGGTGGCTTGTATTTTCCTCCCAGTTTCATGGCTAAAGATACAGTATTTCTACAAGTCCCTTTGACGTAAGATAATTTTTTGAACAAAAGGAACACCCAATAATAAAGCTTAGCTAAGTTGCTGAAATATTTGTCCTTGTCATTTGTCCCTGTCATTTGTCATTGCGTTATACAGGTTATACATTGCGTTATACAGGTATGTGGTTGACTTACAACCACAATTGAGCCCAAAATTTCTGTTGCTAAACAAGACAGTTATTAAGTGAATTTTTCCCCATGACATTTGTTGCCACAGTTAAGTGAATCACTGAAGTTATTAACAAGGTTGTTAAGTGAATCTGGCTTCCCCGTTGACTTTGCTTGTCAAAACATCACAAAAGGTGATCGCATGATCCTGGGACACAGCAAAGATCATAAATACATACCAGTTGCCAAGTGTCTGAATTTTGATCACGTTACCATGGAGATGCTGCAATGGCTGTGTGAAAAATGGTTATGTCATCTTTTTCAATGCTACTGTAACTTGGAACAATCACTAAACAAATAGTTGTAAGTTGAGGACTACCTGTACTCTGTGTGGGGGCAGATAATGGGGTATGGATGGGGCCTACTCATTCTATCATGAAGTAGTTGACAGCAAGTTTTTACATTTGTTTCTTGGTACAATAGCAGCCAACAAGTACTCTGGAATTGTTTAATCTCAGCATAGTAAATAGTGTGTGTGTGTGTGTGTGTGTGTGTGTGTGTGTGTGTGTGTAAGCGGCCAACAAGTACTCTGGAATTTTTTATTCTCCTCTCTCTCTCTCTCTCTCTCTCTCTCTCTCTCTCTCTCTCTCTCTCTCTCTCTCTCTCTCTCTCTCTCTCTCTCTCTCTCTGTGTGTGTGTGTGTGTGTGTGTGTGTGTACATACACACAACCCCCACAGCTGAGAATAAACAAGCCGTGTGTGTGTTTGTGTGTATGTACACACACACACACACACACACACACACACAGAGAGAGAGAGAGAGAGAGAGAGAGAGAGAGAGAGAGAGAGAGAGAGAGAGAGAGAGAGAGAGAGAGAGAGAGAGATTGAGAGAGAGAGAGAGAGAGAGATTGAGAGAGAGCCGAGGTGGCGCAGCGGTTAGAGGCAGGTACTGCAGGCCACTTTAGCTGACACTGATCCGCAGGTCAGCGGTTCAAATCTCACCGGCTCAAGGTTGACTCAGCCTTCCATCCTTCCGAGGTAGGTAAAATGAAGACCCAGATTGTTGGGGGCAATGTAAATATATACATTGCTTACTGGTGTAAAATGCTTAGAGAGTGATTGCACTGTGAGGCGGTATATAAATCTCACAAAATAAAATAAAATAAAATAAATAAACAATTCCAGAGTACTTGTTGGCTGCTATATACATATATACAGACACACATGGATCTTTTTATTTCACAATATTGATAGCTCATCTCAATCCTAACAAACTCTAGAGTACAAGGAAGTTTTACAAAATGCATTACATTTATAAATAGCAGTCAACAATGAAAACCCTCCTGTACCAACAAGCATCCTAAGAGACAAACACTTGCTGGAACAGTGTTGCTTTGGCCTGGTTTTTCATAGATATCTGAAGCCTCAGCTTTAATGTCACTGGCTACATTCACACAACTTACTTAATAAATGTATACTCAACCAGGTGGCAGCACCTGATCTGGTTTGGCCTTTTCCAAATGACTGTGTAGGACTTAGATGTGATACCACCACAGCAATCTCAGAATTATAGGGTATTAACTTGAGAAATAAACTAGGAAGGGAAAAAAAGTCAATGGCAAGTATTTATGCCCTGTTGAGATAAAATCTCCAGGCATGTATATTCATATCATTGGGACTCAGTCTTTAGTAAGCACTAAGACAAATGAAACTGGGATTAACCTTAACTAAGATCAGTTTGCTGTGGGAATAAATTTACTAGGCCTGGATTGACTTAAATTTGTTGTGTGAACACTGCCGTTGTCAATAGGGCAAGTAATTGTGTCTTAAATTACCGGAATCTATTTCTTAAGTATCAAAATAGACCCACTCTGTGTCTGCATTGGATCTTGAGCTACAAATGCAGAACTATAAGGTAGAACTTTTCCAAACTGCTGATATGTCAGGAATAAAATAAAAAAAAGACTATTAGAATTCCTCCCTTTGATATTTAGTTTACCACCTTGCAAGAGATTTGAGCAAAGAAGTCAGGTGATTTTATTCACTCAACCAGATTGTATTCCGATAAAGACGTGTGGCTGCTGTTTAGGAGAACTTCAACTACCTGCAACTTCAGGAAGCACAGAGATAATTCGAATTCTATTACCATCCATCTAGTAATTATCTGGATTTGTGTAGGCCAGATCTGCAAGCCTTAGTTAGGAGATTCCATCCGGCTTTGAGCAACTTTTTGCAACAAACGTGTAACAAATGAAGTGCTGCTGTAATGCTGGAGAGACTCATTTTGGAAAGTCTGAGGTGAGCGTGCATACAGTGTAACCTTTATAATTTAGAAACACAGGATTGGTTATATTTAACGTTGTTTTACTCAAGCTTCTAAGAAACCGGGGGCTGCGCAACCACTTCTGGTTTTCTCCTTAGAATGCCTCGCGTCCTTCGATCTTCTGTCTCCAGCCTTCTTCTCGACACCTTCACTTCTCCAGCGTAAGGCACAGAAGGAGTTAAAAACTCTTTCCTTGTGCGGGGAGATTCCTTCCCTTCATTGTGACGTTGGTTCGTTGGCCACGCCCCTTCGGAGCGTTCATACAAGATGGTGGATTTTTCTCTCTGACAGGTAGGAAGGGGGGTGGTTTTTTTTGGTCCTTCTTTTACATTTTCTTTCATTCCGCTCGCCTGGTTCGGCTCCACCCCTCGGTGGGAGACAAGTGGGCGGGTGAACGGCTGGAGCGTGCCTCTTCGGTCATGTACAATGGTTTTCCCCGGGTCATTCTGGACGGAGGTAAGTCGGCTTCCCCTCTTCTCCCCCCCCCCCCCCGCCTCCGGTTATGGTATCTTCCCGTGTAGTAGGAGCCCTGATACGAATTGGAGGTGCTTCAGATCATTCCTTCGATCCCTTTCCGAGCGCTTCCGATGGACGCCCGCCCATTCCTCGCCTTAGGATCGCTTTTGTGGACGGGGGAATCTGTTGCAAATGCCCTGGAGGCCCTTTTCCCGTTAGCCAAAGGAGCTTCTCGGGCTTGAGCAGGTGAACGGAGGGGAGGGCCGCTTCCTGGGTTCGGTTGCATTTGGGGGAACGGGTTCGGGCAATCCAGCAAGCCGCGCTGGAAAAGGTGTGGCGGGTCGTGGGCCAGCAGTTAAGAGCCAGAGTCCAAACGATCCGCTCTGTAACTAGCCTCGGGAATGCTGCCGAACCGGCCTGGATTTGGCCTGCGGCTCTGGTTCCATTTACAGGTCGGTGGATTTTTCTCTTCCGCAAATCTTCCCCGCCCACCTTGTCGTGGATTCCTTTCCCTAAATGTAAGTCTGAGCCTCAGCTGTGGAACCAAGAGAGCCCGGACAAGTCTTCTGCAGGGTTCCCTCCGTCTCAGGATGGAGATGACTTCGATTTAAAAAAAACAAAACAGCTGCCCCAGAGGTATCTTCCTGCTCCTGTTTCTGCCCCTCAAAGAAGTGCTAGTTTGAAGAATTTCCCCTTTAGTGGGGAAAATAAGCAGAACAGTCCCTTGGAGCTGCTAAGAGGTAAAGGCAGGACCTTTGGTTGAATGTGGCCCCAAGATAATTTGTTGAGAAGAAGTCCTAAAGGTGCTTCTGTCTGTCAGTGGGGCCCTGTTCTAGATTATTTTATTTTACTACAGTTCAAATGGTACCCTAGTCCAAACAAAGGCTCTAAGTGCCTTAAATGTTAATGCAAACATTTGAATAGAAATAACAGCCAACAAACAGCAAAACAGAACAGCAACACCTAAGAGCAGTCAGTAACGTCCAGCCCCATAGCAGGAGAAGCCTTCTCATCCCAAATCTATTTCTCGAATGCTTTTGAATAACCAGGTTTTTAATGGCTATCATCCAAAACACAATAGTTTTGCTAGGCCAGTTTTCTTGCAGCGAAGACATGTGCTTGAGGGCATTTCAGTACGCATGAATAGTTTGTTGGAATTGGGCTTAAATGGGAGAGAACACTGTTGTGTTGCATCTTAGCAGCATGGGAAATCGGTCCTCCTGAGTCAGCTGCTTGCTTTGCTTGGGCGACTAGAACTTTTAAGGAATTTATTTCTCACGTTAAACATGCTGAGACAGAAATCCCTAATTTGAGAAATAAAATGCAATAGGTCCAAGATTCTGCAAGGTAAAAATGCAAATGGCATCCGTGGAAGCCAAATGAAAATGGCTTCTTCTAACTCGACTGTGTTTAGAGTGAGTGACATCAAAGGATTTGGTGGCTTGAGACTCCTTGCTTGCCCTCAAACAAGTGGAGGTTTTCTTGAGGTTTGGTCGGGGAAAAAGAAGATATACTAATAGAATACTGTTGATCCATACAGATATCTACTGAGAAGGATTGAGAAGATAAAATAAAAACCAATGGTTAATCAGCAAATGAGTTTAACTTTAGGCTGCTATTCTGTTTGCAGTACCTGCACTTCAACACTGAAGAGATCTTTGTGAACGAACTTACCTTCACTCCAGCTCTCGTTTCCTTTTCATAAGGAAAAAAAAAATATCGGTACAAAGATCTGCCTCCACTCCAGACGCAGCTGTGTCTAAGCAGAGACTTGGCTTGATTGACAGGTGCAGTGCAACTTTGCTCCTCTCTGCTGTCAGATATGAAATATTGGGGTGTATCTGAAATCCGCAGGGCTGTTTCTCCTCTGGCGCTCAAGACAATGCAAAGGCGGTCTGCTGAAACCCCTCCCCCTGCTTTTAAATTGGGGAGAAAAATCTGTAACTTTCCAGATGGGTTTCCAATATCTCTTAACTTTGGGGGATACTCACGGGCAGAGGTGGGATTCAGCAGGTTCTGACCAGTTCTGGAGAACCGGTAGCGGATATTTTGAGTAGTTCTGAGAACCGGCAAATACCACCTCTGATTGTCCCCGCCCCCATCTATTCTCTGCCTCCCGAGTCCCAGCAGATCGGGAGGAAATGGGGATTTTGCAGTAACCTTCCCCTGGAGTGGGGAGGGAATGGAGATTTTACAATATCCTCCTGCTACGCCCATCATGCCATGCCCACCAAGCCACGCCCACAGAACCGGCAGTAAAAAAAAATGAATCCCACCACTGCATCACGGGGAATGTGAGAGTTGATAACTGCAAGTTATCACATTGCAGAATTGTTTCCTTTTTGATGGATGTGCTGAGGACCTTTGCTTTATTTTGCATTGAGGATAGATTTTGTATCCTAATCTTGATTGTAAACTGTCCTTAATTGGTTTTAATAGAAAAAAGGGATTGTGATTATTGATTACAAATAGACTGAAGAAGAGCTACTAAAGGGACATTTATCCTATAGCCAGTTTCTTCTCAATTTGGGTGAGACTTGTAATTACCCTTTCCATTCACACGCCTGTCTTGGTTTTCTACTTTGAGGTAGTAGTTTGCTGCTTATAATACCTATGATTAACACGGACTTGAGTGACAAAACTGCTCATTTGTTTCTTCTTATGGATATGCCTCCCACGTCATTAGAGAACAATTTAACAGCAGAAAATGTTCATCTAGTGAAAGCAGCTACTGAGGGTTAGGCTTTAACCAGGAGCAAGTCCCTAGAGCTGATGCAAATTAATTGCTGACAGAAAACTCTTGCATAAAGAATAGCAGGGACATTGCATTTACCCCTGAGGGTCTAATTTTGTGACAGATAGAATTAACCCTAATTTATTTCTGTATGCTGCTCCCTATGGACTAGTTTGACTGAGAGCAAGTGAGCTATAAATATAGTAAAAGTATATAAAGAGCAATATATGTATGCAGACACATCATAAATTGCATACCCAGAAATATAGAGTGTCTACTGCAGTTGAAATTTGAAGTTCTCAGTGCTGAAGAGCAATTGCTACTTGGAATTTGAGTAGTGGTTGTAGCAGGGTATATATTTTACCAAAGCTGCTTACTGTCTGACTATGTTGCTGTCTCCTTGTTCTCTTTATATATATAAATATCTAAATATATAAATATATAAAACACATTATTCAAGCTCTCTGTTCTATACATCTGTGTGACCACCCACAACATTTTCTCCCAGAGGAAGACAGTATCACTTAATTAAACACTGTCAGTTTATCACATGATTGTTAATGTGCTGGGGGTGACCTCAGAGCTATTATTCTCTCATTTAATCAGGCAAATCACAAATGCATCTTGACAAATAGGCTTCCTAATGTGCTGTATTGCATCCTCCCGCAACTCCAGTTCCTTTCAGCCTTAGCTGGCATGGTTAGAGATAACAGATGTAATCCAAGGTCTGGAGCAGGGGTGTCAAACTCAACGTCGTCACGGCGGTGTCACGTGACATATCAGGACTCCCCCCCCCCCTTTGCTAAACCGGGTGTGGGCGTGGCCAGCTCGTGACGCATCCGACGCATCCTTTGACGCATCCGACGCATCGTTTGACAGCCCTGGTCTGGAGGGTAAAAGAAAGGGACTTCTGAATTAAAGGATCAGTTGTCTTGCAAAAGTAGATCAATACTTTGTTAGTGAAGTAGTAGTTTCATCGACCAGTTTGTATAACATGCAATCTCTTTATGCAAGAGGATTTGACTTCTCTGACGTCTGTCATTTTCAAATGTGCAATCTTTCAATACTTATAGACTAGGCTGGGGTGAAATGCTACCGGTTCGGACTGGTTCAGGAGAACCGTTAGCTGACATTTGGCCTGGTTCGCTGAACTGGTAGCAACGGCTGGCTGGCCATGCCCCCGAACCGGTCCCCCGGTTGCCGCTCACTTGCCCTGCCCTGCCCCGCCCAGTCTCCGCTCTGCAGCTTGCCAGCGCAGCCCTCAATTCCTTCCGCTTCGGCTTGGAGCTGGAAGCCGCAGCAGGGGTCAGTCCTATTCCCATTGCAGCTAGGAATTTCAAAAAAAGCCGAGAATGAACGTTTCTGTTTGTAGGCAATTGGTGTGCTAGATAGGCAGGGCCCCTTCTTGTCTTCCTAGGTGCCTGGCCGAAGTTTCACTCATGCCTCAGCCAGGAGTCCTGATGACAGGATGGGGTCCTTCAGGCACTTAGCTTGGCCAGCCCCTCCGTCCGTTGGGTGAACAAAGCGCAGTTTGTTCTGTCCCCACTAAGCATGTAACAACACACCCAGTTTGTACACACTTCTTTAATTCCAATAAGCACTACTGATAAACTTCTTAGCAGTGGAATAGCCACACAACAATTCTACAAGCAGTATTTTCATGCAAGCAACCAGCTGCTAATTAATCTTCATTAGCAGCTGGTATCAGTTCAAAGAGTCTTAAAGCCAATGACAGCAATTAGGTATTGCTATCTTACGGAGCTTCCAAGAGTTGGCAAAGTTCCTAGAATTAGTCCTTGATAATCCAAGCCGAAGCAGAGAAAGCAAAACAGGAGTCACGGAGCAAGCTATGATCAGACGGGTTTTCCAAACGTTGTTCTCTGCAGCTTGTTAGCTGCCTCTGATGTCCTTAAGTAGACTAGGGGAGTGGCCAATTAGCCCCACGTCTTACTCCTGAGGAACCTCCTCTGGAATAAACCTTGCCTTTTGGCAGCCCTGCGTGCTCTTGCATTCAGGAAAGGAGTAGCCCCTCCTTTCTCATCACTGCCAAGAGGTGCTGGAGGTTCCAAAGACCCTGGCTGCACAGGCTGCTGGCGGGCCACAACACAGTTCCCATTTAATTTAATTTAATTTAATTTAATTTAATAATTTAATTTAATAATTTAATTTAATTTAATTTAATTTAATTTAATTTAATTATTTAATTTAATTTAATTTAATAATTTAATTTAATTTAATTTAATTTAATTTAATTTAATTTAATTTAATTTAATTTAATTATTTAATTTTTTAATTTAATTTAATTTAATTTAATTTAATTTAATAGATTTGTATGCTGCCCAACTCCCGAGGGACTCTGGGCGGCTCACAACATGTCAAATTATTACAAGTATAAAAACATATAACAATTAAAAAGATATAAAAATTAAAAAAACATCCAACATTCATAACTGGGGGGGGGGAGAGACCCAAATATAGTCTACTTGGTCTCCCTTTCACCCCGCCTGCCGGAAGAGCCAGGTTTTTATTGCTTTACAGAAGGCCAGCAGGGTGGGGATGGTCCTGATCTCCAGAGGAAGCTGGTTCCAAAGGGAGGGAGCTCCCACAGAGAAGGCTCTCCCCCTCGGCCCTGCCAACCGGCATTGTTTGGTCGATGGGACCTGGAGGAGACCAACTCTGTGGGCCCTAACCGGTCGTAGGGAGGTATGAGGCAGGAAAACGACCAAATGCGTCTTATGGCGAAGGGTGCCTTGCTTCGTGGGACAGGCAGAAGAACATGACGCATTTTATGGTAGGGTGGCGAAGTCGTGCAATGCCAACACCCCCGTATTATTGCATTTCTTAATGCTTTTGCTGAAGGACGTTGACATGGGAAACGGGAGAAAATCTGGGTAGTTGGTGGGAGTGAAAACGTGACTTCCATCTGAAATAAAGAGGCTTCGGCACAAAGCTGCTTCCCTTCTAACTTCTCTGAGTCATTTCCCATCTGGGCATTTATTCTAGCACTATGATTTTTATACGAGTCTCATCTAGAAAGTTATAGGTAGCTAGATGGACATTTGGGGCGGGGGTAGGGGGTAGGGAGAGTGGATGAGCTCCTGGAAATGAATACTTAACTATTCTGCTTTCTCCTTGAGAGATGAATAATATAATTCTTTATTGGCCAAGTGTGATTGGACACACAGGAAATTTGCCTCAGGGGCATAAACTCTCGGTGTACATACAAACAACAAAGTGATACAGTAGGTCATAGTTATAATCATTGATCATAAGAAAAGAAAGAAAAAGAAAGAAAGAAAGAAAGGAAAGGAAGGAAGAGAAAGAAAGAAAGAAAGAAAGAAAGAAAGAAAGAAAGAAAGAAAGAAAGAAAGAAAGAAAGAAAGAAAGAAAGAAAGAAAACTTATGACCACAATTGAGCCCAAAATTTTGGTTGCTAAGCAAGAGCATTATTAAGTGAGTTTCACCACATTTTACAAGTTGGCCACGCCCACCCAGTCACATGACCACCAAGCTACGCCCACCAAGCCATGCTTACAGAACTGGTAGGGAAAATGTTTAGATTTCATCACTGGACTAGACCTAGTTTTTTTGTGAAGCTTCTTCCCATTCTTCCTTGGGGATGAGAAATTACTAATAGCACAGAGGAACTGATTGACCTAGACCAGTGATGGCTAACCTTTTTGGTGCCGAGTGCCCAACCTCAAAATGCAATGTGAGCGCCCCCCTCATGCATGCGCCCTGCACCCCTGCGCATGCACGCACATCCCTGTGTATGAGTCCCGCCCCCATTCGCCCATATTTGGCTTCCAGGTTGATGCAGGAGGCCTTCCAGGCCCAAAACAGGGTGCAGGGGGGGCCTCGCACGGCGCCCCCGCACCCTGTTTTGGCTTCCAGGTTGGTGCAGGAGGCATTCCAGGCCCAAAACAGGGCGTGGAGGCGGGGCGCATGCATGCACAAACTCACAAAATGCAATGCGAGCGCCCTCCTCACATGAGCCCCACCCCCTGCACATGCACAGCAGAGACCCGAAGACCAGCTGGCCAGTGGGAGATGCGCATGAATGCGCAGTGGAGCTGGGCTGAGGCGAAGGCTGGCGTGCCCTCAGAGAGGGCTCTGCATGCCACCTGTGGCACGTGTGCCATAGGTTCGCCATCATGGACCTAGACTGTCTCTGGGTCTACCACAGCTGTGGAAGTTCTGTCTATACAGGTAGTCTTTGACTTATGACTGTAATGGAACCTTCCCATTATGACAGTCATGAAGCAGGTCACCCATCCCATTTTATGACCTTAATTGTAGCCGTTGTTAAGTGAACTCTGCAGCTTTAAAGTGACTCCCACAGTCGTAAAGCAAACCCATTGTTCGCTATGGGTTGTTTTCGTCAAAAACTGGACGTAAATAACAGTTGTTGGCAAAAACATAAAACATGGTCATATGACTGCAGAATGTCGTAAACTGCTGTAAATGCGGGCCAGTTGCCGAGTGCCCAACATGCAGTCACATGACCATGGTGGAAGCTTCAAGTTTTGGAACTGGGTCTTAAGTACCTTTGGAAGGAGGTCCTTCATAACTTTGAATGGTCACTAAGTGACCGGTCATAAGCAGAGGACTATTTTTATTGCTTTGGATGAAGACTTCAAGTACATTCTACAACCTCTTGGTCCCTTGCACGATGTCTGGGGGCAAGTATTCCTGGTGATATACTGTATTCCTTGGCTACTGCCCTACCTAATTTATAAGGATGATTCTAATATACTTTCAAATTTCCAAGTGACCTCCCAGACATTTATGGATTTGGGGACTATAAAGGAAGGGGATGACAGAGAAAAGGGGAAGGTGAAAGAGTAAGATGGTAACTACTTGGTTGAAAGGACAGAAGCCATAATTCTTTTTTTTGTTCCTTTGATTCTTTATTTTTAATAGTTTTTAAACATTCTAATAAATTTAAAATGAATTCCAAATGTCCTCACAGGCCCAAAACAATTGGAGAGCCTTGCACTACATATTAACACCAATAAACCACAAATGTCTGTGCAGAGCAGACCAGAGGAGATCCTTTAGCTGGTACCACTGAGTGGTACATCTACATTCATAATATTGGGGCAGCAGTCCCTAATTTCTTTAAGCGTATCCTCATAATAGTAATTTAAAACTCGTTTTGAATGTGATGAATATTCATTGAATATGTCAATTAGGGAGCATAAAGGCATCAACTGCTGCATTACATTGACTCAGATTATTGATTCATCCAGCTCAATATCGGCACTGATTTATAAGGCTCTTTGGGTTTTCAAAAAAAGTTGATCTCTTAACTTTATCTGGAAAGAACAAGCAGTATGTCTTAGTCCAGAGGTCTCCCATCTTGGCAACTTTATGAGGTGTGGACTTCAAATCCCAGAATTCCTCAGCCAGCCATGCTGGCTGAGGAATTCTGGGAGTTGAAGTCCACACCTCATAAAGTTGCCAAGGTTGGAGACCTCTGTCTTAGTCTATTTGGAATTATTAACATCTGACTACACCATGATAATTCCCATTGAAGCACCCACTATCCAGAAAAAGTTTGAAATGCTTCCTGATTTGTCTCTTAGTTGACCAGAAGTAACAAGGCAGGAACCTCCTTGGTGAAGAGGTTGAGTTAGAGCACGAGATGTGCACTGCCTCCTCTCTTTCTCTCGCCATTAGGATCTCCCCACAGGAATGGGAGGAATGTGTAATAATACTTCAGTCAAATTTCCTGTTGGACAGTTTACTTGTGGTTTTGCTCCAGATGCAGTTCAGTTATCCCATATGTGCGTGTGTATGAAACTGGGATTGAGATTAAACAAGTTCTATTTGATTTGCCTCTTTCAATCAAGAAGGCGCAAGCAAATCATTGCCAGCCAGAGATTGGAGGTGTTCTGTAGTATTGTAGGTCATGCACACAGATGAAAGCGCGTCTCCAATATCCATTTGGGTCTGTTGTCTTTTTTTCCCTCCCTCAGAATCGCCCACATGAGGCGCAACCTGCAACTCTCCTCCGACTCTCTCTCCAATGGCTTCTCCTCACCTTCTCCAGATCGAGACCCTTCAAATGGGGGTAGCAGTGAGGACATCCTAACTTTCTCGGGTAGCCTGACAACGGTGATTGCTTCTTGCAGGAGAAGGTTAGGAAGGAGGGCCATGGCTGAGAATCGGGGCACTATTAAGGTGGATCTTCCCAACCAACAGCGAACAGTGGTGAGTTGGCCATTTAGACAGCTCCGAAGAGCAAAGGATCGGGTGCTTCCTGTAGATTAAAATGCTTGGTATCCTGTAAGAGAGGGATACAGTTCCTCTGACTTTCAAGGTGCTTTGGACTACAACTTCCATCATCTCTGACCTGGCTGGCTAGGAGTGATGGAGTCCAACAACAAGTGGAGTCTCACGTTCTCTATGTCTGTACGAAAATGATGAGTTGTCCCCCCCCCCCAATCAAAAGTGGGGTGTGCTTTAGCCCAGTAAAATCCCCACTCTTTTTATGTTTGTTTACCTTTTTGAAGGAAAGGAAAAAAATATGGAGGTAGAGAATGAGAGAATAGCAGACAGAAAGGGAGAGGAAGGAAAATCTCAAAGAGGAAGAGTGAAAGAGACAGAGGAGGACATATGTGGTAATAAATATATGTAGATCCTATTGTTTGCAAGTTAAGAGCTGAAAGTAAATCTTGCTGGTTTCTTTTATGATGAATCAGTTGCTTTGTTCTGTTTGTTTTTTTTAATAATCAGCTTTTGTTTAATTTTATGATAGTTCTAAAATAACAGCAATTCACTTTTGTAATTTGTCATCAGTTTAAAATTTGGAAAAATAAGCTCTTAAGTAATTCTAATAAATGCTAAGCCAAAGACTCAACAGAAGGATGACTACCTTTTTATCTGTATTGAAAGAGAACTGAGGCTGAGTCCAACTATTCAGTGAAAGCAGGGAGTTCCCAGTCCCATCACAATTAAACCTGGACCAAAATCAGTACCTTAAGAAAATAAAATTTGCTAAAAGTTCAAGCTGTGGAGTTTGCCTTTGAAATTTCATTTTACATTTTTGATCAAGCATGGGTTCTGGTTAGTCATCTGAACCCGAGCAGAAGCTCCTCTGGCCACAGCCTCCACCTGCTGATCAGGCAGGGTCCATCAGTGCTGGAGGACACCCATGTCACAGACGTCCTTCAATAGCAATAGCACTTAGACTTATATACCGCTTCATAGTGCTTTACAGCCCTCTCTAAGCGGTTTACAGAGTTCAGCATATTGCTCCCAACAATCTGGGTCCTCATTTTACTGACCTCAGAAGGATGAAAGGCTCAGTCAACCTTGAGCCGGTGAGATTTGAACAGCTGAACTGCAGTGCTACACTTTAACCACTGCGCCACCTCGGCTTCAAGGAAATTGCAGCAACGCTCAACGTAAGAGCCATGATCAAGCCAGAGTAGCTGTAAACAAACAGGGCCTCCATCCTGTTAGGATTCAATTTCTGCTCGTTTAGGCTCACCCACACGCTTTCCAAACATCAGCTAAGGATCTCCATGACATCCGTGACTTAATCTAGGCTTCAGATTTATAACACTGATTTTATTTTGTTTTTTGCCTGCACAGAAAAAAACTTGGTAAGAGCACTATCCAGCTTTGTGACACCCCACCCACCACCCCCATCCAAGCCTACCAATTTCCTCCTCATTCAACTTTAATCATCAGAATCCATAGGGGCTAAGGTGTCCAGCTAGAAACGGGGAGGCCGTAAGTTCTAGCCCCCCCCCCCCTTAGGCATGAAAGCTGGCTGGGTGACTTTGGTCCAATCACTGGATCTTAGCCCAACCTCCCAAAATGATGGGTGACTTCTGATAGAGATGTTAAATAACATGGGGCAGATAGATGGGCCTTGTGTAGCGACTCCTCCCTCTTAATTACTATGTGGAACTCGCTGCTCAGGATTGTGTGGAACCACTATAAAACTCTTGTCTTCCACTTCCAAACCATGCCAAGAAGGCAATCCAAGAATACACCATGATTAGTGGCAGTGAATACTGTCAAGAGGTCCGATAAGATCAGGAAGGCCACAATTTTTCTCTATATGGGTCTTTACTAAGGTTATCTACCATAGCAATCAATGTACGGTAGTTTCCATCTTATTAGCTCTGAATCCTAACAGAAAGATAATCCACTTCCTGTAGGATCCTTTGCAGCTGTAGCCCCAATCAATGTGTTAGTCATTATGTGCCAGGATTCTCTCCAGCTTCAGTGAACCACAATGGATTTCATTTTAGCAGCGTTATTTAGGATTGTGGTTTCTACTTGCAATCAGATGACCAGTAGGCTGAGATCGATATTGTAGGGATCAGGGAACAGGAGGTAGAATTTAAAACCAGATAGAACCTCAGTGGGAAATAGGAAACGAATGATCAATTTGGCATCGCCAGGTCTCGCTGTTTCAGGAGAGTAAGGAAGATACTTAGGGATGATTCACACCCTGGCCAGTGTCTCTTTTCACTTTTACCATCGGGGAGAAGACACTGAAGTATAGCCAGCTGGACAAACAGGTTTAAAAACAGCTTCTACCCATCGGCTGTCAGACTCCTAAACACAATCACAATCACTCCACGTACATATGGAAACGTATGACTAGTTTCCCCCCTGATTACTTGTGTAAGGATTATCCTCTATACTATTCATGTTGTCTTGTATTTTTGTTATGGATTGCACCAGTAGAGGCCAAACCAATTTCGTTGTATACATGATGTACAATGATAATAAAGGCTATTATTATTATTTCTTTAAAAACATGACCCTACACACTACCTTGATCACATGACTACTCTGCTGTTTCCTTCTAGGTCACTGTCCGGCCAGGTATGACTGTATATGACTCCCTAGACAAGGCCCTGAAAGTGCGTGGACTTAACCAGGACTGCTGTGTTGTTTACAGAAAAAGGGGTGATGGGTAAGTAACCCCAACGAGGAGATTGATATGAGACGGAATTGGAGGAAACATGAGCGGAGCTAGTTGTATATAGACCAAAAACTGTCTGCTGCCACTCTTAAAAAGGGGCAGATCATCTTCAGTTTGTTTCATTCATTCATTCTGTGGTTTTTGCGAGCATTCCTTGTAAGTAGCATAAATAAATATCTAGAAACAAATTCCAAACAAACTACAAACTCTAAATAAACTTTACACTCCAAAGTTTACATGCTTTCACAAGGAATTACTCACTGGGCCAAATGTCTTTTTACTTGTAGCAACTCCATCTCCAGCTTTCATTAATTAGGCCATGAGGCTCTGGTGTTTAGTTATAAAGTGAAAGGAAGAGAACAGTCCAGTCACTGAAGCATGAAGGTCGGTCAGTTCTGAGGCTCAGACTGATAAATCGGGAATTTGGTCCCAATTTTTGGAGTAAAGAAGGGTTGCTTTGCAACCTTCTTCCCCAATTAGCCTATTTGCCCTGTCCCTATTCCACACAGTCTTTCCTCACAGCCCACTTTCTTTCATTTGGGAGAATTCCCCTTCAACCAAAGGCACACTTGCTCTCCAGAATATGTGAGATTTTAATTTCATCTATTTTGACAATTCGACCTTCTCTCACAGCATTCGTGTGCTGACATTTGGCATGTTTTGTTTCCTGAGCGGTTTGTAATATTTGTCAACATTAACATTCCATAGTGAGGTCAGAGCTTCCTCATTTTCCCAAACACAATATGGAAAAAAGCAGCTACAATGGAGAATAATTAGAGGGCACAAATGTAGACAAAGGGCTATAGCAGTGATGGTGAACCTTTTTTCCCTCGGGTGCCAAAAGCGCACACACACATGCTATCGTGCAAATGTGCCCACACCCATAATTCAATCCACCCACGCTGCCCTGCGCATGTGCACATGACCCCCCCGCTCCCCCGTTTCCCGACTTCCAGTGGGCTCGGTAGGCCTGTTTTTCGCTCTCCCCAGGCTCCAGAAGCTTTCTTGGAGCCTGGGGAGGGTGAAAATGCCCTCTCCCGCTCTGCCCCCGGAGGCCCTCCAGAGGCCGAAAACGCGCTCCCAGAGCCTCTGCGTGAGCCGAAAATCAGCTGGCCAGTGTGCACATGCGCTCTGGAGCTGAGCTAGGGCAATGACTCACGTGCCGGCAGATATGGCTCCGCGTGCCACCTGTGGCACGTGTGCCATAGGTTCGCCATCACGGGGCTATAGTGTTGTTGAAAAAAGATCCTTATTTCCTCACTGCCTGTTGAAGGTTGTTTATCCATTAACAGTTTTGCTGTGGTAAGGTAATATTTCAGGCAAAGGAGAGGATTTCATATTTTGGTCCTCCAAATCTGCACCCTGAATACTAGGGACCTACATGGAACTCGCCTACATGTGAACACATTTTAAATTGGTCTCTCTAAAATGAGTAATTTTGCCCCTGAGGAGCAAGTATGAACTCTGATTTCACATCAGAGTTGAATTGGAAGGAATGTTAGATTGGTAGGTTTGGGGTCACCAAGTTAGATGGTGCTTAGTATCTTGTTTTTTATTTTCTTTTATGCAGGCGAAAAACCATCACAGATTGGGAGACAGACTTGATCAATCTGGAAGGGGCTGAGCTTTCTGTAGAAGTTCTGGAGAATGTACCTCTTACTATGCACAATTTTGTGAGTCCTGCAAAACTCTGCAAAATCATACTGCTACACTTGCGTGCTATAGTTCTTTTCCAGGATAATGTATAAAATGAATGAGGGATCTGCAGCCCTGCAGATGTTCTTGGACCAAAGTCTCCCTCACTGATGGTTGTCTTATTGGCTGGCCAGGAGTGATGAACGTGGGAGGCCAGCAACATGGCTGGAGGTTTCCCATCTTATAAAAATGCTTTAACTTCCTCTGTGCCCGGGGATCAACTACAGCAACTCAAAGGCCCTGTGCTGTTCCGCTGTTCCACAAAATCACTGGATTCTATTACCAGAGCCAAGAGCATGAAAGACTTTGATAGTCTGCCCTGATTTGTTTCTGAATTGATATGACTTTGGATAATTTTTCCAAATCCCATCACGTAACCTCACTGTCTACTGCTGACCATCAGGCAGATAACCAAACCTTCCTCCTCCGTTTTGCCTCTCATATTCCTAATCCATTTCTTTGTACAGGTCCGCAAGACCTATTTCAATTTGGCCTTTTGCGATTTCTGCCTTAAGTTCATATTCCATGGCTTTCGGTGTCAAACATGCGGCTACAAGTTCCATGAGCACTGCAGTAGCAAAGTGCCTACAGTATGCGTGGACCTGGCTACAACCCACAAACCGTGAGTATCCCTCCCTTTGGGGCCCTCCCTTTCACCTGCTGTGAAGATCAGCTCATAAAGCGCGTGCTGTGGTGGGTGTGCCAAGGTACACCCACGTGACACCTATACTCCGCCAGCTGCATTGGTTGCCCATCGGTCTCCGGGTCCAATTCAAGGTGTTGATCACCATCTTTAAAGCCCTTCATGGCTTAGGACCAGGTTATCTCCGGGACCGCATTCTGCCTCACACTTCCCTTCGACCGGTTAGGGCCCACAGAGTTGGCCTCCTCCAGGTCCCGTCGGCCAAGCAATGCCGGCTGGCGGGCCCTAGGGGGAGAGCATTCTCTGTGGCTGGCCCCGCGCTCTGGAACCAACTCCCCCCAGAGACCCGAACTATCCCCACCCTGCTGGCCTTCCGAAAAGCCGTTAAGACATGGCTTTTCCTGCAGGCTGGGGGTAGAGCCTAATTCCATCTGAGCTCACCCCCAAGTATGTACTGTTGTATGGTTTTCGGATGGTTTTAATACTGTGTTTTTAATTTTTATATTTGATTTTAAGTAATATTTATAGTTGGTTATTCTTGTATTTTTCTCTGCTGTACGCCGCCCTGAGTCCTCCGGGAGTTGGGCGGCATATAAGAAAACCAAAATAAATAAATAAAAAATTGGTCTCGTTGGTTTGGTATTGAAGACATTTTTTTTCTCCCTTGTAGCGTTTACAGCCATGAATTGTGTCAAGACCATATCCCCACAACCTTTATCCAGCCTAGCTACAAACCCATGACCCCTCAAGCAGTCAGGTAAGACACTTGTTCATTAGACAGCTGCATTGAGAGAGGTGAACTGGAACTCTCCACCAGGGAGTAGTATGAAGTCAGAACAATGCTTAATTTGCACTCCACTAGTAATGTCAACATGTGTTAGGACAGCAGGACAGCCATTAGCAATCCTTTGGAGTCATTATACCAACACATCTGGAAAATATCCAGATAAAAAGGCAAGCACTTGCAGGGGACTGCAGATAATTGCAAGGGGGAGGCACATGTTAATACATAACCAAATTTGTTCTATTGCATTAAGTGTTCAGTCATTATGCTAAGATATAATGTGGCTTATTTGATGATAGCATATTGTGTGAACCCATATATTATTTACTTGAAACTCTGCTTATTAGTTTAGCATGATAGGTGAACCTGGATATAAAATACATCTTCACCAGCTCAACATCTTTGTAAAGAAGAAAAAATATAGACCACCCGGGGAAATTGTGACCCTGTCAAAACATATGCTTGAGAGGTTCAAGAAAAGATTGGTGGTATTTATTCAAAGGGAATAATTCATTGATTTCATTTATGGAGGACAGAAATGTATACTCTGCTGAAAGAAAAATAACAGTTGAGGAGAACTCACATGACATATTTAAGAATATATAATCTTGAAATGTTATGAATGGTTTGAAAAATAATATAGATAAAGTTTTTATTATTAACTTAATGAGATAAAAGGAATTGAGAAATATGATTGTATAACCCAGATGACAAAAATAGACAAGGAGGCAGCATCAAGTAAAAAAAAACATATACCGAAGGTTAAATTATAATATAACGGAAATAGAAATAAAGATTTAGGATTGTGAGTTATAAGAAGCTAAAATTTGAGAGAAGTCTTTTCAGCCTGTCACTTAATATAATTAATATTAACTATTTGAAATAAATATTTAGACTGAGTTATAGAAAATTTGAAATGTAATTACGGTTATCTTGTGTCCCTATAAGAGATAATGTAAGTATATGGATCGGCATTGAATGTATATGTGTTGTTATGTATGTTTTTCAATGTGATGAAAAATAAAAAAAATATTCCAAAAAAAAAGAATATAAAATCTTAATACTTAAGAATTTTCATTTGGAAAGTGAAAACTCTTAACCTCCTTTTCCTTTGCAGCTCAAACAAACAGTCACCCCTCAATCAAGATGCCTTCAATTTTCCCAGCCTTCACAGCGATGGGCGTCTACAACGACACCGCTCAACTTCTACCCCTAACGTCCATATGATCAGCACCACCAGCCCTGTGGACAGCAGCATCCTTGAGGTGAGACTATCTGAACCTGCCGCATGAGCTCCTTTTTAAAATGTTTCTCTCTTTTTCAGTTATTTTTGCCCGCTAAGTGTCACCTAGACACTAGTACCCATATGGCTTTGCAATAAATGGTCTTAGATAACATCTAACACTGGTCTTAGCTAACATCTGTTGGTCAAAATTAGTCTAGATATGACAACATGCATGTTTTGCGGCGTAATTATTTATAGGTTAATCTCTTCAGGATATTTGGTACATTTTAAAATATCTTAAAATGTATCTGGAGATCCAGGTCTCAAAAAGATCATAGGTCTCAAAAAGATAGTAGGCCTGTAAACTAGGTTTCTTATTCTCACATGTAGTTTGGGGTCCTTTTTACTGATCTATCAACCTCTGAAAGGTAGATCTAAAACTCAATTATTGTGATCTAGTTTAATTCACTAGATTTTGCATTTTTCTTTTTTTAAAAAATAAGATACTTGAGTTCAATTTTTTTTAAAGCATCATGAGCTGTTATCTTTCAGCCTATAGGTAGATTCTGCTTTGGTGAAATGTTTCACCATATATTTCCTGTATCTAGAAAATTAGATGTGGGAAATCAGGATTCCAAATTCATTGGGTGAATCCATAACAGTCTACTTTTTATGTGAGAAGATCCTTAACCCAGCCCAACTTTCTCTGTGGATGGGATTGAGCAGAGAAGTATTCACAGAGGAGGCTTCTGAAATTGTATTGTATCGTCCCACCTGTATACTGTCATGGTATGAAGTAGGCCTAATGCTTTGAAGAAAAAGTTATATCAAGGTGCAAGCAAGCAACCTTACTGTGTTGGAAATCCAGTTCTATTTAGACAGCTACTGAGCACAGAGTCTTCCTTTTCCTTTTCCAGATCATATCCAGGAACCACAACACAGATGGTGAGTTTTTCAATGAAGTAGTAATTGAATGGGGTGCCTTGTGAGTGTATGAGTTCTGTATGGGCTGCTGCTCTGTATTGTAGGGACCAAGTGTCAGGGAGCAGGGATAATGATCTCTGAGAATGATTGACAGTCAGTGTCATGCAACAGCAGATGCACCAGAGTGGCAATTCTAAATACTAACATGATCAGATTGTTTTTGATGAGAAAGACTGTTGGAGATCCAGATGATTTATCACCACAAATGATAAGCATGTGGTTCTCTACATGTTGGACTGCAAGAGGTCATCACTTTGACCATTTGCTGTGCTAGCAGGAACCATTAAGGCTTGGAGTTCTGTAGTATCTGAACAGCCTATCTTCCGTTCCTCTGCAGTCTGCAAAGATTCGTGTGATTCTTTTCAAAAGCCAGTTTAAAATCAAGCTTCCAGTTATAGGAAGATGCAAAAGTATATTGTAATATGCAATTTAATGATGCATTAATATTTGCCCACTTTTCTAAGTTACAGACAAATTCATGGGCAGGTGAGACAATCTGTTAATTGGACTTAAAGAAATCTTACCTTAGCCTCACTGATGTTTGTGGTTGTATTCTATTTTATCAAGTCTGGTTTTAACTTGTAGCCTTACATTACAAATGTGCTGATACTGGACAAATCCTGGCTGACAATTTATGTGAAACGAGTTTCATAAATTAATTGTGCAGCGTGTGAAGAAACTATGCCCTTTCATTAATACAGAGACTGATATCAGTCCAGTTCCTGAAATGATCGTAAACTCTGTTATGAGACGGACAAATTTTGATTTTCCAATCTATGCTTTCTGTGAATTTTTTTACATACTCCTTGATTTTTAGTTAACTTTTGTAATAGTTGTAAGTTTCTTAAGGTCGTTTGAAGGGATTGTCTAGGTCAGAGTAAAATCCCTCTTTTCCTCTTGCCACAGCAGTGAGTGGGCCTGAGTTGTTTCCTAACACCCCACCAGCCCTCTCAGTTGCCGTTTCTCCTGGTCGACGTTCTCCACACCCCAAATCCCCAGGCGAGTCTCCGAGAGAGCGCAAGGTGCCTTCTGAAGACAAGAAGAAGCCTGTGAGTATTGAGGTGGGAAAGTAGGTAATTTGGCATGTAGTTCTTGACTGGATATTTCAAAATGGTAGCCACAAGAAGGGATGGTATCTGTACTAGTAAGTATAGTATCAGGGAAGAGTAATGGCTGGACTGTTTGGGTGGACCAAGAGGTGCTAGAGGGTTGATAGCAAGGGTCTTTAACAGGAGAAATACATGGAACAGTATTTCATTATGGTGATAGCCGACACTATGACTGCAAACATTTTTTTTCTTTCTCTATGACGCCTCCTCTTCCTTGGTGCCACCTTGCTTCTCATAGAAAACCTTGGGTTATCGGGACTCAAGCTACTACTGGGAGGTTTCCCCGAATGAGGTCACCTTGCAGAAACGCATTGGGGCTGGATCCTTCGGCACTGTTTTCAAAGGCCGCTGGCATGGGGACGTGGCAGTCAAGATCCTCAAGGTCACCAACCCCACCAATGAGCAAGTGCAAGCCTTCAAGAATGAGATGCAGGTGCTTAGGTAGGCCAAGTATGTGCCATTTTGGGGAAGGCTAATTTAAAGGCCGATCCTGGAGACTTTACCTAGGAAGTCTTTGACCGCTGTTTCATTCCTACTTTCCAGGAAGACGCGTCATGTCAACATACTGCTCTTTATGGGGTTCATGACTCGACCCAGCTTCGCCATCATCACCCAGTGGTGTGAAGGCAACAGCCTTTATCAGCATTTGCATGTACAGGAAACCCCCCTAGAGATGGTGCAACGGATTGATGTGGCCCGACAGACAGCACAGGGCATGGAGTGAGTGTAGCGCCATCAAGTCCTAAGGCAGCACGTTTTGAAGAGCAGTTGCAAAGGAAGAGAGCAGACAATGAAAAATGTTCCTGGTTTTATTCGAAGTTCTTCTATGCGGCCCTACTCCCTCAGGACTCAGGGCGGCGTACAACATTTTAGGGAACATCAAATAAATTGTTAAAAACAATTTAAAACAATTTAAAAAAACATACACATTATACATACATGGGGGAGACGTCAGATGGAAGATCGTCTCAAAATCACCCCGCCTGCAGGAAGAGCCATGTTTTAATGGCTTTTCGGAAGGCCAGCAGGGTGGGGATGATTCGGATCTCCGGGGGGAGTTGGTTCCAGAGAGCAACTGGGTTCTACTCAGAGCCTCTCGGCTAACTGAGGTAGAAATCTAATAATCTACAGGGTTTTTAGCAATAATAAATGATATATTTATTAGAGCACATCTTTCAACAAACACTTTAAATAATCACAACTCTTGCAATAGTACTATAAAAGCATATAAAAAGACCACCAATTTACAAACATTAAAAGAGCATAACTAATTAAATGCGCTATACCAAAATCGCCAGTACAACAACAATCCGGTTAAGGAATGTAAGAACTCTGGCAGACCAGGTTTAGGATTGGTTTTTAGAAATCATCCGACTTCCAGAACCAACATTAGTTTTGGCCCACACTGTCTGCAACACTTTTTCTCAAGCAAGCATCTTCCAGTTGCTTTGGGGCTGCAAAAAGGGGCATGCATAAGCGCACCACTGTGCCTACCGTCATTGTCCTATTGTCCTCTTTTATTGGTACTTTTTTTTAACTTAAGTTATGTTTAAACAAACAATTACTATCCTGCACATGTTTAAATAAATAAATAAATAAATAAATAAATAAATAAATAAATAAATAAATAAATAATCCCCAGAATACTATCAGAGTTCCAAGTAATACACCCAAAGCAAGTAAACCTCGGAGGCAAGCGGATTCCTCAAAGAATAGCTTTATTGGATATACCATATTGGCACAGTTCTGGTGAAAACCGACTCTGAAGGTTCTTGCGTTTTTCACCTAATTAAAAATAAACGTTTTTCACCTTCCCCAAACAATCAGTCACATGGTCCAATCAAGGTGCCGTCCGGTCGCCTGATAACATCGCTCCTCCTCTCTCTGGCCAGGTGTTAGAATGTCCTTGGTTCCCAGGGGAAAGTATTTTCTTTTGTCTACGAAACCCCAGCTATCTCTATTCCCCCCTCCCTATCCCTCAGCTCCAGTGTGGCAACACTGAAGCCTCAAAATGGCTGTGGTCAGGTCAGCTTCAAGGGTTGACAAATACCTAGGTTGGGGAAGGCTGGACTACAATATTCCTGGTGTTACAGGCACAGCATAGAGTATCGGCACCTGGACTGTAGGATTATGTTGAACTCCACAACATCCAACCAACTCTAGGCAGAGGTCATAAGATTCCACTGGGTTTGAAATAAGTATCACAGATGGAGAAGAGACTATAAGTAGTCCTTAGGTTCCAACAGCAATTAGGATCAAAATTACTAGTACTAAAGAGTGTATTATAAAGTGTGATGTCACATGACCACATCACTTAGTAATGGCAATGGCAGCAGTCCTGTTGTCCTTATGCCAGACGCTCATGTGACTGTGACTTCTGACTTCTTGTCAGTATCCCTATTGATTTTGTTTGTGGGAAGCCAGCAGGGAATATCGGAAATTGCGATCATGTGACTGTGGCTTGCTACAACAACATCCAGGCACCAAGCATCCAGATGCAGTCACATGACCGCTGGGACATTGCAATGGCTGGAATGCTGAGGACCCTTTGTCCAGCACTGCCACAAATTTAAAGAGTTTCCGAATGAGAGGTCATAACCTGAGAATCATGTTCATGGGATCTGAGCTCTGAGAAATGGATCTAATACAACAGGAAATGGCCCTGTGGTGAATGGCGAGATGCCTGAATCAGAAAAATAAGGGGGGAGGTCACCACTTACTCCATGTAATGTATGCCCAATATACATGCAGGCAGGCAGACAGAAAAGTGGGAGGCACAGCTATGAATGATTATGTAAAGAAAAGATGGTAAGATAAGAACCATGGTGGCGCAGTGGTTAGAATGCAGTATTGCAGGCTACTTCTGCTGACTGCCGGCTGCCAGCAGTTTGACAATTCGAGTCTCACTGGCTCAAGGTTGACTCATCTTTCCATCATCTTTTTCAGAAAAGTTTTTTATTTTTTTCCTCCATCATAAAAACATAATTACAACATCATATACCTTCAATACAACTTAAAAAGCATATAGCATCTTTTAAATACATTTTTTTTTAAAGTCATACATCCATTCTATTATATCTTAACCTTCGGTATATGTTATTCAATTCTTGCTACCTCCTTTCTAGTTTCGTCATCCGGATACCCAAATTATCTTCAAAAAACAAAATTATCACTGTTATTTAGTTCATCTGTTAAATCATATATCTCTAACTTCTTAAGTCTAGGCCGTTCTTTCCATCTTCTGAGGTTGGTAAAATTAGGACCCACATTGTTGGAGGCAATATGCTGACTCTGTAAACTACTTAAGCACTGTGAAGCGGTTTATAAGTGCTATTGCTATAACTCATTGTCTCTTTTCCCCAGTTACCTTCATGCTAAGAACATCATCCACCGGGACCTCAAATCTAATAGTATCCTTCTCTTGCATCTGTTCAGTCTTGGGTGGGAATCCTTTTTTAAGGAAACCTGAGTGAGTTAGTTACCTAAGAGCCAGCATGCCAGAGTAGAAAAAAAGAGGGTTTGTACTACATTGTTGGAGCTCCTAAACTGTAAGTATTTACAAGATACCGCATGAGATAAAAGTGTGACTTCGGGGAACTGAGGTCAGGAATGGATAACTGGTGCTTCTTGTTAGACAAGTGATTAACTACTCAGGCCAAGATACCTGTGAAGTTCCTTCATCTACTGCTGCCAGATATCTTCCTGCATGAAGGCTTGACAGTGAAGATTGGTGACTTTGGCCTTGCCACAGTGAAGACACGTTGGAGTGGCTCACAACAAGTGGAACAACCCAGTGGTTCCATCCTCTGGATGGTGTGTATGTTGGGAGGTAAAGCTTTGAAACAAGCCAGGATTGGGAGAGAGGAGAAGAGATAGGTAGCAGAAAACAGACTGTTCTTTCTCTAGAAAATAGAAAGGTTTGGCTTACCCCATCTGCAAATCTTAATGCCTTCCCACTGGACTCCCTCAGGCATCAGAAGTGATTCGAATGCAGGACCCCAATCCTTACAGCTTCCAGTCAGACGTCTACTCCTATGGAGTTGTCCTCTATGAGCTGCTCTCTGGGACTCTTCCGTATAATCATATCAACAACCGGGACCAGGTAAGGAAGGAAGGAAGGGAATACTGGGTACAGCCGCATCCTGTGTCCTAACTCTTTTTCCAAATGGTCCTCACTGGCTATTGAGCCAACAGAAAGGGCTCAAGTGATCCTCCTTGTTAGGTCTCCTCATATTCTGCCTGTGGTCTGATCTCCCTCTGAAGTGCTCTTCCAAGGAGAGACCCTATCCTATTCAGATAGAGTGTCCCCCTTTTTATTAGAAAGTTCATGTTCAAAATTGGGCATTATCCAGCCCAAAAACAGAAATATACCTGGAAAATCCCTCCATTGTCTTTGGGCCATGGTGTGGAATGCTGCCAACTCCTCCATTCAAGTTTTCTTCTCTACTGGTCATGTGATCTGGAGTGGAGCTATTGGGCGGGGGGGGGGGACTTGGAAATAATGTCAGAAACTGCACAGTTTTCCTACATTGTTTTTAAATAACTCTGCATCTCTCTTGTTCTTCTAGATCATATTCATGGTTGGTCGGGGATATCTGTCCCCTGACCTTAGCAAGGTGCCAAGCAATTGCCCCAAAGCCATGCGCAGGTTAATGAGTGATTGCCTTAAATTCAGTCGTGAAGAAAGACCCCTCTTCCCTCAGGTGAGACCTTAAGGGATTGGGATGTAAGATCCATCAATCAGGGTGATGTTTTAGCTGATTGGCCAAACATACATTTCTGAGAAACCAATCGGCAAATTATCATGGCAGAAAGTATCTCCAGCAATCTAGCATGCAGCGGTACTGAGCATGTGCACATGGATTTGCCTATTCCTCTTTTGAAGATGTGAGGTAACTTTTGCCCTGAAAGCCAATAGAGAAATCTTTGAAAGATAAAGCAAGTAATCATTACAATTATATTCATCAATATATTATTATTTGACTTACAATTGCTGGGAAATGCAAGCCAAAAATACTATTATTGCTCTTATCTCCTGCTTTGATGGACAAGAGATACTGGCTGGATTAGGATGAGCCTTCAGGCTGTTGCTGTACAGCTTTCCATGCACTCTTGTCCATCAAGTTAATTATGAGTTCTATGAGGAAATGCTTTACAGATAGCCCTTGACTTGAAACAGTTCGTTTAGTGACCGTCTGAAGTTACAACCGCACTGAAAAAAGTGACTTATGACCATTTTTCACACTTATGACCATTTCAGCATCCCCATGGTCGCATGATTTACATTCGAATGCCTGACAACTGACTCACATTTATGATGGTTGCAGTGTCTTACAGTCATTTGATCCCCTTTTGCGACCTTCTGACAAGCAAAGTCAGTGGGGAAGCAGGATTCACTTAACAACCGTGTATCTAATTTTAACAACTGCAGTGATTCACTTAACAAATGTGGCAAGAAAAGTCATAAAACGGGGCAAAACTCATTTAACAAATTTCTCCCTTAGCAACATACATTTTGGGCTCAGTTGTGGCCGTAAGTTGAAGACTAGGTGTATTGCATGTGTCCTAAAGTTGCTGATTAAATATCATAGTGTTACGAAAGAGAAATATTCATTTTCCTCTCTTGACCTTTTCATCTCCATATATAACTATATAAACTGCCACCATACCTGACTTCACTTTCATGTTTTCCTCCTAGGACAGTGGTGGCGAACCTTTTTCGGCTCGCGTGCCAAAAAGGGGGGGGGCGTGCTCGCACGCGCTCGTGTGCCCATACCCATTCCCTCCCCCCCACGCATGCGCACAACAACCCCCCCCATGCTGCCCCCTGCACATGCGCACACACCCCCACCCCCGCACAAAGGCTTACCGGAGCCTGGAATGACGAAACCGGCAAACCGGAAGTGCGAAAAAAAGCACTTCCGGTTTGCCTGTGTGCTGTTTTTTGCACTCCGGAGGGTTCAGGGGAGTTCCCTGAAGCTCCGGAATGCAAAAAACTACAAAACGGACAAACCGGAAGTGCGGAAAAGTGCACTTCCGGTTTGTCCGTTTTGTAGTTTTTTGCATTCCGGAGCTTCAGGGAGCTTCCCTGAACCCTCCGGAGTGCAAAAAACAGCACACCGGCAAACCGGAAGTGCGTTTTTTCGCACTTCCGGTTTGCCGGTGGGAACCCTCGCGTGCCGGCTTCTATGGCTCCGCGTGCCACCTCTGGCACGCGTGCCATAGGTTCGCCACCACGGTCCTAGGACTTTTGATTCTGAGGCAGGCCAATGCAATTGCAGTGCCTCTGTGTTCTTTTTAACATATAACTTCTTTCTAAAAATGAACCAAAACTCCAAGATCAGAGAACAGTTAGAGACATAAATCAAGCAGATTTTATATCATCACCACCTTTTTTATGACCCCACTAGCATACCCCACTAGTGTACGCGTTGCTGTGGGTCAGTCTGGTTAGATGGAAAAGAAAGACAAGAGAAAGCACACGTTTGTAATATGTTTAATTTCACAATGCTTGTGGGTTGATGTCAGTGTGTTTGTCTGACAGGGAGCCATTGGGAGGGGCCTTTCTTCCCCCTACTCCCATATCCATCATCCCTGCCCTCACTCTTCCCCCTCCCATGCTCTCCTCTTTCCCGCCCTTTCTACGATCATGACACTTTCCCCAAATCCACCAGGGGGCGCCATGTGCCTCGGACAGGGAACCATTGAGAGGGGCCTTCCTTCCCCCTACTCCCATGCCCATCATCCCTGCCCTCTCCCTTCCCCCTCCCATGTGCTCCTCTTTCCCGCCCTTTCTACGATCATGACACTTTCACCAAATCCACCAGGGGGCACCATCTGCCTCAGATAGGGAATCATTGAGAGGGGCCTTTCTTCCCCCTACTCCCATGCCCATCATCCCTGCCCTCTCCCTTCCCCCTCCCATGTGCTCCTCTATATCATCACCACCTTTTTTATGACCCCACTAGCATACCCCACTAGTGTACGCGTTGCTGTGGGTCAGTCTGGTTAGATGGAAAAGAAAGACAAGAGAAAGCACACGTTTTTAATATGTTTAATTTCACAATGCTTGTGGGTTGATGTCAGTGTGTTTGTCTGACAGGGAGCCATTGGGAGGGGCCTTTCTTCCCCCTACTCCCATATCCATCATCCCTGCCCTCACTCTTCCCCCTCCCATGCTCTCCTCTTTCCCGCCCTTTCTACGATCATGACACTTTCCCCAAATCCACCAGTGGGCGCCATCTGCCTCAGATAGGGAATCATTGGGAGGGGCCTTTCTTCCCCCTACTCCCATGCCCATCATCCCTGCCCTCTCCTATTTATATAGATGTATTTATATAGATTTCCCTCAGCTTGGCTCAGAAACATTTGTCCAGCAGAGGGCGCTGGTTTTCAACAAAATCATGTTTTATCTGTTTTTCAAGAAAATCATGTTTTTACCTGTCACAGGTGTGACATCTATATAATATAGGTATATAAAAACACTCGTATTCGAATGCAACGTTGTGTCAAAATTTCAAAGCAATTGGTGAAGTACTTTCGGAGATCTTAGATCATTCTCAAACGAACAGTTACATTTTTATTTATATAGATAATCCCTTGCAGGATGGAGTCTGGGCAACTGAATGGAGCAGAGTGTTTACTGGCTGGATGCCCTTCCTGTCGCCAGTGCGGAATTTTATTCAGCAGATAAATTCTCATTGTGCCCAGAGAGAAATATCTGCCTCTACCTAGGATTGAACTCACAGCCTCCTGATTGTGAGGCGAGAGCTCCACCTCTAGGCCACCGCATCACTCAAATCTTCATATAACAGATCTTCATCTAACGTACATCATCATTCTACTTCATGGAGATAGGGAAAAGAAATGGGAACAACGAAGTGCAGATTTACACATTTTCTCTCTTCATCTGTGTCACAAAAAGAGAGACAAACTTCTGCTGATTTTCTATGGCCTTCCAAGTTCTTGTATTTTGTGCCTGTTGAACAGCAAGCCAAAAGGATGGGATTTTGCTTTTCTGAAAAAAGGGTGAAAGGAAAACTGAGATTCTGTAAATGCCCTGGCAGCTTTAGTACTATTGTTACTGGTTCACTTTTAGAGCCAGGCCAGCTCTACTTACGATAGCATTTTGAACCCAACTCTGCTAAGATAGCATTTTGTGAGATGCTTGTTCTGAGTGAAACCCTCTCCCTTCTCTTTCAGATTCTGGCCTCCATTGAGTCACTTCAGCACTCTTTGCCCAAGATAGAACGCAGCGCCTCTGAACCTGCATTGCACCGTGTGGCCCACAACTGACCACTTTAGCTCTGTGGCTCTGCAGCTGATGTGAATTCAGAGAGAGAGGCTGCTGAGGGCCATGTAGTCCTCGAGGCCAGTAGCTGCTGTGCTCAGCCCTTCCGTGAAGTTGGGAACCTGGTGCAGTCGGGGCACCTGGCATTGCATTGTCTTTTGTACATCTATGGACAAAGGAAGCCCCACCGAGGAGTTTTGTGTGGCCTGGTTTTTATTCTATTCTTAGCCCTATGGCTTCAAGGAGTTCCCAAACAGCAGCTGCCATGTTGTAAAGAGCCCACCATGAGGTGATTTGGGCTCCATCTTCTCCAGGAGAGCACTTTTTTAATGGGCTCAACCTGTTTCAGGAACTCTTGTTCATTTGTTTTGAAAGTCAGAAAGAAAAGTGTAAAAAAGAAACATGATGATTAAAAAAGCAATAACAATGAAAGTATGTGGGGTTTGTAGACATTATTTATAAGAAGCAACGTGGAGAATTATCAAGCAATAATACCATAGAATATTAAGGCCTGTCTGGTTTAGGGACTTCTGTGTGTTCAGTCCTGTCAAATTACAGATTTAAGACTGCATCAACAACAAAATCTTGCTAACCGGTTGTTTCGTTTCAAGAGCTTCTGGAGAGTAAAAATTTACATTAGGGAGATGCTGCTAGAATTCTACCGTAGTTTGTAGGCTTTTGGTACCTTCAAAATAATTAGTGTTTCTGACTATTGCCCCCTATTCCAAATACCAAGATCTTTCATCTACATGCACCTAAAATAATATGTTTAGTGAATGTGGAAATCACTGTGTTACCTCATGAAAACAAAATATCTGGTGCCATATGGTGATACATCCAGGATCAGGTACTGCTAAATAAACTCATTTCTCTCTATATAATCAGTTTAAGAGCTACTATGGTAACAAGAAAATAGGAAAAGAAATGAAAACATCTGAACAACGTGGGTGTTGAGAGTTTTGCTCAGACCTGCAGAATCTAGCAGCATTAAAAGGAAATAAAAAGGAGATAAACCAGATGAAGCTATAGTAATTTTATTTAATAGTGAAATATCAAAAAGTACAATGCCAACAGGGAAAGAAAATGATAGTGATTATAATTATGTGCGTGTGTGCACGCACATACACACAGTGATTTTAAAAATTGACAAAAAACATTAACAGAAAAAGAGTTGTAATAAACATAGAAAGTAATATAAAAACTAATTCGATCCTTAAGCTCTTCATTCAATCCAGACCATGTAAAAATATTTTCTTTCCTATTTTCATTTTTGGAACTTAGAATATTATCAAAAACACACAACAGACTCATATATTGGATCCTTCCTTAAATTCAGGATGGTAAGCTGCTTTGTATAATATAGTATAATACTAACTTATATAACATATTATTGTTGTGTCCCAGGCTCAATAAAACCATAGCACTTCATGAGATGACAAGCTCCACATTTTAAGAATACAGTCAACTCGTTCCAAAGTTGTTCTGGCATGCATAATAATTTGAAATCAAAACAGCATAGCCATAGGTGGGAAAGACCACATTCTCTGAGTTCAAGATCCATGAAATTTCTTACACACCAACAAAAAAAAAAAAGATTGTCTCTTTTTAAATTTTCTTTCAGGGGCTCCAATAAACAAAATAATAATTTCAGTGGAGTTAATGTCATGTTTAGATCATGAGTATGTTTGACATTTCTTAACACTTGGACTCATTGACTCTCTGAAATTGGATATTCGGATTCCACATTCTGCAATTTAGATAAATAACTAATACAGAGGTGGTATTCAGCAGGTTCTGACCTGTTCTGGAGAACTGGTAGCGGAAACTTCGAGTAGTTCGGAGAACCGGTAAATACCACCTCTGACTGGGCCCACCCCCATCTATTCTCTGCCTCTCAAGTCCAAAGTGACCAGATTTTTTTATTTTTAAGCAGGACGGGGGGGCCGCCTGGGCGCCGCCATTTGTTTTGCCCTCTGCGCATGCGCAGAACGTTGCTTGCCAGCCCGGCCGAAGGGGAGGCGGGAGGCGGGCTCCCGAAGGGAGTCGTCCTAGTCGTGCATTCTTTCAAAAAATCGGGACTTTTTAGAGGACGGCCGGGACGCGGGACAAATGATGAAAAAGCGGGTCTGTCCCGCCAAAATCGGGACGTCTGGTCACCTTACTCAAGTCCCAGCTGATCGGGAGGAAATGGGGATTTTGCAGTAACCTTTCCCTGGAGTAGGGTGTAAATGGAGATTTTACAGTATTCTTCCCCTGCTACGCCCACGAAGCCACGCCCACAGAACCGGTAGTAAAAAAATTCGAATCCCACCACTGATACTAATACTTCCATTTAACTTTTAATTTCTTTATAAAAATGAATTATTGGTTCAAGCACTGCATTTCTTAAGGCTCCTAAAGTTGCAGGACTCAGGAGTTCTGTTAAAACATCTGGGCCATACTGTTTAATTCAGATGTTTCAGCTGCATGTATTGCCAAGCAAATATTGTAAATCGTCAACCCAGAATTTCTCAAAGCATTTAAACATTTGAAATCAACTGATTTTGATCTCAGGAGTTCAAGTAAAACATCTCTGTATTTTCAAATCTGATTATTTCGCAACTTCAATTTCTTGTATGATTTGGAATTAAAGCGTAACTGCTTATCTAACAATAAACAAATAGGTTGGGCAGCCAAGTTCCCTATATCTTGAAGTTTGCAAAAGTCTTTGACAGGTATTCCCCTCCCCCCCCACACCCTCATTAGAAGAAGTCCACTACTGAAGAGAACAACTGATGCCAGAAACACAAATGACTGCTAGGGATCTGCAACTGTATAGAAGTGGAGGATAAAAGGCAAAAAGGTTCAGGAAGCCTGAAATTCCAAAGACATCCTATGACCGTGGTGGCGAACCTATGGCACGCGTGCCAGAGGTGGCACGCGGAGCCATAGAAGCCGGCACGCGAGGGTTTCCCACCGGCAAACCGGAAGTGCAAAAAAAACGCACTTCCGGTTTGTCGGTGTGCTGTTTTTTGCACTCTGGAGGGTTCAGGGAAACTCCCTGAAGCTCCGTAATGCAAAAAACTACAAAACGGACAAACCAGCACTTTTCCGCACTTCCGGTTTGTCCGTTTTGTAGTTTTTTGCATTCCGGAGCTTCAGGGAGCTTCCCTGAACCCTCCGGAGTGCAAAAAACAGCATACCGGCAAACCGGAAGTGCGTTTTTTCGCACTTCCGGTTTGCCGGTTTCGTCGTCCCAGGCTCCGGTAAGCCTTTGCGCGGGAGTGGGGGTGTGTGCGCATGCACAGGGGGCAGCATGGGGGGGGGTTGTGCGCATGCGTGGGGGGGGAGGGAATGGGTGTGGGCATGTGAGCGCGCGCGAGCGCGCCCCCCCTTTTTGGCACGTGAGCCGAAAAAGGTTCGCCACCACTGTCCTATGACAACCTCAGGGTGTCATGGCCACCAATGACCAAGAAACCAGCTTCTGTACTGTTGAGGGAAGCATTTGTCCAAATGCTACCATGTGAGAATGAGAATAAATCTCATAGAGTCGATTTGGATCTTTTCTTTGGAATTCAGACAGATAGAAATAAAGCCGAGATTAAAAGTCTAATAGAAAATATTTATTCCGTTACAAAAACAATAAATCCTGGATAATTACATTTTTGCTAATAAAACGTGACCGTTCCAGTCAGAGTCAAAGTCAAAAGTGATTAATGGTGGATCAGGAATGTGGACATGCGTACAAGATCATATCACGTGTTCTGCTTGTATTGGAATGTACCATAATATTAGAATAGGGATGCATCACCCTGCATAGACATACGACTGACAATATTCACACTGTGACATGGACAGCCTTTCCAAAACAAAAATGACAGATATGACATCTCAGGATTATCTGAGATCTTGTTCTTTCTGTCTCAAGAGGAAATTCTAGAGCTAGAGTTCACATTAAAAA
Source organism: Diadophis punctatus similis (assembly GCA_023053685.1). Classification (NCBI taxonomy): domain Eukaryota; kingdom Metazoa; phylum Chordata; class Lepidosauria; order Squamata; family Dipsadidae; genus Diadophis; species Diadophis punctatus. The sequence continues at coordinate 117,037,041 of JALIGW010000002.1, forward strand.
AAATTAAACAACTAGATAAGGAATACATTGATTTTTATGGTCCGCTTAACATAACATTAACATAAGATACGCTGTGTCCAAATCTGTCTTCCAGAAATCTAATCTAATCACGGCAAACCAAATGGGGACACACTATGCTGCCAGTTCTTTGAGAAATTAAGTGTGACCAGTTTGAATGGCAACTATGAACATCAAGGCAAGAGAAAATTTGGGGGAAGGAGTGAGGGGGAAGCTTTAAATACCAGCAGAATGTGTTAGGGAACAAAGTTTGCCTCTGGAGAAGGAGCCAGGAATAACAGAGAACAAGGTGAGGAAACAACAGTCATTTTCTTTTGTTAACAAACTCCCTAGGAAAGCCAGTATGATGTAGTGGGCAAGGCACCAGATTAGAAACTTAGAGTTCTAGTGAAGCATAAAAACCAGCTGGTGCATAGATGGGTTGCTCCCGGTTTGGACCGGTACGATAGAACCGGTAGCGGAAATCCCCCCCCTTTACTCTTGCCTTTACTCCACCTTGGGTGCTCTCTCACTCAACCCACTTGCAGAAAGACTGCTACGGATAGAAAGCATCACCTCTGCCCTAAGCGAGTGGATTCATAAAGAGCAAGAAATGGATTCTACAGAATCACGTGGATTTTTCCTAGCCAGCTTCCTGGTCTTCCTGTTCTTGGGAGATCTCACAGAGGCCTGCGGCTGTCTGAAATTATCTCTCGAGAAAGCATGCAGCAGAGCCACGTTTGGTGAGTTTTGAAAATGAATGTTTTTCTCCCTTCCAACTCTTACTACTCCCCACTTCCTTACTTGGTAGGTTTTGCTACCAGCATTAATCCTTCCAATTGCAGCAAAATGATTCCTATGCCATGAATGTCAAACATATTACTTATATCAGAAGCTATTGTTGAATAAGACTAACCAGCACCATTGAGTTTGTCTTTACTGAGAATCTGCAAGTGCCTCTTACTAAAAAATCTCATTCTCTCTCTCTCTCTCTCTCTCTCTCTCTCTCTCTCTCTCTCTCTCTCTCTCTCTCTCTCTCTCTCTCTCTCTCTCTCTCTCTCTCTCCCTCCCTCCCTCCCTCCCTCCCTCCCTCTCTCTCCAGTGATGAGGGCCAAATTTATGAGTGTCAAGCTGGATCCTGAATCTCCATCAGATTTACCCCAAAATATTTATACTATTCAACCCATTGAGGTAAGCCTCTCCTCCTGAAACATTATCAGGAACAGGAGGGTTTGCATACATTCAACTTTTGTAAAGGGATAGTATTCCTCTCATGTCAAATTCCCCTGACCTACTCTTGTCCTTATTATATACAGAATTTTCTTTCTTTCGGAAGGTATACAAGGGTCCAAAGGAACTAAGAAGTGCACAGTTTCTTTACAGCGCAGTCTCACGTGATTTCTGTGGATATGTACACACAGGCCCTCTCAAAGGAGAAGACTACGTATTTTCAGGTAGAGAATACCAATTATCCAGTAATAATTACCGTATTTTTCAGAGTATAAGACGCACCTTTTTCCTCCCTAAAAGAGGCTGAAAATTTGGGTGCGTCTTATACTTCGAATGTAGCTTTTTCGAAGCTTTTTTCCCCCAGCCCTAACAAGGTGCTAACGATCTTCCCGGCTTCCTATTCCCTCCGAAGAAGGTTTTTTCCAGCCCTAAGTCTTTGCAGGCTTGTTTTCATTCCTACTCCCTCTGAAGATGGTTTTTTTTCAGCCCTAACCAGAGGATAAAATAATGTGCTGCAGCTGAACAGACTAAGGACGCTAGTCAGATGAATACCTGGTAGATAGATTCCCCCCCTATTTTCCTCCCCCAAAACTAAGGTGCGTCTTATACTCCGGTGAGTCTTATACTCTGAAAAATATGGTAATACATATAAATTAAAGAGGATGGCACATAGCAAAACATTTATTTCAACATCATCATTTTTACTAATCTGCTCTATAGTACTACTTGGTCAACTTCCATCCCATTTTTGGAGGGATAAGCCAGTGTCAGTCAGATACTATATTGTCAGTTCCCTAGAGATATAAAGCACGCTTTGAAAAACTATAGATCTGCTGGCTTCCGGTTTTGGCTCTCGGCATCATGGACGCTCCTCGTTGAGCGCCTTTCCGATTCCTTGCCAAAGCAGCCAGAACAGCTGTCTGGTGGCTTGGAAATCTCTGCCCCGGGTAAAGGGGAGAGATGAGAGCTTGACAGGTGGGGTAGAGCCCCCTTAGTGCCCTAGGAGCCATCTAGGGGCGCGAAGGGTGAGGACTCCCCAGGCAGCCTGTTTCCTGCTCCGGGAATCCGGAAACCTCCGCCCTTGCAGAGCAAGATGCCGCGACCACCGCTGCTTCCAGAACGGGATTTATAACTATTTTACGGTTTAAAGAAGCAGACAGAGAGAAACAGGAGCTCAGATGGGCAAGTATGGAATTTTTTCTTTTTCAACTCCTCTGCTAACTTTTACTTTGGAAAGGAAACAAAGTAACAGTTATTAAGCAACAATATGGCGTTTGAAGAAGCTGGAAGGAGAAGTGAAAGTGACTTTCGTTTTGCTAGTGGCTTTTTCTCTTATGGAAACTTTTAACTTTGAAAACTGGCTTTTCTCTCTCTGTCTCCCAATTTTGGATTAAAATAACAACTCATAATTTTTTAAAAATAAAAGACTATTTGCTTTTGGACTTGGAAAGAACTTTAATTAGAGATTTGGCTTTTTCTTTGCACTCCTCTGGAAATACTACAATGGCTTCAAAAGCTGGAAAGATTGTTTTGAATAAAAGAGCTGACTATCCCTCTGGTCATACTTCCAAAACGCAACTTATTACTGAGTTAACACCTCCACAGTCTTTGACACCTGAAAATTTACTAAGTACTTTAAAGATCATGAAAAATGAACTGATCATAGAATTTAACCAAAAACTTAATGATATAGAAAAAAAAATGCAGGCTGCTTTAAAGAATATGGAACAACAACTTAGGACGGATGTGTTAGAGGTTTGCAAAGGATTAGCAACAAATATTGATGTTTTGGAGGAGTGTATTGAAACAAATAAACAAGCTTTGGCAACCTCGGTGGAATATATAAATAAAATTCAAGATGACATTGTAAATTTTGAAACAGAGGTGTTGATGACGCAGTTCAGAAGAATGGAATTTGCTATAAGAGTGAGAGGTCTGAAGGAGGGATTATATGACGATTTGAAAGGAAGAACGGTCGAGGCTTTGGAGCAGGTGTCTGGAATGTCTAAAGAGGAATTGGCTACACAAATTGATAAGATATATAGGGTCAACTCATGGTATGCAAAACAAAAACATTTACCAAGGGATATTGTTATATATTTTACTACAAGAGCCTTACGGAACAGAATTATACAGGCGATGTTTAAGAATAACCTTCGGGTGAATGGCCAGGAACTTATGATTTGGAAAGAAATTCCCTTTAAAATGCTTAAAGCTAGAAAAGATTTTACTTTTTTGATTGATGAATTTAAAAGACTAAATTTACAATATAAATGGGAAGCACCAACAGGAGTAGCGGTGAAATTTTTGGGGAAAAGATACCGGCTGAATACGATAAAGAAAGCTACTGAATTTTATGTCAACGTTTTAAAGGCTGATACATCTAAAATTCCAGAAGAAAGACGTATGAAAGTAGATGAGGAGGAGGAGGGAAAGCCATCTCTACCGGATCAAATTGTAGCAGTTTTGAAGAATCAAAGTGAATGGCAGAGCCAGAAAGATGTGGAAAAGGAGATGGAGGATCGGGGTCAGAGGCGAGGCGAGCTGATAAATTTAAAATCATCAAGATACCAAAAGATGCAATCATCAAGATACAAAGAGATGCAGTGTTGAAATTCATTGGAGATTAATATGATTGTATTTTTCCTTCTTTCTTCTTTCTTTACTTCTCTTTCTTTAACTCTTTTTTTAAAATATTTTTTTGGAATCTTTAATTAAAATTATTAAGTTATAAAGTATTATAATTAGACCTGAAAATTTGCTTCAAAGCAAAGGATTTGTTTCAAAGGAAGGATTTTCCTTTTTTTTTTTAGGTTTTCTTTCCCCCCCCCCTCTATGTCCTTTTATTATTATTATTAATAATACTCTTTAAAGATTTAGAATTATTTTTTTTTGGAGTTAACAAGTTGATGTATAATAATATTATGCCATTAATATTATGATGAAGTTTAAAGTTTTTCTATTTAATATTTAGTTATTATCTATGTAATACTCATTCAAGCTTTATTTAATTTTGAGATTATTATTACCATTAATACTTTTTAATGATTTAGAACTTTTTGGAAGTTAATAATTTGATGTATGGTAATATTATGCTATTAATATTATGATGAAGTTTAAGATTTTTGTAATTTATATTTAGTCATTATTTATGTAATACTCATCTAAGTTTTATTTAATTCTGAGTAAATGTTGTTTAAGGTAGATGATTGAAAGGAGGAGGAGGGAATTTTTCTTTTTCCTTTGCATATTTTTCTTTTTACCTTATCTTTGTTTTTCTGGACTACTGCAACGCGCTCTACATGGGGCTACCCTTGAAGAGTATCCGGAGACTTCAGCTGGTGCAAAATGCAGCTGCGCGTGCTGTGGTGGGTGTGCCAAGGTACACCCACGTGACACCTGTACTCCGCCAGCTGCATTGGTTGCCCATCGGTCTCCGGGTCCGATTCAAGGTGTTGATCACCATCTTTAAAGCCCTTCATGGCTTAGGACCAGGTTATCTCCGGGACCGCATTCTGCCTCACACTTCCCTTCGACCGGTTAGGGCCCACAGAGTTGGCCTCCTCCAGGTCCCGTCGGCCAAACAATGCCGGCTGGCGGGCCCTAGGGGGAGAGCCTTCTCTGTGGCCGGCCCCGTGCTCTGGAACCAACTTCTCCCAGAGACCCGAACTATCCCCACTCTGCTGGCCTTCCGCAAGGCTGATAAGACATGGCTCTTCCTGCAGGCTGAGGGTAGAGCGTAATCCATTGAGCTCACCCCAAGTATGTATGATTGTTGAATGGTTATTGTATACTTTTAATATTACGGTTTTAATTTTTATATTTGTTTTTAAATGTATATTTATTATTGGTTTCTTGTATATTTTGATGTTGTACGCCGCCCGGAGTCCTCCGGGAGTTGGGTGGCATATAAGAATACCAAATAAATAAATAAATAAATAAATCTTGTATTTTTCTTGTATTTTTATTTTTATTTTTTATTTTTTTTATTATTACTTTATATACAGATGATATAAAAGACAGAGGTTTAATGATGTAATTTATCAATGTACAATGTACAATTTGGAGTTGAAGTTTTTTTTTTAAAAAAAAGTTTTCTTTTTTAATTTAATTTAAATTTATCTTATTGATATTATGCCCTGTATTCTCTCTGGGAAGTCCGGGGGGGGGAGGGGGGGAGGGAAGGGGGTGGGTGAGGGGGGAGAAAAATAAAAAATGTTTGTACTATGTACTAATAAAACTTTTTGAATTAAAAAAAACTATAGATCTGCTGAGAAAAGGAGAAAGTTGGCTTATATGGAACTGACACATTCCCTGCTTAAAATGTGGGCCAAATACCAATGGTTAGGGTTTGGGTTTGGGTTCAGATTAGGATTAGGGTTGTGAATAAATCCTTACAGTTAATTATTGACACCATCTTTTTGTGTCTTTTCTATTTCAAAAGGGAGAATTTCTGATGATCGTTTTAAAATCTCATTGTGCAGCTTTGCAGAACCATGGGATGAAGTAACTTCTAAACAGAAAGAAATCCTGAAAGGTGGTGGTGGTAAGGGCTGCAGTGTCTCCTAAGTCATAAACTTCATGGCCTTCACTATCAATATACTACTGCTTAGAGAATGAGAAATCAACTAGATGTTCCTGAATGCTTGTTAGAAGAAAGCAAATGTTCAAAACAAGATGAGCAGCAAATAAATCTAATAAATGAAATGAAATAAAATGTGATTTAAGAGTGTCATTTATTTTTCAGATGTGTATGTTCTCCATGTCATTCCATCTTGGTATGTGCAAAAGGATAAAACATCCACAGTAAATATCATTGATAAGCCATGGTAAACAAATAAACATTGTACAATTTACTATGTTAAAAACAGTTTTCTGAAATTCAGCAATTCTATGATAATTCCCCAACAACTCACAAATTCCTTTAATAGCAAGGTGCCATTCTAGAATGGAAAAACTTTCTGAAAGAATGAGTTAGATAGGGGAAGCCATCTTCTCTCCAAAGTGTTTGGGATTTCCCTAGGATTGGTGCTGTGATGGAAAGACATAATCTCCTAATCTCCCTTCAGTCCCATTTATTTCATAGAAATCTGCGGTTACTCTGATTATGATCTATGTATTGGAGATGTCAATCTGGGTTGGAGAAGGTGGTTCTGAAGATAATGTAGTGCCAGCCTCATGGGGTTCTATTAGACAAAACCAGCCCTTGGATTTCCACTCAGAAAATTAAGCCAAAATTAAGCCAAAATTTCTGGATTCGCTATGTCTCAGCAGCAGAAATAAACAGAAAATGACAACTGCTTGTTGCTGCCTACTCTTTGCCCAGAACTGGTGGTCCTAATTTAGAAAAACTCTCAAATTGGTCTTTATAGATTTTCAATTGGGGTGTAGGAGACTCTGGGACCACAATCCATTTCCAAATTCTCCCAATCTCTTCTCATTGTGTCCCAGCCCTATTAGAATCATTTACATCACTGGCAGCAAAGAAAGGGAGATCTCCTCTTCTGTATCTAACATGGAGACATCTGAAGAATATCTACAAGGCGATCCAAGGTACAGTGAAAATTCAGAAGTGCTACTCACTGCAAACATTCAATAAACAGACTGAGGAGTCTGGGGCTTTCTGAAGGATATATGGAACCTGAACACCTGGTCTTCTAAGGAGGGAGAACTGAATACAAGGATAGGTAGCAATAGGATTCCTCTGCTAATACGTAAGGTTATAATCAGAAAGAATCTCACTTGCAATCACATGACCGTTGGGACATTGCAATGGCTGGAATGCTGAGGACCCATCACCAGGACCCTTTGTCCAGTGCTGCCAGTTGGACCAATTGACACTCCAAACCGAGGTATTATAATGCTTCATTCCGCAATTCAGATGAATAACTAATACTTCCATTTTACTTTTCAATTTTTTAAATAAAAAATGAATTGTTTCAAGCACCGCATTTCTTAAGGCTCCTAACGTTGCAGGAGGCTGTTAGAAGTTCTGGGCCACACTGTTCAATGCATATTTTTCAGCCCAAGATTTCTAGCAAACCATCTTTTTGTAATACCACTTTATAATGCCTTGGCAAGGCCACACTTGGAACACTGCATTCAGTTTTGGTCGCCACGATGTAAAAAAGATGTTCAGACTCTAGAAAGAGTGCAGAGAAGAGCAACAAAGATGATTAGGGGACTGGAGGCTAAAACACACGAAGAACAGTTGCAGGAACTGGGCATGGCTAGTTTAATGAAAAGAAGGACTAGGGGAGACATGATAGCAGTGTTCCAATATCTCAGGGGTTGCCACAAAGAAGAGGGAGTCAAACTATTCTCCAAAGCACCTGAGGGTAGAACAAGAAGCAATGGGTGGAAACTAATCAAGGAGAGAAGCAACTTAGAACTGAGGAGAAATTTCCTGACAGTTAGAACAATTAATCCATGGAACAGCTTGCCTCCAGAAGTTGTGAATGCTCCAACACTGGAAGTTTTTAAGAAGATGTTGGATAACCATTTGTCTGAAGTGGTGTAGGGTTTCCTGCTTAAGCAGGGGGTTGGACTAGAAGACCTCCAAGGTCCCTTCCAACTCTGTTATTCCATTCTATGTTTTATTTTCAAACCTTGTTATTCCACAACTTCCATTTGTCATAAGATTTGGGATTAAAGCGCAACTGCTCATCTATTAATAGGTTTAGGTTTAGCAGACAAGATCTCTATGTCCTGAAGTTTGCAAAAGTCTTAGACAGCTACTTTTTTGAATGAAGGTGAATATATGCGTCCCATGATAATGTTTCAAGATCCAATCTGGGTTGGTCACCGGGACCAGAGGTTTAATCTTCAGAGCTTTCAGACTTGGGGAACTTCTCTCCAGCTGATGAATTTATTCCTCACACCCCATTAGACCGTGAAGAATCCAGAAACACAAATGGCTGATTTTTATGGTCAGTATTAACATTACATTAAGATAAGATATGCTATGTCCAAACCTGTCTTCCAGAAATCTAATCTATTCAGCAAACCAAATGGGAACATACTATGCTGCCAGTTCTTTGAAAAGCCAAGTCTGTCTAGTTTGAATGACATCTATGAACATAAAGGCAAGAGAAAATGTGGGAGAAGGAGTGAGGGGAAGCTTTAAATATCAGCAGAATGTGTTGGGAACAAAGTTTGCTTCTGGAGAAGAACCCAGGAGAAACAGAGAAAAAGGTGAGTAAAAAGAGCCAATTTCTTTTGAAGCCAACTCTCTAGGAGTGACAGTTTGATATAGTGGGCAAGGCAGTAGATTAAAAACTTCTACTTAAGCCTAGGAAAGGAAATGTATTGTTTCTGATGTTGTATCACATACAGTATATACAAACAATCAACAGGTCTCTGACAATACATGATTATTTGTCTATGCAGACGATATAGCAGTGGCCACAGAAGGATCAAGTTTTGATGAGTTAGTTGGAAGACTCACCGTAGCCCTTGAAAAATTAGGACGGTATTATACCATCAATCATTTGCGGCCCAATCCAAGCAAGACCCAAGTGTGTGCTTTTCATCCTTGAAATCGAGGTGCAGGGGTCGAGTTGAATGCTACATGGCAAGAGAATCAAATACAGAATTGCACTACAAAGAAGTATCTTGGTGTGAGACTTGGTAGGATGCATTCATTTAAACAATATTGCCTGAATACTAAGGCTAAAGTTAGCATGAGAAATAACATTATCAGGAAACTGACATGGCGGCCAAACTATATGCAAACCTGTCAAAGTGCAAATTCCACAAGACCGCCTAGACGACTTGGGCTATCGAGTGTCAAGCGAGGGGCTAGAGATGGATCCTGGTAAAGTGAGAGCAGTACTGGATTGGCAACCCCACACATGCGCAAACAACTACAAAGTTTCCTGGGGTTTCCAACTTCTACCGCCAATTCATCTCCACCTTTGCTGAAATCTCCCAGCCTATCACCGAACTACTGAAGACGGGGAAGGGCCCTCAACAACCACGGCCGAGTCAACCCCTAAACCGGACCCTGGAGTGCCAATGCTCCTTCAAGCAACTGAAGGGATTGTTTGCCAAAGAGCCGACCCTTAAGCACCCGGACCCAGACCAAACTTTCATGATCCAAGCCGATGCCAGCAACATGGACATCACAGCGGTCCTCCTCCAGAAAGACGCAGAGGGCATCTTACATCCCTGCACGTACACACTCAGGAAGCTAATGGAGACCAAACAGAAGTGGGCAGTGTGGGAGAAGGAAGCTTATGCGAGCCGCAACAGGACGGTCGAGAAAGATCTTGCTCTCCCCAAACTCCCAAACTCTGAGCTTCTCACGAGTTTTTTGATCAGGAAGAGCCCCCCCCTGCGGTCTTTCTGTCTGCAGGGAGTGAGAAGATCTATCTGGGCACTCGGTGGAGGTGAGGGGAGTGATTTACCCACCCGCTAGCAGTGCCTGTCTCTTTCCTTCCATCGGCGCTTGATCAGAGAGTCGCCCTTTTTGGGAGCGACATGGAGACCGTGAGAGCCGAGCTGCCTGCCTGTTTGTGAGTCGGTGGAGTGTTGATTAAAGGGGCAGCTTTTACGATCTGGGGAGAAGAAGAACGTGACGGGGGTCCCTGAAAGCTGAGGGCTGTTAATTTTGCCATTATTACAACTGCAGTGGCGCCCTCAGGACAGACCTGTGAGCCGAGAGCGGGAACAGAGGCGTCATTGCGGTTCCTTTTTGCTTTGTTTCTGCTTCATTTTCTGCCGTAAGACTGCAAATAACCATTGGAACACCTACAACTTTTGAAGGATTAGGGCTTTGGAAGCTCCGAAGTCCGAAGTCCGAAGCTGTGAAACGCTGAACACCGAATTTTGAACAGAGGCGCCATTAGAAGGGGTGGAGCCACGGCGGACGGGCGGACAGCAAACTCTGTCAGTCTTTCAACCTGAATTCTCCAGCATTTTCATTCACGCTAAACTGGAGACCCTAGGAAGATATCCCTAATACAGGGTTATTCCGGAACCAGCTAGGCACCTGAGGAACATCTTGTATACTGCTGTTCTGACGGAGCAATTCTGACGGAGCTGACGGAGCTCCCATCGAGGAACTCATGTCGGGCTGTTGGGTTGCCAAGCCCCACTATTATTGCTATTAACATCATAGAAGGAACACAGGAATTTATTGACTCCATCGAGGTGGAGGGAGATCTACAGATTTTATGGATCCCTGCCACCACTATTGTCGCCACGTACCCCTACCATTGCAACCACCTCTCTTGGGCTACGGATATTATATTTGTGGCAACGGGGTTATGCAGACCACCATTACTGAAGCAACTGTACTTGTGACTGAGGCCGCATCGATGTTTAGGCTTATTGTTTGGATTATTGCAGTGATCAGCACCCTTTCCCTGTGTTTTCCTTATCTGAGGGGGAGCCCCCCCTCTGGTAGTTTATTATTAAACTCCGGAGGGAGAGGGCCCTGGAATTTTGCTACTTATGTTGCTATTTATATCTGAGACCTACCTACCCCCCTATTAATTACGCTATTTCCCCAACGAATTTTAATTGAAGACGCTATAGATACCATCTGGACCCCCTATTACGCTCCCTTCTCTTTACTGCACTTTATTCACCTCGCCCCCGGGGGAGAGTATCTGTGAGTGTGTTGGTGGATGGATGGTATGAATGACTGTCTGTGGTTTGATTGTGTGAGCATATGAGTGAGCTGGGTGATTGGACCTTGCCCTCCTCTGCTGAGTGTGGAAACAGAAGCGGAGGGGGGTTTTGGCCCACCCCCAGGCTCAGTATGAATGGCATGCATGGCCTGCCGGGAGAATGGGGAACCAGCGAGGGTGGGGAGGGGATCTCTGGGTGGATGGGGAGTAGGGGCATTACGGTCGTAATGGGGAGAGGCAGGTATGGTGGGAGCAGAGGGGTAGGCCGCTCTCGGGGAACGAGAACTCGCTGTTTACAAGCGATTCCTTGTTCTGGCCCCTCTGGTTTGGTTCCACCTAGCTCAACCCGAGTGCCTGGTAACCAGGGATGTCAGGGCCCTGGGCTCAAGCTGCTGCTGTTAAACGCCAGGTCGATTACCAACAAGGCCCCCCTGATCCGGGATCTAATCCTAGAAGAGGGGGCTGACCTGGCATGTATTACCGAGACCTGGCTGGGTCAGGAAGGGGGGGTGCCCCTTTCGGAGATATGCCCGGACAGGTTCTCGGTGCAGCATCAGCCGCGACCCCAGGGAAGGAGTGGAGGAGTGGCTATTATAGCTCGCCAGAATCTGTGTCCTCGAAGGAGCCCTGCCCCGGAGATTGTTGGGTGTGAGACGCTCCTTCTGAAGTTGGACTTAGGGGTCCAGGTGGGTCTTTTGCTAACGTACCTGCCTCCTAGCTGCGTTGCAAAGGCCCTGCCTGTTCTGCTCGAGGCAGTTGCAGGGCTGGCGATTGAGTTCCCCAGGTTGATGGTGCTGGGGGACTTTAATCTGCCATCGCCCGGCGAAGCCTCGGGGGCAGTCCAGGAGTTCATGGCTTCCATGACAACCATGGACCTGACCCAAGTAGTTCAGGGTCCGACTCATGAGGGTGGTCACACGCTTGACCTTGTGTTTCTCTCGGGGCAGTGGAGAGATGATCTGAGGCTGAGGGGTTTAGTCACAGTACCCTTGTCGTGGTCAGATCATTTCCTTCTGAGGTTGGATTTCATGGCACCACTCCTCCACCGCAAGGAGGCAGGACCGACTAAGTGGTTCTGCCCCAGGCGCCTAATGGAACCTGACGGATTCCAGAGGGAACTTGGGGAAATACCTGAATCCCTGGTACACAGTTCATCCGAGTCTCTGGTTGCTGCCTGGAATCAGGCGGCAGCGGGGGCTCTGGATCGGATTGCGCCTTTGCGACCTCTCCGTGGAAGTGGATCCAGGAGAGCTCCTTGGTTTACCGAGGAACTCCGGGAGATGAAACGCCACAAGAGACGCCTAGAGCGACGATGGAGATCTAGTAAAGCTGAATCTGACCGGACACTTTTAAGAACTTTCATTAAGTCTTACTTAGTGGCGATACGGGCAGCAAAATGTTCACATTTTTCCGCTCTTATTGTGTCCGCTGACTCCCGCCCAGCCGCCCTGTTTAGGGTGACCCGCACCCTTCTTGCTAAGGAGGAAGGCGGAGATCCCTTGCAGGGTAGAGGTGAGGAATTTTCTCGGTTTCTGGCGGATAAAGTCATTCAGATTCGGACAGACCTGGACTCCGATTGGGCAGTACAGGCCGAGATGACTGGGGCAGGTCTTAGTCCGGTTATCTGGGATAGGTTTGAACCGGTGACTCCTGAGGATGTAGACAAGGCCATAGGAGCGATGAGCTCCGCCACCTGTTTATTGGACCCGTGCCCCTCCTGGTTGGTCTCGGCCACCAGGGAGGTGTCACGCGGCTGGCTCCAGGCGTTGGTCAATGCTTCTTTGAGTGAGGGGTCCGTCCCGCAGCCCTTAAAAGCTGCGGTGGTGAGACCCCTCCTCAAGAAGCCTTCCCTGGACCCGGCGGATTTAAAGAACTTCTGTCCAGTCTCCAACCTTCCCTTCGCGGGGAAGGTTGTTGAGAAAGTGGTGGTGCTCCAGCTCCTACGGCTGTTGGATGACACTGATTTTCTGGATCCCTTTCAATCAGGTTTCAGGCGCGGCTACTGTACGGAAACGGCTTTGGTCACCCTGATGGATGATCTCTGGCGAGCCCGGGATGGTGGTCATTCCTCTATCCTGGTGCTACTTGACCTCTCAGCGGCTTTTGATACCATTGACCATGGTATCCTTCTGCATTGTCTCGGAGAGGTGGGGGTGGGCGGCACTGTTTTGCAGTGGTTCTCCTCCTTCCTCTCTGACAGGACACAGTCGGTGTTGACAGGGGGGCAGAGGTCGAGCTCTAGGCCCCTACTATGCGGGGTGCCGCAGGGCTCGGTCCTCTCGCCCATCCTGTTTAACATCTACATGAAGCCACTGGGTGAGATCATCCGACGACACGGGGTGAGGTATCAGCAATATGTTGATGATACCCAGTTGTACATCTCCACCCCGTCTCAATTCGGGGAAGCCGTAGGCGTAATGGGCCACTGCCTGGATGATGTTAGGGTCTGGATGGGGAAGAACCGGCTAAAACTTAACCCTGACAAGACTGAGTGGCTGTGGATATTGCCTCCTAAGGACTTGACCAACTCTCCCTCCTTGGTTCTTGGGGGAGAGAAATTAGCTCCCTCAGAACGGGTCCGCAATTTGGGTGTCCTCCTACATCCACAGCTAAAATTGGAGCAACATCTTTCAGCTGTGGCTAGGGGGACCTTTGCACAAATACATCTTGTGCACCAATTGCGACCCTACTTGGAGAGGGGGGCACTTCTACAGTCACTCATGCCCTCATCACCTCACGGCTGGATTACTGCAATGCGCTCTACAAGGGGCTACCCTTGAAGAGTGTCCGGCGACTGCAATTGGTGCAAAATGCAGCTGCGCGAGCTGTGGTGGGCGCACCCAGATGCACCCACGTAACACCGATCCTCCGCCAGCTGCATTGGTTGCCCATTAGTCTCCGGATCCAATTTAAGGTGTTGGTCGTTACCTTTAAAGCCCTACATGGCTCAGGGCCAGGTTACCTTCGGGACCGCATCCTGCCGCATACCTCCCTACGACCGGTCAGGGCCCACAAAGTCGGCCTCCTCCAGGTCCCATCGACCAAACAATGTCGGTTGGCGGGGCCGAGGGGAAGGGCCTTCTCTGTGGGAGCTCCCTCCCTGTGGAACCAGCTTCCCCCGGAGATCAGGACTATCCTCACCCTGCTGGCCTTCCAGAAAGCAATAAAAACCTGGCTCTTCCGGCAGGCGGGGTGAAAGCGAGACGATACTCTTTTAACTTTTGTATGTTTTTAATTATTGTATTTTATTGTATTTTATATTGCTGTAATGGATCTGAATATGTTGTGAGCCACCCAGAGTCCCTAGGGAGTTGGGCGGCATACAAATCCATTAAATTAAATTAATTAAATTAATCCAATGGACCCTACTGACCTGGAGACATTTTCCTTTTGAAGTATGGATTGATCACAAAAACCTGGAGGCACTCAAGACACCCCGCACGCTCTTCCCAAAACAGGTCAGGTGGGCGCAATACTTCAAGCGATTCAATTTCAAACTGAAGTACATCCCAGGGGGGAAGAACCTTCCAGCTGATGCTCTGTCGTGGAAGCCACAGTACCACAGCAAATGGGAAGAGGTGGTTCATGAAATGATATCCTCCCCTCAACCGGCATCACAAGCACTGAGCCGGGGCCAGGCCACCCGAAGGAGAGCCATGGACCGTGGGGGATGACCCAAAAGTTGAAAGACAAAGTACCAGATGACCCATGGCACAAGGACAACCCGGGAATACTAACCCTTAAGGATGGATTGGGCTGGAAGGGATCAAAATTGTATGTACCCAAAAGCTTGCGGCTCCAGGTCCTTCAACAAAGTCACAACTCCAAACAAGCAGGGCATTTCGGTTACATGAAGACCCTGCACATGGCCAGGCAACAATTCTGGTGGCCAAGGATGAAAAGAGATGTTGAGGACTATGTAAAGAGCTGTGCCACTTGCGTGGTGATGAAGATGAGGACGAGGAGACCCTCCAGATTACTCCAGCAAGTGGCAGACCTGTCTCGACCCTGGGAAGACATAGCTATATATTTCATTGTCGAGCTCCCTGAGAGTGGGAGAAGTACGGTCATTTGGACCATCGTAGACTTCTTTTCCAAGCAGGCCCACTTTGTGGCTTGCTTAGGACTCCTGTTTGCCGGAAATTGGCTAACCTATTTATCAAGCATATTTATAGGTTGCATGAAGTCCTCTGCAGAATAATTTCTGATTGGGGGTCCAGTTCATGGCTAAATTCTGGAGGGAGTTCCTGAGGGCTATTGGGTCCTCGCAAGGACTTAGTTTTGCTTTCCATCCAAAAACTAACGGGGCCGTAGAATCGACTAACGCCATGGTGGAGCAGTACTTAAGATGCTACGTTAACTATAAGCAATTAGACTGGGCAGAGTTGCTGCTGTTTGCTGAAGCAGTGTACAATGAGAAACTGAAACGTATATTGGAGTGAAAAGCCCTGGAACTTTAGTACTGGCTTTTCACCAGTAGCACCAAGATGGCGTATCTAAATAATTTTGTACTTTGAAGAAAAGCAATGCCTTGGAGTTTGATTTGTTTGGGTGCATTACTTGGAGCCTGACACTAGGACTAAGGAGAAATTTCCTAACGGTGAATCCAATCAACCAATGGAATAGTTGCCTTCAGAAGTTGTGGGTGCTCCATCACTAGAGGCTTTCAAAAAGAGTGAGGGAAGTACACTGCAAAAGAACAGTGCCAGGAACCACTAAAACAATGCAAAAAAAATTAAAACTGTCATTCCCCTTTTTTTTAAAAAAAAAGTCAAAACCCCAAAGCAAAGCACCATTTGAGAGGGAAACAAAGAGCAGCAGCTCAGGCTAATTGAAAGATTGGGCATGCTGCCAAAAGCCATTAAACCTTCCAACTCTATTATTCTCTTGCACTTCATTTTCAGCTGGTTCTCTGAACTGCACAAACAATTAGCTAACGGTTTGGGTGAACCAGTGCAAACTGGCTGAATCCCACCCAGTCCCGCCACCGCTCTGCCCTCTGACAACCTGCTTGCTAGCTTCCCATTTGACACAGCCCAAGGCACAGGAGCAATGGTGGGAGTGTCAAAATAGGAAGCTGCTACCCTCCACCCCACCCCTTGCTGCAGCTCCTGGCTTTTGGGCCAGAACCAACCTACCATTGCCACCCTTTGACACCCTGCTCACTCACTCTTCCACTCAGCTCCCTATCCAGCTCCCTGCCCATCACCGCCACTCCCTGACTGCCCACTTGCCAAGCTCTCCATCGCGTACCCATAGCAAGTTATCCCCCAGCAAATTTCCAGTGTTGACATGTCCTGCAAAGAAATGGCAGCAGCGAGTTCACAGAAGGAATTTGGCATTAGCAAGAATGCCCCCCCCCCAACTGGCTGTGTTACGCTAGCGGTGTTGAGTTATCATAGACCCGTCTTGTCCCTCCCTATCCCTCAGCTCCAGTGTGGCAACACTGAAGCCTCAAAATGGCTGTGGTCAGGTCAGCTTCAGGGGTTGACAAATACCTAGGTTGGGAAAGGCTGGACTACAATATTCCTGGTGTTACAGGCACAGCATAGAGAATCAGCACCTGGACTGTAGGATTATGTTGAACTCCACAACATCCAACCAACTCTAGGCAGAGTTCATAAGATTCCACTGGGTTTGAAATAAGTATCACAGATGGAGAAGAGACTATAAGTAGTCCTTAGGTTCCAACAGCAATTAGGATCAAAATTACTAGTACTAAAGAGTGTATTATAAAGTGTGATGTCACATGACCACATCACTTAGTAATGGCAATGGCAGCAGTCCTGTTGTCCTTATGCCAGACGCTCATGTGACTGTGACTTCTGACTTCTTGTCAGTATCCCTATTGATTTTGTTTGTGGGAAGCCAGCAGGGAATATCGGAAAATGCGATCATGTGACTGCGGCTTTCTACGACAACATCCAGGCACCAAGCATCCAGATGCAGTCACATGACCGCTGGGACATTGCAATGGCTGGAATGCTGAGGACCCTTTGTCCAGCACTGCCACAAATTTAAAGAGTTTCCGAATGAGAGGTCATAACCTGAGAATCATGTTCATGGGATCTGAGCTCTGAGAAATGGATCTAATACAACAGGAAATGGCCCTGTGGTGAATGGCGAGATGCCTGAATCAGAAAAATAAGGGGGGAGGTCACCACTTACTCCATGTAATGTATGCCCAATATACATGCAGGCAGGCAGACAGAAAAGTGGGAGGCACAGCTATGAATGATTATGTAAAGAAAAGATGGTAAGATAAGAACCATGGTGGCGCAGTGGGTAGAATGCAGTATTGCAGGCTACTTCTGCTGACTGCCGGCTGCCAGCAGTTTGACAATTCGAGTCTCACTGGCTCAAGGTTGACTCATCTTTTGGCGGTCAACCTTTGATGCCCCTTGAGTATTTTTAATTGTACTGGTCTTTGACTGTAATAATAATATTTGAATTGAATAACCTGCTGTAAAAAGCTTGATTCTAGCTTAGGAGTCCCTGGGGAAAAGTGGGCATAACTCCCACTTCTTAGAGTAGGACAGCCGATTTCCAGGTGGTCTACGGTCCTTAAAATGGGTATGGGACATCTTGGGGGTAGCTGGGAAGAGGCTGCACATCTGGCTTTTTCCAGTCCTCTCATTCTGCTGCAGATTTTCAATCTCTCCATAATTTGGTGTTTTTCTGTCCCTTGTTGTTCTGAAGTTAATGAAAAAGTTCCCCTTGATTGTATCTATAAAACAGAGACCAATGAAGTATGAAGCATGTCTTTTCCTCTTGGCAGTGCCTATTTCGGCACAACTTGCACCCAGAAAATGGTAAATAACTGCACAGGAGGCAGTCTCCTTTTTCACCCTCCTGTCTTCTACTTCTATATAAATTGGAGGAGCAAATTCCTTACTGGCCTCAGAGAGAGAGCCGCTACTCACTCCTCCTACTAAGAGTTTCCTCGATTGTTTCCCAAATCCAAGATGGTAAGCAGAATTGTTTGCTCTCCTTTGCAGCAAGAGTTTGATCTGACTTGGATGCAAGAAGGGAATGTCTGTAGGAATGAGATGGACAATATGAGGCAGCTTTCTGGATATTATTTGGATGAAATAAAGCTGAAAATAAAAATACACGAATAAATATTAACGGAGGTTCAAATGCAATCAGGCGCTCCTTCAGAACATCAAAAAAGAGAGAGAGTAGAAAAAGAACGATTTGCAAGACTAATTAATTGTACTTTGTGGTATTTTAACAGATTAACAGAGTTGGAAGGGACCTTGTAGATCATCTAGTCCAACCCCCTGCCCAAGCAGGAGACCCTACATCTGCCTCTACCTAGGATCAAACTCACAACCTCCTGATTGAGGCAAGAGCTCCACCTCTAGGCCACAGGATAAATCACATTTGGGATGAGTGTAAAATCCAGGCGTCGCTGATGTAATTTTTGGGCAAGGACTCAGAGAGAGAAAAAGAAGAAGGCAGCAGAAATAACCTTTGAGTCAATGAATTTTGTAACCAAACATCACTTCTCTGGTCACTTATTATATTTTTTTCCTTCTACTTTCTTAGAGAGTTTTCTTCATGCTGATTGTCTTCTTTTTTGTGATGACTACGTGGAAATCATTCTTCAAGCATAAAAGCTGTTTGAAGTACCCTGAACTGAAAGGCAAGTTCCTTCTTTATCTTAGCAAATATTCCACTTCTTGCAGAAAGCTTGTAAAAGAGTTTTTGAAGCCTCAGGATACCAAAAATATTCATCTGTAGCCTTCCTTTCCTCCTTATCCCATGAATTAATTCCTGGAAATGCACTCAGGAGTTTTTTTTAACCCTCCTGGGTGTCTCTCTGACTTCTCATCCTGTCCCCAGATGCTATGGAGAATAATAAACCTCTTCCCTGTAGCAAGTCTTCAGGATTGATAAGGAGCTCCTGCCAACCTAAAAAATAAATAAAATAAAACGGTTTGCAGCAAGCGCAGATAATTTATATCCTGGCCACATTTGTGGATTTCTCACAACAGCCCCCAACTATGGCAGTTGGTTTACTGGTACAATTTGGTGATTTGGTTGTGCAGAATGACAGAATAATAGAGTTTGGTGGGACCTTGGGGCATCTTCTAGTCCAGTGATGGTGAACCTTTTTTGGCGCGGGGGCCAAAAGGGTGCGCGTGTGCGATAGCGTGCGCACGCGTGCCCACATCCATAATGTAATGCCCTCCCTGCCGTGCATGTGCACAACCTCCACACTTCCCCCAATGCATGTGCACAAGCCCTGTGCTGCCCCCCCATCCGCGCATGCGCACTGGCCTCACTGAAGCCTCCCGACTTCTGGTAGGCCCATTGGGCTGTTTTTCACTCTCCCCAGGGTTCAGGAAAGCCTCCTGAAGCCTGGGGACGGTGAAAAATGGCCCAACGGGCCAACCGGCAGTTCGGAAACGAAACGGAAGTGGAGTTGCCCTACTTCTTACCTTCAGATAGTTGCAACCAAGCCTTGCACACCTCGGCCAATTTCTTCTGCAGCCGGGAAGGCTTTCCTGAAGGCCTCTATAGCCGATAACAGAGTTCCGGATCGATCTGCAGCTCTGTTATCGGCTGCAGAGGCCTTCAGGAAAGCCTTGCCGGCTGCAGAAGAAATGGTCCGAGGTACGCGAGGCCTGGTTGCAATTGTCCAAAGCCGAAGAAGTTCCTGAAGACCTCTGACAGTGAAAAGGAGGCTGGGGGTGACGCACACAAGTGAAGTTGTGGTGGGCCCATTGGGTCGTTTTTTGCCTTCCCCAGGCTTCAGGAGGCTTTCCCGAAGCCTGGGGAGAGCAAAAATGGCCGAAAAGAAGGCCGAAACTCAGCTGGCCAGCGCCCGCATGCACGCTGGAGCTGACATAGGGCAACGCCTCGTGTGCCCTCACCTGTGTCACACGTGCCATAGCTTCGCCATCACTGTTCTAGTCCAGCCCCCTGGCTGAAGCAGCAGACCCTATACCATTTCAGACCAATGTTTGTCTGAGCTGCAGGTTTAATTGGAGTCTTTTTCCTTATAGGAAAACCTCTAATTGGCAAAATCAGCAACACGGATTAATTGCCACAGATGCGTGTGCCACATTTATGGGATGCACTGCTACCAGAGGTAGGAAGATCTTCTCGGCAGCGATTGGATATATGACTTTGCACATGATTTCTCTTAAGTTAAGCCAGAAATGTTCAGTGAGTTTGTTTGTTTGTTTGTTAAATTTATCATGGCGCGACTTTAGGCCGTTTGAGATAGCAGACATCCATGCACACCCATAAAGATCAAAGTAAAGATTTCCCATGTTCAGTCGTGTGCATTTCTTAGCCCAGGGTGCCCGCATTATCCAAATACACTTTCATGGTCCTGTGGCCATCGTGACTATATGCCGATGGTTCATGGAACACTGTTGACTTCCTACTGAAGTGATACCTATTTATCTACTCACATTCACTTGCCTTTGAACTGCTAGGTGGCCAGGAGATGGGGCAAGTAACGTGTGCTCACCCAGTCCTGCAACACTCGGATCTCGAACCTGGTCAGCCAGTTTTCCAGCCTGTAAACTCTTTACAGTCTTTAACTGCTGAGCCATCACACCCCTAATGCGCACCTATGCATATGTAGAAATGTTCTATCTAAGCATTTTAGTGAATGGTAACTGTATTTCATGATAATCCCCCATAGCTAATCTAGGTAAATATGTGATCTGTTCCTCTCTAGCTAATGATATTAAATTTTGAGGCCATTGAAAAGTTCAGCCCTTTGTTTATCTTTCTAATGTTGCGCCAGCAGTATTAGGTGGAGACCCGGGATTGTTGGGTGCAGAAGGGAGAAACTGAGGCTGGCAAGGAGCGGATTACTCCCTTCCATCCTTCCTTCCTTTCTCTTGGCCTCCCAGGGCTTCGGGACAGCTAGGCAGTCCTTTTGTCCATCCAACTTGGTGTGGTTACAGGTCTCCTAGAAGCTCATTATCCTTGTTGCAATAAAGCACAAGGGAATTGAAAATCAACTTTCAGGGTTTTTTAAACTTGAGATTTCTCAGTGCCAAGGACTGACCCTAACGTCTTCTTTTTCTATCCGTTTGCTTTAAGAACCAGTAGTGGTCCAGAACCTCTAAAATGCTGGGTTAGAGGACCTACAGTATGCCAAGCTTGGATCCCAATCGGCTCACACAGAGGAACCTGATTAAAGCTCTTAACATGTGAATGAATCTGAATAAACCTTTCACATAACCATCTTAGTCTTTTTTCTTGTCTTTCCTTGATATTAATTAACAACTTGATATTGGTTTATAATGTCATGGAAATGGTGGAACAGGAGATGACACAATGACGTTCTTCAATCCATTATTATTCACATGGAACAACCTAAAAATGCATGAGGAGATTGGAACAACAGATATACTTGTGGACTAAAGAGTTTAGTTCATTAATTTGTTCAAATTACGGAACAAATCCTCGCATGAAAAATCAAGGGGGTCATAAGAAACCTTCAATCTTCATTTCCTGTACAGAAGAGAAGACAATTCAACTGTACTAAAAACAACCCTATGGCCACTGACTGTGACCAACCCAATACAGCACAATTGTGCAGTACAATCTAGATATGAAGACTGTGATAAAACAGCCAGCATTTTAAACAGGCATCCCGATTTTGATATGTACATTATGGGTTGATGAAGTTGACCAAAGTGGTGGGTACAAGGTTACAATTGCCATCCTGCAGGTTTTGACACACATGGACACACACACACACACACACACACACACACACACACACACACACACACACACAACCCTGTAGACACTCATGATGCACAGGTTCTTACTGCACCTGTGTATGGTTTGCTAATTGCACAGTGGCAGATAGGACAGCGTTCCAGAAGGTTAACGTCTCTGTCTAGAGCAGTGGTTCCCAACCTTCCTAATGCCGCGCCCCCCACCCCACGCCCGCGCCCCCACCGTGACCCACCCCGTTGCCGCCATTTGGGTTCTTTTACCCTCTGTGCATGCGCAAAGCGTGCTGCACATGTGCAGACGGTAAAATAACCCAAATGGCGGCAGCAGGGTGGAGCACGGTGGGGGCGTGGATTGTGGGGCGCGATATGGCCAGGCTTGTGGCAAGGGGGGTGAGCTGAGGATGCCGGGGCGACCCCTGGGAAATGGTCGTTCGACCCCCAAAGGGGTCCCGACCCCCAGGTTGGGAACCACTGTTCTATGGCCTTCCAAGTTCTTGTATTTTGTGCCTGTTGAACAGCAAGCCAAAAGGATGGGATTTTGCTTCTCTGAAAAAAGGGTGAAAGGAAAACTGAGATTCTGTAGATGCCCTGGCAGCTTTAGTACTATTGTTACTGGTTCACTTTTAGAGCCAGGCCAGCTCTACTTACGATAGCATTTTGAACCCAACTCTGCTAAGATAGCATTTTGTGAGATGCTTGTTCTGAGTGAAACCCTCTCCCTTCTCTTTCAGATTCTGGCCTCCATTGAGTCACTTCAGCACTCTTTGCCCAAGATAGAGCGCAGTGCCTCTGAACCTGCATTGCACCGTGTGGCCCACAACTGACCACTTTAGCTCTGTGGCTCTGCAGCCAATGTGAATTCAGAGAGAGAGGCTGCTGAGGGCCATGTAGTCCTTGAGGCCAGTAGCTGCTGTGCTCAGGCCCTCCGTGAAGTTGGGAATCTGGAGAAGATTTGGGCTCCCTCTTCTCCAGGAGAGCACTTTTTTAACGGGCTCAACCTGTTTCAGGAACTCTTGTTCATTTGTTTTGAAAGTCAGAAAGAAAAGTGTAAAAAAGAAACATGATGATTAAAAAAGCAATAACAATGAAAGTATGTGGGGTTTGTAGACACTACTTATAAGAAGCAACGTGGAGAATTATCAAGCAATAATATCATAGAATATTAAGGCCTGTCTGGTTTAGGGACAACTTCTGTGTGTTCAGTCCTGTCAAATTACAGATTTAAGACTGCGTCAACAACAAAATCTTGCTAACCGGTTGTTTCGTTTCAAGAGCTTCTGGAGAGTAAAAATTTACATTAGGGAGATGCTGCTAGAATTCTACCGCAGTTTATAGGCTTTTGGTACCTTCAAAATAATTAGTGTTTCTGACTATTGCCCCCTATTCCAAATACTAAGATCTTTCATCTACATGCACCTAAAATAATATGTTTAGTGAATGTGGAAATCACTGTGTTACCTCATGAAAACAAAATATCTGGTGCCATATGGTGATACATCCAGGATCAGATACTGCTAAATAAACTCATTTCTCTATATATAATCAGTTTAAGAGCTACTATGGTAACAAGAAAATAGAAAAAGAAATGAAAACATCTGAACAACGTGGGTGTTGAGAGTTTTGCTCAGACCTGCAGAATCTAGCAGCATTAAAAGGAAATAAAAAGGAGATAAACCAGATGAAGCTATAGTAATTTTATTTAATAGTGAAATACCAAAAAGTACAATGCCAACAGGGAAAGAAAATGATAGTGATTATAATTATGTGTGTGTGCACACACATACACACAGTGATTTTAAAAATTGACAAAAAACATTAACAGAAAAAGAGTTGTAATAAACATAGAAAGTAATATAAAAACCAATTTGATCCTTAAGCTCTTCATTCAATCTAGACTATGTAAAAATATTTTCTTTCATATTTTCATTTTTGGAACATAGAATATTATCAAAAACATACAACAGACTCATATATTGGATCCTTCCTTAAAATCAAGATGGTAAGCTGCTTTGTATAATATAGTATAATACTAACTTATATAATATATTATTGTTGTGCCCCAATAAAACCATAGCACTTCATGAGATGACAAGCTCCACATTTTAAGAATACAGTCAACTCATTCCAAAGTTGTTCTGGCATGCATAATAATTTGAAATCAAAACAGCATAGCCATAGGTGGGAAAGACCACATTCTCTGAGTTCAAGATCCATGAAATTTCTTACACACCAGCAGAAAAAAAAATGATTGTCTCTTTTTAAATTTTCTTTCAGGGGGTCCAATAAACAAAATAATAATTTCAGTGGAGTTAATGTCATGTTTAGATCATGAGTATATTTGACATTTCTTAACACTTGGACCCATTGACTCTCCGAAATTGGATATTCCGATTCCTCATTCTGCAATTCAGATAAATAACTAATACAGAGGTGGTATTCAGCAGGTTCTGACCAATTCTGGAGAACTGGTAGCGGAAACTTCAAGTAGTTCGGAGAACCGGTCAATGCCACCTCTGACTGGCCCCGCCCCCATCTATTCTCTGCCTCTCGAGTCCCAGCTGATCGGGAGGAAATGGGGATTTTGCAGTAACCTTTCCCTGGAGTGGGGAGGGAATGGAGATTTTACAGTATTCTTCCCCTGCTACGCCCACCAAGCCACGCCCACAGAACCGGTAATAAAAAAATTCGAATCCCACCACTGATACTAATACTTCCATTTAACTTTTAATTTTTTATAAAAATGAATTGTTGGTTCAAGCACTGCATTTCTTAAGGCTCCTAAAGTTTCAGGACTCAGGAGTGCTGTTAAAACATCTGGGCCATACTGTTTAATTCAGATGTTTCAGCTGCATGTATTGCCAAGCAAATATTATAGATTGTCAACCCAGAATTTCCCAAAGCATTTAAACATTTGAAATCAACTGATTTTGATCTCAGGAGTTCAAGTAAAACATCTCTGTTGTTTTCAAATCTGATTATTTTGCAACTTCAATTTCTTGTATGATTTGGAATTAAAGCGTAACTGCTTATCTAACAATAAACAAATAGGTTGGGCAGCCAAGTTCCCTATATCCTGAAGTTTGCAAAAGTCTTTGACAGGTATTCCCCCTCCCACACACACACCCTCATTAGAAGAAGTCCACTATTGAAGAGAAGAACTGATGCCAGAAACACAAATGGCTACTAGGGATCTGCAACTGTATAGAAGTGGAGGATAAAAGGCAAAAAGGTTCAGGAAGCCTGAAATTCCAAAGACATCCCATGACAACCTCAGGGTGTCATGGCCACCAATGACCAAGAAACCAGCTTCTGTACTGTTGAGGGAAGCTGTTGTGCCTTGGCCGCGTCCGGCGCCGAGGATGGAGGATCCGGAGGACGTGGAGCCGATCATGGTGCAGCAGTACCAGCCCATGTGCCTGGCACCAGAGACGGCTGGTGATGAGGACTCGGTGCCAGAGCAGGACGATCCCCCAGGACCTTCTGCACCTGCGCAGCAGAGTGAATCATCAGGAGATGAAGAACCTCTGCTGGACGCCAGAGCTCGCAGAGCAGCCAGAAGACAGGACTGGCTGAGTAAGCATAGGTCTACTCGGAGGTAGCACTGAGGGCTAATTGGGCCACGCCCTTCAGTGCCTATATTAGGCCGGCACAATCAGCACTCAGTGCTGAGAACAACGCGTCAATGATCTGCAGCACATCCATAGTCTTGTTTGCATCTGCATTTGTTTGGAAATCTGGTATTTGGAGAAAGCAGCTTCTGAAAGGCTTATTCCGGGAAGCCAGCCAACTTGTAAGATAAGAGGAGAATTACTATTGTTTTGAACATTTGACCGTTTGATATTTAACCCTCAAGGAACCAAAGGAACATTATTCCCCGAGACTTTACTATTGTGTTGTTTATGGACTTTTAAAACCCCTGAGCTTTTGCTAAGAAACCTTATTATTAAAAGGACCCTTTTTGTTTGAATCACAAACGGTTGTGTGTGTGTTTCTGGGGGTTGCGGTGCTGGGTCACAACAGAAGCATTCATCCAAATTCTACCATGTGAGAATGAGAATAAATCTCATAGAGTCGATTTGGATCTTTTCTTTGGAATTCAGACAGATAGAAATAAAGCCGAGATTAAAAGTCTAATAGAAAATATTTATTCCGTTACAAAAACAATAAATCCTGGATAATTACATTTTTGCTAATAAAACGTGACCGTTCCGGTCAGAGTCAAAGTCAAAAGTGATTAATGGTGGATCAGGAATGTGGACATGCGTACAAGATCATATCACGTGTTCTACTTTTATTGGAATGTACCATAATATTAGAATAGGGATGCATCACCCTGCATAGACATACAACTGACAATATTCACACCGTGACATGTACAGCCTTTCCAAAACAAAAATGACAGACATGACATCTCGGGATTATCTGAGATCTTGTTCTTTCTGTCTCAAGAGGAAATTCTAGAGCTAGAGTTCACATTAAAAAAAATTAAACAACTAGATAAGGAATACATTGATTTTTATGGTCCGCTTAACATAACATTAACATAAGATACGCTGTGTCCAAATCTGTCTTCCAGAAATCTAATCTAATCACGGCAAACCAAATGGGGACACATCATGCTGCCAGTTCTTTGAGAAATCAAGTGTGACCAGTTTGAATGGCAACTATGAACATCAAGGCAAGAGAAAATTTGGGGGAAGGAGTGAGGAGGAAGCTTTAAATACCAGCAGAATGTGTTAGGGAACAAAGTTTGCCTCTGGAGAAGGAGCCAGGAATAACAGAGAACAAGGTGAGGAAACAAGAGTCATTTTCTTTTGTTAACAAACTCCCTAGGAAAGCCAGTATGATGTAGTGGGCAAGGCACCAGATTAGAAACTTAGAGTTCTACTGAAGCATAAAAACCAGCTGGTGCAGAGATGGGTTGCTCCCGGTTTGGACCGGTACTATAGAACCGGTAGCGGAAATCCTCCCCCCCCGCCCGCTTGCCTTTACTCCACCTTGGGTGCTCTCTCACTCAACCCACTTGCAGAAAGACTGCTACGGATAGAAAGCATCACCTCTGCCCTAAGCGAGTGGATTCATAAAGAGCAAGAAATGGATTCTACAGAATCACGTGGATTTTTCCTAGCCAGCTTCCTGGTCCTCCTGTTCTTGGGAGATCTCACAGAGGCCTGCAGCTGTGTCCACTTATCTCTTGAGAAAGCATGCAGCAGAGCTAAGTTTGGTGAGTTTTGAAAATGAATGTTTTTCTCCCTTCCAACTCTTACTACTCCCCACTTCCTTACTTGGTAGGTTTTGCTACCAGCATTAATCCTTCCAATTGCAGCAAAATGATTCCTATGCCATGAATGTCAAACATATTACTTATATCAGAAGCTATTGTTGAATAAGACTAACCAGCACCATTGAGTTTGTCTTTACTGAGAATCTGCAAGTGCCTCTTACTAAAAAATCTCATTCTCTCTCTCTCTCTCTCTCTCTCTCTCTCTCTCTCTCTCTCTCTTTCTCTCTCTCTCTCTCTCTCTCTCTTTCTCTCCCTCCCTCCCTCCCTCCCTCTCTCTCCAGTGATGAGGGCCAAATTTATGAGTGTCAAGCTGGATCCTGAATCTCCATCATATTCACCCAAAAATATTTATACTATTCAACCCATTGAGGTAAGCCTCTCCTCCTGAAACATTATCAGGAACAGGAGGGTTTGCATACATTCAACTTTTGTAAAGGGATATTATTCCTCTCATGTCAAATTCCCCTGACCTACTCTTGTCCTTATTATATACAGAATTTTCTTTCTTTCGGAAGGTATACAAGGGTCCAAAGGAACTAAGAAGTGCACAGTTTCTTTACAGCGCAGCCTCAGGTGATTTCTGTGGATATGTACACAAAGGCCCTCTCAAAGGAGAAGACTACGTATTTTCAGGTAGAGAATACCAATTATCTAGTAATAATTACCGTATTTTTCAGAGTATAAGACGCACCTTTTTCCTCCCTAAAAGAGGCTGAAAATATGGGTGCGTCTTATACTTCGAATGTAGCTTTTTCGAAGCTTTTTTCCCCCAGCCCTAACAAGGTGCTAACGATCTTCCCGGCTTCCTATTCCCTCAGAAGAAGTTTTTTTCCAGCCCTAAGTCTTTGCAGGCTTGTTTTCATTCCTACTCCCTCTGAAGATGATTTTTTTCAGCCCTAACCAGAGGATAAAATAATGTGCTGAAGCTGAACAGACTAAGGACGCTAGTCAGATGAATACCTGGTAGGTAGATTTCCCCCCCTATTTTCCTCCCCCAAAACTAAGGTGCGTCTTATACTCCGAAAAATACGGTAATACATATAAATTAAAGAGGATGGCACATAGCAAAACATTTATTTCAACATCATCATTTTTACTAATCTGCTCTATAGTACTACTTGGTCAACTTCCATCCCATTTTTGGAGGGATAAGCCAGTGTCAGTCAGATACTATATTGTCAGTTCTCTAGAGATATAAAGCTCTCTTTGAAAAACTATAGATCTGCTGAGAAAAGGAGAAAGTTGGCTTATATGGAACTGACACATTCCCTGCTTAAAATGTGGGCCAAATACCAATGGTTAGGGTTTGGGTTTGAGTTCAGATTAGGGTTAGGGTTGTGAATAAATCCTTACAGTTACTTATTGACACCATCTTTTTGTATCTTTTCTATTTCAAAAGGGACAAGTTCTGATGATCGTTTTAAAATCTCATTGTGCAGCTTTGCAGAACCATGGGATAAAGTAACTTCTGAACAGAAAGAAATCCTGAAAGGTGGTGGTGGTAAGGGCTGCAGTGTCTCCTAAGTCATAAACTTCATGGCCTTCACTATCAATATACTACTGCTTAGAGAATGAGAAATCAACTAGATGTACCTGAATGCTTGTTAGAAGAAAGCAAATGTTCAAAACAAGATGAGCAGCAAATAAGTCTAATAAATGAAATAAAATGTGATTTAAGAGTGACATTTATTTTTCAGATGTGTATGTTATCAATGTCAATCCATCTTATTATATACAAAAGGAAAAAACCATTCACAGTAATTATCATTAATAAGCCATGGTAAACAAATAAACATTGTACAATTTACTATGTTAAAAACAGTTTTCTGATAAACAGCAATTCTATGATAATTCCGCAACAACTCACAAGTTCATTTAATAGCAAGGTGCAATTCAAGAATGGAAAAGCTCAGTTTTACCACTTTCTGAAAGGATGAGTTAGATAGGGAAAGCCATCTTCTCTCCAAGGGATTGGGATTTCCCTAGGTTTGGTGCTGTGATGGAAAGACATAATCTCCTAATCTCCCTTCAGTCCCATTTATTTCATAGAAATCTGCGGTTACTCTGATTATGATCTATGTATTGGAGATGTCAATTTGGGTTGGAGAAGGTGGTTCTGAAGATAATGTAGTGCCAGCCACATGGGGCTCTATTAGACAAAACCAGCCCTTAGATTTCCACTCAGAAAATTAAGCCAAATGCCTTGTCCCTATCTTCTCCCAGAAAGGAAGGCTACAGATGATTTGGCCCTCCAATGTACCAGATGTGGGGAGTGCCTCTTAATAGGGCGTATATCACAGTCTCCTTCCATGTTGCAGGATGTGCTCCCACCCACACTGAGTCATTCACCAATTTTTGGATTTGCTATGTCTCAGCAGCAGAAATAAACAGAAAACGACAACTGCTTGTTGCTGCCTACTCTTTGCCCAGAACTGGTGGTCCTAATTTAGAAAAACTCTCAAATTGGTCTTTATAGATTTTCAATTGGGGTGTAGGAGACTCTGGGACCACAATCCATTTCCAAATTCTCCCAATCTCTTCTCATTGTGTCCCAGCCCTATTAGAATCATTTACATCACTGGCAGCAAAGAAAGGGAGATCTCCTCTTCTGTATCTAACATGGAAACATCTGAAGAATATCTACAAGGCAATCCAAGATACAGTGAAAATTCAGAAGTGCTACTCACTGCAAAAATTCAATAAACAGACTGAGCAGTTTGGGGCTTTCTGAAGGATATATGGAAACTGAACACCTGGTTTTCTAAGGAGAGAGAACTGAATACAAGGATAGGTAGCAATAGGATTGCTCTGCTAATACGTAAGGTCGTAATCAGAAAGAATCTCACTTGCAATCACATGACTGTTGGGACATTGCAATGGCTGGAATGCTGAGGATCCATCACCAGGACCCTTTGTCCAGTGCTGCCAGTTGGACCAATTGACACTCCAAACCTAGGT
The DNA here is from genome assembly GCA_023053685.1 of Diadophis punctatus similis. Taxonomy (NCBI): domain Eukaryota; kingdom Metazoa; phylum Chordata; class Lepidosauria; order Squamata; family Dipsadidae; genus Diadophis; species Diadophis punctatus. The sequence goes on from JALIGW010000002.1 coordinate 117,066,863, forward strand.
ATTATAATTCTTCATTCCGCAATTCAGATGAATAACTAATACTTCCATTTTACTTTTCAATTTTTTAAATAAAAAATGAATTGTTTCAAGCACCGCATTTCTTAAGGCTCCTAACGTTGCAGGAGGCTGTTAGAAGTTCTGGGCCACACTGTTCAATGCATATTTTTCAGCCCAAGATTTCTAGCAAACCATCTTTTTGTAATACCACTTTATAATGCCTTGGCAAGGCCACACTTGGAATACTGCATTCAGTTTTGGTCGCCACGATGTAAAAAAGATGTTCAGACTCTAGAAAGAGTGCAGAGAAGAGCAACAAAGATGATTAGGGGACTGGAGGCTAAAACACACGAAGAACAGTTGCAGGAACTGGGCATGGCTAGTTTAATGAAAAGAAGGACTAGGGGAGACATGATAGCAGTGTTCCAATATCTCAGGGGTTGCCACAAAGAAGAGGGAGTCAAACTATTCTCCAAAGCACCTGAGGGTAGAACAAGAAACAATGGGTGGAAACTAATCAAGGAGAGAAGCAACTTAGAACTGAGGAGAAATTTCCTGACAGTTAGAACAATTAATCCGTGGAACAGCTTGCCTCCGGAAGTTGTGAATGCTCCAACACTGGAAGTTTTTAAGAAGATGTTGGATAACCATTTGTCTGAAGTGGTGTAGGGTTTCCTGCTTAAGCAGGGGGTTGGACTAGAAGACCTCCAAGGTCCCTTCCAACTCTGTTATTCTATTCTATCTTTTATTTTCAAACCTTGTTATACCACAACTTCCATTTGTCATAAGATTTGGGATTAAAGCGTAACTGCTCATCTATTAATAGGTTTAGGTTTAGCAGACAAGATCTCTATGTCCTGAAGTTTGCAAAAGTCTTAGACAGTTACTTTTTTGAATGAAGGTGAATATATGTGTCCCATGATAATGTTTCAAGATCCAATCTGGGTTGGTCACTGGGACCAGAGGTTTAGTCTTCAGACCTTTCAGACTTGGGGAACTTCTCTCCAGCTGATGAATTTATTCCTCACACCCCATTAGACCGTGAAGAATCCAGAAACACAAATGGCTGATTTTTATGGTCAGTATTAACATTACATTAAGATAAGATATGCTATGTCCAAACCTGTCTTCCAGAAATCTAATCTATTCAGCAAACCAAATGGGAACATACTATGCTGCCAGTTCTTTGAAAAGCCAAGTCTGTCTAGTTTGAATGACATCTATGAACATAAAGGCAAGAGAAAATGTGGGAGAAGGAGTGAGGGGAAGCTTTAAATACCAGCAGAATGTGTTGGGAACAAAGTTTGCCTCTGGAGAAGAACCCAGGAGAAACAGAGAAAAAGGTGAGTAAAAAGAGCCAATTTCTTTTGAAGCCAGCTCTCTAGGAGTGACAGTTCGGTATAGTGAGCAAGGCAGTAGATTAAAAACTTCTACTTAAGCCTAGGAAAGGAAATGTATTGTTTCTGATGTTGTATCACATACAGTATATACAAACAATCAACAGGTCTCTGACAATACATGATTATTTATCTATGCAGACAATATAGCAGTGGCCACAGAAGGATCAAGTTTTGATGAGTTAGTTGGAAGACTCACTGTAGCCCTTGAAAAATTAGGACGGTATTATACCATCAATCATTTGCGGCCCAATCCAAGCAAGACCCAAGTGTGTGCTTTTCATCCTTGAAATCAAGGTGCAGGGGTCGAATTGAATGCTACATGGCAAGAGAGTCAAATACAGAATTGCACTACAAAGAAGTATCTTGGTGTGAGACTTGGTAGGATGCATTCATTTAAACAATATTGCCTGAATACTAAGGCTAAAGTTAGCATGAGGAATAACATTATCAGGAAACTGACATGGCGACCAAACTATATGCAAAGCTGTCAAAGTGCAAATTCCACAAGACCCACCTAGACGACTTGGGCTATCGAGTGTCAAGCAAGGGGGTAGAGATGGATCCTGATAAAGTGAGAGCAGTACTGGATTGGCAGCCCCCACACATGCGCAAACAACTATAAAGGTTCCTGGGGTTCCATGGCTAAATTCTGGAGGGAGTTCCTGAGGGCTATTGGGTCCTCGCAAGGACTTAGTTTTGCTTTCCATCCAAAAACTAATGGGGCCGTAGAACCGACTAACGCCATGGTGGAGCAGTACTTAAGATGCTACGTTAGCTATCAGCAATCAGACTGGGCAGAGTTGCTGCTGTTTGCTGAAGCAGTGTACAATGAGAAACTGAAACTTATATTGGAGTGAAAAGCCCGGGAACTTTAGTACTGGCTTTTCACCAGTAGCACCAAGATGGCGTATCTAAATAATTTTGTACTTTGAAGAAAAGCAATGCCTTGGAGTTTGATTTGTTTGGGTGCATTACTTGGAGCCTGACACTAGGACTAAGGAGAAATTTCCTAAGGGTGAATCCAATCAACCAATGGAATAGTTGCCTTCAGAAGTTGTGGGTGCTCCATCACTAGAGGCTTTCAAAAAGAGTGAGGGAAGTACACTGCAAAAGAACAGTGCCAGGAACCACTAAAACAATGCAAAAAACTTAAAACTGTCATTCCCTTTAAAAAAAAAAGTTAAAACCCCAAAGCAAAAGCACCATTTGAGAGGGAAACAAAGAGCAGCAGCTCAGGCTAATTGAAAGATTGGGCGTGCTGCCAAAAGCCATTAAACCTTCCAACTCTATTATTCTCTTGCACTTCATTTTCAGCTGGTTCTACGAACTGCACAAACAATTAGCTAACTGTTCGGGTGAACCGGTGCAAACTGGCTGAATCCCACCCAGTCCCGCCACCGCTCTGCCCTCTGACAACCTGCTTGCTAGCTTCCCATTTGACACAGCCCAAGGCACAGGAGCAATGGTGGGAGTGTCAACATAGGAAGCCGCTGCCCTCCACCCCATTCCTTGCTGCAGCTCCTGTTCGGCTTTTGGGCCAGAACCAACCTACCAATGCCACCCTTTGACACCCTGCTCACTCACTCTTCCACTCAGCTCCCTATCCAGCTCCCTGCCCATCGCCCCCACTCCCTGACTGCCCACTTTCCAAGCTCTCCATCGGGTATCCACAGCAAGTTATCCCCCAGCAAATTTCCAGTGTTGACATGTCCTGCGAAGAAATGGCAGCAGCGAGTTCACAGAAGGAATTTGGCATTAGCAAGAATGCCCCCCCCAACTGGCTGTGTTACTCTAGTGGTGTTGAGTTATCATAGACCTGTCTTGGGTACAGGGTCTTTTTTTTTAGGAAGCCTGAGTCAATTAATTACCTAATTTATTATACTGGTGTAGAAAAATTGATCGTCCATCTCTTTTTAAATTTTATTTCACAGGATCCAATAAACAAAATATTACTTTCTGAGGAGTTAGTCATGAATATATTTGATATTTCTTAACACTGGAAACCATGGACTCTCCAAAACTAATTTGTCATTAATCAAATTCAAATGACTAATACTTCTATTTTACTTTTTATTTTTTTATAAAAATGAATTGTTGTTTCAAGCACTGCATTTTTTAAGGCGTCTAATATTGCAGGAGGCTGTTAGAAGTTCTGGGCCATACTGTTCGATGCATATGTTTGAATTGCATATATAGCTAAGCAAGGAATGTAGATAATATTCAACACAGAATCTCACAAAGCATTAAAACAGTGGTTCCCAAACTTTTTCAGTCCACCGCCCCCTTGGTGCTACAAACTCATCCTCACCGCCCCCACGCTCCCTCAGGTGGGCGTGGCTTAGTGGTCAGGTGACCGGGTGGGCATGGCCAACTTGTAAAGTGTGGTGAAACTCACTTAACAATGCTCTTGCTTAGCAACCAAAATGTTAGGCTCAATTGTGGTCATAAGTCTTTCTTTCTTTCTTTCTTTCTTTCTTCTCTACTTCCCCCTTCTTTCTGTCTTTTTCTTTCTGTCTTTCTTCCTATCATCTTTCTTTTTCTTTCTTTCTTTCCTTTCTTTCTTTCTTTCTGTCTGTCTTCCTTCCTTCCTACCATCTCTTCTTTCTGTCTGTCTGTCTTCCTTCCTACCTACCATCTTTTTCTTTCTGTCTGTCTTCCTTCCTTCCTACCATCTTTCTTTCTTTCTTTCTCCCTCCCTCCCTCTTTCTTTCCTTTTTCTTTCCTTCTTCCCTCCCTTCCCTCCCTCCTTTCTTTTTCTGTCTGTCTGTCTTCCTTCCTTCCTACCATCTTTCTTTCTGTCTGTCTGTTTTCCTCCCTCCCTCTTTCTTCCTTTCTTTTTCTTTCTTTCCTTTTTCTTTCCTTCTTCCCTCCCTTCCCTCCCTCCTTTCTTTTTATGTCTGTCTGTCTTCCTTCCTTCCTTCCTACCATCTTTTTTTCTGGCTGTCTGTTTTCCTCCCTCCCTCTTTCTTCCTTTCTTTTTCTTTCTTTCCTTTTTCTTTCCTTCTTACCTCCCTTCCCTTCCCTCCCTCCTTTCTTTTTATGTCTGTCTTCCTTCCTACCTACCATCTTTCTTTCTGTCTTCCTCCCTCCCTCTTTTTTCTTTCTTTCTTTCCTTCTTCCCTCCCTTCCCTTCCCTCCCGCCAGCCATGGCCAGGCCACCGCCGCTCATCCAGGCCAATGGCTTGGTAAGCGTTCTCCGGGTCATGCACCAGGTCGCAGAGCGCCATCAAGGCCGGCTGCCGCATCAGCAGCTCAGGGTGCTGCAGTTCTTCATTGAGCTTGGGAAGGCCTCGGTGGCCGAAGGCCACAGGCGCCTTGGTGGGGTCGATATCGGAGGGAAGCTGGGCTGAGATCCATGGGTGCTCCATGCCGAAGGGAAGCCCGCCGAATTGCTCGCACCGGGTTGCTAGGCGACAGGGACGCCGGGCGGGAAAGTCTGCGCATGTGCAGGTTCCACAGCAGGGCCTTCCTGTGGGTCTGCGAGCGCTCGCCCAAGCAGCTTTGGGAGCGGTCAGCTTCCCTTGTCGCTGTGCCATGCTCAGTACCTAGCACTTGTAACTCCATCACATTCCACGCTCTTGGGTGCAGGGCAGCCCATTCTGAAAGAAAACACGAGACGTTTTCTTTCAGAATGAGCTGCCCTGCACACAAGATTGAGGAACGCGAGGGAGCTTCAAGTGCTAGATAGGACGCCCGTTGCACAATGGGACACAGTTTGGAGTGACCAGTCGTGTGGGGTGGAGCGAAGCAGAGCGGGGGCTGAGCAGGGGCTGGGCAGTGGCTAGCCGGCCGCGAGACGGGCATCATACCTAGCACTTGTAACTCCGTCGCATTCCACGCTCTTGGGTGCAAGGCAGCCCATTCTGAAAGAAAACGTCTCGTGTTTTCTTTCAGAATGGGCTGCCCTGCACACAAGAACGAGGAACGCGAGGGAGCTTCAAGCACTAGGTAGGACGCGCGGTGGGATGCAGTTTGGGATGACCAGTCGTGCGGGGCGGGGCGGAGTGGAGCGGAGCCTGGGAGGGGGCTGAGCGGGCCATGAGATGGACATCATACCTAGCACTTGTAACTCTGTCACATTCCACGCTCTTGTGTGCAGGGCAGCCCATTCTGAGAGAAAACATCTCTCGTTTTCTTTCAGAATGGGCTGCTCTGCACACAAGAACGAGGAATGCAAGGGAGCTTCAAGTGTTAGGTAGGACACAGTTTGAGGTGACCAGTCGTGCGGGGCGGGGCGGGGCGGAGTGAAGTGGAGCCTGGGTGGGGGCTGGGTGGGCCGTGAGACGGGCATCATAACTAGCACTTGTAACTCCATTGCATTCCACGCTCTTGTGTGCAGGGCAACCCATTCTGCATTAAAACATTTGAAATCAATTGATTTTGATCTCTTACTTAGCCCAAGATTTCTAGCAAAACATCTTTTATTATCAAATCTGGTTATTCCACAACTTCAGGTTCTCATATGATTTGGGATTAAAGCATAATTGCTCATTTATTACTAAACAAATAGGTTTAGCAGCCTAGATCACTATATCCTAAAGCCGTGTTGGCGAACCTATGGCACGCGTGCCCCAGGTGGCACGTGGAGCCATAGCAGAGGGCACGCAAGCATTGCCCACTGGCAAACCAGAAGTGCGGAAAAAAGCACTTCCGGTTTGCCGGTGGGCTGTTTTTTGCACTCTGGAGGGTTTAGGGAAGCTTTCTGAAGCCCTGGAATGCAAAAAACGGCAAAACAGCAAACCGGAAGTGCGTTTTTCCACACTTCCGGTTTGCCCATTGTGCGCATGCGTGGGGGGCAATGGCCGTGGGCACGCGAACCAGAAAAGGTTCACCATCACTGTCTTAAAGTTTGCAAAAGTCTTGGACAGTTATTTTTCAAACGAAGACAAATATACATATCCCAGGATCAATGTTTCAGGATCCAATCTGGGTCGGTCATCAGGACCACAGGTTTAGTCTTTGGAGCTTTCGGAACTTCTCTCCAGCAGTTATTTTTTCCTAATCCCCCATTAGACCGTGAAGAAAAAAACCGATCCCAGAAACACAAATGGCTGGTTTTTATGGTCAGTGTTAACATTACATTATGATAAGGTATGCTATGTCCAAACCTGTCTTCCAGAAATCTAATCTATTCAGCAAACCAAATGGGAACATACTATGCTGCCAGTTTTTTGAGAAATCGAGTGTGGCTAGTTTGAATGACAAGTATAAACATTAACACAAGAGAAATTGGTGAGTTTTGAAAATGAATTGAGATATATTTATAAATGCTTTCTTTACAAGCTGTAATTAAATAAACCAATTTACGGATGATAATCACCGATACTCACGACATGGAATGTACTTAAAATGTATATATAGATTTTGATACGGAACAAACACCTTAATAACGCTGTTAAAGCATTGGACTATTACGTGTTGTCGTTTGTAAATATGTGTACTTGTTTGTGTTGTGTGTCTTTTGTTTGTGTGTTTGTGTGTTTTGTTTGTGTCTTTTTTCCTATTGTAAAAATTTAATAAAGACTATTTTTAAAAAAATGAACAAAGAGATTGAGGAATACGGAAAATCGGCAGGATTGAAAATTAATAAACAAAAAACTAAATTATTAACAAAAAATATGACAATAAAACAAAAAGATGAACTGGAAGGGAAATTAGGTCTACAAACAACCAAAACAATTAAACATTTAGGGATAATATTAACAAATAGATGTTCATCCATTAAAAAAGACAATTATGACAAATTAGTAAACCAAACGAGATTAGAATTAGAAAAATGGAAAAATGGAAAAAATTACAGTTATCATTACTAGGGCGTATAGCCGCGATCAAAATGAGAATACTGCCAAAATTTTTATACCTATTTCAAACGGTCGCGATTGAATTAGAGACATTTTTTTTATTAATTTGAATAAAATTATATCTAAATTTATTTGGCAAAACAAAAGGCCAAGAATCAAATTAACGAATTTACAGGATGATAAGACTAGAGGTGGCCTAGGACTCCCTGACTGGAAACTTTACTATAAAGCAGCATCCTTGGTGTGGATAAAGGAATGGATAAATTTAACCAATAAACGAATACTAATGCTAGAGAGCCACGACCTTCAAATGGGATGGCATGCTTACATATGGAGAGATGAAACTAAGTCACAACTTAATTTCAACCATTTAATTAGAAAATCTTTGCTAAAAACGTGGTATGAAATTAAAAAGAAGAATTATATGAAAATCCCCAAATTATAGAAGCCATGACCTACCCGAACTTAATTGATATAACCAAAGCAGCAAAATATAGCGACATATTAGATTCGACAGGGAAATTAAAAAATACAGAACAATTGGCTGACCAAAATATAAATATTGACTTATTTACAATTAAAATCTAGACACAAAAAAGACATTGAGGGTATGGGTATAGATATGGAAGTGCAAAAATTGGATAAAATTTTGATTGGCCCGGACGAAGAAATAATACCGAAACTATATAAATATCTGCTAAAATTTGATAAAATGGAAGAAATTGTTAAAGAACCCATGATAGCATGGGCAAAAAATGTAGGCCACAGCATACACTTGGCTGATTGGGAGAGAACATGGAATACAAATGGCTGGTTTTTATGGTCAGTGTTAACATTACATTATGATAAGGTATGCTATGTCCAAACCTGTCTTCCAGAAATCTAATCTATTCAGCAAACCAAATGATAACATATTATACTGCCAGTTCTTTGAGAAATCGAGTGTGGCTAGTTTGAATGACAAGTACAAACATTAACACAAGAGAAATTTGGGGGAAGGAGTGAGGGGAAGCTTTAAATACCAGCAGAATGCATTGGGAACAAAGTTTGCCTCTGGAGAAGAACCCAGGAGTAACAGAGAAAAGGTGAGTAAAAAGAGCCAATTTCTTTTGAAGCCAACTCTCCAGGAGAGACAGTTTGGTATAGTGGGCAAGGCAGTAGTTAAAAACTTCTAGTTAAGCTTAGGAAATTTATTGTTTCTGATGTTGTATCACATACACTATATACAATCAACAAGTCTCTGACATTATATGATTATTTGTCTACCCAAACGATATAGCAGTGGCCACAGAAGGATCAAGTTTTGATGAGCTAATTGGAAGATTCATTGTAGCCCTTGAAAAATTAGGACGGTATTATACCATCAATCATTTGTGGCCCAATGTGTGCAAGAGCCAAGTGTGTGCTTTTCATCCTTGAAATCGAGGTGCAGGGGTCGAGTTGAATACTACATGGCAAGAGAATCAAATACAGAATTGCACTACAAAGAAGTATCTTGGTGTGAGACTTGGTAGGACGCTTTCATTTAAACAATATTGCCTGAATATTAAGGCTAAAGTTAATGTGTGGAATAATATTATCAGGAAACTGATAAATTATATATAGTATGTGGTGCTCAGCCATCCACTCTGCAGACATTGGTTTTGGCCCTGTGTATTTCAGCAGCAGAGGTGTGGTGCCTTGCCCACTACACCAAATTGGCTCTCCTAGGAAGTGCATCCACACACACACAGAGCAACTTGACATTGCGGTCAATAAAGCATTGTGCATCATGACAAGATGCCTTAAACCCACACCAATTGAGAAAGTGTATCCTCTTGTTGGTATTGCTCCACCTAGGATTTGGAGAGTAGTAGCAACAGATGGCGAAGGACCCAAACAACAGAATGATCCCCAGCATCCTTTGAATGGACAGGTGCCCCAAACTCATCAACTTAGATCTAGGAAGAGTTTTATGGCACAAAGAAATATGCTTGAAGCAGAGGTAGGTTCCTGCCGGAGCTGCCTGGTACGGAGCTCCGGTAGGGAGCGACCGATTACGCAATTTGCATGCGACCGCTCCGGAGCCCTCTCTGCCAGTCCGTTGCGCACGTCACCATCTTTTTCAGTGAATTTTTGGGCAATTTTGCTTCTACGCATGCGCCGGAGCAAAATCGCGCTGAAATCTCGCGAGGGGACGCACCCGTGCGCAGAAGCAAAATCGCGCAAGGAGACCCGCGTGTGTAGCGAGCACGTGTGTGCCCGAAATGTGGAGATGCACGGGCAGCACACCGGCACCGGTAAGTAAGCAACCCGCCCCTGGCTTGAAGGCAGGAGCAAAAATGAATTAGAAGATGGAGGAGTGAAGTCACAGAACAAGAAATAATCCCAGAAGAGAACGTGGCTGAGGGATTTGATCTTACTTGGAGGACATTGAATAGCCGGAGGGTGGGACTGCCTAAATATGAAACTAATATCCTTAGTTGCTGCAGCATAACAACACGCAGTGCGAATGTCAGAAGAAGAGAGTCTGGCTCAATTGCTGGTCTGTCAATTACCACCAATTAGAGTGCCCCAAAAGTTAATTGTTTCTGGCCAACGTTCCAACAGAAAAGGTGGCCTCATTTTCTCAGTTTAAGGTTTGATCTGGACACTAACTAACTAACTAACTAAATAACAATCTAACTAACTAACTAACTAACTAACTCAATCAATCAATCAAGCAAGCAAGCAAGCAAGCAAGCAAGCAAGCAAGAAAGAAAGAAAGAAAGCAAGCAAGAAAGCAAGCAAGCAAGCAAGCAAGCAAGCAAGCAAGCAAGCAAGCAAGCAAGCAAGCAAGCAAGCAAGCAAGCAAGAAAGCAAGCAAGCAAGCAAGCAAGCAAGCAAGCAAGCAAGCAAGCAAGCAAGCAAGCAAGAAAGCAAGAAAGCTAAGAAGAAGTCAATAGCAAAACATTTCTGGAAAAGGTTATCAAGAAAATGCATGGAGTTGAATGTGCAGAGACCAGAAGGGATTATTGATTTGAAACTTACAAGAATAAAACACCTGTATCAAGACAATAATTCTTATCCTAAAGGTATTTCTTCATGCCATCTCCCCTTAGAAGGAGACTCTCTTTCCTGGACTCTCATAGAAACCTCGGATTTTGTTGAGAGAATAGAGTAGAGTAGAGTAGAGTAGAGTAGAATAGAATAGAATAGAATAGAATAGAATAGAATAGAATAGAATAGAATAGAATAGAATAGAATAGAATAGAATAGAATAGAATTCTTTATTGGCCAAGTGTGATTGGACACACAAAGAATTTGTCTTTGGTATATATGCTCTCAGTGTACATAAAAGAAAAGATACATTTGTCAAGAATCACGAGGTAAAACACTTAATGATATTCATTAATTAATTATTTAAGTTTAAGATATTAAAGATATGTCTTTGAGCCTAACTTGTCACACTTTTCTTCTCTACAACTCAGACATGGTGTTCTGGCTCTGCTAAGGCTTTGGTCCTGTGGAGAATGATTCCCACAGAGACAAAGCTTCAAATCTGAATTTCTCCCACAGGATGAAGCACCCATGATCCATCCTTATATTTCAGGAATTGAATCGTCCTGTTCTAAGAGCAATTCTAGGACCGTTTCAAATACCACTTTGCCTTTAATCCACAGCTGGTGTTTTTCACTCAACGCTCTTCCGGAAAGACTGCTACTCAAAGAAAACAGCTCCTCTGCCCTAAGCGAGTGGCTTCATAAACGGCAAGATATGGATACTACAAAATCACATGCATTCTTCCTAGCCAGCTTCCTTGTCCTCATGTTCTTGGGAGATCTCACAGAGGCCTGCATCTGTAACAAACAAACACTCCAGGAGGCATGTCGCGCACGTGAATTTGGTGAGTTTTGAAAATGAATGTTTTTCTCCCTTACATCTCTTAGTACTCCCCTCTTCCTTACTTTGTAGGTTTTGCTGCCCACATTAATCCTTCCTGTTGCAGCAAAATCATTCCTATAGAAAACCTATAGAATTCTTTATTGGCCAAGTGTGATTGGACACACAAGGAATTTGTCTTGGTGCATATGCTCTCAGTGTACATAAAAGAAAAGATACATTCATCAAGAATCTTAAGGTACAACATTTAATGATAGTCATAGGGTACAAATAAGCAATCAAATCACATTAGGAAACAGTCAATATAAATCATAAGGATACAAGCAACAAAGTTACATCCTGCAGTCATAAGTAGCAGGAGATGGGTGACAGGAACCATGAGAGGATTAATAGTAGTGCAGACTTTGTAAATAGTCTGAAAGTGTTGAGGGAATTATTTGTTTAGCAGAGTGATGGCGTTCAGGGGAAAAACAGTTCTTATATCTAGTTGTTCTGTGGTGCAGTGCTCTATAGCGTCATTTTGAGGGTAGGAGTTGAAACAATTTATGTCCAGGATGTGAAGGGTCTGTAAATATTTTCACAGCCCTCTTTTTGACTCGTGCTGTGTTCAGGTCCTCAATGGAAAGCAGGTTGGTAGTAATTGTTTTTACTGCCGTTCTAATTATCCTCTGAAGTCTGTGTCTGTCTTGTTGGGTTGCAGAACCAAACCAGACCGTTATAGAGGTGCAGATGACAGACTCAATAATTCCTCTGTAGAACTGTATCAGCAGCTCCTTGGGCAGTTTGAGCTTTCTGAGTTGGTGCAGAAAGAACTTTCTTTGTTGTGCTTTTTGATGACGTTTTTGATATTAGATTCCATTTTAGATCTTGGGATATGGTAGAACCTAGAAATGTGAAGGTCTCTATTGTTGATACTGTGTTGTCTAGTATTGTAAGAAGTGGTAGTATGGGAGGGTTTCTCCTAAAGTCTACCACCAAATCTACGGTTTTGAGTGTTTTCAGTTCCAGATTGTTCCGGTTGCACCACGAGGCTAGTTGTTCAACCTCCTGTCTGTATGTGGATTCATCATTGTCTCGAATGAGACCAATCACTGTTGTGTCATCTGCAAACTTCAGTAGTTTAACAGACAGATCATTTGAGATGCAGTGATTGGTATATAGAGAGAAGAGAAGTGGAGAGAGTGCAGAGCCTTGGGTGGGTCCTGTGCAAATTGTACAGGTATCTGATGTGATTCTGCTTAATTTCACCTGCTGCTTCCTGTCTGTTAGGAAGCTTATGATTCACTTACAAGTGTGTTCAGGTACCGTTAGCTGGTTTAACTTAGTTAGAAGAATGTCTGGAATAATTGTATTGAATGCTGAACTAAAGTCTTGTAGGACAGTGCTCCCCAACCAGTGTGCTGTGGCACACTGGTGTCCCATGAGGCCATGCCAAGTATGCCGCGGCAAAAGCTCACGTCATATCCAGAACGGCCTGCCGCCCACCGAATGCTAGATTTTGCCCAGCAACGTTTTGTTGCATTCGATGTGCGGCCGCGGCCCTACAGCTCTGAGTCCGAGAAGTTCTATCCCCCCCTTCCCCCACTCACGATTGTCCTGATCACAAGTCTACAGGGCCTGGACAGAGCAGTGTTCATTATTAGGTATTACCTATCTGTCGTTTTCTGCACTGTGTTCTAATTTTTAAGTTCGTGTAGTTAAACTTAGAACATCGGTATATGAATTATATTTATTTTGTACGGCTTCAAATATGGACAAGTTTTTGCAAAAAGAACGCCCAACTTCACTGACAATTGATGATGAAACCAGCATGAGCGATATTGCAAAAAACCAGAAGATTACGAAAAGGCAGTACAACGAAGAATATATTCGATATGGATTTTTGTGGTGTGGTGAAGAAATGGCTCCAAAACCAGAATGCGTAATTTGCAGGGAAAAGCTGTCTAACGAGGCAATGGTTCCAAGTAAACTGATTCGCCATCTAAAATTGAAACATCCTAGTTGCGCCAACAAGAACATACGATATTCTGTTCACAGAAACAAGATAAGAAATTAGAGGAACTACTAGGGATTCAAACAACCAAAAAAATAAAATATTTAGGAATTTGGATAACGGCTAAATGTACAACGATAAAGGAAGATAATTACATTAAATTACTACATAAAATTCAAAAAGATTTGGAATTATGGTCCAAACTACAAATCTCTTTAATTGGAAAAATAGCCACAATTAAAATGAATATCCTACCTAAATTGTTATATCTATTCCAAACTGCACCAACAAAATTAGGAAATAAATTTTATACAGATTTAGACAAAATAATATTGAAATTTATTTGGTCAGGAAAAAAAGCAAGAATTAAAAAAAACTATTACATGATAAGAGAATAAGAGGTGGCTTTGGACTACCAGACTGGAAATCATACCATCAAGCAGCAACAATAACTTGGATAAAAGAATGGGTGACACTTACAAATAAAAGAATTCTGACAATTTAAGGGCACGACCTACAAATTGGCTGGCACAACTTTATCTGGGAGGGAAAACATCATATACACAAATACTTCCAAAGACACCACATTAGAGGAACACTACTGGAAGATTGGCTGGAAATTAAACACAAACACTACATCCAAATGCCCAAATGGATATCTCCTATGGAAGCCCTAATATACCCCAATTTGCTAGACCTGAATAAGAAAATTACTTATAACGAACTACTAGATGAACATAATAACTTAAAAACAAGAGATGATTTGGCACTACAAGGAAAAAAGATTGATTGGTGGCCATACTTACAAATTCAGAAAAAATATAAAAAAGATATATTACAATTTGGTTTTCAGGAAAAAAATCAAGAATTAGATAAAATCTTACTAGGCCCGGAGGATAAAATAATATCAAAATTATATAATTGTATTATCAAGGTAAAATTGGAAGAAGAAATAGTAAAAGAGGTAATGATAACATGGGCACAAAATTTCGGCTACAATATTGAATTAGATTTATGGGATCAATTATGGAACCAAAATTATAAAATGACAATGGCCGCATCCTACAAAGAAAATATGTACAAAATGTTCTACAGATGGCACCTACCCCCGGCAAGATTGGCAAAAATGTTCCCACATCTGTCACCGAAATGTTGGAAGTGTAAACAGGAGTACGGAACTTACTATCACATGTGGTGGACATGTTCAGAAATCAAAAAATACTGGAAAAAAATACAGAAGTGGATTGAAGAGATAACAAAACAAAAGGTAGACTTTAAACCGGAAACTTTCTTATTAGGCATAATGAAAACAAAAATAGATAAACCAACTCACTATCTCATACTTCACATAATCACAGCAGCCAGAATATTATACGCACAACACTGGAAAACAGATATAATACCCACTAATACAATGTTAATAACTAAGATTTTAGACTGCGCAGAAATGTCTAGATTAACAATGAAAATACAAGATAAAGAAGACTCAGAATATTACAAAATTTGGGATAATTGGTATAAGTGGATGGAAAATAAACAATAAAATAAACAAATTAATTACTTTAAGGGTGATAATGATCAAATTGAGAAAGACTGATGATAAGCTAGGGATAAAACAAGTCAGATATTGAAATGACACGATACGCAAACGCTGTAATAAATTTATACAATTTTTTTCTTTTTTCTATTTTTCCTTATTGTATTTATATTTATGTACATATATTTTTTGTATGTGTGTGTGTGTGTGTGTGTGTGTGTGTGTCAATATATAGCTCTTTTTTTTCTGTATCCATATATTTAGAATACTATTAAATATGAAAATATATAATAACAAATAAGATGAATTTATGTATAGATACCTATATAAGTATACATATATATATATATGCACACGTCTTTTTTTTTACGTTGTTTTTTGTATGGTTTTTTTTTTCCTTTTGCTTTTGTATTATGTCTTTTCGTATTTTTGTATATTTTAAAACAACTCAATAAAACTATTTAAAAAAAAAAAGAACATACGATATTTTCAACGGCTTTTGAGTCAAAATGCTAAACAGATACAATTTATGAAGTCATCAGTCACAGTTTCTGACAAAGCATTAGAAGCTAGTTTTTCTATTGCAAATTTAATTGCACGTCAGAAAAAAGCACATACAATTGGCGAAACCCTCATTAAACCAGCATGCATGGAAATAATTTGAATAATGTTTGGACCTGGTGCAGTTAAGAAAGTAGAAAATGTTCCGTTGTCAGGTAATACTGTAAAAAGACGTATTGACGATATGTCTAATGATATTCTGAAAACAGTAATTACCAAATTAAAATGCATGGTGGTGCAGTGGTTAAAATGCTGTTCAGCAGTTCAGCTGTTCAAATCTCACTGGCTCAAGGTTGACTCAGCCTTCCATCCTTCCGAGGTCGGTAAAATGAGGACCCAGATTGTTGGGGGCAATATGCTGAACTCTGTAAACCACTTAGAGAGGGCTGTAAAGCACTATGAAGCGGTATATAAGTCTAAGTGCTATTGCTATTGCTAAAAGCAGCTGGAAATTTTTCACTCCAAATTGATGAAACAACTGATATTAAGAACCAAGCACAACTAATTTGTATTGTCCGTTTCATTGATGAGGGCGCTATAAAAGAGCATTATTTATTTTGCAAAGTGCTTCCAGAGCGGACTACTGGTGAGGCAATTTTTCGTGCTACAAATGATTTCTTCGATACTTATGACATTAAATGGAGTAATTGCATAAGTGTTTGTACAGATGGCGCCGCCGCAATGATGGACAATAAAAAAGGTTTTGTCTGCAGAAATGCAAATTACCCATTGCTGCATACATCGAGAAGCGTTGATGGCGAAAAACTTGCCAGATGAACTATTGCAAATGATGAACGAATGTGTGAAAATCATAAACATCATTAAAACAAGGGCCCTGAATACGCGAATTTTTGAAATACTCTGCGAAGAAATGGGATCAGAATATCAGTCATTATTGTTTTACACTGAAATATGTTGGCTATCCCGAGGAAAAGTTCTGGCAAGATTATTTGAGCTTCGCAACGAGGTGAGCCATTTTTTATTGAAGCAAAACCTGTTCGAACTACACCAGCTCCTCGAGGATGATCACTGGATTACAAAACTAGCATACATGGCTGACATATTCGAGCACCTGAATGACCTCAATAAAAGGATGCAAGGTCGGAATGAAAATGTATTAACGTGCTCTGACAAATTAAATGGATTCAAAGAGAAACTGGAACTTTGGCAAACGGAGTTAGGACGTGGATCACTAGAAATGTACAAAAGAACAAACCAGATTAAAATTGAAAATAATAAGCAGTTCATAATAAATTTAGCTCAACGACATTTAACATTGCTCTTAGAGAAGTTTGATCATTACTTTCATACAATCAATACTGAGCAATACGATTGGGTTCGAAATCCTTTTGCAACGATTGCCAAAAATTCTACCGGAGTACTTTCCCTTCAGATTCGAGAGGAATTTCTTGAATTGAGGAATGACGGGTCATTAAAAATAAAATTCGCTCAAGTTCCGTTGGATGTGTTCTGGATTGGGATTGGGATTGAGGAAGAATATCCCCATATCTCCAAGAAGGCTGTCGAAATTCTGTTACCATTTCCAACCACATATATATGTGAACAAAGTTTTTCAGCGTTAGTCCAAATAAAAAATGACAAGCGGTCATGCTTGAAGGGCATCGATCAAGAACTTCAGGTTGCTCTGTCCAGTATTAAACCGAACATCAAATCTCTGTGTTCATTAAAACAAGCGTAGGTATCGCATTAGTTATAAGTTGTTAGAGAACAGTTAGAATATAGAGTTATGAATTGATGGATGTGTTACAAGTACCTACCTAATTATCAAATAAAATAATAAATCAAGTAATTCTGTTATGCCCAGTTTGACATTCCTATACTATTTTACTCTTCAAAACGATATTTTGAAGATTATATTTGTTTTTTATCCAATTTTTGTATATGGTGTGCCGTGGAATTTTGGGAGAGGCTATGGTGTGCCGAGGGTGACAAAAGGTTGGGGAGCACTGTTGTAGGATGTAGTGCAGAGCCATATTAACAGCATCATCTGTTGATCTATTTGCTCGGTATGTGAATTGCAGGGGGTCTAGCCTTTCAAAGGTTTTAATAACTACAGATGTTAGAGCAACTGGTCTGTAGGCATTCCGTTCCTTGATGGTGGGCTTCTTCGGCACTGGGATGATAGTAGAGCGTTTGAAGCAAGAAGGAACATAGCATATCTCCAGCGATTTATTGAAGGTTCAGGTGAAGATGTGGGCCAATTGGTCAGCACAGACTTTTAAGTAAGAAGGAGTTATCTTGTCTGGGCCTGGAACTTTTCCTGGCTTTTGTCTGTGAAATGGGTCTTGAACTTCCTTTTCTGTGATCACTAGGGGTTGTGAACTCAATGGGATGAGGTCAGTTGTAGGAGGCTTGGCGTGTTGTTGGTGTGTTTGAGATGGGGGTTGTGGAAATAGGCGGCTGTAGTTTCCTTTCAAACCTGCAGTAAAACAGATGTTCAAGTCATCTGCCAGTTGTTGATTTCCTTCAGCCTGGGAAGGAGGTTTGCCGTAACCGGTGATATTTTTAAGAGTTTTCCTCATGTTTGCTGGTTCGTTTGTTGAGAACTGATTCTTTAGCTTTTCAGAGTAGCTTCTTTTTTTCTGCTCTGATCTCCCTTTTTAATACATTTCTGGTCTGATTGTACAGCATTTTATCTCCTTTTCTGTAAGCTTTCTCTTTGGAACAATGTAGCTGCTTAAGTTTAGCTATGAACCAAGGTTTATTGTTACTGTATATTCGCAAGTTCCTGGTCACTACACCTAGGTCTTCACAGAAGCTGACATATGATGGTACAGTATCTGTGAGTTCATCCAGGTCTGCAGAGGTATCTTCAAAAATATTCCAATCAGTGCAGTCAAAGCAAGCCTGTAGCTTTAGCTTTGCCTCCTCAGTCCAAGTCTTCACTGGCACAAAGCACCGGAAATTTAGGCAGACAGCACCGGAGCTGTTATGCCTAAATTACATCATTGGCAGGCTGCTACTGGGGCACCTGCACCAGACCACACCGGTAGGAACCCACCTCTGATAGTTATATCCTGAGACCAGCTGTTCTTGATATATAAGCATAAGCCTCCTCCCTTCTTTTTACCTGATGATTCTGCAATTCTGTCTGCTCTATGCATTTGAAACCCTGGAATTTGCATGGTGTTGTCATCAATATCTTCATGTAGCCAGGTTTCAATAAAGCATAGGGCAGCTGTGCTGTGAAAATCAGAATTGCATCTGTTTAAAAGGAGTATTTCATCCATCTTATATTTATTTCAGAAGCCTTTGTGCAGAAGACTAACCAGCACCATCTAGTTGGCTTTGTATTGAGAAATCTGCAGTTTAAACATCTTACTGGAAAATCTCTCTCACTCCTTCCCTCCCTCTCTCCCTCCCTCCCTCTCTTTCTCTCTGCAGTGATGATGATTAAATTTTTGAGTGTCATACTGGATCCTAACTCTCCTCCGTATTTGCACGTAAATAGGTTTAGTATAGAGCCCATCCAGGTAAGTATCTCATCTTTCTGAAACTTATGTTGAAGAGCAAGTGGACAGATATTCAGTCATTTGTGAAGGGATATTGTTCCTCTCATGACAAATTCTCCTGACCTGCTCTTGTCCTTATCATATACAGAATTATTATTTTTCCTGAAGGTATATAAAGGTCCATCGATGATTCTAACTAAACAGGCTCTCTACAGCCCAGAAAGCCTATTCATTCACTGTGGATATCAACACAGAGGCCCTCTCGCGGGAGAAGAGTACGTAATTTCAGGTAGAGAATACCAATTATCTAATAACAGCACAATTAATACATAAATTAAAGAGGATGGCACATTGCATACCAATATTTTCAACATTATCATTATTCCCAATCTTGTCTCTATTATTTCTTGGTCACTTTTCATCTCATTTTTGGAGGATAAGCCAGTGTCAGTGAGGTATTGTCAGTTCCCGTAGAGATATGAAGCTTGCTTTAAAAGAATATAGATTTTTTGAGGAAAGGGGATGCGGTGGTGCAGTGGATTAATGACACTGGAACTGCTGGCCAGAAATGGTCTGTATTCCAGTGGTTTCAGCCCAGCTCCCGTGAGACGGAGTGAGATCTCATCACTAGATCTCTAGCTCCTGTCCACCCAGCAGTTCAAAAGCGTACAATATTGCAAGCAGGGGATCTCTGGTGGGATAGAGAGTGGGAGCATCACGGTCATTACAGGGAGGGGCAGGTATGCCGGGAGCAGAGGGGTAGGCCGCTCTCGGGGAACAAGAATTCGCTGTTTACAAGCGATTCCTTGTTCTGGCCCCTCAGATCAGGTTCCATCTAGCTCAGCCCGAGTACCTGGTAACCAGGGATGTCAGGGCCCTGGGCTCAAGCTGCTGCTGTTGAATGCCAGGTCGATTAACAACAAGGCCCCCCTGGTCCGGGATCTAATCTTAGAGGAGGGGGCGGACCTGGCATGCATTACTGAGACCTGGCTGGGCCAGGAGGGGGGGGTTCCCCTCTCCGAGATGTGCCCAGACGGGTTATCAGTGCAGCATCAGCCGCGACCTCAGGGAAGGGGTGGAGGAGTGGCAATTATAGCTCGCCAAAATCTTCGTCCTCGGAGGATCCCTGCCCCGGAGATTGTTGGGTGTGAGACGCTCCTTCTGAAGTTGGACTTAGGGGTACAGGTGGGCCTTTTGCTAACGTACTTGCCTCCTAGCTGCGTTGCAAAGGCCCTGCCTGTTCTGCTCGAGGCGATAGCCGGGCTGGCGATTGAGTTCCCCAGGTTGATGGTGCTGGGGGACTTCAACCTGCCATCCTCCGGCGAAACCTCGGAGGCAGTCCAGGAGTTCATGGCTTCCATGACAACCATGGACCTGACCCAAGTAGTTCAGGGTCCAACTCATGAGGGGGGTCACACACTTGACCTTGTGTTTCTCTCGGGGCAGTGGAGAGATGATCTGAGGCTGAGGGGTTTAGTCACAGTACCCTTGTCGTGGTCAGATCATTTCCTCCTGAGGTTAGATTTTATGGCACCACTCCTCCACCGCAAGGAGGCGGGACCAACTAGGTGGTTCCGCCCCAGGCGCCTAATGGAATCCAAAGGATTTCAGAGGGAACTTGGGGAAATACCTGAATCCCTGGTACACAACTCATCTGAGGACCTAGTGGCTGCCTGGAATCGGGCAGCGACGGGGGCCTTAGATCGGATTGCGCCTTTGCGGCCTCTCTGTGGCAGCGGATCCAGGAGGGCTCCTTGGTTTACTGAGGAACTCCGGGAGATGAAGCGCCTAAAGAGACGCCTAGAGCGACGATGGAGGGCTAGTAAAGCTGAATCTGATCGGACACTTTTAAGAACTTGCATTAAGTCTTACTTAGTGGCAATACGGGCGGCAAAATGCGCGTATTTTTCCGCCCTTATTGCGTCCGCTGACTCCTGCCCAGCCGCCCTGTTTAGGGTAACGTGCTCCCTCCTTGCAAAGGGGGGGCGAAGAACCCTTGCAGGGTAGAGCTGAGGAATTTTCCCAGTTCCTGGCGGATAAAATCACTCAGATTCGGACAGACCTGGACTCCATTTGGACAGGGCAGGCCGAGATGACAGGGGCGAGTCTTAGTCCTGTTATTTGGGAGGAGTTTGAGCCTATCACTCCTGAGGATGTGGACAAGGCCATAGGAGCGATGAGCGCCTCCACTTGTTTATTGGACCCGTGTCCCTCTGGCTGGTTTCGGCTAGCAGGGAGGTGACACGCGGCTGGCTCCAGGCGGTTGTGATCGCATCTTTGAGAGAGGGGTCCATCCCGCAGCCCTTAAAAGCTGCAGTGGGGAGGCCCCTCCTCAAGAAGCCTTCCCTGGACCCAGCGGATTTAAAGAACTTCCGTCCAGTCTCCAACTTACCCTTCGTGGGTAAAGTTGTTGAGAAAGTGGTGTCGCTCCAACTCCTGCGGTTATTGGAGGATACGGATTATCTTGATCCCTTTCAGTCGGGTTTCAGGCGCGGCTACAGTACAGAGACTGCTTTGGTCGCTCTGATGGATGATCTCTGGCGAGCCCGAGATGGAGGTCATTCCTCCATCTTGGTGTTACTTGACCTCTCAGCGGCTTTCGATACCATCGACCATGGTATCCTTCTGCGTCGTCTTGGGGAGATAGGAGTGGGGGGCACTGTTCTGCGGTGGTTCTCCTCCTTTCTCTCCGACAGGACGCAGTCGGTGTTGACAGGAGGGCAGAGGTCAGCCCCTAGGCCCCTGGTTTGCGGGGTGCCACAGGGCTCGGTCCTCTCCCCCATCCTGTTCAACATTTACATGAAACTGCTGGGTGAGATCATCCGACGACACGGGGTGAGGTATCAACAATATGCTGATGATACCCAGTTGTACAGCTCCACTCCGTGTCAGTTCAGTGAAGCAGTTAATGTAATGTGCCGCTGCCTGAACAATGTAAGGGTCTGGATGGGAGTGAATAGACTCAGGCTCAACCCAGACAAGACTGAGTGGCTCTGGATATTGCCTCCCAAGGACTATGTCGACTGTCCCTCCTTGGTTCTTGGGGGAGAAAAATTGACTCCCTCAGAACGGGTCCGCAATTTGGGTGTCCTCCTAGATCCACAGCTTAAATTGGATCAACATCTTTCAGCTGTGGCTAGGGGGGCCTTTGCACAGATTCGGCTTGTGCACCAATTGCGACCCTACTTGGAGAGGGAGGCTCTGCTCACAGTCACTCATGCCCTTGTCACCTCACGACTTGACTACTGTAACGGGCTCTACATGGGGCTACCCTCGAAGAGCACCCGGAGACTACAATTGGTACAGAATGCAGCTGCGCGAGCTGTGGTGGGTGTACCGAGATACACCCACGTAACACCCATCCTCCGCCAGCTGCATTGGTTGCCGATCAGTCTCCGGTCGCAATTCAAGGTGTTGGTTTTGACCTTTAAAGCCCTACATGGCTCAGGGCCAGGTTATCTTCGGGACCGCATCCTGCCACATTCCTCCCTACGACCAGTGAGGTCCCACAGAGAGGGCCTCCTCCAGGTCCCGTCTGCCAAACAATGTCGGCTGGCGGGCCCAAGGGGGAGGGCCTTCTCTGTGGGTGCCCCATCTCTCTGGAACCAACTCCCTCCAGAGATCCGGACTATCCCCACCCTACTGGCCTTCTGCAAGGCAGTAAAAACGTGGCTCTTCCGGCAGGCGGGGTGAAGAGATGATTCCCCCCAAGTATGCTTTTTGTTAAATTGTAATATGTTTTTTAGATGTTATTTTAACTATGTAGTTCTAATCTCTGCTGTAAGCCGCCCTGAGTCCCACGGGATTGAGCGGCCTATAAGAACTCTTATAAATAAATAAATAAAATAAATACAAATGGGTACCACTTCAGTGGGAAAGCTGCATTCATAGCATTGAACAGAATGAACTACCGGTAGCAATCTAGGCTGCCAAGACTGCATTGGCTCTAGCATATGTAGATGTCCCTGACATTGTATGCCATACGCTAAATAAATAATAAATGTTGAGAAAAGGACAAAGTTGGCTTGTTTACAACTGACATCATTCCCTACTTAAAAAGTGGAGCAAATGCCAAAAAATTGTCAAGGACTTTTGACAAGTTACTGTGAACAAATCTTATCAGTTATATATTGACACCATTGTTATGTATCTTTTCAATTTCAAAAGGGTCAATATTTGAAGATCGTCTTCAAATCTTATCATGTGACTTTGCAAAACCATGGGATAAGTTAAGTAAGAGACAGAAAAGTCTCCTGGAGGAGTGTCACCAATAAGGATTGCAGTACCATCTGTGAACAATAATAAACTTCATGGCTTTCGCTGTCAATATACTAATGCTTAGAAAATGACAAATAACCTAGATGTACCTGAATGCTTATTATAAGAAAGCAAATGTTCAAAACAAGATAAGCAGCAAATAAATCTAATAAATGAAATGAAATAAAATGTGTTTTAAGAGTGTCCTTTATTCTTCAGATGTGTATGTTATCCATGTCAATCCATTTTACTATATACAAAAGGAAAAAAACCATTCACAGTAATTATCATTAATAAGCCATGATAAACAAACAAACACTGTACAATTCACTATCTTAAAAACAGTTTTCTGAAAAACAGCAATTCTATGATAATTCCGCAACAACTCACAAGTTCATGTAATAGCAAGGTGTCATTCTAGAATGGAAAAGCTCAGTTTTACCACTTTCTGAAAGGATGAGCTAGATAGGGGAAGCCATCTTCTCTCCAAAGAGATTGGGATTTCCCTAGGATTGGTGCTGTGATGGAAAGACATAATCTCCTAATCTCCCTTCAGTCCCATTTATTTCATAGAAATCTGGGATTACTCTGATTATGATCTATGTATTGGAGATGTCAATCCGGGTTGGAAAAGGTGGTTCTGAAGATACTGTAGTGCTTGGATTTCCACTCAAAAAATTACCAGCAACCGTTAACCTTAGACCAGTGGTTCCCAACCTGGGGGTCTGGACCCCTTTGGGGGTTGAATGACCATTTCCCAGGGGTCACCCCGGCATCATCAGCTCCCCCTCCCACTGCCATATGCCTGGCCATATCGGCTCAACTCGCCCGAGCCCTCCGATTGGTCGGGAGAGGTGCCATTCGGTGAGAGGCGTTTGTGATGCCTGGTGGCCGATCTTTGACGGCATCAGCTAAGGGGCAGGGCGCTGCAAGATTGCGCGCTGGAGAGTACAAGGCGGTGCTTAAGACATCTGTGGCCGCCCCTGTCTCCTGCTCACAGCGGCAATTTCTTCCCGCTGGTGTCGAAGGGAAAGGGAGACACGGGAGGGAACGGCCAGCCAAAGACCACTTAAGTTTCACAGCGCATGACAGTGGGAAGGAGGACAGCTGGGTCGGAATCGTCTGTCTGCCCTCTCGCCCTCGGCTGGCGCGGAGACCCAGCAAACAAAGAGGCAAACAGGGAGGGAGGGAAGAGAGAGACTGAGAGATATTAGCGCAGGGCTAGCCTGATCATACAGTCTTGGTGCTAAGGGCGCCACCACCAGGGGCAGGAGGAGCTAAGCTGGAGGGAACTGGAGAAGGAGGTGGTGCCGGAGCATGGTCCATCGCCACCGCCTTGCTCCATATGATCAGGCTAGCCCTGTGCTAATATCTCTCAGTCTCTCTCTTCCCTCCCTCCCTGTTTGCCTCTTTGTTCGCTGGGTCTCCAAAATAATTTTATGGTTGGGGGTCACCACAACATGAGGAACTATATTAAGGTGTCGCAGCATTAGAAAGGTTGGGAACCATTGCCTTAGACTGTCTACTGTTGACCTCACCCCATTCCTAAGAGGTCTGTAAGGGGCGTGCATAACTGCACCATCGTGCCTCCCGTCCCTGTCCTAATGTCCCCATTTATTTGTATCCATTTCATGTATTCATCAACATGTTTATACTTATATCTGTTATCTTATAAAAATAAAAATGAATAAAAATAAAACCTGTGCCAGGCATTTATCACATTCCCCTCCGACTGCAACTGCCTAAGAAAAGAGTAAAACTGCTGTAAAACAGTCCCCAAATCTAATGAATAGTACATCAGTACTAGAAGAAGGGAAATTATCCCAAACAAAGTCATGGCAAAGGTCATCATCTATACAAGGGGCGTTGTTTCTGTCCCCGGTCTGGGACTAAATCCTGATTGAAAGAATGCCCCCCCCCACACACACACACAATCGCTGCTTCACCAGGATTCTGTATTTGCTTTGTCCCTATCTTCTCCCAGAAAGGAAGGCTTCAGATGGTTTGGCTTTCCAATGGACCGGATGTGGGGTGTGCCTCTTAGTGAGTGGGCATATCGCAGTCTCTTCCATGTTGCAGGTGGTGCTCCCACCCACACTGAGTCATTCACCATTTTCTGGATTCAACATGTCCCCAGCAGGAGAAAAAATCAGAAAATGACAACGCTTGTTGCTGCTTGCTCTTGGCCCCAAACTCATCAATTTAGATCTAGGAAGAGTTTTATGGCACAAAGAAATATGCTTGAAGGGCCTGCAGGAGCAAAAATGAATTAGAAGATGGAGGAGTGAAGTCACAGAGCAAAAAATAATCCCAGGAGAGAATGTTGCTGAGGGATTTGATCTCCCCTATGTTACTTGGAGGAAATTTGTTGGAAATGACTTCAACCAATTAAAGAAACTTTGATCGATTAAAAACAAAAAGAAATTTATTGAAAAGAAATAATAATAGCAGTTTGCAAGGTGCGGAGGGTCTTAGGTTAAAATCCCATCAAGCAAGTTCAAACCAAGAGCCACACCTCTAAATTCCAAAACATACATTATAGACAAGTATCATCTCAATGCCCAATTTCCCGTTCATTGGATATGCCCTCAAGAGTTTGCAGCTAATCCCAAGATGTCTCCAGGGAAAATTATCTCCTTTCTCTTCCTATTCGTTTGGCAATGAAACATTCTGCTATGTAGCATCCCATCTCCTAAGCGTTAAGTAATGTACCTTCAGCCTCCCCTCATCGGGCCCCTTTCTAGCTTCTAGAGATAAAAATTCAACATTCAAAGAGATTATAAGAACCCCCCAAAAAACATAAAAGATATAACAATGGAGCATTGCTGCATTGCTTCCTGCATGCGCAGGAAGCAAAAAAAGCCAAAAAATTCCCAAAAAAAGATGGTGCCCCGCAACGGATCGGCGTAGACGCCACCGGAGCTGTTTCGCAATCCACCGCTAACGGTGCCATAGAGAAGACTGCACTGGTAGGAACCCACCCCTGTGCGAAGCCTGAGTCAGCAGGAGGTCCTCTTTGTCTTCTTCCTGCCAGGCAGCCTCTCTCCTCTGACCTCTGGCCGCAGTTACTCCCAGGGGGATTTCCTCTGGAGCCTCCATCCAACCCATGCCAACGACCATTTAGATCTGACCGGCTTCTCTTTGATCTGTGGCTCACACACCCACTCTGATTTTTCCAAGCCATGGCGGGACTGGGGGGGAGTTGACCCAGCAGCTCCCAAGTCCTCCTGGTCACTGCCTGGGCTAGACATATTTTTGCTCAACCCCCATGGTAGAGTTTTCTCCGGGTTGGCTGATAAAGCAGATCTTGCTTAATGTCAGATGTGCCTCCATTCAAAACCCAGGAAAGAAAACCCCCAACTCCATGGTTGTAGAAAAAGGTACTTTTACTGGATAAGAGCTGATAGCAGCAAGTTGAAAGCAAGATCTGAGGCTAAAGGTGTAAACATTACATATAGAAAGCAATCCCATATCCCTCCCCCCAAAGACCCGTTGTTGAACACAGATTACAAAATTTTCATGACAATTATGGCAGAAAGAACCAAAAAAATACTAAATAAAATTATTTATTCAGATCAAAACGGATTTTTACCAATGTGGCGGATAAAAAATAATACAAGAATCGTTTTAGACATATTGGAATATTATGAAGCGCATCCAGAAACGCAGGTTGCCCTAGCTTTTCTGGATGCACAAAAAGTGTTCGACAACATAAATTGGCAGTATATGATAGGTTTGATCAAAGAGATGAAATTTGGCGACAAATTTGAAAAGATTATAGAAACAATCTATACCTCCCAGTCAGCCAAGATTATGATAAATGGGGACATGACACAATCATTTCAGAACTTTAAAGGAGTACATCAGGGATGTCTGATGTCACCTCTGCTCTTTATTCTAACATTGGAAACATTACTAAATAAAATTCGAAATAATCAGGAAATTAAGGGAAGAAAGATTAGAAATCAGGAATATAAATTACAGGCATTTGCCGATGATCTCGTATTTTTCATAGAAGAACCAATTGAAACAAGACAAAAATTGATTAAAGAGATTGAGGCAAATATCTAGGATTGTGGCTAACAGCGAAGTGTAGTTCTATAAAAGAGAACAACTATACAAAATTAACACAAAAAATTAGTAAGGATTTAGAAAATTGGTCTAAACCAGTGCTCCCCAACCTTTTGTCACCCTCGGCACACCATAGCCTCTCCCAAAATTCCACGGCACACCACATACATACGTGCGCCCCATCCCACCCGCCAGTCCTGCCCCACCCGCCCTGCCAATCCCCAGCGCGAGACATGTGTCCTACCTGGGACTTTTCCCGGTAGCTCGAGTCACGTTCCTTGCTACCGTAATAGTGTCCAGAGCAGAGCAGCCCCTTCCAAAAGATAACGTCTCGCGAGACGTTATCTTTTGGAAGGGGCTGCTCTGCTCTGGATGCTATTAGCAAGGAACGCGACTAGAGCTACCGGGAAAAGTCCCAGGTAGGACGCGCGCCCCATCCCGCCTGCCAGTCCTGCCCCGCCCGCCCTGCCAACCCCAAGCGCGAGACGCGTGTCCTACCTGGGACTTTTCCCGGTAGCTCCAGTCGCGTTCCTTGCTACCATTATAGCGTCCAGAGCAGAGCAGCCCCTTCCAAAAGATAACGTCTCGCGAGACGTTATCTTTTGGAAGGGGCTGCTCTGCTCTGGACGCTATTAGCAAGGAATGCAACTGGAGCTACCGGGAAAGATCCCAGGTAGGACGCGCCCCCCGTCCCGCCCACCAGACTTGCCCCACCCATCCTGCCAACCCCCAGCATGAGACGCGTATCCTACCTGGGACATGCCCCGATACCTCCTCCTCGCGTTCCTCGCTAATAGCGTCCAGACCAGACCTGAGCTGAGACGGCCTCGGCTTGAGTTTTAAAAGACAGCAAGACGCCGGCGGGAGAGGCATCAGCCATTGGATGATTGCAATGCGCCTCTTGCAATCATCCAATGCGCCACATTTGGCGCTTGTGCCACAGTTTGACCACCCCTGAATGACACGAGCTTTTGCCACGGCACACTTGGCATGGCCTCACGGCACACCAGTGTGCCACGGCACACTGGTTGGGGAGCACTGGTCTAAACTACAATTATCTTTCTTAGGGAAGATAGCAGTTATTAAAATGACTGTCCTCCCAAAAGTTTTATTTCTCTTCCAAGTAGCACCAATTAGACTAAGGAGAAATTATTTCCTGGAACTAAACAATATAATTAGGAAATTCATTTGGGCCAAAAAGAAAGCCAGGATTAAAACTAGTTCACTATACGATAAAAGGCAGAGGGGCGGTCTTGGACTCCCAAGACTTACTATATAGCAGCAGCACTCAGTTGGATAAAAGAGTGGGTAATATTAAGAAATTATAGAATCTTAACTTTAGAAGGTTTTGACTTACAAGCTGGGTGGCACGCATTCCTATGGGACAGAAAGCATAAGGCACATGCCTACTTCCAGAGGCATTATTTAAGAGGGTCTCTAATTGAAGTCTGGCTTAAAATAAAGAAAGAGCACTATCCTAAAATCCCTAAATGGCTTTCTACCACTGAAGCCATTATTTATCCTAATTTACTAAATAATAAAAAAAAATTCACCTATAAACAAATTCTAGATGACTACGACAATATCCGATCAAGGCAGGAACTTAGAACACTTGGAATTGAACTAGACTGGTGGCACTATCTACAAATAAATACAAGGTACACTAAGGATGCGATACAACCCGGCTTTCAAAATGAACATGCCCTAGATAAAATATTACTAGGACCAGATGGAAAAATAATTTCTCGGCTTTATAATTTTCTGATAGAATATAAACTCTTTGAAGAAGTGGTGAAAGGAAACATGATAGCTTGGACACAAAACTTTGGCTATCCAATTACACTTTCAGAATGGGACAAAGTTTGGGAATTAAATTATAAACTTACATTAGCGGCCTCATACAAAGAAAATGTATATAAAATGTTCTACCGCTGGCACCTCCCCCCTGCCCACTTGGCAAAAATGTTCCCAACAACCTCTCCAAAATGTTGGAAATGCAAAAAGGAGAGAGGAACATACTACCACCAATGGTGGACTTGCCCTAAAGCTAGAAATTTCTGGAACAAAATTAGAGCCTGGTTGGGAGAAATATTACAGAGAGAAATTGCATTAAAGCCTGAATTGTTTTTATTGGGGATACTGCGCACAAGATACTCAAAAGAAGAAAGATACCTAATTTTACACATAGCCACAGCAGCTAGATTATCATACGCCCAGAATTGGAAATTAGAACACGTGCCCACTGCTTCGATGGTCATCAGAAAAATACTCAATTGCGCAGAAATGTGCAAACTAACAATGCAGATTCACTGAAAAGATGACACGGATTTCTACGAAATATGGAATAAGGTATATAATTGGATTAAACAAAACCCAAAATTAAAAATTTGGCATATGAATTGAGATATATTTATAAATGCTTTCTTTACAAGCTGTAATTAAATAAACCAATTTACGGATGATAATCACCGATACTCACGACATGGAATCTACTTAAAATGTATATATAAATTTTGATACGAAACAAACACCTTAATAACTCTGTTAAAGCATTGGACTATTTCGTGTTGTTGTTTGTAAATATGTGTACTTGTTTGTGTTTTGTGTCTTTTGTTTGTGTGTTTGTGTGTTTTGTTTGTGTCTTTTTTCCTATTGTAAAAATTTAATAAAGACTATTTTTAAAAAATGAACAAAGAGATTGAGGAATACGGAAAATCGGCAGGATTGAAAATTAATAAACAAAAAACTAAATTATTAACAAAAATATGACAATAAAACAAAAACATGAACTGGAAGGGAAATTAGGTCTACAAACAACCAAAACAATTAAACATTTAGGGATAATATTAACAAATAGATGTTCATCCATTAAAAAAACAATTATGACAGATTAGTAAACCAAACGAGATTAGAATTAGAAAAATGGAAAAAATTACAGTTCTCATTACTAGGGCGTATAGCCGCAATCAAAATGAGTATACTGCCAAAAATTTTATACCTATTTCAAACGGTCCCAATTGAATTAGAGACAATTTTTTTTATTAATTTGAATAAAATTATATCTAAATTTATATGGCAAAACAAAAAGCCAAGAATCAAATTAACGAATTTACAGGATGATAAGAGCAGAGGTGGCTGGAAACTTTACTATAAAGCAGCATCCTTGGCGTGGATAAAGGAATGGATAAATTTAACCAATAAACGAATACTAATGCTAGAGAGCCACAACCTTCAAATGGGATGGCATGCTTACATATGGAGAGATGGAACTAAGTCACAACTTAATTTCAACCATTTAATTAGAAAATCTTTGCTAAAAACATGGTATGAAATTAAAAAGAAGAATTATATGAAAATCCCCAAATGGCTTTCAATTATAGCAGCGATGACCTACCCGAACTTAATTGATATAACTAAAGCAGCAAAATATAGCGACATATTAGATTCGACAGGGAAATTAAAAAATAGAGAACAATTGGCTGACCAAAATATAAATATTGATTGGTTGACTTATTTACAATTAAAATCTAGACACAAAAAAGACATTGAGGGTATGGGTATAGATATGGAAGTGCAAAAATTGGATAAAATTTTGATTGGCCCGGACGAAAAAATAATATCAAAATTATATAAATATCTGCTAAAATTTGATAAAATGGAAGAAATTGTTAAAGAACCCATGATAGCATGGGCAAAAAATGTAGGCCACAGCATACACTTGGCTGATTGGGAGAGAACATGGAATACAAATGGCTGGTTTTTATGGTCAGTGTTAACATTACATTATGATAAGGTATGCTATGTCCAAACCTGTCTTCCAGAAATCTAATCTATTCAGCAAACCAAATGATAACATATTATACTGCCAGTTCTTTGAGAAATCGAGTGTGGCTAGTTTGAATGACAAGTACAAATATTAACACAAGAGAAATTTGGGGGAAGGAGTGAGGGGAAGTTTTAAATACCAGCAGAATGCATTGGGAACAAAGTTTGCCTCTGGAGAAGAACCCAGGAGTAACAGAGAAAAAGGTGAGTAAAAAGAGCCAATTTCTTTTGAAGCCAACTCTCTAGGAGAGACAGTTTGGTATAGTGGGCAAGGCAGTAGTTAAAAACTTCTAGTTAAGCTTAGGAAATTTATTGTTTCTGATGTTGTATCACATACAGTATATACAATCAACAAGTCTCTGACATTATATGATTATTTGTCTACCCAAACGATATAGCAGTGGCCACAGAAGGATCAAGTTTTGATGAGCTAATTGGAAGATTCATTGTAGCCCTTGAAAAATTAGGACGGTATTATACCATCAATCATTTGCGGCCCAATGTGTGCAAGACCCAAGTGTGTGCTTTTCATCCTTGAAATCGAGGTGCAGGGGTCGAGTTGCATGGCAAGAGAATAGAATGCAGAATTGCACTTCAAAGAAGTATCTTGGTGTGAGACTTGGTAGGACGCTTTCATTTAAACAATATTGTCTGAATATTAAGGCTAAAGTTAGTGTGAGGAATAATATTATCAGGAAACTGATAAATTATATATAGTATGTGGTGCTCAGCCATCCACTCTGCAGACATCGGTTTTGGCCCTGTGTATTTCAGCAGCAGAGGTGTGGTGCCTTGCCCACTACACCAAATTGGCTCTCCTAGGAAGTGCATCCACACACACACAGAGCAACTTGACATTGCGGTCAATGAAGCATTGTGCATCATGACAAGATGCCTTAAACCCACACCAATTGAGAAAGTGTATCTTCTTGTTAGTATTGCTCCACCTAGGATTGGGAGAGTAGTAGCAACAGATGGTGAGGGACCCAAACAACAGAATGATCCCCAGCATCCTTTGAATGGACAGGTGCCCCAAACTCATCAACTTAGATCTAGGAAGAGTTTTATGGCACAAAGAAATATGCTTGAAGCAGAGGTGGGTTCCTGCCGGAGCTGTCCAGTGCAGAGCTCCGGTAGGGAGCGACTTACGCAATTTGCATGCGACCACTCCGGAGCCCTCTCTGCCAGTCCGTTGCGCACGTCACCATCTTTTTCGGTGAATTTTTGGGCAATTTTGCTTCTACACATGCGCTGGAGCAAAATCGCGCTGAAATCTCGCGAGGGGACACACTTGTGCGCAGAAGCAAAATCACATGAGGAGACGCCCGTGCGTAGCGAGCACGTGTGCGCCCAAAATGTGGAGATGCACGCGCAGCACACCGGCACCGGTAAGTAAGCAACCCGCCCCAACCCGCAAGCAAGCAAGCAAGCAAGCAAGCAAGCAAGCAAGCAAGCAAGCAAGCAAGCAAGCAAGCAAGCAAGCAAGCAAGCAAGCAAGCAAGCAAGCTAAGAAGAAGTCAATAGCAAAATGTTTCTGGAAAAGGTTATCAAGAAAATGCATGGAGTTGAATGTGGAGAGACCAGAAGGGATTATTGATTTGAAACTTACAAGAATAAAACACCTGTATCAAGACAACAATTCTTATCCTAAAGGTATTTCTTCATGCCATCTGCCCTTAGAAGGAGACTCTCTTTCCTGGACTCGGATTTTGTTGAGAGAATAGAGTAGAGTAGAGTAGAGTAGAGTAGAGTAGAGTAGAGTAGAGTAGAATAGAATAGAATAGAATAGAATAGAATAGAATAGAATAGAATAGAATAGAATAGAATAGAATAGAATAGAATAGAATAGAATAGAATAGAATTCTTTATTGGCCAAGTGTGATTGGACACACAAGGAATTTGTCTATGGTGTATATACTCTCAGTGTACATAAAAGAAAAGATACATTTGTCAAGAATCATGAGGTACAACACTTAATGATATTCATTAATTAATTATTTAAGTTTAAGATATTAAAGATACGTCTTTGAGCCTAACTTGTCACACTTTTCTTCTCTACAACTCAGACATGGTGTTCTGGCTCTGCTAAGGCTTTGATCCTGTGGAGAATGATTCCCACAGAGACAAAGCTTCAAATCTGAATTTCTCCCACAGGATGAAGCACCCATGATCCATCCTTATATTTCAGGAATTGAATCGTCCTGTTCTAAGAGCAATTCTAGGACCGTTTCAAATACCACTTTGCCTTTAATCTGCAGCTGGTGTTTCTCACTCAACGCTCTTCCGGAAAGACTGCTACTCAAAGAAAACAGCTCCTCTGCCCTAAGCGAGTGGCTTCATAAACGGCAAGAAATGGATACTACAAAATCACATGCATTCTTCCTAGCCAGCTTCCTTGTCCTCACGTTCTTGGGAGATCTCACAGAGGCCTGCAACTGTAACAAACTAACACTCCAGCAAGCATGTCGCGCACGTGAATTTGGTGAGTTTTGAAAATGAATGTTTTTCTCCCTTACATCTCTTAGTACTCCCCTCTTTCTTACTTTGTAGGTTTTGCTGCCCACATTAATTATTCCTGTTGCAGCAAAATCATTCCTATAGAAAACCTATATAATTCTTTATTGGCCAAGTGTGATTGGACACACAAGGAATTTGTCTTGGTGCATATGCTCTCAGTGTACATAAAAGAAAAGATACATTCATCAAGAATCATAAGGTACAACATTTAATGATAGCCATAGGGTACAAATAAGCAATCAAATCACATTAGGAAACAGTCAGTATAAATCATAAGGATACAAGCAACAAAGTTACATCCTGCAGTCATAAGTAGCAGGAGATGGGTGACAGGAACCATAAGAGGATTAATAGTAGTGCAGACTTTGTAAGTAGTCTGAAAGTGTTGAGGGAATTATTTGTTTAGCAGAGTGATGGCGTTCAGGGGAAAAACAGTTCTTGTATCTAGTTGTTCTGGTGTGCAGTGCCCTATAGCATCATTTTGAGGGTAGGAGTTGAAACAATTTATGTCCAGGATGTGAGGGGTCTGTAAATATTTTCACAAACCTCTTTTTGACTTGTACAGTATACAGGTCCTCAATGGAAAGCAGGTTGGTAGTAATTGTTTTTACTGCCGTTCTAATTATCCTCTGAAGTCTGTGTCTGTCTTGTTGGGTTGCAGAACCAAACCAGACAGTTATAGAGGTGCAGATGACAGACTCAATAATTCCTCTGTAGAACTGTATCAGCAGCTTCTTGGGCAGTTTGAGCTTTCTGAGTTGGTGCAGAAAGAACATTCTTTGTTGTGCTTTTTTCATGACGTTTTTGATATTAGATTCCATTTTAGATCTTGGGATATGGTAGAACCTAGAAATGTGAAGGTCTCTACTGTTGATACTGTGTTGTCTAGGATTGTAAGAAGTGGTAGTATGGGAGGGTTTCTCCTAAAGTCTACCACCAAATCTACGGTTTTGAGTGTGTTCAGTTCCAGATTGTTCCGGTTGCACCACAAGGCTAGTTGTTCAACCTCCCGTCTGTATGTGGATTCATCATTGTCTCGAATGAGACCAATCACTGTTGTGTCATCTACAAACTTCAGTAGTTTAACAGATGGATCATTTGAGATGCAGTGATTGGTATATAGAGAGAAGAGAAGTGGAGAGAGTGCACAGCCTTGGGTGGGTCCTGTGCTAATTGTACAGGTATCTGATGTGATTCTGCTTAATTTCACCTGCTGCTTCCTGTCTGTTAGGAAGCTTATGATTCACTTACAAGTGTGTTCAGGTACCGTTAGCTGGTTTAACTTAGTTAGAAGAATGTCTGGAATAATGGTATTGAATGCTGAACTAAAGTCTTGTAGGATGTAGTGCAGAGCCATATTAACAGCATCATCTGTTGATCTATTTGCTCGGTATGTGAATTTATTTATTTATTTATTTATTTTTGGTTTTCTTATATGCCGCCCAACTCCCGAGGGACTCAGGGCGGCATACAGCAGAGAAAATACAGGAATAACCAACTAAATATTACATTAAAAACAAGTATAAAAATTAAAAACACAATATTAAAACCATCCAACAAACCATACAACAACCATACATACTTGGGGGTGAGCTCGAGTGGATTAGGCTCTACCCCCAGCCTGCAGGAAAAGCCATGTCTTAACGGCTTTTCGGAAGGCCAGCAGAGTGGGGATGGTTCGGGTCTCAGGGGGAAGTTGGTTCCAGAGCGCGGGGCCCGCCACAGAGAAGGCTCTCCCACTAGGGCCCGCCAGCCGGCATTGCTTGGCCGATGGGACCTGGAGGAGGCCAACTCTGTGGGCCCTAACCGGTCGAAGGGAAGTGTGAGGCAGAATGCGGTCCCGGAGATAGCCTGGTCCTAAGCCATGAAGGGCTTTAAAGATGGTGATCAACACCTTGAATTGGACCCGGAGACCGATGGGCAACCAATGCAGGTGGCGGAGTATAGGTGTCACGTGGGTGTACCTTGGCACACCCACCATGGCACGCGCAGCCGCATTTTGCACCAACTGAAGTCTCCGAATACTCTTCAGGGGTAGCCCCATGTAGAGCACATTGCAATAATCCAATCGGGAGGTGACAAGGGCGTAAGTGACCGTGAGTAGAGCCTCCTTCTCCAGGTATGGCCGCAATTGGTGCACCAGGCGAACCTGTGCAAAGGCCCCCCTAGCCACAGCGTTAAGATGTTGATCCAATTTTAGCTGTGGATCTAGGAGGACCCCCAAATTGTGGACCTGCTCCGAGGGAGTTAATTTCCCTCCCTCAAGAACCAAGGAGGGACAGTTGTCATAGTCCTTAGGGGGCAATATCCAAAGCCACTCAGTCTTGTCAGGGTTGAGTCTGAGTCTGTTCCTCCCCATCCAGGTCCTAACGTCGGCCAGGCACTGGCACATTACATCAACTGCCTCACTGAATTGAGACGGGGTGGTGATGTACAGCTGGGTGTCATCAGCGTACTGATGAAAACTCACCCCGTGTCTACGGATGATCTCCCCCAGCGGTTTCATGTAAATGTTAAACAGGATGGGCGAGAGAACCGACCCCTGGGGCACCCCGCATGACAGGGGCCTAGGGGACGATCTCTGCCCTCCTGCCAGCACCGACTGCATCCTATCGGCGAGATAGGAGGAGAACTACCGCAGAACGGTGCCTCCCACTCCCAACTCGCCGAGACGATGCAGAAGGATACCATGGTCGATGGTATCGAAAGCCACTGAGAGGTCAAGTAGCACCAGGATGGAGGAATTCCCCCCCATCCCGGGCCCACCAGAGATCATCCATCAGAGCGACCAAGGCAGTTTCTGTACTGTAGCCGCGCCTGAAACCCGACTGATAAGGATCTAGATGATCTGTTTCATCCAGAAGTTGCAGAAGCTGAGTAACCACCACTTTCTCCACAACTTTCCCTAAAAAAGGTAAGTTGGAGACCGGACGATAGTTCTTCAAGTCAGCTGGATCCAGGGAAGGCTTCTTCAGGAGGGGTATCACCGCAGCTTTTAACGACTGCGGTACGGATCCCTCCCTCAAAGAAGCGATGACCACCACCTGGATCCAGCCACGTGCTACCTCCCTGCTGGCCGAGACCAACCAGGAGGGGCACGGGTCCAATAAACAGGTGGAGGTACCCATCTCCCCCACAGCTCTGTCCACGTCCTCGGGAGAAACAGGCCCAAACTCTTCCCATAACGGTGGACTAAGACTTGCCCCTGTCAACTCCATGGACTCTGCCCAGCCAGAGTCCAGGTTCGACCGGATCTGAGCGACTTTATCCGACAGAAACTCTGCGAATTCCTCAGCTCTGCCTTGTAAGTGTTCCTCGCTCCCCCCTTTAGCAAGGAGGGAGCGAGTCACCCTAAACAAGGTGGCTGGGCGAGAATCTGCGGACGCAATAAGAGCGGAAAAATAGGATCGTTTTGCCGCCCTTATCGCCACTAAATAAGATCTGATGTAAATTCTTAATAGTGTTCAGTCAGATTCGGTTTTGCTGGCCCTCCAGCGGCGCTCCAGACGTCTCTTCTGGCGTTTCATCTCCCAGAGCTCCTCGGTAAACCAGGGAGCTTTCGAGGTTCCAATGCCACGGAGAGGTCGCTTGGGCGCAATTCAGTCTAAAGCCCCTGATGCTGCGGTGTTCCAAGCGGCTACCAGGGAATCAGCCAAATTGTGTACCAGGGTTTCAGGTATTTCCCCAAGTTCCCTCTGGAATCCTTCCGGCTCCATTAGGCGCCTGGGGCGGAACCACCTAGTCGGTCCCGCCTCCCTGCAAGGGAGGAATGGGGCTGCGAAATCCAACCTCAGTAGGAAATGATCCGACCATGACAGTGGGGTGATGACTATATCCTTTATCTTCAGATCATCTCTCCACTGCCCCGAAAGAAACACTAGGTCGAGCGTGTGACCACCCTCATGAGTCGGACCCTGAATTACTTGGGTCAGGTCCATGGTTGTCAAGGAATCCATGAACTCCTGAGCTATCCCAGAGGTTTCGCCAGCAGATGGCAAGTTGAAGTCCCCCAGCACCATAAGCCTAGGGAACTCAACTGCCAAGCCGGCTACTGCCTCGAGCAGCTCAGGCAGGGCCTTACTTACGTAGCTAATTGCAGGGGGTCTAGCCTTTCAAAGGTTTTAATAACTACAGATGTTAGAGCAACTGGTCTGTAGTCATTCAGTTCCTTGATGGTGGGCTTCTTCGGCACTGGGATGATAGTAGAGCGTTTGAAGCAAGAAGGAACATAGCACATCTCCAGTGATTTATTGAAGATTTGGGTGAAGATGGGGGCCAATTGGTCAACACAGACTTTTAAGTAAGAAGGAGTTATCTTGTCTGGGCCTGGAACTTTTCCTGGCTTTTGTCTGTGAAATGGGTCTTGCACTTCCTTTTCTGTGATCACTAGGGGTTGTGAACTCAATGGGATGAGGTCAGTTGTAGGAGGCTTGCCGTGTTGTTGGTGTGTCTGAAATGGGGGTTGTGGAAATAGGCGGCTGTAGTTTCCTTTCAAACCTGCAGTAAAGGAAATGTTCAAGTCATCTGCCAGTTGTTGATTTCCTTCAGCCTGGGAAGGAGGTTTGCCGTAACCGGTGATATTTTTAAGAGTTTTCCTCATGTTTGCTGGTTCGTTTGTTGAGAACTGATTCTTTAGCTTTTCAGAGTAGCTTCTTTTTTTTCTGCTCTGATCTCCCTTTTTAATACATTTCTGGTCTGATTGTACAGCATTTTATCTCCTTTTCTGTAAGCTTTCTCTTTGGAACAATGTAGCTGCTTAAGATTAGCTATGAACCAAGGTTTATTGTTACTGTATATTCGCAAGTTCCTGGTCACTACACCTAGGTCTTCACAGAAGCTGACATATGATGTTACAGTATCTGTGAGTTCACCCAGGTCTGCAGAGGTATCTTCAAAAATATTCCAATCAGTGCAGTCAAAGCAAGCCTGTAGCTTTAGCTTTGCCTCCTCAGTCCAAGTCTTCACTGGCACAAAGCACCGGAAATTTAGGCTGACAGCACCGGAGCTGTTATGCCTAAATTACATCATCGGCAGGCTGCTACTGGGGCACCTGCACCAGACCACACCGGTAGGAACCCACCTCTGATAGTTATATCCTGAGACCAGCTGTTCTTGATATATAAGCATAAGCCTCCTCCCTTCTTTTTACCTGATGATTCTGCAATTCTGTCTGCTCTATGTATTTGAAACCCTGGAATTTGCATGCTGTTGTCATCAATATCTTCATGTAGCCAAGTTTCAATAAAGCATAGGGCAGCTGTGCTGTGAAAATCAGAATTGCATCTGTTTACAAGGACTATTTCACCCATCTTATATTTATTTCAGAAGCCTTTGTGCAGAAGACTAACCAGCACCATCTAGTTGGCTTTGTATTGAGAAATCTGCAGTTTAAACCTCTTACTGGAAAATCTCTCTCACTCCTTCCCTCCCTCTCTCCCTCTCTTTCTCTCTCTCTGCAGTGATGAGGATTAAATTTTTGGGTGTCATACTGGATCCTCACTCTCCTCCGTATTTCCACGTAAATAGGTTTAGTATAGAGCCCCTCCAGGTAAGTATCTCATCTTCCTGAAACTTATGTTGAAGAGCAAGTGGACAGATATTCCTCTCATGACAAATTCTCCTGACCTGCTCTTGTCCTTATCATATACAGAATTATTATTTTTCCTGAAGGTATATAAAGGTCCATCGATGAGTCAAACTCAACAGGCTCTCTACAGCCCAGCAAGCCTATACATTCACTGTGGATATCAACACAGAGGCCCTCTCATGGGAGAAGAGTACGTAATTTCAGGTAGAGAATACCAATTATCCAGTAACAGCACAATTAATACATAAATTAAAGAGGATGGCACATTGCATACCAATATTTTCAACATTATCATTATTCCCAATCTTCTCTCTATAATTTCTTGGTCACTTTTCATCTCATTTTTAGAGGGATAAGCCAGTGTCAGTGAGGTATTGTCAGTTCCCATAGAGATATGAAGCTTGCTTTAAAAGAATAGAGATTTGTTGAGAAAAGGGGATGCGGTGGTGCAGTGGCTTAATGGCACTGGAACTGCTGGCCAGAAATGGTCTGTACTCCAGTGGTTTCAGCCCAGCTCCCATGAGACGGAGTGAGATCTCATCACTAGATCTCTAGCTCCTGTCCACCCAGCAGTTCAAAAGCATACAATATTGCAAGTATATAAATGGGTACCACTTCAGTGGGAAAGCTGCATTCATAGCATTGAACAGAATGAACTACCGGTAGCAATCTAGGCTGCCAAGACTGCATTGGCTCTAGCATGTGTAGATGTCCCTGACATTGTATGCCATATGTTAAATAAATAATAAATGTTGAGAAAAGGACAAAGTTGGCTTGTTTACAACTGACATCATTCCCTACTTAAAAGGTGGAACAAATGCCAGAAAATTGTCAAGGACTTTTGACAAGTTACTGTGAACAAATCTTATCAGTTACATATTGACACCATTGTTATGTATCTTTTCAATTTCAAAAGGGTCGCTATTTGATGATCGTCTTCAAATCTTATCATGTGACTTTGCAAAACCATGGGATAAGTTAAATAAGAGACAGAAAAGGCTCCTGGAGGAGTGTCGCCACTAAGGATTGCAGTACCATCTGTACACAATTGTAAACTTCATGGCCTTCGCTGTCAATATACTAATGCTTAGAAAATGACAAATAACCTAGATGTACCTGAATGCTTATTATAAGAAAACAAATGTTCAAAACAAGATAAGCAGCAAATAAATCTAATAAATGAAATAAAATGAAATGTGATTTAAGAGTGTCCTTTATTTTTCAGATGTGTATGTTATCCATGTCAATACATCTTACTATATACAAAAGGAAAAAACCATCCACAGTAAATATCATTAATAAACCATGGTAAACAAACAAACACTGTACAATTCACTATCTTAAAAACAGTTTTCTGATAAACAGCAATTCTATGATAATTCCACAACAACTCACAAGTTCATTTAATAGCAAGGTGCCATTCTAGAATGGAAAAGCTCAGTTTTATCACTTTCTGAAAGGATGAGCTAGATAGGGGAAGCCATCTTCTCTCCAAAGAGATTGGGATTTCCCTAGGATTGGTGTTGTGATGGAAAGACATAATCTCCTAATCTCCCTTCAGTCCCATTTATTTCATAGAAATCTGGGATTACTCCGATTATGATCTATGTATTGGAGATGTCAATCCGGGTTGGAGAAGGTGGTTCTGAAGATACTGTAGTGCCAGCCACATGGGGTTCTATTAGACAAAACCAGCCCTTGGATTTCCACTCAGAAAATTACCAGCAACCTTTAATCTTAGACTGTCTACTGTTGACCTCACCCCATTCCTAAGAGGTCTGTAAGGGGCGTGCATAAGTGCACCATCATGCCTACCGTCCTTGTCCTAATGTCCCCATTTATTTGTATCCATTTCATGTATTCATCAACATGTTTATACTTATATCTGTTATCTTATAAAAATAAAAATGAATAAAAATAAAACCTGTGCCAGGCATTTATCACATTCCCCTCCGACTGCAACTGCCTAAGAAAAGAGTAAAACTGCTGTAAAACAGTCCCCAAATCTAATGAATAGTACATCAGTACTAGAAGAGGGGAAATTATCCCAAACAAAGTCATGGCAAAGGTCATCAACAATACAAGAGGCGTTGTTTCTGTCCCCGGTCTGGGACTAAATCCTGATTGAAAGAACGCCCCCCCCCAAAATGGCTGCTTCTCCAGTGTTCTGTATTTGCTTTGTCCCTATCTTTTCCCAGAAAGGAAGGCTTCAGATGGTTTGGATTTCCAATGGACCAGATGTGGGTGTGCCTCTTAGTGAGTGGGCATATCGCAGCCTCTTCCATGTTGCAAGTGGTGCTCCCACCCACACTGAATCATTCACCATTTTCTGCATTCAGCAGGAGAAAAAAACAGAAAATGACAATGCTTCTTGCTGCTTGCTCTTGGCCCCAAACTCATCAACTTAGATCTAGGAAGAGTTTTATGGCACAAAGAAATATGCTTGAAGGGCCTGCAGGAGCAAAAATGAATTAGAAGATGGAGGAGTGAAGTCACAGAGCAAAAAATAATCCCAGGAGAGAATGTTGCTGAGGGATTTGATCTCCCCTATGTTACTTGGAGGAAATTTGTTGGAAATGACTTCAACCAATTAAAGAAACTTTGATCGATTAAAAACAAAAAGAAATTTATTGAAAAGAAATAATAATAGCAGTTTGCAAGGTGCGGAGGGTCTTAGGTTGAAATCCCATCAAGCAGGTTCAAACCAAGAGCCACACCTCTAAATTCCAAAACATACATTATAGACAAGTATCATCTCAATGCCCAATTTCCCGTTCATTGGATATGCCCTCAAGAGTTTGCAGCTAATCCCAAGATGTCTCCAGGGAAAATAATCTCCATTCTCTTCCTATTCGTTTGGCAATGAAACATTCTGCTATGTAGCATCCCATCTCCTAAGCGTTAAGTAATGTACCTTCAGCCTCCCCTCATCGGGCCCCTTTCTAGCTTCTAGAGATAAAAATTCAACATTCAAAGAGATTATAAGAAACCCCCCCCCCAAAAAAAACATAAAAGATATAACAATGGAGCATTGCTGCATTGCTTCCTGCATGCGCAGGAAGCAAAAAAAGCCAAAAAATTCCCCAAAAAAGATGGCGTCCCACAACGGACCGGCGTGGACGCCACTGGAGCTGTTTCGCAATCCACCGGCCACTAACGGTGCCATAGAGAAGACCGCACCAGTAGGAACCCACCCCTGTGCAAAGCCTGAGTCAGCAGGAGGTCCTCTTTGTCTTCTTCCTGCCAGGCAGCCTCTCTCCTCTGACCTCTGGCCGCAGTTACTCCCAGGGGGATTTCCTCTGGAGCCTCCATCCAACCCATGCCCAACTACCATTTAGCTCTGACCGGCTTCTCTTCGATCTGTGGCTCACACACCCACTCCGATTTTTCCAAGCCATGGCAGGATTGGGGGGGAGTCAACCCAGCAGCTCCCAAGTCCTCCTGGTCACTGCCTGGGCTAGACATATTTTTGCTCAACCCCCATGGTAGAGTTTTCTCCGGGTTGGCTGATAAAGCAGATCTTGCGTAATGTCAGATGTGCCTCCATTCAAAACCCAGGAAAGAAAACCCTCAACTCCATGGTTGTAGAAACAGGTACTTTTACTGGATAAGAACTGATAGCAACAAGTTGAAAGCAAGATCTGAGGCTAAAGGCGTGAAAATTACATATAGAAAGCAATCCCATATCCCTCCCCCCAAAGACCCGTTGTTCAACACAGATTCCAAAATTTTCATGACAATTATGGCAGACAGAACCCCAAAAATACTAAATATAATTACTTCTTTGGATCAAAACGGATTTTTACCAATGCGGCAGATAAAAAATAATACAAGAATCGTTTTAGACATATTGGAATATTATGAAGAGCATCCAGAAACGCAGGTTGCCCTAGCTTTTCTGGATGCACAAAAAGTGTTCGACAACGTAAATTGGCAGTATATGATAGGTTTGATCAAAGAGATGAAATTTGGCGATAAATTTGAAAAGATTATAGAAACAATCTATACCTCCCAGTCAGCCAAGATTGTGATAAATGGAGACATGACACAATCATTTCAGATCTTTAAAGGAGTACGTCAGGGATGTCCGATGTCACCTCTGCTCTTTATTCTAACATTGGCAACATTACTAAATAAAATTCGAAATAGACAGGAAATTAAGGGAAGAAAGATTAGAAATCAGGAATATAAATTACAGGCATTTGCCGATGATCTCGTATTTTTCATAGAAGAACCAATTGAAACAGGACAAAAATTGATTAAAGAGATTGAGGAATACGGAAAATCGGCAGAATTGAAAATTAATAAACAAAAGACTAAATTATTAACAAAAAATATGACAATAAAACAAAAAGATGAACTGGAAGGGAAATTAGGTCTACAAACAACCAAAACAATTAAACATTTAGGGATAATATTAACAAATAGATGTTCATCCATTAAAAAAGACAATTATGACAAATTAGTAAACCAAACGAGATTAGAATTTGAAAAATGGATAAAATTACAGTTATCATTACTAGGGCGTATAGCCGCGATCAAAATGAGTATACTGCCAAAATTTTTATACCTATTTCAAACGGTCCCGACTGAATTAGAGACAATTTTTTAATTAACTTGAATAAAATTATATCTAAATTTATATGGCAAAACAAAAAGCCAAGAATCAAACTAACGAATTTACAGGATGATAAGAGCAGAGGTGGCCCAGGACTCCCCGACTGGAAACTTTACTATAAAGCAGCATCCTTGGCGTGGATAAAGGAATGGATAAATTTAATTAATAAACGAATACTAACGCTAGAGAGCCACGACCTTCAAATGGGATGGCATGCTTACATATGGAGAGATGGAACTAAGTCACAACTTAATTTCAACCATTTAATTAGAAAATCTTTGCTAAAAACGTGGTATGAAATTAAAAAGAAGAATTATATGAAAACCCCCAAATGGCTTTCAATTATAGAAGCCATGACCTTCCCGAACTTAATTGATATAACCAAAGCAGCAAAATATAGCGACATATTAGATTCAACAGGGAAATTAAAAAATAGAGAACAATTGGCTGACCAAAATATAAATATTGATTGGTTGACTTATTTACAATTAAAATCTAGACCAAAAAAAAGACATTGAGGGTATGGATATAGATATGGAAGTGGAAAAATTGGATAAAATTTTGATTGGCCCGGACAAAAAAATAATATCAAAACTATATAAATATCTGCTGGAATTTGAAAAAATGGAAGAAATTGTTAAAGAACCCATGATAGCATGGGCAAAAAATGTAGGCCACAGCATACACTTGGCTGATTGGGAGAGAACATGGAATACAAATGGCTGATTTTTATGGTCAGTGTTAACATTACATTATGATAAGGTATGCTATGTCCAAACCTGTCTTCCAGAAATCTAATCTATTCAGCAAACCAAATGGGAACATATTATGCTGCCAGTTCTTTGAGAAATTGAGTGTGGCTAGTTTGAATGACAAGTACAAACATCAACACAAGAGAAATTTGGGGGAAGGAGTAAGAGGAAGCTTTAAATACCAGCAGAATACATTGGGAACAAAGTTTGCCTCTGGAGAAGAACCCAGGAGTAACAGAGAAAAAGGTGAGTAAAAAGAGCCAATT
Source organism: Diadophis punctatus similis (assembly GCA_023053685.1). Lineage (NCBI taxonomy): Eukaryota > Metazoa > Chordata > Lepidosauria > Squamata > Dipsadidae > Diadophis > Diadophis punctatus. The sequence continues at coordinate 117,111,379 of JALIGW010000002.1, forward strand.
TCTTTTGAAGCCAACTCTCTAGGAGAGACAGTTTGGTATAGTGGGCAAGGCAGTAGGTTAAAAACTTCTGGTTAAGTCTAGGAAAGGAAATGTATTGTTTCTGTTGTTTCATTTAAACAATATTGCCTGAATATTAAGGCTAAAGTTAGTGTGAGGAATAACATTATCAGGAAACTGATAAATTATATATAGTATGTGGTGCTCAGCCATCCACTCTGCAGACATTGGTTTTGGCCCTGTGTATTTCAGCAGCAGAGGTGTGGTGCCTTGCGTACTACACCAAATTGGCTCTCCTAGGAAGTGCATCCACACACGCAGAACAAGTTGACATTGTGGTCAATGAAGCATTGTGCATCATGACAAGATGCCTTAAACCCACACCAATTGAGAAAGTGTATCCTCTTGTTGGTATTGCTCCACCTAGGATTAGGAGAATAGTAGCAACAGATGGTGAGGGACCCAAACAACAGAATGATCCCCAGCATCCTTTGAATGGACAGGTGCCCCAAAGTCATCAACTTAGATCTAGGAAGAGTTTTATGGCACAAAGAAATATGCTTGAAGGCAGGAGCAAAAATGAATTAGAAGATGGAGGACTGAAGTCACAGAATAAGAAATAATCCCCGAAGAGAATCTGGCTGAGGGATTTGATCTTACTTGGAGGACATTGAATAGCTGGAGGGTGGGAGTGCCTAAATATGAGACCAATATCCTTAGTTGCTGCAGCATAACAACACGCAGTCCGAATGTCGGGAGAAGAGAGTCTGGCTCAATTGCTGGTCTGTCAATTACCACCAATTAGAGTGTCCCAAAAGTCATTTGTTTCCGGCCAACGTTCAAACAGAAACGGTGGCCTCATATTCTCAGTTTAAGGTTTGATCTGGACACCAAATAGATAGATAGATAGATAGATAGATAGATAGATAGATAGATAGATAGATAGATAGATAGATAGATAGATAGATAGATAGATAGATAGATAGATAGATAGATAGATAGATAGATAGATAGATAGATAGATAGATAGATAGATAGATAGATAAACAAAGCAAGCAAGCAAGCAAGCTAAGAAGAAGTCAATAGCAAAACATTTCTGGAAAAGGTTATCAAGAAAATGCATGGAGTTGAATGTGCAGAGACCAGAAGAGATTATTGATTTGAAACTTACAAGAATAAAACACCTGTATCAAGACAATAATTCTTATCCTAAAAGTATTCCTTCATGCCATCTGCCCTTAGAAGGAGACTCTCTTTCCTGGACTCTCATAGAAACCTCGAGTTTTGTTGAGAGAATAGAATAGAATAGAATAGAATAGAATAGAATAGAATAGAATAGAATAGAATAGAATAGAGTAGAGTAGAGTAGAGTAGAGTAGAGTAGAGTAGAGTAGAGTAGAGTAGAGTAGAGTAGAGTAGAGTAGAAAAGAATAGAATAGAATAGAATAGAATAGAATAGAATAGAATAGAATAGAATAGAATAGAATAGAATAGAATAGAATAGAATAGAATTCTTTATTGGCCAAGTGTGATTGGACACACAAGGAATTTGTCTATGGTGCATATGCTCTCAGTGTACATAAAAGAAAAGATACATTTGTCAAGAATCACAAGGTAAAACACTTAATGATAGTCATTAATTAATTATTTAAGTTTAAGATATTAAAGATATGTCTTTGAACCTAACTTGTCACATGTTTCTTCTCTACAACTCAGACATGGTGTTCTGGCTCTGCTAAGATTTTGATCCTGTGGAGAATGATTCCCACAGAGACAAAGCTTTAAATCTGAATTTCTCCCACTGGATGAAGCACCCATGATCCATCCTTATATTTCAGGAATTGAATCGTCCTGTTCTAAGAGCAATTCTAGGACCTTTTCAAATACCACTTTGCCTTTAATCCGCAGCTGGTGTTTCTCACTCAACGCTCTTCCGGAAAGACTACTACTCAAAGAAAACATCTCCTCTGCCCTAAGCGAGTGGCTTCATAAACGGCAAGATATGGATACTACAAAATCACATGCATTCTTCCTAGCCAGCTTCCTTGTCCTCATGTTCTTGGGAGATCTCACAGAGGCCTGCAAATGTAGGCAACTATCTCTCGGGGAAGCATGTTGCGCACGTGAATTTGGTGAGTTTTGAAAATGAATGTTTTTCTCCCTTACATCTCTTAGTACTCCCCTCTTCCTTACTTTGTAGGTTTTGCTGCCCGCATTAATCCTTCCTGTTGCAGTAAAATCATTCCTATAGAAAACCAATAGAATTCTTTATTGGCCAAGTGTGATTGGACACACTGAGAGCATATGTCTTGGTGCATATGCTCTCAGTGTATATAAAAGAAAAGATACATTCATCAAGAATCATAAGGTACAACATTTAATGATAGTCATAGGGTACAAATAAGCAATCAAATCACATTAGGAAACAGACAGTATAAATCATAAGGATACAAGCAACAAAGATACATCCTGCAGTCGTAAGTAGGAGGAGATGGGTGACAGGAACGATGAGAAGATTAATAGTAGTGCAGACTTTGTAAGTAGTCTGAAAGTGTTGAGGGAATTATTTGTTTAGCAGAGTGATGGCGTTCAGGGGAAAAACAGTTCTTGTATCTAGTTGTTCTGGTGTGCAGTGCCCTATAGCATCATTTTGAGGGTAGGAGTTGAAACAATTTATATCCAGGATGTGAGGGGTCTGTAACTATTTTCACAAAGCTCCTTTTGACTCGTGCAGTATACAGGTCCTCAATGGAAGGCAGGTTGGCAGTAATTATTTTGTCTGCAGTTCTGATTATCCTGTGAAGTCTGTGTCTATCTTGTTGGGTTGCAGAACCAAACTAAAGCCCTTCATGGCTTAGGACCAGGTTATCTCCGGGACCGCATTCTGCCTAAAATCTACCACCATTTCTACGGTTTTGAGTGTGTTCAGTTCCAGTTTGTTCCGGTTTCACCACGAGGCTAGTTTTTCAACCTCTCGTCTGTATGTGGATTCATCATTGTCTCGAATGAAACCGATCACTATTGTGTCATCTGCAAGCTTCAGTAGTTTAACAGATGGATCATTTGAGATGCAGTGATTGGTATATAGAGAGAAGAGAAGTGGAGAGAGTGCACAGCCTTGGGCAGGTCCTGTGCTAAATGTACAGGTATCTGATGTGATTCTGCTTAACTTCACCTGCTGCTTCCTGTCTGTTAGCAAGCGTATGATCCACTTAAAAGTGTGTTCAGGTACTGCTAGCTGGTTTAGCTTAGTTAGAAAAATATCTTGAATAATGTATTGAATGCTGAATTAAAGTCTACAAAGAGGACTCTTGCGTAGGTCTTTGGAAATTAAAATGTTGTAGGATGTAGTGCAGAGCCATATCAACAGCATCATCTGTTGATCTATTTGCTCTGTATGTAAATTGCAGGGGGTCTAATAGCAAATCCGCGATGGTTTTCAAGTGGGACAGCACTAGCCTTTCAAAGGTTTTCATAACTACAGATGTTAGAGCCGAACAATCGCCAAAAATTAGGAAAAAATTATGCTGGCGCGCACGGACCGGCATAGAAGCACTGGATCTGTTATCCCCAAATTACATAATCGGCCGGCTGCTACCAGGGCATCCACACCAGACCACACCAGTAGGAACCCAACTCTGATAGTTATATCCTGAGACCAACTGTTCTTGATACATAAGCATAAGCCTCCTCCCTTCTTTTTACCTGATAATTCTGCAATTCTGACTGTTCTGCATGCTGTTGTCATCAATATCTTCATGTAGCCAGGTTTCAATAAAGCATAGGGCAGCTGTGCTGTGAAAATCAGAATTGCATCTGTTTAAAAGGAGTATTTCATCCATCTTATATTTATTTCAGAAGCCTTTGTGCAGAAGACTAACCAGCACCATCCAGTTGGCTTTGTATTGAGAAATCTGCAGTTTAAACCACTTACTGGAAAATCTCTCTCATTCCTTTCCTCCCTCCCTCCCTCTCTTTCTCTCTCTCTGCAGTGATGAGGATTAAATTTTTGGGTGTCACACTGCATCCTTACTCTCCTCCGTATTTCAACGTAAATAAGTTTAGTATAGAGCCCATCAAGGTAAGTCTCTCATCTTCCTGATACTTATGTCGAAGAGCAAGTGGACAGATATTCAGTCTTTTGTGAAGGGATATTGTTCCTCTCATGACAAATTCTCCTGACCTGCTCTTGTCCTTATCATATACAGAATTATTTTTTTTCCTGAAGGTATACAAAGGTCCATTGATGATTCTAACTAAACAGGCTCTCTACAGCCCAGCAACCGTAGATACTCACTGTGGATATATACACAGAGGCCCTCTTGTGGGAGAAGAGTACGTAATTTCAGGTAGAGAATACCAATTATCTAGTAACAGCACAATTAATGCATAAATTAAAGAGGATGGCACATTGCATACCAATATTTTCAACATTATCATTATTCCCAATCTTCTCTCTATTATTTCTTGGTCACTTTTCATCTCATTTTTGGAGGATAAGCCAGTGACAGTGAGGTATTGTCAGTTCCCGTAAAGATATGAAGCTTGCTTTAAAAGAATATAGATTTGTTGAGAAAAGGGGATGCGGTGGTGCAGTGGCTTAATGACACTGGAACTGCTGGCCAGAAATGGTCTGTACTCCAGTGGTTTCAGCCCACCTCCCGTGAGACAGAGTGAGATCTCATCACTAGATCTCTAGCTCCTGTCCACCCAGCAGTTTAAAAGCGTACAATATTGCAAGCATATAAATGGGTACCACTTCAGTGGGAAAGCTGCATTCATAGCATTGAACAGAATGAACTACCGGTAGCAATCTAGGCTGCCAAGACTGCAGTGGCTCTAGCATGTGTAGATGTCCCTGACATTGTATGCCATACGCTAAATAAATAATAAATGTTGAGAAAAGTTGGCTTGTTTACAACTGACATCATTCCCTACTTAAAAGGTGGAGCAAATGCCAGAAAATTGTCAAGGACTTTTGACAAGTTACTGTGAACAAATCTTATCAGTTACATATTGACACCATTGTTATGTATCTTTTCAATTTCAAAAGGGTCGATGTTTGAAAATCTTCTTCAAATCAAAACATGTGACTTTGCAAAATCATGGGATAAGTTAAGTAAGACACAAAAAAGTCTCCTGGAGGGTGTCGGCGGTAAGGATTGCAGTACCCTCTGTACACAATTATAAACTTCATGGCCTTCGCTGTCAATATACTAATGCTTAGAAAATGACAAATAACCTAGATGTACCTGAATGCTTATTATAAGAAAACAAATGCTCAAACAAGATAAGCAGCAAATAAATCTGATAAATGAAATGAAATAAAATGTGATTTAAGAGTGTCCTTTATTTTTCAGATGTGTATGTTATCCATGTCAATCCATCTTACTATATACAAAAGGAAAAAACCATTCACAGTAATTATCATTAATAAGCCATGATAAACAAACAAACACTGTACAATTCACTATCTTAAAAACAGTTTTCTGAAAAACAGCCATTATTAGTTCTTTTTACACGTCACTTCACGTCACAGGCAAGGCATACTTTTCACAAGCTGTCCAATTTTCAAGAGCTTCCTTCAGAAGATGCGGAGCCAGGGACATGTTGCTCATACTTCGCGCTACCGGAGCACTGCGCACACATCACCATGTTTCAGTGCAAGCATGTTCGCTATGCGTGCATGCCCCTTCGCGCGATTTTGCTTCCGCACATGCACGGAAGCAAAATCTTGTGAGGGGACACCCGCGCGTGAGCAATTTCGGTGCTTTTGAAGCAAAAAATCACCAAAATCTCACGCGCGCCCACGTCCCTCGTGAGATTTTGCTTCCGTGCATGCGCAGGAAGCAAAAAAGCTGAAAAATTCCCCAAAAAAGATGGCACCACGCGACGGACCAGCAAGGATGGCACTGGAGTCATTTTGCAATCTGCCGGCCGCTAACGGTGCCATAGAGAAGACTGCACCGGTAGGAACCCACCCCTGTGCGAAGCCTGAGTCAGCAGGAGGTCCTCTTTGTCTTCTTCCTGCCAGGCAGCCTCTCTCCTCTGACCTCTGGCTGCAGTTACTCCCAGGGGGATTTCGTCTGGAGCCTCCATCCAACCATGCCCAACTACCATTTAGATCTGACCGGCTTCTCTTTGATCTGTGGCTCACACACCCACTCTGATTTTTCCAAGCCATGGCAGGACTGGGGGGGAGTCGACCCAGCAGCTCCCAAGCCCTCCTGGTCACTGCCTGGGCTAGACATATTTTTGCTCAGCCCCCGCAGTAGAGTTTTCTCCGGGTTGGCTGATAAAGCAGATCTTGCGTAATGTAAGATGTGCCTCCATTCAAAACCCAGGAAAGAAAACCCCCAACTCCATGGTTGTAGAAAAAGGTACTTTTACTGGATAAGAACTGATAGCAACAAGTTGAAAGCAAGATCTGAGGCTAAAGCCATGAAAATTATATATAGAAAGCAATCCCAAATCCCTCCCCTCAAAGACCCGGGCTGGCCATCCAATCCCGATCCCCCAAGATGTCATGTGGGCCGCATCTTCACATCTGGCCTGCTGAAACTGTTGACCTTGAGCTGGCTGTAAACATGTCCATTCAGCAGCACAGTATATGATGAGAACTTTCCTCCCTAACTTCCTAATCAGACACATACGGAGACATCTCCAGCACTGCTTCCCCTCTCCTCCCAAATACCTAGACCTTCCCCCTCCCCCTGTTTCTATGGCAGCTGAAGCAAGCAAGCAGCATGGAGGCCGACACCAGCAACTGCAACATCCCAGGATGCAGACAGAGCAGCTGAGTCAGTTTATACAGTGAAGAGATGCTACCCATGTGGTTCTACTGAGCATCTTCAGAGACGCTGCCCTGAAAGGAGAAACAGAGGAGCAGTGGGACAAGGGTGCAGGACTACTCAACACATGAGGAGTGGTTCTCCATCTTCTCTGGCAACAGCAGCATCTGAAAACACCATGAACATTTTGTTGTTGGACAGTGGGGTGAGTCAGCATATTGCAAATGACCCATGAGCGTTTTCTGGTTTGAGACCAGCTAAGCAAACATTTGTTAGGTTGGCCAATGGTCAAAGAGCTGCTGTAGAGGGGAAGGTAACATGTATGTACCTGAGATAGGAGAAACATTGTACAATGTCCTAAATGTACCTGCATTAGATCATAATCTGTTAAGTGTATCCAGGTTAGGCATGCAGGGTTATGAAATATTGTTTGCAGGAGGGCAGTTCTCCATCAGGAAAGATGGAAGAATTCGTGCACAAGGGGTTAAGAAGGATTGTCGGTACGTTCTCGGAAGGCAGGAGAATAGTTGTGCACGTGCACTTATGTGTGCTCCCACACATGACAATCGTGTACATTTGTTGCATAGGGGAGTGGAGCATGCAAGTTTCAGAGGGCTGCAGAAGATGCCAGACCTAGCTGAGTGGCATATGCCAAAGCCAAAGCCAAAGCAGTGCAATATGTGCTTAGAGTGCGCTGTTTGTAAGGGGGGACAATACAGGGTGTATCCTGTGAGTAATGAAAACTCAAGGCAAACAAACCATGTTATACCTAGGAGACCTGAATGGTGTAATAAAGGTACACCTCCTGAGCGGTTCACTGCAAGTGGAGTTAGAGTAGGTGGTATTCATAATGAACCTCGTACGTGAAAAGAGATATCATCATGGTCATTGCCTAAGGAACAACAAGATAAATGGAGGAAGCCTAAATTAAAGAGAATGACAGGCAGGCAGATAAACCAAACTGAGGATATTGAGCTAGTTAAAAGAGAAAGTAAAGGGATCCAGCCAAGAGATGATAAACAGAATGTAATGGAGATTAATGAGACAGAGTGTATAGAGTCTGTAGATAATGGACTTAGGAGGAGTTCCAGCAGCAATAGTAGTAATGGTACTAATAGCATTTGTAGCAATGAGAGTGTTGTGGCTTGCCCGCATCCCGCGCAGCTGGCCATGGATCCAGAGGACCAAGAGCCGACTGTGGCATGGCACTATCATCCCGTGCACCTGGCACCTGAGTCTGATAGCAAGAAGGACTCAGTGCCAGAGGAGGAAAACCAGCCAGGGCCTTCTGCATCTTCTCAATTGGTGCGGAGTGATTCATCAGAAGAGGAGGAGCCTCTGCTGGATGCTAGGGCACGCAGGGTAGCTAGCAGGCAGGAATGGCTCTACAGATGGAGGTCTCCTCGCATGTAGAGCTAAGGGCTAATTGGCCACGCCATCAGGCTACTTAAGGCTTGAGCATGCAGTAGTTGTTGCTGGAAGCAATGAATGTGATCTATTTGCACTCAAGATTTCTCTGCATTGGTGTTCCTGCTCTGAGTCTTGTATTTTGGACTATCAGCTCCTTTGAGAATTGGTTCCGGGATTCCAGCCAACTTTAGTGAGTAAGAGATAAGGACGGATTAATTGCCTGTTTGTTTTGGACTTTGAACTCTGGCCAAAAGCTCACGAAGAGAATATCGAACTTTATGCACCAAGAACTCTCTGTGTTTTTCCCTGGACTTTAAACCTGATTTTTACTAAGCATCTTTATTAGTAAAGACCCTTTATTATTTAGCAAACAGTTGTGTGTGTGTCCTTTCTGAGGGTTCCCGTGCTGGGACACAACAGAGAGTAGGAACCGAAGCAGGAGGCAAGGACATAATGGAAAAAGAAAGCATGATGAATATGTTAAAACATTCAGCTGTTCAGTTTTAAATGGGAGGAGAGTCAGAGTAATGAAGATTTAAAGCTGACCAGCTCAGGGGTGGGTTCTACATTTTTAAAATATTGGTTCTGTGGGCGTGGCTTATTTTGTGGGTGTGGCTTCATGGTCATGTGACAGTGGGCATGGCTTCATGGTCATGTGACTGGGCATGGCCAACTCAGTGTCACTCACGTCAAGAGGTGCCTCACCTGGCCTCTCCGCTCCCAGCCATTCCTGGGTGGGAGCGGAAGCAGGAGGCAAGGACATAATGGAAAAAGAAAGCATGATGAATATGTTAAAGCAGTGGTTCCCAAAGTGGGCGGGTACCGCCCCCCAGGGGGCGGTGGGAACCCTTAGGGGGGCAGTGAGAGGCAAGGGGGGCAACAGGGGGCGGTGAGAGGGGCCAGGGGGGAGGTAGGTGGTTCACCATGCTTTTGCATTTGAAGCTCCCTCGCGTTCCTCGCTCTTGTGTGCAGGGCAGCCCATTCTGAAAGAAAACGCGAGATGTTTTCTTTCAGAATGGGCTGCCCTGCACAGAAGAGCGTGGAATGCGATGGAGTTACAAGTGCTATGTATGATGCCCGTCTCGTGGCCCGCCCAGCCCCCGCCCAGGTTCCACTCCGTTCCGCCCCGCCCCGCACGACTGATCACCCCAAACTGCGTCCTACCTAGCACTTGAAGCTCCCTCGCGTTCCTCATTCTTGTGTGCAGGGCAGCCCATTCTGAAAGAAAACGTGAGATGTTTTCTTTCAGAATGGGCTGCCCTGCACCCAAGAGCGTGGAATGCGATGGAGTTACAAGTGCTAGGTACTGAGTGTGGCACAGCGATGCAGGAAGCCGACCGCTCCTGAAGCTGCTCGGGCGAGCGCTCGCAGATGTGCAGGAAGGCCCTGCTGCGGAACCTGCATGTGCACGGACTTTCCTGCCCGGCGTCCCTGTCGCCTAGCAACCTGGCGCGCTAATTCGGCGGGCTCCCCTCTGGCATGGAGCACCCGCAGATCTCGGTCCAGCTGCCCCCCCGACATCAACACCACCAAGGCGCCTGTGGCCTTCGGCCGCCGAGGCCTCCCCAAGCTCAATGAAGAGCTGCAGCACCCCGAGCTGCTGACGCGGCAGCCGGTCTTGATGGCTCTCTGCGACCTGGTGCACGACCCAGAGAACGCTTACCAAGCCATCGGCCTGGGTGAGCGGTGGTGGCCTGGCCACAGCTGGAGGGAGGGAAGGGAAGGGAGGGAAGAAGGAAAGAAAAAGGAAAGAAAGCAAGAGAGAGGGAGGGAGGGAGGAAGGAAGACAGAAAGAAAGAAAGAAAGAAAGAAAGAAAGAAAGAAAGAAAGAAAGAAAGAAAGAAAGAAAGAAAGAAAGAAAGAAAGAAAGAAAGAAAGAAAGAAAGAAAGACAGACAGACAGACAGACAGACAGACAGACAGACAGACAGACAGAAAGAAAGAAAGAAAGAAAGAAAGAAAGAAAGAAAGAAAGAAAGAAAGAAAGAGAACGATGGTAGAAAGGAAGGAAGACAGACAGAAAAAGAAAGGAGGGAGGGAAGGAAAGGAAGAAAAAGAAAGAAAAAGAAAGGAAGAAAGAGGGAGGGAGGGAGGGAGGGAGGGAGGGAGGGAGGGAGGGAGGGAGGGAGGAAGACAGAAAGAAAGAAAGATGGTAGGAAGGAAGGAAGATAGAAAAAGAAAGGATGGAGGGAAGGGAAGGGAGGGAAGAAGGAAAGAAAAAGGAAAGAAAGAGCGAGGGAGGGAGGGAGGGTGGAAGGAAGACAGAAAGAAAGAGAAAGAAAGATGGTAGGAAAGAAGGAAGATAGACAGAAAAAAGGAAAAAAGAAGGAAAGAAAAAGGAAAGAAAGAGAAAGAGAAAGAAAGAAAGAAAGAAAGAAAGAAAGAAAGAAAGAAAGAAAGAAAGAAAGAAAGAAAGAAAGAAAGAAAGATGGTAGGAAGTAAGGAAGGAAGGAAGATGGTAGGTAGGAAGGAAGGAGGACAGGCAGAAAAAGAAAGGAGGGAGGGAAGAAGGAAAGAAAAAGGAAAGAAAGAAAAAGAAAGGAAGAAAGAAAGAAAGAAAGAGGGAGGGAGGGAGGGAGGGAGGGAGGAAGACAGAAAGAAAGAAAGATGGTAAGAAGGAAGGAAGACAGACAGAAAAAGAAAGGAGGGAGGGAAGGGAAGGGAGGGAAGAAGGAAAGAAAAAGGAAAGAAAGAGGGAGGGAGGGAGGGAGGAAGAAAGAAAGATGGTAGGAAGGAAGACAGAAAGAAAGAAAAAGATGGTAGGTAGGAAGGAAGACAGACAGACAGAAAGAAAAGAAAGAAAGAAAAAGAAAGATGGTAGGAAGAAAGACAGAAAGAAAAAGAAAGAAGGGGGAAGGTAGAGAAGAAAGAAAGAACGAAAGAAAGACTTATGACCACAATTGAGCCTAACATTTTGGTTGCTAAGCAAGAGCATTATTAAGTGAGTTTCACCACACTTTACAAGTTGGCCATGCCCACCCGGTCACCTGACCACTAAGCCATGCCCACCTGAGGGGGTGGGGTGGGGGGCAGTGAGGATGAGTTTGTAGCACCAAGGGGGCGGTGGACTGAAAAAGTTTGGGAACCACTGTGTTAAAGCATTCAGCTGTTCAGTTTTAAATGAGAGGAGTGTCAGAGTAATGAAGATTTAAAGCTGACCAGCTCAGGAGTGGGTTCTACATTTTTTAAATATTGGTTCTGTGAGTGTGGCTTATTTTGTGGGTGTGGCTTGATGGTCATGTGACAGTGGGCATGGCTTTATGGTCATGTGACTAGGCGGGCATGGCTTCATAGTCATGTGATGGGCATGGCCAACTCAATGTCACTCACGTCAAGGGGTGCCTCACCTGGCCTCTCCGCTCCCAGCCATTCCTTGTCACATCCAGCCTCAACGTATCTACAGTGCTGTAAAAATGTTGTTCACCTTTTTTCAACTTTATTATCTACATGCTATAGATGTACTTTCATAGACCACTGAAAGGAGGAAATGGCTCACACACTTTGCCCAAGAGTGTGATAAGGCAACAGGCTTTTAAGGGGCTGCCAGAAAGAAAGGGGGGCAATGTATTTTCCAAAGCACCAGAAGGCAAAACAAGAAGCAATGGATGGAAACTGAACAAAGAGAGAAGCAACCTAAAACTAAGGAGAAACTTCCTGACAGAGAGAACCAATATGGGTTCAGAAATATTTCAGTCACAATTTCACATATAAAATAGCCATTTGTGTAATACAACCTGCATATTGTTTAAAACCATAATTAGTATTATGGCTGATGTTTGACAGCAAGCATAAAAGTTAAAGATCACAAGAGTGCTTCTTTCTCTGTATGTATACAAAACATCACATACCAGGAATCGCATATTAAGATGGACTTATGCAACCTGATGTACAAAATAAACACACACATATTTATGCTCTGGACCAGGGGTCCTCAAACTTTTTATACAGGGGGCCAATTCACGGTCCCTCAGACTGTTGGGGGGCCGGACCGGGTGGGAGGGTCTTTCTATCTATCTCTATCTACCTTCTGTGGTAGCCCTGGGCAAAAGAAAGGCAGTAAAATCACTCTAGGTGGAGGGACAGTGTAAAATTTAATTAATTTAATTTAATTTAATTTAATTTAATTTAATGGATTTCTATGCCGCCCAACTCCCTGAGGACTCTGGGCGGCTCACAACATGTAGATTCCATTACAATATAAAATACAATATAAAATACAATATAAAATACAGTAGTTAAAAAATACAAAATGCAAAAGTTAAAAAGAGTATCTCATATGTACAATCAAGGGGGGAGACCCATATGTAATCTACTTGGTCTCACTTTCATAAAATATTAACACATGATAAATAATGGAACAATTAAAAATAATAGCACAGAGTTTTCTCTCTCTCACTCTCTCCCTTCCTTCCTCTTGCTTCCTCTTTCTTTCTTTTCTCTCTCTCCTTTCCTCTTTCTTTCTTTCTTTCTCTCTTTCTCTTTCTTTCTTTCTTTCTCTCTTTCTCTTTCTCTCTCTCTCTCTCTCTCTTTCTTTCTTTCATTCTAAATCACTCTAAGGTTTGATGAAAGCAGTCACAAGCTTAGGATGAATTAAGTCTTTCTCCAAAACTTAAACCAGGACTCCAACAAAAACCTCTAGGTCAGCATCAAACAAGGGATGGAAGGCAAGCCAGGCTAGGAGGCATCAGAAAGGAAGACTAGGATGAGGGATGTCTATGGGGATTCCCGGTCATCCAGGATGCCCCAAAGATGTTTTTTTCCAAAAGGCAGCTGGACTTTCTGCTTTTTTTTCTAAGACCCTTCACTTCTCCTCCCAGAAGCTTCCTCAGAGCGAAACGTCTTCAAAGAAAAACCACAAAGTCCAGTTGCCTCTTGGAGGGGGGAAAAAGCACTTTGGGAGAAACAGATGAGGGCATCCGGTCCTAGCCTATGCCCCTCATGTCTGGGCATCCATCCCAAGAAAGGACACAAACCGGCCCGGGGCAGGCTTGAAAAAGGATCCATGCTCCACAGCCTCCCAACCTGCAAAAGTGCGGAGGGGGGCACGGGGGACATGTGTCCTCGCATTCGAGATCAATCATGCCTGAGTTACCCCAACATAGTGCCTGGAGAAGCCCCGCCCTGCCCGTGAGGCGAGCCAGCAGAGGCCACGAAAGCCCTGACCAGCTGAGCTTGCATGAGACAGACCCAGGGGAGCTGGAAATCGAGGATGGGGCTTTCCCCCCCTCACCTGACTCTTCTCCCCATCGGCTGGCCGCATTGCCATGAGTCATGCACCAGCTGCTGGAGTACTGGCACTACAGGCCCCTGCAGAGCAAAGTGGAGGAAATGCTGGAGGAATTTGATGAAGGTGAAGGCCCCCCTCAAAAGAAGCCTGTTGGGCCATCGATCCCTCACCAAAGGCAGCACAGGGAAAGGTGCTGAAGGGCAACCCCCCCGGCCAACCCAGTTACCTGAGAGGCCTGCAGAGCTGCCTGAAACCTCTATAGATGTCCCCAGACTAAAGGCTCCTGGCATAGCCAGCAGGGAAGGGGGAAAATGTGCCTGGCAGGCCGCAGAGATCTCCATCCCCTCAGCGGGAGGTGGAGGGATGCCAGAGACCTACAACAGTGATGAAGACAATGAGGATGACCCAATGGTGAGTGAACCGATCTGCCCCTTCACTGTAAAATCGAAAATAATAGCACCAAAGACCAGGACCCACGAGGAACCTGAGGTGATAATCGACACAGGTTGCACCCGCTGTTTAATCAACATGCCCATTGTCCTCAAACTGGGAATCAGGATGAAAAAATTGGCATGGCCCAAACGTTTTGAGCAGGTTGATGGATTGCTAATCGGTGGGGCCCTAGCCATGCTCCTCACCAAACCTGTAAGACTGGAAATGGGTCAACACAGAGAACACCTCTACCACATAGTGGCGCCGAAAATGAGAGAGGCGTTGATACTAGGGTTGGCATGGCTGGACAAGTGAATGCCAGTCATCACATGGAGAGACAGTTACCAAGAGATACAGGTTGGGATAGGGCCTTACCCCCCAAGTCCGACTGCCGGAGAAGAGGCCTTCCAACCACAAGATGGCGTTAACCAAGACAAGTAGCCAACAGCTGACATGCAACAGCCCCCCCTCCACACCCACCAGATCCCTGGGGAATACCGGGACTTTGCAGAAGCATTCAGTGAAGATGATGCAAGCGTGCTGCCACTCACTGTCCGGCTAATCGAGATGGCATTAAGCGAGATGAGCAGGCTACAGCCACCACACAACCACTACCCCGGCACTCCCCAGATCCCTAGGGAGTACAGGGACCTTGCAGAGGCATTAAGTGAATATGATGCAGGCATGCTGCCACCTCACCATCCGACCGACTGCGCCATCGAGCTTGTGCCGGGGACTAAACTACCAAAGCCAAAGATGTACTCCATGAACCCAAAAGAGATGAAGGAGTTAAGAAGGTACATTGACACCAACTTAGCCCATGGATCCAGTCAGTGAAATCCAAGGTGGCCGCTTCGTCCCCTTCAAGGAAAAGAAAGTCAGGTTGATGAGGCTGTGCGTGGATTTTAGGGGATCAACACCGTATGTGTAGAGAACACCTACGCACTCCCCCTCAGGACATTCTGGCCCACCTGGCTAAGGGAAAATGCCCCACCCAGTACCGCCACCGCTCCACCCTCTGACAACCTGCTCGCTAGCTTCCCATTTGACACAGCCCAAGGCACAGGAGCAATGGTGGGAGTGTCAAAATAGGAAGCCGCTGCCCTCCACCCCATTCCTCGCTGCAGCTCCAGTTCAACTTTGGGCCAGAGCCAACCTACCAATGCCACCCTTTGACAACCCGCTCACTCGCTCTCCCACTCAGCTCTCTATCCAGCTCCCTGCCCATCACCGCCCACTCCCTGACTGCCCACTTGCTTGCTCACCCACTTACCCAGCTCTCCATCAGGTCCCCACAGCGAGTTATCCCCCCAGCAAATTTCCAGTGTTCACATATCCTGCGAAGAATTGGCAGCAGTGACTTCGCAGAAGGAATTTGGCATTAGCAAGAAGCCCCCACCCACTCACCCTCCCACAACTGGCCGTGTTACGCTATCTTTTGAGTTGAGTTATCTTTTTTTTTAGTTTTCATTCAGTCGTCGAGATATCATAGACTCATCTTGGGTATGGGGTCTTTTTTTTTAAGAAGCCTGAGTGACTTAATTACCTAATTTATTATACCAGTGTAAAAAAAAATTGATCGTCCATCTCTTTTTAAATTTTATTTCATAGGATCCAATAAACAAAATAATACTTTCTGAGGAGTTAGTCATGTTCAGGTCATGAATATATTTGATATTTCTTAACACTGGAAACCATGGACCCTCCAAAACTAATTTGTCATTAATCAAATTCAAATGACTAATACTTCTATTTTACTTTTTATTTTTTTATAAAAATGAATTGTTGTTTCAAGCACTGCATTTCTTAAGGCTTCTAATATTGCAGGAGGCTGTTAGAAGTTCTGGGCCATACTGTTCGATGCATATGTTTGAATTGCATATATAGCTAAGCAAGGAATGTAGATAATATTCAACACAGAATCTCACAAAGCATTAAAACATTTGAAATCAATTGATTTTGCTCTCTTACTTAG
Source organism: Diadophis punctatus similis (assembly GCA_023053685.1). Classification (NCBI taxonomy): domain Eukaryota; kingdom Metazoa; phylum Chordata; class Lepidosauria; order Squamata; family Dipsadidae; genus Diadophis; species Diadophis punctatus. The sequence continues at coordinate 117,127,210 of JALIGW010000002.1, forward strand.
CCCAAGATTTCTAGCAAAACATCTTTTATTTTCAAGTCTGGTTATTCCACAACTTCAGGTTCTCCTATGATTTGGGTTTAAAGCATAACTGCTCATCTATTAATAAACAAATAGGTTTAGCATCCTAGATCACTAGGACAGTTATTTTCTCAAACAAGGGCAGATATACGTGTCCCAGGATCAATGTTTCAGGATCCAAACTGGGTCGGTCACCGGGACGAGGTTTAGAGCTTTGGAGCTTTCGGACTCCAGGGAACTTCTCTCCAGCACTTTTTTCCCCTCACCCCCCATTAGACCGTGAAGAGAAGAACTGATGCCAGAAACACAAATGGCTGATTTTTATGGTCAGTGTTAACATTACATTATGATAAGGTATGCTATGTCCAAACCTGTCTTCCAGAAATCTAATCTATTCAGCAAACCAAATGGGAACATATTATGCTGCTAGGTTTTTTTTGAGAAATCGAGTGTGGCTAGTTTGAATGACAAGTATAAACATTAAAACAAGAGAAATTTGGGGGAAGGAGTAAGAGGAAGCTTTAAATACCAGCAGAATGCATTGGGAACAAAGTTTGCCTCTGGAGAAGAACCCAGGAGTAACAGAGAAAAAGGTGAGGAAAAAAGAGCCAATTTCTTTTGAAGCCAACTCTCTAGGAGAGACAGTTTGGTATAGTGGGCAAGGCAGTAGGTTAAAAACTTCTGGTTAAGCCTAGGAAAGGAAATGTATTGTTTCTGATGTTGTATCACATACGGTATATACAAATGATCAACAGATCTCTGACTACATGATTATTTATCTATGCAGATGATATAGCAGTGGCCACAGAAGGATCAAGTTTTGATGAGTTAGTTGGAAGACTCACTGTAGCCCTTGAAAAATTAGGACGGTGTTATATACCGTCAATCATCTGCAGCCCAATCTAAGGAGGACCCAAGTGTGTACTTTTCATCCCTGAAATTGAGGTGCAGAGGTCGAGTTGCATGGCAAGAGAATAGAATGCAGCATTGCACTACACTAAAGTATCTCGGTGTGAGACTTGGTAGGACACTTTCATTTAAACAATATTGTCTGAATATTAAGGCTAAAGTTAGTGTGAGGAATAATATTATCAGGAAACTGATAAATTATATATAGTATGTGGTGCTCAGCCATCCACTCTGCAGACATTGGTTTTGGCCCTGTGTATTTCAGCAGCAGAGGTGTGGTGCCTTGCCCACTAAACCAAATTGGCTCTCCTAGGAAGTGCATACACACACACACAGAGAGCAAGTTGACATTGCGGTCAATGAAGCATTGTGCATCATGACAAGATGCCTTAAACCCACACCAATTGAGAAAGTGTATCCTCTTGTTGGTATTGCTCCACCGAGGATTAGGAGAGTAGTAGCAACAGATGGCGAGGGACCCAAACAACAGAATGATCCCCAGCATCCTTTGAATGGATAGGTGCCCCAAACTCATCAACTGAGAACTAGGAAGAGTTTTATGGCACAAAGAAATATGCTTGAAGGCAGGAGCAAAAATGAATTAGAAGATGGAGGAGTGAAGTCACAGAACAAGAAATAATCCCAGAAGAGAATGTGGCTGAGGGATTTGACCTTACTTGGAGGACATTGAATAGCCGGAGGGTGGGAGTGCCTAAATATGACACCAATACCCTTTAGTTACTGCAGCATAACAACACGCAGTGTGAATGTCATGAGAAGAGAGTCTGGCTCAATTGCTGGTCTGTCAATTACCACCAATTAGAGTGCCCCAAAAGTTAATTGTTTCTGGCCAATGATAAAACAGAAAAGGTGGCCTCATTTTCTCAGTTTAAGGTTTGATCTGGACACCAAACAAACAAACAAACAAACAAACAAACAAACAAACAAACAAACAAACAAACAAACAAACAAACAAAGCAAGCTAAGAAGAAGTCAATAGCAAAACATTTCTGGAAAAGGTTATCAAGAAAATGCATGGAGTTGAATGTGCAGAGACCAGAAGGGATTATTGATTTGAAACTTACAAGAATAAAACACCTGTATGAAGACAATAATTCTTATCCTAAAGGTATTCCTTCATGCCATCTCCCCTTAGGAGACTCTCTTTCCTGGACTCTCCTAGAAAGCTTGGATTTTGTTGAGACAATACAATAGAGTAGAGTAGAGTAGAGTAGAGTAGAGTCGAATCAAATAGAATAGAATAGAATAGAATAGAATAGAATAGAATAGAATAGAATAGAATAGAATAGAACAGAACAGAACAGAACAGAACAGAACAGAACAGAACAGAACAGAACAGAATAGAATAGAATTCTTTATTGGCCAAGTGTGATTGGACACACAAGGAATTTGTCTTTGGTGCATATGCTCTCAGTGTACATAAAAGAAAAGATACATTCATCAAGAATCACAAGGTACAACACTTAATGATAGTCATTAATTAATTATTTAAGTTTAAGATATTAAAGATATGTCTTTGATTGTTGGAAGTAATATCCTTCTGGGTTCAGTTCCAAGTGGGGAAAAAGACACTGGATTCATGGAAGTTGCTTGGAAAGAAGGTTTAATGGAGAACAGGAGCACATGGCATGAGCTCCTGAACAGAAAAGGTGGATCACATGCTTCCAGATGTTGGGTGAAGAGAGAAGGGCCGAGATGCTGAGAGTTCCTTGTTTTATGCCCTCTCTTGGGCCCCGCCTTTTGGCCCTCCTGTTCCTGTGCAAGAAATGCACTCTGATTGGCTGTCAGACTCCCATGGTGCCATGCAGGGGCAACTTTGTAGGCTGTGTTTTTGAGTTCATGTTTGGCTGTCCCTTGCTGGTTGATGGTGTAATGAAAACTCCTCTGCTCGCAATGGAATACCTTATTCCACCAGACTTGAAATATTGGGATTAGACAATTTAGAACTACGTCACCTTCGATTTTCGATCCTTCCTGTCAATGATTACTTCAACTTCAGCCGCAACAATACACAAGCACACAATAGATACAAACTTAATGTAAACCACTCCAAACTCGACTGCAGAAAATACGACTTCAGCAACAGAGTGATCAATGCCTGGAATGCACTACCTGACTCTGTGGTTTCTTCCCCAAACCCCCAAAACTTTAACCTTAGACTGTCTACAGTCGACCTCAACCCATTCCTAAGAGGTCTGTAAGGGGCGTGCATAAGCGCACCACTGTGCCTACCGTCCCTGTCTTACTGACCTATGGGCCTCATTTATCTGTACTCCTTTGCTTATGTTATGTTTTTACAAACACCTACTATCTTGTACATGTTTGACAAACAAACAAACAAACAAACAAACAAACTTGTCACGCTTTTTCTCTCTACAACTCAGGCATGGTGTTCTGGCTCTGCTGAGGCTTTGATCCTGTGGAGAATGATTCCCACAGAGACAAAGCTTTAAATCTGAATTTGTCCCACTGGATGAAGCACCCATGATCCATCCTTATATTTCAGGAAATGAATCGTCCTGTTCTAAGAGCAATTCTAGGACTGTTTCAAACACCACTTTGCCTTTAATCCGCAGCTGGTGTTTCTCACTCAACGATCTTCCGGAAAGAAAACATCTCCTCTGCCCTAAGGGAGTGGCTTCATAAACGGCAAGATATGGATACTACAAAATCACATGCATTCTTCCTAGCCAGCTTCCTTGTCCTCATGTTCTTGGGAGATCTCACAGAGGCCTGCAAATGTAAGCGAGTATCTCTCCGGCAAACATGTTGCCATCGTGAATTCGGTGAGTTTTGAAAACGGGGCGTTGTTCCTTACCTGAACGCCCCTTCTCGTAGGGCGGAGCGAGCCTCCAAGAATGGGATGATCCAATCCATCAGCCAATCAGGACTGAGTCTGACTCTATATAAAAGCTGTCACCCTGAAGGGCACCCCCTCTTGAGACGAAGGACGCAGTCAGACCCATAGTGTAATAACCTAACCAAACTTTATTAAACAGCAGGAATGTAAAACTGTAACGCTATGCAAGAAACCAACAGGGAGGGACTTGGAGGCTCGCTCCGCCCTACGAGAAGGGGCGTTCAGGTAAGGAACAACGCCCCGTTCTCCATAGTGGGCGGAGCGAGCCTCCAAGAATGGGACATGCCAAAGCAGTTCGGTCCCTAGGGAGGGCAGACAGTTATTCATGCTGTTCCTCAGCCGAAAAGGCAGACTGAAGAACATGCCTCCCAAAATCAGCCTCAGCCGAGGCGAATTGGTCCACTTTGTAATGCCTTATAAAGGCCACCGGAGAAGACCAGGTGGCCGCCCTGCACACCTCCTCCAGAGAAGCTCTGGCCGACCACGCAGTCGTGGTGGCCGCGCTGCGTGTCGAGTGTGCGGTCAACCCTTCCGGACGCGGGAGGCCTTGCGCACAGTAAATGTCTGCAATGACCGACCTGATCCAGCTGCCAATAAGCGCTGGCGAAGCCTTGTTGCCCATGGATTTTGGATGGAAGCAAACAAACAACGCTTCCGAGCGCCGAAAGGTGGCGGTGCGGACGTTGTAAATTTTAACCGCCCTCCGTACGTCAATGGTATGCCACTGGCGCTCCAAGTCCGATGAAGGTTGTGCATAAAAGGAGGGCAAGATCAGGTCTTGTGTCCTATGGAAGAGTGTATTCACCTTCGGAATGAAAGTCGGATCCAGACGGAGAACAACCCTATCGGGGTGGAATATACATAAGTCCTCCCGGACCGATAGGGCCGCCAGTTCCGAAATTCGACGTGCCGAAGTTATGGCCACCAGAAAGGTACGGGTCCAAAGCCTCCCCAAAGAGGGACTGACCCTGGACTGGCGAGGTGGCAAGGCGCCACTTGTGGCGAGCGTCCGATTGCCATCCTCGGAGCCAGTGCATCCGGCGCGCCACCACGGATGCCCCCATGGATCTTGCCGCGAAGCGTGCGCTTTGCAGAGTGGCATCCGAGGTGAACTGGGCCACCGCTAGTAATTTGTTGATGTCCTGGCGGGTGCGCCCATCGGAGGACTGCTCTTGCAGCGTCTTGAGCCAGCGGACGGAGGTCCGGCAGAAGAACGAGGCCGTCGCCGAGGCCCGGACGGCCCAAGCTGCCGCTTGATGGGAGCGCAAAATGGCCTGTTCTGTACGGCGGTCCTCCGGGCGCAAGAGCTCCTCAGAGTCGCCCGGCAAGGGGTTGGCAGAGTAAAGCGCCTTGATGGGCAGATCCACCGGCGGAACTGGCAGGTGCTGAGCCAGCCCTTGCGCCACATTGAAGTACCGTTTGTCTAAGGACGACGGGGCTGCTCCCGTGATCGGGGTCTGCCACTGCTTAGTGACTGATGTAATGAAGAGTTTTGGTGCTGGAATAACCTCCTCTAGCGAGGTTGTCTCTTCGAAGAGAGGATCGCCCTGTTCCTCGCCGTCTGGCTTGGGCTCCACCGGGGGCATCTTGGCCGCGGCCCTTGCCTTGTGGAGCAGTGATTTAAATAGGGCCGGGTTAAAAAGGCCCGTGGTTGCTGGAGGTTCAGGTGAAACGTCCTCGTCCTCCAAGAGGTCAAGGTCACGACCCGGCTCCTCGGTGTCGGGAGACGACTCTGGAGAGAAAGGAGATGTGATGGTCTCGGCCGCACGAGGTTGGTCTCGCTCGGTCGCAGAAGGAGGGCGGCGCGGTCGGGTGGGGACGGTCGCAGCGTCCGAAGTGGAGGGCGTTGGCACGGATGTTTGTTTAATGCCCGCAGCGATGCCGTCCCTGATCGCCATTTGGATGAGGGCTTGGACCTCCGGGCTTTGAAAGATGGCAGTCGCCGTGAGTGATGGATTAGCAGGGGAGGGCGCCCGCGGTGCCTGGGGCTCCTCCCAAATGTCTACGTCTCCCAAACAAAGGTTTGGGTTATCCAGTGATAGAGCCCCAGAGGAGCGCCGGGATCGAGGGGTCACCGGATCAGCATTGTCCCGTGGGCGGGAGGTGTTTGAGGAGCCTGGGGCAGGCAGCTTTGCCTTGTCCTTGTGGCTGCCCTCCTTGTGCGAGGGTCTCTTGGCCTCAGCTCCTGCCTGGCGTAGAGGGGAGCGGTCCCTGTGTGAGGCGGGAGGAGCGGAAGTTGCCCTGGCATCAGAGCCCTGCACCCGGGTCTCCTTGGTGGCCTTTGCCTTCTTCCTTGAGCTGGTCTCTGCCATAGCAATGCTCGCGAAGGAAGCTGGCAGGGCTGAAGCCGCGGGGACTGCCGACGCTGTCAAGCGCTCTTCGCGGCAGCCGACGAGCAGCTGGGCTCCCAAGTGCGGAAGGCGAAAGGGGGAATCCCTGATGATGTCGGAGCCCTCGGGAGCGCGTGCGCAATGCGCGCCGGCTCCGACAAGCAGCTGGGCTCCGACGGAGGCGTCCGGCGTGCTGGGGAAGTCCCGGTGACGTCGGCCTCCTTCGCGCGTGCGCAATGAGCGCCGCGCCTCCGACGAGCAGCTGGTGCCTTCGAGCCGCCCGACAGCTGATCTGGAAGCTCCGAGGACGGGCGGCTCCTCTGCGGGCGAAGGTGAAGTGCTGCCTGGGTGACAGATGCTGCAGGCGGCAGAGGGGGGGTGCTAGGCAGGCGGGCGGTGAGCTTCCCTGGCAAAGGTCCTCGATGAGGTCTGCGCCTGCGCGCTGATGTCTCCTCTTCGCACTCAGTCAGAAGCAAAGTAGTGCGATGAGTTCTGCGCGTGCGTAGAAGCACCCCCGACCGTCAGCTGTAGGGCGGGCCTGGAGCGCCTTGAGGTAATGGCGGTTCGCGCCAAAAACAGCAGCACAGCCTGACGGAAGGCCCAGGGCCTCGGGCGAAGCAAGGGAGGCCGGATAGGATTGTAGGCCCTTAGAAGAGGCGCCGAAACGCTGAGGCCTTTCAGGAGGGAACCGAGGTTGCACGGCAGGCCCTGACAGATTGAAGGGTTCCCCTCCCCGCGGTAAGCGGCAGAGCCGCCCTGGCCGTTGGTCACCCAAGCGTGGCAGCTTCTGTGACTTATAACGATTGACACCTCACAGGAACAATATGGCCAGGTAGCGATCCAATCCTCTGGGCAGCAGTCCAGAAGACAGACAGCTGTCACAGGACACCAGCTGCCCTCCCCACACACGATGACAGTTGGTGGAGTCAAATTTCACTTACTGATTCGTAGAAGATGTAGAATAAGACGATTAGTGGAAAAACCTGCTAGGTTAGGAAACACTAGTCCCAGACTTAGGACTGAGTCGAAAGAGGGGGTGCCCTTCGGGGTGATAGCTTTTATATAGAGTCAGACTCAGTCCTGATTGGCTGATGGATTGGATCATCCCATTCTTGGAGGCTCGCTCCGCCCACTATGGAGAATGAATGTTTTTCTCCCTTACATCTCTTGGTACTCCCCTCTTCCTTACTTTGTAGGTTTTGCTGCCCGCATTAATCCTTCCTATTGCAGCAAAATCATTCCTATAGAAAACCTATAGAATTCTTTATTGGCCAAGTGTGATTGGACACACAAGGAATTTGTCTTGGTGCATATGCGCTCAGTGTACATAAAAGAAAAGATACATTCATCAAGAATCATAAGGTACAACATTTAATGATAGTCATAGGGTACAAATAAGCAATCAAATCACATTAGGAAACAGTCAATATAAATCATAAGGATACAAGCAACAAAGTTACATCCTGCAGACGTAAGTAGGAGGAGATGGGTGATAGGAACGATGAGAAGATTAATAGTAGTGCAGACTTTGTAAGTAGTCTGAAAGTGTTGAGAGAATTATTTGTTTAGCAGAGTGATGGCTTTCAGGGGAAAAACAGTTCTTGTATCTAGTTGTTCTGATGTGCAGTGCTCTATAGTGTCGTTTTGAGGGTAGGAGTTGAAACAATTTATGTCCAGGATGGGAGGGGTCTGTAAATATTTTCACAGCCCTCTTTTTGACTCGTGCAGTATACAGGAAGGCAGGAAGGCAGGTTGGTAGTAATTGTTTTTACTGCCGTTCTGATTATCCTCTGAAGTCTGTGTCTATCTTGTTGGGTTGCAGAACCAAACCAGACAGTTATAGAGGTGCAGATGACAGACTCAATAATTCCTCTGTAGAACTGTATCAGCAGCTCCTTGGGCAGTTTGAGCTTTCTGAGTTGGCGCAGAAAGAACATTCTCTGTTGTGCTTTTTTTTATTGAAAAGTTTTAACAGTACAAAGTACAAACATTTTTCTCTTTTCTCCCCCCCTTCCCCCCTCCACCCTTCCCACCCCTCTTACCATCCCCTCCACCACCACCCCGACTTCCCAGAAAAACCACAAAGTATAATTTCGAAAACATAAAACTAAAATATGCTAAAAAAATTATTGATTCTAACATTCTTCTCGTTCTTAACTCCTTATTACACAAAAATTTAACAACAAAATCTAAAAATTAATCATTTATCATTAAGAAACTATTTGGGTCTTCTTAATCTGATACTTTTTTTGAACATAATCAGTCCACCTATTCCATTCCAATATATATATCTTTCATTTGAATGATCCTTGAGATATGATGAATTTTTTGCCATTTCAGCCAGATGTGAAACTTTTAGTGTCCATTCTTCAATAGTAGGCATATCTTCCTTCTTCCAATACTGTGCCACCAGTAGCCTGGCAGCTGTTATTAAATTCAAAACCAAGTTAGTCTCTGTAACAGAACAATCCATGATTATTCCCAACAAAAAGAACTGTGGTGTGAACTTGATCTTTTTCTTTAAAATATTTTGTATAATCCACCATATTTTTATCCAAAAAGCCTTAATTTTTTTACAAGTCCACCAAATATGAAAATATGTAACATCATCACATTCGCATCTCCAACATTTAGGTTGTATAGTTGGGTACATACAAGCTAGTTTTTTTGGGTCTAGGTGCCATCTGTAAAACATTTTATAAAAATTTTCTCTTAAATTTTGAGCCTGTGTAAATTTAACATTTCTAACCCATATCTTTTCCCATGTTTCCATCATTATAGGTTTTCCAATATTTTGAGCCCATTTTATCATGCAATTCTTAACTAGTTCTGTTTCTGAATCTAGTTCCAGTAAAATATTGTACAATCTTTTTATGTGCATTGGGCCCTTATTTTTTATTTGTTGTATCAAATTGTCATCATTCTTCCCAATACCAGTTTTTTGATCAACTCTCCATCTAGCCTGTAATTGTCTGTATTGAAACCAAGTTCTGATTAATCCTTCTTCTCTTAATTTCTCCATTGGTTTTAGTTGTAATGTAATTCCTTCTTCTTGAAGAAGTTCTTTATATGTAATCTTATCTGATTTTTGCTCTACATTTATATTTTCTATTGCGTGTCTGGGTACTGTCCATAAAGGTAACTTATCGTTTAATTTACATTGGTACTTTTTCCAGACACGCAATAAGGCATTTCTTAATATGTGACTCTTAAAAACTTTATCTATTTTTTATCATACACTAAATAGGCATGCCACCCATAAATCAGACCATATCCTTCAATATTTAATACCCTGTCTTCTGTCAAATTAATCCAATCAGTAATTGCTGAGAGAACTGCTGCTTCATAGTACAATCTTAAATTAGGCATTTTAAGACCACCTCTTTCCCTTGCATCTTGCATTATCTTCTGTTTTACCCTAGGCTTCTTCCCTGCCCAAATAAATTTATTTATACCCTTTTGCCATTCCTTCAAATTTTCATCTTTTTTAAGTATTGGTATCATTTGAAAGAGAAATAAAAATCTAGGTAAAACATTCATTTTAACTGCAGCAATCCTACCCAGCAAAGACAATTGCAATTTTTTCCAGTTTTCCATGTCTTTCTGTATTTTTGACCATAATGGTTCATAATTATGTTGGTATAATTTCGTATTTGTGGACATAATATAAACCCCTAAATATTTACCGTATTTTTCGGAGTATAAGATGCACCGGAGTATAAGGCACACCTTAGTTTTGGGGGAGGAAAACAAGGAAAAAAGGCCTCTGCCTCCCAGCAATTTGCCAAACAGCAAACAGCAAACAGTACAGATGATATACACTGTTTGCTGTGTATTTCTGTGCATGTGTGCCTGACCCATAGAAATGGCAAAGAATTGGAGAAATGTACAAAGACTTTTAAGCAAGAAGGAGTTATGTTGTCTGGGCCTGGAGTTTTTCCTGAGTTTTGTCTGTGAAATAGGTCTTGCACTTCCTTTTCTGTGATCACTAGGGGTTGTGACCTCAATGGGATGAGGTCAGTTGTAAGAGGTCTGGCGTGTTGTTGGTGTGTCTGAGATGGGGTCAGTTGTAGGAGGCTTGGCTGTTGTTGGTATGTCTGAGATGGGGATTGTGGAAATAGGTGGCTGTAGTTTCCTTTCAAACCTGCAGTAAAACAGATGTTCAGGTCATCTGCCAGTTGTTGATTTCCTTCAGCCTGGGAAGGAGGTTTGCCATAACCGGTGATATTTCTAACAGTTTTTCACATGTTTGCTGGTTCGTTTGTTGAGAACTGATTCTTTAGCTTTTCAGAGTAGCTTCTTTTTGCTGCTCTGATCTCCCTTATTAATACATTTCTGGCCTGATTGTACAGCATTTTATCTCCTTTTATGTAAGCTTCCTCTTTGGAATGACGTAGCTGCTTAAGTTTAGCTGTGAACCAAGGTTTATTGTTACTCTATATTTGCAAGTTCCTGGTCGGTACAGATAGGTCTTCATAGAGGCTGACATATGATGTTACAGTATCTGTGAGTTCATCCAGGTCTGCAGAGGTATCTTCAAAAATATTCCAATCAGTGCAGTCAAAGCAAGCCTGTAGCTTTAGCTGTGCCTCCTCAGTCCAAGTCTTCACTGACTTAATTGTGGTTTTAAATCTTAGCCTGTAAGCAGGTTCAAGGTGAATCATGCAATGATCAGAGTGCCCCACAGCTGCTCGTGGTAAAGACCAATAAGCATCGTTTAGTGTTGTGTAGCAATGGTCCAAAGTATTCTTGCCCCTAGTGGGACAATTTACATGCTGAAAGTATTTTGGTAGCTCTTTCCTTAAGTTTGCTTTGTTTAGATATCCCAAAATAATGGCCAGTGAATCGGGGTATTTGGCTTCAGCCTCCATAATCTGGTCAGCTAGAGTTCATAATGCCTTGTTTACACAGGCTTGTGGAGGGACATACACAGCAATTAGTAGAAATGAGGAGAACTCACGTAGAGAGTAAAATGGTTTACAGTTGATAAGTAAAGACTCTAAGTTTTCATCACAGAATTTATATATTATAGTTATATCCTGAACAGGGGTGGGTTCCAATGTTTTTTTTACTGCCACTCTGTGGGCGTGGCTTACTTTTGTGGGCATGGCTTGACAGTCATGTGACCTGGTGGGAGTGGCTTGGCAGCCATGTGAGCAGGTGGGAGTGGCTTAACAGTCATTTGACCAGGTGGGAGTGGCTTCATGGTCATGTGACTGGGTGGGTGTGGCCAACTCAGTGTCACTCACATCAAGGGTGCCTCACCTGGCCCCTCCCCTCCCAGCCATTCCTTGTCACACCCAGCCTCAAGATATCTATAGATCTGTAAAAATGTTGTTCACCTTTTTTCAACTTTATTATCTACATACTATAAATGTACTTTCATGGACCACTGAAAGGAGGAAATAGCTCACATGCTTTGCCCAAGAGTGTAATAGACCAGGGGTCTCCAACCTGTTGGACCTCAGGGACCACCAAATTCATAATTTTAAAACCCACAGACTACTGGTTGGGGGGGAGCTCAGCCACCTTTCAGGCCTACCTGTCTGCTTCTGCGAGGCCTCAAGGTGGGAGGCCCAAGAGAAAGTGCCTGGTCTTTCTTCCTTTCCTTTCCTTTCTTTTCCCCTGTTCCATTCCTTTCCTCCTTTCCTTTTCTTTCCTTTCCTTCCATTTCCTCCCCTCTCTCCTCCCTTTCCTTCCCTTCTTTCCTTTCCTTTCCTTTCCTTTCCTTCTTCCCTTCCCTTTCCTCCCCTCCCCTCCCCTTTCCTTTAATCTCCTCCCCTCCCCTCCCCTCCCCTCCCTCCCTCCCCCCTTCCCTTCCCTTTCCTTAACTTCCCTTTCCTTTCCCCTGTTCCATTCCTTTCCTTTCATTTCCTCCTCCTTTCCTTTCCTTCTTTCCTTTCCTCTCCTCTCCTCCCCTCCCCCTTTCCTCCTTTCCTTTCCTTTCCTTTCCTCCTTTCCTCCTTTCCTTTCCTTTCCTCTCCTCTCCTCCTCTCCCCTCCCCCTTTCCTTCTTTCCTTTCCTACTTTCTTTTCCTTTTTTCTTTCCTTTCCTCCTCCTCCTTTCCTTTCCTTTTTTCCTTTCCCTTTTTCCTCTTTTCCTTTCCATTCCATTCCTTTCCTTTCCTCCTTTCTTTTCCTCCTTTCCTTTCCTCCTTTCCTTTCCTCCTTTCCTTTCCTCCTTTCCTTTCCTCCTTTCCTTTCCTTTCTTTCTTTCTTCCTTCTTTCTTTCTTGGCTCTCCCCTTTCCTCCATCTTTCTCTTTCCCGCTTTCTCTTTCTTTCTTTCTCTTTTTTCTTGTCTCTTTCTCTGTCTCTGTCTCTCTGTGTGTGCGTGTCTCTCTCTCTCTCTCCCTCCCTCCAAGAGGAACCCAAGGACCGGCACCGACCAAACTGGGTTGGTGACATCAACGTGACATCACCAGCGGGTTGCCACCAGTTCGGGTGAACCGGTCTGAACTGGGAGGAACCCACCTCTGATCCTGAGACCAGCTGTTCTTGATATATAAGCATAAGCCTCCTCCCTTCTTTTTACCTGATGATTCTGCAATTCTGTCTGCTCTATGTATTTGAAACCCTGGAATTTGCATGCTGTTGTCATCAATATCTTCATGTAGCCAGGTTTCAATAAAGCATAGGGCAGCTGTGCTGTGAAAATCAGAATTGCATCTGTTTTAAAGGAGTATTTCATCCATCTTATATTTATTTCAGAAGCCTTTGTGCAGAAGACTAACCAGCACCATCTAGTTGGCTTTGTATTGAGAAATCTGCAGTTTAAACCTCTTACTGGAAAATCTCTCTCACTCCTTCCCTCCCTCCCTCTTTCCCTCCCTCCCTCTATTTCTCTCTCTCTCTGCAGTGATGAAGATTAAATTTTTGAGTGCCGGCCTGGATCCTGACTCTCCTCCGTATTTCCGCGTAAATAAATATAGTATTCAGCCCCTCCAGGTAAGTCTCTCATCTTCCTGAAACTTATGTTGAAGAGCAAGTGGACATTATATTCAGTCTTTTGTGAAGGGATATTGTTCCTCTCATGACAAATTCTCCTGACCTGCTTTTGTCCTTATTATATACAGATTTTTTTTTCCTGAAGGTATACAGAGGTCCATTGATGATACTAATGAAAGATGCTCTCTACAGCCCAGCAACCGTAGATACTCACTGTGGATATATACACAGAGGCCAACTCGCGGGAGAAGTATATCTAATTTCAGGTAGAGAATACCAATTATCTAGTAACAGCACAATTAATACATAAATTAAAGAGGATGGCACATTGCATACCAATATTTTCAACATTATCATTATTCCCAATCTTGTCTCTATTATTTCTTGGTCACTTTTCATCTCATTTTTGGAGGGATAAGCCAGTGACAGTGAGGTATTGTCAGTTCCCACAGAGATATGAAGCTTGCTTTAAAAGAGTATAGATTTGTTGAGGAAAGGGGATGCGGTGATGCAGTGGCTTAATGACACTGGAACTGCTGGCCAGAAATGGTCTGTACTCCAGTGGTTTCAGCCCAGCTCCCATGAGACGGAGTGAGATCTCATCACTAGATCTCTAGCTCCTGTCCACCCAGCAGTTCAAAAGCATACAATATTGCAAGTATATAAATGGGTACCACTTCAGTGGGAAAGCTGCATTCATAGCATTGAACAGAATGAACTACCGGTAGCAATCTAGGCTGCCAAGACTGCATTGGCTCTAGCATGTGTAGATGTCCCTGACATTGTATGCCATACGCTAAATAAATAATAAATGGTGAGAAAAGGACAAAGTTGGCTTGTTTACAACTGACATCATTCCCTACTTAAAAGGTGAAGAAAATACCAGAAAATTGTAAAGGACTGTTGACAAGTTACTGTGAACAAATCTTATCAGTTACATATTGACTCCATTGTTATGTATCTTTTCTATTTCAAAAGGGTCGCTGATTGAAGATCGTCTTCAAATCAAAATATGTGACTTTGCAAAACCATGGAATAGATTAAGTAAGAGACAGCAAAAGCTCCTGGAGGGTGTCGGTGGTAAGGATTGCAGTACCCTCTGTACACAATTATAAACTTCATGGTCTTCGCTGTCAATATACTAATGCTTAGAAAATGACAAATAACCTAGATGTACCTGAATGCTTGTTAGAAGAAAGCAAATGTTCATAACAAGATAAGCAGCAAATAAATGAAATGAAATAAAATGTGATTTAAGAGTGTCCTTTATTTTTCAGATGTGTATGTTATCCATGTCAATCCATCTTATTATGTAAGAGCCAAGGTGGCGCAGTGGTTAAATGCAGCACTGCAGTCTACTTCAGCTGACTGCTAGTTCAGCAGGTCAGCTGTTCAAATCTCACCGGCTCAAGGTTGACTCAGCCTTCCATCCTTCTAAGGTCAGTAAAATGAGGACCCAGATTGTTGGGGGCAATATGCTGAACTCTGTAAACCGCTTAGAGAGGGCTGTAAAGCACTATGAAGCGGTATATAAATCCAAGTGCCATTGCTATTATGTACAAAAGGAAAAAACCATCCACAGTAAATATCATTAATAAGCAACGATAAACAAACAAACACTGTACAATTCACTATCTTAAAAACAGTTTTCTGAAAAACAGCAATTCTATGATAATTCCGCAACAACTCACAAGTTCATGTAATAGCAAGGTGCCATTCTAGAATGGAAAAGTTCAGTTTTACCACTTTCTAAAGGATGAGGTAGATAGGGGAAGCCATCTTCTCTCCAAAGGGATGGGGATTTCCCTAGGATTGGTGCTGTGATGGAAAGACATAATCTCCTAATCTCCCTTCAGTCCCATTTATTTCATAGAAATCTGGGATTACTCTTTTTTTTTTTTTTTGTAAAAAAAAATTCTTTTTCTCTCCACATTATCCATACATATATCAATACATATAGCTTAAAAATATCAATAACATATATGGTTATACAATTCTGTCTAATCAATTGTGATTTAATATCCTAATATGCACCTATATCATGCTGTTTATTTACCAGTCTGAATTTCTATTTTACCTTTCCACTCCCCTCTCACAACTCCATCTCTTCCAACAACCTTCTTACCCTTCTCTCCCCCTGCCTTACAACTCTCTCTCCACCCCTTTCTCCTCTACCCTACTACTTTCTCTTCTCCCTCTAATAACCCTTCCTTGAGTGATTTTAATTCTAATCCTATTATTAACAGACTGATAATATATTACTATGTATTTTCACCTATCGGTGTCCCTTCTATTCTTTGTATATTTTCATATCTTATCTATAACCATTATCCTGTATTTTAAATATATGCTTCAACATTACTATTACCTCCTTAGAATCTAATTTTGTAGTCTGGGTTTTCCCCTTTATTCTTCAATTCCTTACCCTGTAATCTCAATAATCATTCTATCTTAACTTCTAATTATATTCAGTTTCTACCCAATTATAAAATTTCATCCAAACATATAATATTCTGAGTCCTCCTTGTCCTTAATTTTCATTGTCAATCTATTCATCTCGGCACATTCCATAATTTTCTTAAGTGTATCTTCTTCAGATGGAATATTAGTTCCTTTCCATTTTTGCGCAAATGCAATCCTAGCTGCAGTTATCACATGTATAATTAAGTAGGTATCTTCCTTGTTGAATTTCTCTGGTATAATTTCTAACAGAAATATTTCTGGCTTCAGCTCTATCTTTTGTTTCAGCATTTTTTCTATCCATATCTGAATTCGAGTCCAATAGTCTTTTGCCTCTGCACATGTCCACCGCATATGATAAAAAGAACCTGGTATTTGTTGACATTTCCAACATTTCATAGTCTTATTCTTAAACATTTTTGCAATTCTTTATGGTGACATGCGCCATCTATAAAACATTTTATATAAGTTCTCTTTATACGCTGTTGCCATAGTCAATTTATAGTTCTTTTCTCAAAGTTGCTCCCATTTTTCCAATTCTATTGTATAGCCGAAGTTTTGTGCCCATTTTATCATTCTCTTTCACTTGTTCAAATTCTAAATCAACATATAGTAAATAGTTATAAATTTTCTTGATTAATTTTTCATCCGGTCCTGTAAGTATTTCATCTAATTCTGTGTTCTCTAACATAATTTCCTCCATTTTATTGTCTTTTTCATATCTTGTCTGTATTTGCAATCTCATAAACCAGTCCATTTTAATTCCTTGAGTCTCTAATTCTTGAGTCAATTTCAACTTTCCATCTTCTGTCAAAATGTCTTTATACCATGGTATATTTTGCCAATTCACTCTGCTTGGATGAATTAATGCCTCTATTATGGATATCCAATTCGGAATACTCATATAGTGTTTTGTTTTTATTTTTTCCCATACTAAATATAAAGAATTCCTAATATAATGTCTCTGAAAATAGCTACCGTATTTTTCGGAGTATAAGACGCACAGGAGTATATGACGCACCTTAGTTTTGGGCAAGGAAAACAAGGAAAAAAGGCCTCTGCCTCCATGCAATAACAATAGCAATAGCACTTAGACTTATATACCACTTCATAGTGCTTTAAAGCCCTCTCTAAGCGGTTTACAGAGTTCAGCATATTGCCCCCAACAATCTGGGTCCTCATTTTACCGACCTCAGCAGGATGGAAGGCTGAGTCAACCTTGAGCCAGTGAGATTTGAACAGCTGAACTGCTGAACTAGCACTCAGCTGAAGTAGGTTGCAATGCTGCACTTTAACCACTGCGCCACCTTGGCTCATTGCCAAACAGCAAACAGCAAACAGCACAGATGATATACATTGTTTGCTGTGTATTTCTGTGCATGTATGCCTGACCCATAGAAATAGCAAAGAATTGGAGAAATGTACATTATGCCAGAAAGTTTTCTTAAATGTAGTCACACTAACTCCTCCCAATTATTTAAATAGATCTACTCCAAGGTAAGTCAGGATTTAACAATAATACTAAACAGGACACTGTTACATTTCATACTATACTTGTACAGAGCTATTAAAATTAATTAAAATTTCTGGAAGTATACATTACTCTCTATTATTTAAAAGAAGATACAATAGCACTGGGCCTCTTCAGAGCAAGCATTTATTTTAAAAAGCTTCTTTATTTTGTTAAGTTGTCTAGATTTACAGGGATCTCCAACCTTGGCAACTTTAAGACTTGTGGACTTCAACTCCCAGAATTCCACAGCCAGCAAAGCTAACAAAGCTGGCTGTGGAATTCTGGGCAGGGAAGAGCCTGTTAAGACAAGCAAGTCCTTAGCAGCTTCCCGATGCCCAGCTGGTTTGCCACGTGCTAAAATAAAACTGAAACTGAAACTGCAAAGAAGCAAATAGCTGGGAGAGACACGCAGATTTTTATTTTCTGCTGAACTGGATGAAAGGGGGTAAGTGAATAACTATAAATGTCTGTAGAATGTTCAAATTATTAGACTTATTTTTTAAAGACTGCTTTATTATTGTTCTAGAGTCAGGGGTCTCCAACCTTGGCAAAAGTAACTTCACCATCTTTTCTCTCTTAAACAAACATGGATCGGCTAAACCAGTATTAAACCCCATTTTAACTATTTCATTAACTATACATCTGTTCCACTCATATCCAGCCTGTTTTAATCCATACAAACTCTTGTTTAATTTCCAGTAACCTGTTTTACCATTTTCCTTTAACCCTAGTGGTTTTTTCATGTATATATTATGCTGCAGATGTGCATGCAAATAAGCTGTTTCTACATCAACATGATGTACAACACTTTTATTTCTGGCTGCCCACACGAATGCTGCTCTTAAAGTACTAGCCTTAAGACTTGGAGCAAAAACCTCATCATAGTCTTTAGTACTCTGACCAAAACCTTGAGCAACAAGCCTCGCCTTATGGGTTATAGTGCCATCACTAGCTGTTTTAAATTTATAAACCCATTTGCAACCAATAGCTTTCTCACCATGTGGTAAAACGACATCTTCATAAACATTGAGATCTTTTAATGATTTTAATTCCTTACTCATTGCTTCTCACCAAGCCTTCTGATCTTTTTCAGGATATAACCTAATGTCATCATAACTAGAAGGTTCTAGGCTCACTTGACAAGCAACACTAGCCTGATACCTATCAGGTGACCTTCTTGCCCTAGTACTTCTTCTAGGTAAAGGAGTACTAGTTGTAGGAATTTCGTCATCCTTCACTTCCAATTTAACCTCCCCTATCGGAGATCTTTCCTCATCTAATGAAGATTCCTCATCTGGTAATTCCTCCATTGAAGATTCCTCCTCTTCAATATTATTCTCCATATACCTTTTAGGAGTATCATCCTTGAACAATTGAGTCTCTATAACAACACTATCCTTACTTCTGTTATCTTCCTGCTCTAATTTACTCCATCCTACATGTTCCATAAACTTAGCACTTGCACTCTTATATGTATTTCTAGTACCTTTCCCCCAAAATCTGAAAGCTCTATGATTCCTATCATATCCAACAAAATACATTAACTTAGCTCTATGCTGACCCTTCTTTCTTACTTGAGTTGGAATATGCACCCATGCTGGTGCACCAAACGTATGCAAATAATTCAATTCAGGCTTTCTGCCATACCAACGAGTAAATGGAATCTCCCCTGTTGTTGCATTAACCACATTGTTAATGACATGGTTAGCACACATAAGAGCATCTCCCCACAGCTGGTCTGGCAAACCAGAATCTGTGATCATTGTTCTAATCATCACTTGCAATGTCTGCCCTCATCTCTCAATGCACAAATTATGTTGAGGCCAATAAGGAGCAGAACGTCTATGCTCTATTCCAGCTCTTTCTAACAAAGTAACAAACTTACTATTTGTAAACTCAGTTCCATTATCTGTGATAACACTTACTACTTTACTTTTATGTTTTCTCTCTACAAATCTCAACCAATTTAATTAAATTTGAGAAATGCTGATACGTTTCTGCCTTAGATTTCATTAGGTAACAGAAAGCATATCTAGAATAATGGTCTAACAATACTCAGAATATAGCAAGCTCCACCCAAACTGTGTTTCTTTGGACCAATTAAGTCTACAAATAATACCTCTAATGGTGCTGTAATTTTAAATCCATTATATCTGTTTGCAGGAGTAACTTTACTTTTCTCCTGATTACAGGCATTACAGTTTAAATACTTAGAACATGGTTGTAGTTTAATACCATTAGCTAATTCCACAGTTTTCTTCAGCAATTTAAAATTCAAATGCCCCATACAGCTATGAAGTAAGTGAATACAGTTGTTATGTGGCTGTTTGTTTTCAAAAACTGAATTAGCATTACTTACTGGGTTATCATGCAGTAAAAACAAACCATTTTCTAACCTTGCTATAACATTTTTTCCTTGCTTTTGGATTAGACATTTATCATCCATAAATGTTACAGTATAACCTGCTTTTACTAATACTTTAACACAGTGGTTCCCAAAGTGGGCGGTACCACCCCCAGGGGGCGGTGGGAACCCTTAGGGGGGCGGTGAAAGGCAAGGGTGGCGACAGGGGGGCGGTGAGAGGGGCCAGGGGGGCGGTAGGTGGTTTGCCGGTCCTGTCCCCATGCCACCACCCATGTCCACCCAATCGCCCGCTCCCCACTTTTCCCACCACTCTTTTCCCGGTGGGGACTGGGCGGGCCATGAGACGGGCGTCTTACTGGACTTTTAACAGTTCCGTGTGTCTGTCGTCTGGTCTCTTTGCACTGGTCTCCAACCTTGGCAACTTTAAGACTTTAAAACTTGTGGACTTCAACTCCCAGCAAAGCTGGCTGAGGAATTCTGGGAGTTGAAATCCACAAGTCTTAAAGTTGCCAAGGTTGGAGACCCCTGGAAAGCTTGCAAAATACAGAAACTCTTCTTGCAAGGGTGAGCAATTAACAACTCGCAGCGAGAAGAGTTTCTGTATTTTGCAAGCTTTTTTCCCTAGAGACCAACCACACGGAGCTGTTAAACCAGTAAGACACAGGATTGGGGGGTGGGCAGGGGCTGGGTTGGGGGGGCGGGGGGGGAGGAGGAGGAGGAGGAGGAGGAGGAGGAGGAGGAGGAGGAGGAGGAGGAGGAGGAGGAGGAGGAGGGAGACCTTGTGGGGAAATCGCAGCTGCCTCTTTTCCGCTCCTTCGGCCAAGAGGCGCCATGGCCGGAAAGTCGGTCCAGAAAGAGGGCAGCGATGGGGGGGAGGGGGGAGATTGGGAACACTTGCCGCCTTCGCCTGCCTCCCTTTCCTTTCCTTCCCTTTTTCCTTCCTACTTCCCTTACCTTCCTTCCCTCTTTTTCCTTCCTCCGTTCCTTCCCTTTCCTTTCCTTCCTTCCTTCTGTCTCTTTCCCTTCCTTCCCTCCTTCCCTTCCCTTCCCCCTCCTTTTCCTTCCTACTTTCCTTCCTTCCCTTTCCTCCCCCCTTTTTCCTTCCTCCTTCCCTTCCTTTTCCTTCCTCCCTCTCCTTTTCACTTTTAATTTCCCTCCCTCTCTTTCCTTCCTACTTTCTTTCCTCCCTC
Source organism: Diadophis punctatus similis (assembly GCA_023053685.1). Taxonomy (NCBI): domain Eukaryota; kingdom Metazoa; phylum Chordata; class Lepidosauria; order Squamata; family Dipsadidae; genus Diadophis; species Diadophis punctatus. The sequence continues at coordinate 117,147,821 of JALIGW010000002.1, forward strand.
CCTCCTTTCCTCCCTCCCTCCCTTCCTTCCTCCTTCCATTTCCTTCCCTCTCCTTCTTTCCTTTTCTTTCTCTTTCCTTTCTTTTCCTTCCTTCCTTCCCTCCCTCCCTCTATTTTTCTCTCCCAAACAACCCCAAGTTAAATCCTCCCCTTGGCCATTGTGCGTGCATGTGTGTCTCATCTTCTAAAAATCATCTCCCCACTCCACCCCAAACACCCAGTACCACCCCCTTCCCCATCCCACTGAAGATCTCAGGTGCCTAGCCTCCTGCGCCCCCCCCCCGGCAACCTCTCTGCATGCCCGTCTCACGATGTGGCCTTCGGCCTCGCCTCCTCTGCCCACCTAACACACTGCTCTCGCTCGTCCCTGCAATGCCATCTTCCCCTGCCCCCGGATGGATAGCAATTTAGGCAGGCATGACACACCACCAGGTGAGGAGGGGGCTTTCCAGCTGTGCTTGCTGACTACAGGAGTCCCCCCTCCACCCGGTCTCGGTCCTCCGAACTGCTCTGTGCCAAGAAAGGCAATTCAGAGGGTGCCAGCGCTTCCCACGGGGGAGGGGGTGTATTTCCAGGAAGCCCCTTGAATGTGCCAGTGTGGGGGGAGGGGGAGAAGACCCTCCCACATGTACATCTGACCCACTCACCCCCTCCGTTGACCACTTCTGCAGTTTTCTTTCCTTTCCAGGCTCTGTTTGGTCATCCAGTTGAGCCAGCCTCGGCGAGGAACCAATATGGCTTGTGTGTTTGTTTGTTTGTTTTTGCAACCAAATACAAACCAGGTTTGGGGGAACCGGTTTCAAAACCTCCCAGTTTTCCAAACCTGGAAGTTTTCGGCCACTCACGCACACACACACTCACACACACCCAGTGGCTCAATGTGGGATAGATTTCCCACCCACCTCCAGCCCCTCTTTTCAAACACGCCCCTCTTCCTCGCAGACAGAAGCATGTTTTAAATTGTCGTAGGCAGAGCCCAGAGGAGCCAATGTAGTCCTGTGGGGTGTGTATACACACACACACACAAACACACACACACAGAGAGAGAGAGAGAGAGAGAGAGAGAGAGAGAGAGAGAGAGAGAGAGAGAGAGAGAGAGAGAGAGAGAGAGAGAGAGAGAATAAGGAAAGAAGAAGGAAGGAAGGAAGGAATCCATGCCTCTTTTATGCGCTCTTTCCATTGGAAATTTTGAGATTGTTTCAGACTGACAGTGCAAAAATTGCCCTAGCTCTACAATACTGGTGATCGTTTAAATGATCTTTCACTTTTTATCTAGAGAAGTGCTGACAGGATTTAAAAAGCAACCCATGCCCTTTTTTCCATTTAATCAATTTTGCCAAACATCTCAACTCAAAATAAAATAGCACTCACAACTCAGAATAAAATAGCACAATAAAATAGCACTGTTTCAATATTTGAAGGGTTCCTACAAAAATGAGGGGGTCCATCTATTTTCCAAAGCACCAAAAGGCATGAAAAGAAACAATGGATAGAAACTAACAAAAGAGAGAAGCAACTTAGGTGTCAAGCCTGAATTTGATTGGGGTGTGGGATTGTTTGAATCCTTGGGCATTCTGGCATGAATTCAGTTTGACACAGCTTGTAGCTGGAGGGGGGTGGAGCCTTCAGTCAAAACATCATTTCTAGCTGGTGAGTCAACCACATTCCAACGTATGGCTGATCGGAGGAGGAGGAGAGATGTCACTGAGCAACCAGCTCCCATCTTGGTTGGACAATGTGACAGTTGTTTTGGAAACTTGAGAAACTGAAACTTATATTGGAGTGAAAAGCCCGGGAACTTTAGTACTGGCTTTTCATCAGTAGCGCCAAGATGGTGTATCTAAATAAATTTGTACTTTGAGGAAAAGGAATGCCTTGGAGTTTGATTTGTTTGGGTGCATTACTTGGGAGCCTGACACTAGGACTAAGGAGAAATTTCCTAAGGGTGAGTCCAATCAACCAATGGAATAGTTGCCTTCAGAAGTTGTGGGTGCTCCATCACTAGAGGCTTTCAAAAAGAGTGAGGGAAGTACACTGCAAAAGAACAGTGCCAGGAACCATCAAAACAATGCAGAAAACTTAAAACTACCATTCCCTTAAAAAAAAGTCAAAACCCCAAAGCAAAACACCAGTTGAGAGGGAAACAAAGAACAGCAGCTCAGACTAACTGAAAGCCTGGGCGTGCTGCCAAAAGCCATTATATCTTCCAACTCTATTATTCTATGTTCTCTATATTCTAAATTGGGTGCTTCACCACAGAAGCAATACAGCTGGCTGGCCCACACATACATTAAATTCACAGTCTGTATGATCAAGCTGCATCATTGTCCCCTCCTGTATTTTTTTCTCCAAGGAAGAAACAAGAAGTAGCCAATACTGCAGCAGCTATAAAAGGTCTTGGGGAACTCCAGGGAGTATCAGCTGATCACAGAAGTGTTACTTAATACCCTTTATAATGAAAATGTTTGTAATCTTGTCCTTACTGAAGGGAAGAGGTTAATCCCGCCCCTAGATTGGTGATTGATGGGCTTCCTGTGTGTTTCCCTGCACTAATCCTGTCAGTTTTTGTCATTTATTGACTTTATTCAAAGTGTGTGTCAGCTGTTATTGCAAGTAAGTAGCCAATTAAGTGGTTCTTGGCTGTCTGCCCAGAGCTATTAACTGAAGGGAGAGAGGGGGGGAAACTCTCTCTTGCACTTTATTTTCAGCCGGTTCTCCGAACTGCACAAGCAATTTGCTAACGGTTCGGGTGAACCGGTGCGAACTGGCTGAATCCCACCACTGTGGGGAAGGGGTCAAGATGGGAAGTACCCCACCCTGTACCGCCACCGCTCCGCCCTCTGACAACCTGCTCGCTAGCTTCCCATCTGGCACAGCCCAAGGCACAGGAGCAATGGTGGGAGTGTCAAAATAGGAAGCCACTGCCCTCCACCCCACCCCTCGCTGCAGTTCCAGTTCGGCTTTCGGGCCAGAGCCAACCTACCAATGCCACCCTTTGACAACCCGCTCACTCGCTCTCCCACTCAGCTCTCTATCCAGCTCCCTGCCCATCACCGCCACTCCCTGACTACCCACTTGCTCACTCACCCACTTACTCAGCTCTCCATCAGGTGACCACAGCAAGTTATCCCCCCAGCAAATTTCCAGTGTTCACATATCCTGCAAAGAAATGGCAGCAGCGACTTTGCAGAAGGAATTTGGCATTAGCAAGAAACCCCCACCCACTCACCCTCCCACAACTGTTACACTATCTTTTGAGTTGAGTTATCTTTTTTTAAATAGTTTTTATTTAGGCGTCGAGTTATCATAGATTCGTCTTGGGTATGGGTTCTTTTTTGGGGGGGGGAAGCCTAAGTGAATTAATTACCTAATTTATTGTACCAGTGTAAAAAAATTGATCATCCATCTCTTTTTAAATTTTATTTCACAGGATCCAATAAACAAAATAATCCTTTCTGAGGAGTTAGTCATGTTCAGGTCATGAATATATTTGATATTTCTTAACATTGGAAACCATGGACCCTCCAAAACTAATTTGTCATTAATCAAATTCAAATAACTAATACTTCTATTTTACTTTTTATTTTTTTATAAAAATGAATTGTTGTTTCAAGCACTGCATTTCTTAAGGCTTCTAACATTGCAGGAGGCTGTTAGAAGTTCTGGGCCTTACTGTTCGATGCATATGTTTGAACTGCATATATAGCTAAGCAAGGATTGTAGATAATATTCAACACAGAATCTCGCAAAGCGTTAAAACATTTGAAATCAACTGATTTTGATCTCTTACTTAGCCCAAGATTTCTAGCAAAACATCTTTTATTTTCAAATCTGGTTATTCCACAACTTCAGGTTCTCCTATGATTTGGGATTAAAGCATAATTGTTCAATTATTAATAAACCAATAGGTTTAGCAGACAAGATATCTATGTCCTGCAGTTTGCAAAAGTCTTGGACAGTTATTTTCTCAAACAAAGGCAGATATACGTGTCCCAGGATCAATGTTTCAGGATCCAAACTGGGTCAGTCACCGGGACCAGAGGTTTAGTCTTAGTCTTCATTAGACCATGAAGAAAAGAACCGATGCCAGAAACACAAATGGCTGATTTTTATGGTCAGTATTAACATTACATTAAGATAAGATATGCTATGTCCAAACCTGTCTTCCAGAAATCTAATCTATTCAGCAAACCAAATGGGAACATATTATGCTGCCAGTTCTTTGAGAAATCGAGTGTGGCTAGTTTGAATGACAAGTATAAACCTCAACACAAGAGAAATTTGGGGGAAGGAGTGAGAGGAAGCTTTAAATACCAGCAGAATGCATTGGGAACAAAGTTTGCCTCTGGAGAAGAACCCAGGAGTAACAGAGAAAAAGGTGAGGAAAAAAAGCCAATTTCTTTTGAAGCCAACTCTCTAGGAGAGACAGTTTGGTATAGTGGGCAAGGCAGTAGGTTAAAAACTTCTAGTTAAGCCTAGGAAAGGAAATGTATTGCTTCTGATGTTGTATCACATACAGTATATACAAATGATCAACAGGTCTCTGACGATACATGATTATTTATCTATGCAGACGATATAGCAGTGGCCACAGAAGGATCAAGTTTTGATGAGTTAGTTGGAAGTCTCACTGTAGCACTTGAAAAATTAGGATGGTGTTATATACCGTCAATCATCTGCAGCCCAATCTAAGGAGGACCCAAGTGTGTACTTTTCATCCCTGAAATTGAGGTGCAGGGATCGAGTTGCATGGCAAGAGAATAGAATACAGCATTGCACTATACCAAAGTATCTCGGTGTGAGAAATAATAATAATAATAATAATAATAATAATAATAATAATAATAATAATAATAATAATAATAATAATAATAATAATAATAACAACAACAACAACAACAACAACAACAACAACAACAACAGAGTTGGAAGGGTCCTTGAAGGTCTTCTAGTCCAACCACCTGCTTAGGCAGGAAACCCTACACTACTTCAGACAAATGGTTATTCAACATCTTCTTAAAAACTTCCAGTGTTGGAGCATACACAACTTCTGGAGGCAAGCTGTTCCACGCATTAATTGTTCTAACTTTCAGGAAATTTCTCCTTAGTTCTAAGTTGCTTCTCTCCTTGTTTAGTTTCCACCCATTGCTTCTTGTTCTACCCTCAGGTGCTTTGGAGAATAGTTTGACTCCCTCTTCTTTGTGGCAACCCCTGAGATATTGGAACACTGCTATCATGTCTCCCCTTGTCCTTCTTTTCATAAAACTAGACATACCCAGTTCCTGCAACCGTTCTTCATATGTTTTAGCCTCCAGTCCCCTAATCATCTTTGTTGCTCTTCTCTGCACTCTTTCCAGAGTCTCAACATCCTTTCTACATGGTGGCAACTAAAACTGAATGCAGTATTCCAAGTGTGGCCTTACCAAGGCATTATAAAGTGGTATTATTACTTCACGTGATCTTGATTCTATCCCTCTGTTAATGCAGCCTAGAACTGTGTTGGCTTTTTTGGCAGCTGCTGCACACTGCTGGCTCAAATTTAAATGGTTGTCCACTAGGACTCCAAGATCCCTCTCACAGTTACTACTGTTGAGCAAGGTACCACATATACTGTACCTGTGCATTTTGTTTTTCTTGCCTAAATGTAGAACCTTACTTTTTTCACCATTGTATTTCATTTTGTTAGATAGCGCCCAATGTTCAAATCTGTCAAGATCCTTCTGTATCTTGAGCCTATCTTCTGGAAAGTTGGCTATTCCTGCCAGTTTGGTGTCATCTGCAAATTTGATGAGTTCCCCATCTATCCCCTCGTCTAAGTCATTGATGAAGATGTTGAAGAGTACTGGGCCTAAAACAGAGCCTTGGGGTACTCCACTGCATACTTCCCTCCATGTAGATGCAGTTCCATTGAGCACTACTTGTTGAGTGCGGTTGGTCAGCCAGTTTTTAATCCATCTGGTGGTGTTGCTGTCTAACCCACATTTTTCTACTTTATCTAGTAATAGGTTATGGTCTACTTTATCAAATGCCTTACTGAAGTCCAAGTAAACTATATCGACAGCATTCCCCTGGTCCACTAATTTTGTCACTTTGTCAAAGAATGCAATAAGATTAGTCTGGCATGATCTGTTTTTGACAAACCCATGTTGGCTTTTGGTTATTACTTTGTTTGCTTCTAGGTGTTCGTTGATTCGTTGCTTGATTATCTTTTCAAGAATCTTCCCTGGTATTGAGATCAGGCTGATAGGTCTGTAGTTTCCTGGATCTATTTTTTTTCCTTTTTTGAAGATGGGAACTACATCGGCTCTTTTCCAGTCCTCTGGCAGTTCCCCGGTGCTTCAGGATCTTTGAAAGATATAGTTCAGTGGTTGTGAGATCTTGTCTGCCAGTTCCTTCAGAACCTTGGGGTGTAACCCATCCGGTCCTGGTGATTTGAACTCGTCTAGGGTAGACAGGTGTTCACTTACCATTTTCTTCCCTATTTTAACTTGTTTTCCTAATATGCTTTTTGTGATGCTGTTTTTGATGGGTTGGACTGTTTTTTCCCTTTGTGTAAAGACAGATGCAAAAAATGAGTTACCGTATTTTTTGGAGTATAAGACGCACCTTTTTCCTCCCTAAAAGTGGCTGAAAATTCAGGTGCGTCTTATACTTCGAATGTAGCTTTTTTTTTCCAGCCCTAACTAGGTGCTAACAGATCTTCCCAGCTCTTACCTTGCAGGCTCTATCATTGTTACTCTCTCAGAAGAATGTTTTCCAGCCCTAAGTCTTTGCAGGGTTTTTTTTCATTGCTCTACTTGCTCCAAAGAAGTTGTTTTCTAGCCCTAACCAGGTGCTAACGATCTTCCCAGCTCTTACTGGCTTGCAGGCTCTTTCATTGTTACTCTCTCAGAAGAAGGTTTTTTTAAGTCCTAACCAGGAGATAAAATAATGTGCTGAAGCTGACCAGACTAAGGATGCTAGCCAGATGAATACCTGGTAGGCAGATTGTTTTCCCCTATTTTCCTCCCCAAAAACTAAGGTGCGTCTTATACTCTGAAAAATACGGTAAGTAGCTCTGCTTTCTCTCTGTTGCTTGTCACCTTCTTGCCACTTTCTCCCTGCAATGGACCAATTGTTTCCTTGACTTTTTTCTTGTTTTTAATATGTTGGAAGAAGCTTTTTTTGTTACTTTTTACTTTTGTCGCAAGCCTTTGTTCATTGTGAGCCTTAGCTTTCCTCACTTCATCTTTACAGGCTTGGGCTATTTGCTGGTATTCTGCCTTAGTTATTTCCCCCTCTTTCCACTTTTTATACTTGTCCTTTTTTACTTTCAATTTGTCAGAGAGTTCTTTATGCAGCCATGCTGGTTTCTTTTGAGACCTGTTATTTTTCTTCTTCATTGGTATTGTGCTAGACTGGGCTTTTATAATCTCACTTTTCAAAATTTCCCAAGCTTCTTGAGTTGTTTTCCCCTTGAGGATTCTCGTCCATGGAATCCTTCCCAAACGTTCTCTAAGTTTATTGAAATTTATTGAGGCTTCTCGTCCATGGAATCCTTCCCAAACCTGGACTCTTAAAGTCCAGGACTCTAGTTTGACTTTGTTCTACTGCTTGTGTTTGCATAATGTTGAATTCCAATATTGCATGATCACTTGCCCCCAAGGTTCCTGTAGCTTCAACACCTTCTATAATTTCATCTCTGTTAGTGAGAATTAAGTCCAATATGGCTGATCCCCTTGTTCCCTTCTCTACTTTTTGGGTAACAAAGTTGTCTGCTAGGTTTGTTAGGAACCTGTTGGATCTTCCACTGGGTGCAGACTTTGTCTCCCATTTGATGTCAGGGTAGTTAAAATCTCCATTACTATTATTGTGATGTGCTTCCTACATACCTTAGTTAGCTAACTAGCAAAACGTTCATCTACTTCCTCTGTTTGGTTGGGTGGCCTATAGTATAGACCTATGGCAATGTCATTCCCCCCCTTTAATTTTGACCCAGATGCATTCAAGATTATTTTCATTATTGTTGTGCTCTATTTCTGTAGAGATGTAGTTATTTCTTATATATAGTGCAACACCACCTCCTCTTTTATTTGGTCTATTTCTTTTAAATAATTTAAATCCCTCTAGCTGTATATTCCATTTGTCAGTTTCATCCCACCAAGTTTCTGTAATGGCAACTATATCATATCTTCCCTCATTTACTTGAATTTCTAATTCACCCTATTTATTCCTCATACTCTGTGCATTGGTGTATAGACATTTGAGTCCATTTTGATTGACCCTGTGTTTACCGTCTACATAACCTGTGTTGTGCCTGACTGCCCTTACTTTCTTGCCAGCTGTTTGATTATTGCACATGGTATGGCACTCACTATTAAATGCTTGGCTTTGCTTGACAGCAGAGCTGGTAAACTTACCTGCACACACCTCTATGTTGCGTGCACTGATAACCCTATTAAGTTTAGATTGCTAGGGGCAAAAATGTTCTGTATTGATTAATTCTCTGTCCCCGCTGTTCAGTTTAAATGTTTATCCAGGAAGTCTGTGAATTTAATACCAAGTAGCTCTGTCCCTTTGTTTGATGGATGCAAACTATCTCTTTTGTACAGTTTTTCATTGGACCAGCTGCAGACATCATGACTAATATAACCAAAGCCTTCCTTTTTACACCACTCCTTTAGCCATACATTAAACTTTGCTATATGTTGGCCTTTCCCTTTTTGTTCCTTATATACTGATAAAACCTCTGAAAAGATAAGCCTACAACCTATACTACTAAGTTCATACCCCAAGCTCTGGAAGTCATTCTGCACAGAAACTACATCTTTTTGGGACAGATCATTTGTGCCAAGATGTATAATAGCATCAACACCACAGTCCTTACTGGCATTCTCAACTATCTTAAGAATCCACCTCTTGTCTCTGCTGGCAGTAGCACCTGGCAGACACCTGACCTCTTTCAAAACCTCAATATCCTTTCCTAAATTTACATCCCTTATAATTGAATCACCAACCAGAAGGTGGTTTCTCTTTTTGGATACCTTGCTCTTCTTGTGTGACTGATGTGTAATACCTGATTCACATTTTCCCCTTTCCAAAGTAAGATCTTCATCTCAGACCACGATCCCCTGCTTATTTGAGTTATCATTATCACAACTACCTTGACATGTCACTTTAGTGTTCCTATTAAGGTCAGCAAGGGCACTGTATCTGTTATGCTGGGACACAGAGAAAGCTTTGTGTTTATGGTTCACAGCTCTCACCCTGCCAGATCCCACGGTTGTCCATACTGCTCTTCTCCTGCAGTATCTTTGTGGTAGAGGAGGCTGATAGCGGGGCAGCTCAATAGAGTGGAATGGTTGAATTGGGCACCTAATTTCTGCTTGGAGAGCACAGATTAGAGATTCCAGATAGGTAATCTGTCCACGTAGACTAGTAATTTGTTTACAAAGAGGACAGTATCCAAATTTGAAGAGAGTACTTTGAAACACAACTGAAAAACAAGTATTACACTGAACTAAGCCAGTCATTTTGAAATAAAAGAAAATCACAGTCTCAAGCGCACTAACCCTGAATGTATTATTGCTTTCTTTGGTTTGTAGTCACCTTTATCCTCTGTACTCCCTCTCAGTCTCTTCCACACACAGGCAGCAGCTCCACCCACAAGCCTCTGGGAAGTTAAAATTGGTAGGACACTTTCATTTAAACAATATTGCCTGAATATTAAGGCCAAAGTTAATGTGAGGAATAACATTATCAGGAAACTGATAAATTATATATAGTATGTGGTGCTCAGCCATCCACTCTGCAGACATCGGTTTTGACCCTGTGTATTTTAGCAGCAGAGGTGTGGTACCTTGCCCACTACACCAAATTGGCTCTCCTAGGAAGTGCATCCACACACACACAGAGCAACTTGACATTGCGGTCAATGAAGCACTGTGCATCATGACAAGATGCCTTAAACCCACACCAATTGAGAAAGTGTATCTTCTTGTTGGTATTGCTCCACCTAGGATTAAGAGAGTAGTAGCAGCAGGTGTCCAGAGAACCAAACAACAGAACGATCCCTGGCATCCTTTGAATGGACAGGTGCCCCAAAGTTATCAACGTAGATCTAGGAAGAGTTTTATGGCACAAAGAAATATGCTTGAAGGCAGGAGCAAAAATGAATTAGAAGATGGAGGAGTGAAGTCACAGAACAAGAAATAATCCCAGAAGAGAATGTGGCTGAGGGATTTGATCTTACTTGGAGGACATTGAATAGCCGGAGGGTGGGAGTGCCTAAATATGACACCAATATCCTTTAGTTACTGCAGCATAACAACATGCAGTGAGAATGTCATGAGAAGAGAGTGTGGCTCAATTGCTGGTCTGTCAATTACCACCAATTAGAGTGCCCCAAAAGTTATTTGTTTCTGGCCAACATTCCAACAGAAACGGTGGCCTCATTTTCTCTGTTTAAGGTTTGATCTGGACACCAAATAAATAAATAAATAAATAAATAAATAAATAAATAAATAAATAAATAAATAAATAAATAAATAAATAAATAAATAAATAAATACAGCCAGCCAGCCAGCCAGCCAGCCAGCCAGCCAGCCAGCAAGCCAGCAAGCAAGCAAGCAAGCAAGCAAGTAAGCTAAGAAGAAGTCAATAGCAAAATGTTTCTGGAAAAGGTTATCAAGAAAATGCATGGAGTTGAATGTGCAGAGACCAGAAGGGATTATTGATTTGAAACTTACAAGAATAAAACACCTGTATGAAGACAATAATTCTTATCCTAAAGGTATTTCTTCATGCCATCTCCCCTTAGGAGACTCTCTTTCCTGGACTCTCATAGAAACCTCGGATTTTGTTGAGAGAATAGAATAGAATAGAATAGAATAGAATAGAATAGAATAGAATAGAATAGAATAGAATAGAATAGAATAGAATAGAATAGAATTCTTTATTGGCCAAGTGTGATTGGACACACAAAGAATTTGTCTTTGGTGCATATGCTCTCAGTGTACATAAAAGAAAAGATACATTTGTCAAGAATCACAAGGTACAACGCTTAATGGTAGTCATTAATTAATTATTTAAGTTTAAGATATTAAAGATATGTCTTTGAACCTAACCTGTCACACTTTTCTTCTCTACAACTCAGACATGGTTTTCTGGCTCTGCTAAGGCTTTGATCCTGTGGAGAATGATTCCCACAGAGACAAAGCTTCAAATCTAAATTTGTCCCACTGGATGAAGCACCCATGATCCATCCTTATATTTCAGGACTTGAATCGTCCTGTTCTAAGAGCAATTCTAGGACTGTTTCAAATACCACTTTGCCTTTAATCCACAGCTGGTGTTTCTCACTCAATGCTCTTCCAGAAAGACTGCTACTCAAAGAAAACAGCTCCTCTGCCCTAAGCGAGTGGCTTCATAAACGGCAAGAAATGGATACTACAAAATCACATGCATTCTTCCTAGCCAGCTTCCTTGTCCTCATGTTCTTGGGAGATCTCACAGAGGCCTGCAGCTGTAAGCGAGCATCTCTCAGGGAAGCATGTTGCAAACATGACTTCGGTGAGTTTTGAGAATGAATGTTTTTCTCCCTTACATCTCTTAGTACTCCCCTCTTCCTTACTTTGTAGGTTTTGCTGCCCGCATTAATCCTTCCTGTTGCAGCAAAATCATTCCTATAGAAAACCTATAGAATTCTTTATTGGCCAAGTGTGATTGGACACACAAGGAATTTGTCTTGGTGCATATGCAGTCAGTGTACATAAAAGAAAAGATACATTCATCAAGAATCATAAAGTACAACACTTAATGATAGTCATAAGGTACAAATAAGCAATCGAATCACATTGGGAAACAGTCCATATAAATCATAAGGATACAAGCAACAAAGTTACAGTCATGAAGTCATAAGTAGGAGGAGATGGGTGATAGGAACGATGAGAAGATTAATAGTAGTGCAGACTTTGTAAATAGTCTGAAAGTGTTGAGGGAATTATTTGTTTAGCAGAGTGATGGCGTTCAGGGGAAAAACAGTTCTTATATCTAGTTGTTCTGGTGTGCAGTGCTCTATAGCGTCGTTTTAAGGGTAGGACTTGAAACAGTTTATGTCCAGGATGGGAGGGGTCTGTAAATATTTTCACAGCCCTCTTTTTGATTGTGCAGTATACAGGTCCTCAATGGAAGGCAGGTTGGTAATTGTTTTTACTGCCGTTCTAATGATCCTCTGAAGTCTGTGTCTGTCTTGTTGGGTTGCAGAACCAAACCAGACAGTTATAGAGGTGCAGATGACAGACTCAATAATTCCTCTGTAGAACTGTATCAGCAGCTCCTTGGGCAGTTTGAGCTTTCTGAGTTGGCGCAGAAAGAACATTTTTGTTGTGCTTTTTTGATGACGTTTTTGATATTAGATTCCATTTTAGATCTTGGGATATGGTAGAACCTAGAAATTTGAAGGTCTCTACTGTTGATACTGTGTTGTCTAGTATTGTAAGAAGTGGTAGTATGGGAGGGTTTCTCCTAAAGTCTACCACCATTTCTACGGTTTTGAGTGTGTTCAGTTCCAGGTTGTTCCGGTTGCACCACAAGGCTAGTTGTTCAACCTCCCGTCTGTATGTGGATTCATCATTGTCTCGAATGAGACCGATCACTGTTGTGTCATCTGCAAACTTCAGTAATTTAACAGATGGATCATTTGAGATGCAGTGATTGGTATATGCAGAGAAGAGAAGTAGAGAGAGTACACAGCCTTGGGCGGGTCCTGTGCTAATTGTACAGGTATCTGATGTGATTCTGCTTAGGTTCACCTGCTGCTTCCTGTCTGTTAGGAAGCTTATGATTCACTTACAAGTGTGTTCAGGGACTTCCGCCTGGCTCCGCAGTCATCGAGGATGCTTCTCGTTGAGCGCCTGTTCTGAGGTCCCGTAAAGCCACCAGAACAGCTGTCTGGTGGCTTGAAAATCTTCTCCTGGGGCTGAGGGGAGAGATGAGAGCTGACAGGTGAGGGTAGAGCCCCCCCTAGTGTCCCAAGGGACAATCTGGGGCGCGAAGGGTGAGGGCTCCCCAGGCAGCCTGTCACTTGCTCCAGGACTTCGGACGCCTCCGCTTATGCGGAGCAAGATGCCGCGATCAGCTCTGCTTTCAAGATGGGATTTATAATACTTTGATTTACTGCAGACAGCAGACAGAGAAAGGCAGGGGACCCGAATGGCAAGTACCTTAACTTTAACTCCAATGCTGACTTTCACTTCGGAAGTTACAAATTAACTGAGCTAACAAGCAACAAAATGGCAATTGAAGATTTAAAGGGTGTGGAAAGTGAAAGCTAGAAAGTTTCATTTCATTAGCAGCCCTTTGTATGGAAACACCTGACTCTGAGGAATTTTTTTCTTTCTCTTTGACTTTGGAATAAAATAACAAATCTAATTTTAAAACCTAAACGGCTTCAAAACTTGGAAAGACTATTTTTAATAAAGGATTTGGCCTTTTGTCTGAAAATGAAAACACCTGACTTTGATGAACTCTCTTCTCTCTCTGATCTTGGATTAAAACAAAAAGTTTAACTTTAAATTTTAAATGGCTTCTAAACCTGGAAAGACTGGTTTTAACAAAGGATTTGAGCACCCCCTGTTTATACTTCAAGAATGCAACCCACTCCTTATTCAACACCCCCACAGACTTTAACACCTGAAAAGTTATTTGAAGCTTTAAAAGTTATGAAGAATGAACTTGTTATGGAATTTAACTCAAAAATTAATGAAATTAATGAAAAAATACAGGCTGTTTCAGAGGAGATTGCTACTTGACACCAGCAATTAAGGAATGATATGATATTTGCACTTAAAGGACTGGTAGGAAATATGGAAATTTTGGAGGAGGATGTGGAAGAAATTAAACAGTCTGTGATAACTTTGGGTGAAGATATAGATAAGACTCAAAATAATATTGAAAATTTTGAAGCTGAGGTGTTAATGATTAAATATAGAAGTATGGAGTTTGCTTTAAGATTAAGAGGTGTAAAAGAGAAAAAACAAGAAGATCTAAAGGAAAGGATGGTGGAGGCATTTGTGCATACGCTAGGAATGACAAAAGAGGAATTGGTTATGCAAATTGATAAAATATATCGTGTCAATTCTTAGATTGCTAAACAAAAACATCTGCCAAGAGATATTGTAATATATTTTACTACAAGGGCACGACGTAATGAAATTCTACAGGCGACTTTCAAGAATAAGTTTCAGGTAGATGGACAGGAAGTAATGACATTGAAAGAAATTCCTCCTAAAATGTTGAGAGCCAGAAAGGATTATGCCTTTCTGGTTGAAGAACTGAAAAAACAGCAAATACAGTATAGATGGGAGGCTCCAACTGGGATAGTGGTGAGACACCTGGAAAAGAGATATCGGCTCAATACGATATTGAAAGCTACTGATTTTTATGTAAAAGTGTTAAAGGCCGACATATATCCAAAATTCCAGAAGGAAGAAGAATGAAGAGTCAGATCTAAAGTTCGACTGAGAAGAAGGAACGATTAGAACTTGGTCTTAGCATGGGAAGTTATAGGCCAGATGGAGAGAAGAATGAAAATTGGTATTTTGCAGTAAGAAGATCCATTTACTATTGAGGAAATGACGCTGATGGTTGTGTCTTCTCTTTGTCTTATTATTTTCTTCTTTTTATTACTATATTTTAAAGATTATATAAATGAAAGACATATAGAGGATTGGTTTAAGAAAAAAAATTCTTTTTGATTACTTTTAAAAGGTTTTGAGTTATATGGAATTAAAGATTTAGAATAATTGTGAAATTAGTAATTTGATATATTGGAATGTTAGGTTATTAACAATGTGTTTGATTTTTAGATTATGCTTAAAAGGTTTTGAGTTATAAGGGGTTAAAGAATTAGAGAAATATTGGAATTAATAATTTGTTAGTATATTTTAATTTTTATGTTTATCGAAGAGGTATAGTGTAGGAAGAAGGAAGATCTATTCAGCATTGAGGAAATGATGTTGATGGTTGTGTATTTGAATGAAATGGTGAAAGAAAGATTTCTTCTTTCTCTTCTTTTTATTATTATATTTTAAAGATTATATAAATGAAAGATACATAGTGGAGTAAATTAACAGTCTGATATATTGAAATGTTAATTGATTAATAATATGCCTGATTTTTAGACTATGCTTAAAAGATTCTGAGCAACAAGGAGTTAAAGATTTAGAGAAATTTTGAAATTAAGAATTTGTTAGTATAATTTAATCTTATTTTTATTGAATATTACACCCTGTGCTTTTTCTGGGAAGTCAGGGGGGTGGGTGGGAGGGGGGGAGGAGGGGGGGGAGGGGAGGGGGAGGGGGGGAAGGGAGGGAAGAAAAAGAGAAAAATGTTTGTACTTTGTACTAATAAAACTTTTTGAAATAAAAAAAAGTGTGTTCAGGTACCGCTAGCTGGTTTAGCTTAGTTAGAAGAATGTCTGGAATAATGGTATTGAATGCTGAACTAAAGTCTACAAAGAGGACCCTTGCGTACGTCTTTGGAGATTCATGATATTTATAGGATGTAGCGCAGAGCTATATTAATGGCATCATCTGTTGATCTAGTTGCTCAGTATGAGAATTGCAGGGGGTCTAACAGCAGATCCGTGATGGTTTTCAAGTGGGACAGCACTAGCCTTTCAAAGGTTTTCATAACTACAGATGTTAGAGCAACTGCTCTGTAGTCATTCAGTTCCTTGATGGTGGGCTTCTTCGACACTGGGATGATAGTAGAGCGTTTCAAGCAAGAAGGAACATAGCACATCTCCAGCGATTTATTGAAGGTTCGGGTGAAGATGGGGGCCAATTGGTCAACACAGACTTTTAAGCAAGAAGGAGTTATCTTGTCTGGGCCTGGAGTTTTTCCTGAGTTTTGTCTGTGAAATAGGTCTTGCACTTCATTTTCTGTGATCACTAGGGGTTGTGAACTCAATGGGATGAGGTCAGTTGTAGGAGGTTTGGCGTGTTGTTGTTGTATCTGAGATGGGGGTTGTGGAAATAGGTGGCTGTAGTTTCCTTTCAAACCTGCAGTAAAACAGATGTTCAAGTCATCTGCCAGTTGTTGATTTCCTTCAGCCTGGGAAGGAGGTTTGCCATAACCGGAGATATTTTTAAGTTTTCCACATGTTTGCTGGTTCGTTTGTTGAGAACTGATTCTTTAGCTTTTCAGAGTAGCTTCTTTTTGCTGCTCTGATCTCCCTTATTAATACATTTCTGGCCTGATTGTACAGCATTTTATCTCCTTTTCTGTAAGCTTCCTCTTTGGAACGACGTAGCTGCTTAGGTTTAGCTGTGAACCAAGGTTTATTGTTATTGTATATTCGCAAGTTCCTGGTCGGTACACATACCGTATTTTTCGGAGTATAAGACGCACCGGAGTATAAGACGCACCTTAGTTTTGGGGGAGGAAAACAAGGAAAAAGGCCTCTGCCTCCCAGCAATTTGCCAAACACCAAACAGCAAACAGTACAGATGATATACACTGTTTGCTGTGTATTTCTGTGCATGTGTGCCTGACCCATAGAAATGGCAAAGAATTGGAGAAATGTACATTTATGGCAGTATATTAATCCCAGAAAGTTTTCTTAAATGTAATCACACTAACTCCTCCCAATTATTTAAATAGATCTAAATACTCCAAACATGACTAGTCAGGGTTTCTCAGCTGCCTTCTTTTAATACTAATACTTAATACTAATATTTAATACTAAAACAGGACATTTCAGATTATACTTTTACAGCTCTTTAAAATTGATGTGGCTTTCTGGAAGTATTCTCTGCTATTTAAAAGAAGATACAATAGCACTGGGCCTCTTCAGAGCAAGCATTTATTTTAAAAAGCTTCTTCATTTTGTTAAGTTGTCTAGAACAATAATAAAGCAGTCTTTAAAAAATAAGTCTAATACAGTAATTTGAACACTCTACAAACATTTAACAAAATAACGTATTAACAGAATCTGCCTCTACCTAGGATAGAACTCACAACCTCCTGATTGTGAGGCAAGAGCTCTAGCTGTGAGCCATAGCAGCTACAGCTTGCCTCCATTGGATTTCAGCAGCCTAATATTGCCAGCAGTTTATCTCCCAGCATTTTGTCTCATTACAGCCACCGTAGTTAGTTTCATTTTTACAGTGGCTTGCAAGCCTCTCAGCTGTAGATCGGGAGGCAGTTTCTCTCTTCTTGTGCTCTTCTTGTGCTTTGCCCTGTTTGCTGCAAAGAGGTAAATTTCTGGCAGGCAGATGCCAAAGGGTGGGGGTGGCTGGGTGGGGTTGCATTCGGTGTATAAGACGCACCCAGGTTTTCACCCTCTTTTTGAGGGTAAAAAGGTGCGTCTTATACTCTGAAAAATACGGTAGGTCTTCACAGAAGCTGACATATGATGTTACAGTATCTGTGAGTTCATCCAGGTCTGCAGAGGTATCTTCAAAAAATATTCCAATCAGTGCAGTCAAAGCAAGCCTGTAGCTTTAGCTTTGCCTCCTCAGTCCAAGTCTTCACTGATTTAATTGTGGTTTTAAGTCTTAACCTGTAAGCAGGTACAAGGTGAATCATGCAATGATCAGAGTGTCCCACAGCTGCTCGTGGTAAAGACCAATAAGCATCTTTTAGTGTTGTGTAGCAATGGTCCAAAGTATTCTTGCCCCTAGTGGGACAATTTACATGCTGAAAGTATTTTGGTAGCTCTTTCCTTAAGTTTGCTTTGTTTAGATATCCCAAAATAATGGCCAGTGAATCGGGTATTTGGCTTCAGCCTCCATAATCTGGTCAGCTACAGTTCATAATGCCTTGTTTACACAGGCTTCTGGAGGGACATACATAGCAATTAGTAGAAATGAGGAGAACTCATGTGGAGACTAAAATGGTTTACAGTTAATAAGTAAAGACTCTAAGTTTTCATCACAGAATTTATATATTATAATTATATCCTGAGCAGGGGTGGGTTCCACATTTTTTTACACTCTGTGGACGCGGCTTAATTTTGTGGATGTGGCTTAATTTTGTGGGAGTGGTTTGACAGTCATGTGACTGGGTGGGAGTGGCTTGGCAGTCATGTGAGCAGGTGGGAGTGGCTTGACAGTCATTTGACCAAGTGGGAGTGGCTTGATGGTCATGTGAGCAGGTGGGAGTGGCTTCATGGTCATGTGACTGGGTGGGTGTGGCCAACTCAATGTCACTCACATCAAGGGGTGCCTCGCCTGGTCCCTCCCCTCCCAGCCATTCCTTGTCACACCCAGCCTCAAGGTATCTATAGATCTGTAAAAGTGTTGTTCACCTTTTTTAACTTTATTATCTACAGTACATACTATAGATGTACTTTCATGGACCACTGAAAGGAGGAAATGGCTCACACGCTTTGCCCAAGAGTGTGATAGACCAGGGGTCACCAACCTGTTGGACCTCAGGGACCACCAAATTCATAATTTTAAATCCCGTGGACCACTGGTGTGGGGGGAGCTCAGCCGCCTTTCAGGCCTACCTGTCTGCTTCTACGAGGCCTCTGGGTGGGAGGCCCGAGAGAAAGTGCCTGCTCCAGGCACACAGCCTGGAAACCTCTTTTCTGTTCCTTCTCTCAAGAAGCTTGGTCAATCTGAGTGAAGGAAAACGAAGATGGGCAGACTGACGGTAGCTTGCTGATATTGGTGGGAAAGTCAGTCCCATATTCCAGAGCTGTAGCTGTAGTCCCTCCCCTCCCCTCCCCTTTTCCTTTCCTTCTTTCCTTTCCTTTCCTTTCTTTTCCCCTGTTCCATTCCTTTCCTTCCATTTCCTCCCCTCCCCTCTCCTCTCCTCCCTTCCCCCTTTCCTTCTTTCCTTTCCTTTCCTTTCCTTTCCTTTCTTTTCCCCTCTTCCATTCCTTTCCTCCTTTCTTTTCCTTACATTTTCTCCCCTCCCCTCTCCTCTCCTCCCTTCCCTTCCCTTCCATTCTTTCCTTCCCTTTCCTTCCCTCTCCTCCCCTCCCTCCCTCCCCCTTCCCTTCCCTTAACTTTCCTTTCCTTTCCCCTGTTCCATTCCTTTCCTTTCCTCCTTCTTTCCTTTCCTTTCCTTCTTTCCTTTCCTTTCTCCTTTCCTTCTTTCATTTCTTAGTTTCCTTTCCTTTTATCCTTTCCTCCCTCCTTCTTTCCTTTCCTTTCCCTTCTTTCCCCCTGTTCCATTCCTTTTCTCCTTTCCTTTCCTTCCATTTCCTCCCCTCCCCTCCTTCCTTCCCTTCTTTCCTTTCCTCTTCTCTCCTCCCCTCCCTCTTTCTTTTTCTTTCCTTTCCTTCTTTCTTTTCCTTTCTCCTTTCCTTCTTTCCTTTCCTACTTTCCTTTCCTTTTTTCCTTTCCTTTCCTCATCCTTTCCTTTCCTTTCCTTTTTTCCTTTCCTTTCCTTTCCTTTCCTTTCCTTTCCTTTCCTTTCCTTCTTTCCTTTCCTTTCCATTCCATTCAATTCCATTCTCCTCCTTTCCTTTCCTTTTTTCCTTTCCTTTCCTTTCCTTCTTTCCTTTCCATTCCATTCTCCTCCTTTCCTTTCCTTCTTTTCTTTCCTTTCCTTCCTTCCTTCTTTCTTTCTTGTCTCTCTCTCCCTCTTCCTCTTTCTTTCTCTTTCTCTCTTTCTCTTTCTCTCTTTCTTTCTTTCTTTTTTCTTGTCTCTGTCTCTCTTCTCTCTCTCTCTCTCTCTCTCTCTCTCTCTCTCTCTCTCTCTCTCTCTCTCTCTCTCTCTCTCTCTCTCTCTCTCTCTCTCCCTTTCCAAGAGGAACCATTTATTTGCCCACAGCCAAAGGCCAGTGCTTCTGGAGAGAGGTCTTCATGCAACGCGGCTCCCTTGGGTTACATCGCAGCTGAGCTCCTGTCGCCGCCGGGGATCGCACTGAAAAGCCTCTTCCCTGGGCCGCATTTGCTCAGCAACGCAGCAACATGTCTGCCTCGTGCATTGTGCGTGTCGCCTTTTTCCAGGGCCGCCCTGATAGCATTACCGGCGGGCCACTGAAAGAGCCTCACTTCAGCCGACCACTTCCACTGAACAGGGTGCTGGCTTTTCCTCCTTGCTTTGCCTGCCCTTTCAAGGCTGAGTCAGCGCAGCCCCCCAAGACGTTTCCCTCCTCCCAGCAGGAGCCCCATCTGGTTGGCGGCCGACCTTCTCCCTCTCCCCCCTCCTGCCTTTCTCTTCCTTCCCTGCCTCCTCAGAGGCCAGCCTGCCTGCCCCGGGAGGCAGCGCAGAGGAGGGTGCCACAAAGCTAGTTTGGAGACAGCGAGGAAATGGAGGCAGTGGTTGGTGGTGTTTCAGCACAGCCAGGCAACCAGCACTAAAAGGAACACCTGGGCGAGTGGCCTTGTTGCTGCTGGAAGCCGCGAAGACTAGCCGAGCCAAGGGCGATGCATCTGCAATTGTGCAGCTTTCCTCCTTTCCTTTCCTTTCCTTTCCTTTCCTTTCCTTTCCTTTCCATTCCATTCCATTCCATTCCATTCCATTCCATTCTCCTTTCCTTTCCTTTCCTTTTCTTCCCTGTTCTGTCTGTCTGTCTGTCTGTCTGTCTTTCTTGTCTCTCTCTCCCTTCCTCTTCCTCTTTCTTTCTTTCTTTCTTTCTTTCTTTCTTTCTTTCTTTCTTTCTTTCTTTCTTTCTTTCTTTCTCTCTTCTCAGTAGCGGGAGAAGGAAGAAAGTGCTCTGTGACTGGGCGGGCTGTGCTGTCCTGGAGCGCTGTTGCCACCACAGCTGCCCCTCTTGCCTTCCTGGCTTCGGCTCCGAGACCAGCAAACAAGCGCGGCTGAGCAGGGTTGATGCGGGGGGGCTAAGTCCACTCCCCTTCACCTCCCCACACTTGTTTACCCATCCCAGAGAGCTCGGGCTATGACTCACTCAGACCACTGTCTTCCTCACTGGCGTTGCTCCTGAGAGAACTCTTCTGTCCTCAGCTGTTGCGAAGAAGTGGCAGCTCTGGTTGTGCCACGCCTGCTTCGTTCTCTTTGAGAGCCTCTTTGCACCTTGTTTGTAAAGCAGCTCTCAAAGAGAACGAAACGGGCATGGTGCACCCAGAGCTGCCACTTCTTTGCAACAGCCGAGGACCTGTTTCGCTTGGAGTTCCAAGCTGCGGGGAGGGGGGACAGCTGCAATGCTGGCAGCTTCAGGGGCTCCTTCCCTCAGTGGTTCATTTTCTTACCTCTAGGTGGCTACGCCAACTATGTCCTTAAAGGCTGGTCCACGCCTTTTGATCTTTCTCGGGGCATGGAGAAAAGTGACCCTGTTTTTTGAATTGGGGAGGGGATCGCGGAGCTGTCTCCTGAAAACACTTCCCTTCCCTTCTCCAAATGACCCAGGCGGAGGGCGGACAGCTTCTGCTCCTGGCCCAGAAGAAGTTTTTGCGCAGTGCAAAAAACCCCGAAAAAATTCAAAAAAAACCCAAACCCGCCCAAAACAAAATGGCGACACATGCACAGTGTCAGAAACTCAGCTTCTGCGCATGCGTAGAAGGAAAAAAAATCGAAAAATATTCAAAAAAATTCAAAAAAAAAGATGGTGGCGCCCACGGACCGGCACCGGCCAAACTGGGTTGGTGACATCATCATGACATCACCAGCAGGTTGCTACCGGTTCGGGTGAACCGGTCTGAACTGGGAGGAACCCACCCCTGATCCCGAGATCAGCTGTTCTTGATATATAAGCATAAGCCTCCTCCCTTCTTTTTACCTGATGATTCTGCAATTCTGTCTGCTCTATGTATTTGAAACCCTGGAATTTGCATGCTGTTGTCATCAATATCTTCATGTAGCCAGGTTTCAATAAAGCATAGGGCAGCTGTGCTGTGAAAATCAGAATTGCATCTGTTTACAAGGAGTATTTCATCCATCTTATATTTATTTCAGAAGCCTTTGTGCAGAAGTCTAACCAGCACCATCTAGTTGGCTTTGTATTGAGAAATATGCAGTTTAAACCTCTTACCGGAAAGTCTCTCTCTCTCTCCTTCCCTCCCTCCCTCTCTCCCTCCCTCCCTCTCTTTCTCTCTCTCTGCAGTGATGAAGACTAAATTTGTGGGTATCAGAACGGATCCTAACTCTCCTCCGAATTTCCGTTTAAAAAAGTATAGTATTGAACCCCTCCAGGTAAGTATCTCATCTTCCTGAAACTTATATTGAAGATCAAGTGGACAGATATTCAGTCCTTTGTGAAGGGATATTGTTCCTCTCATGACAAATTTTCCTGACCTGCTCTTGTCCTTATCATATACAGAATTATTATTTTTCCTGAAGGTATACAAAGGTCCATCGATGATACTAATGGAACATACTCTCTACAGCCCAGCAAACTTAGAGACTCTGTGTGGATATATACACTACGGCCCTCTCAAGGGAGAAGAATACCTAATTTCAGGTAGAGAATACCAATTATCTAGTAACAGCACAATTAATACATAAATTAAAGAGGATGGCACATTGCATACCAATATTTTCAACATTATCATTATTCCCAATCTTCTCTCTATAATTTCTTTGTCACTTTTCATCTCATTTTTGGAGGGATAAGCCAGTGTAAGTGAGGTATTGTCAGTTCCCATAGAGATATGAAGCTTGCTTTAAAAGAATATAGATTTGTTGAGAAAAGGGGATGCGGTGGTGCAGTGGATTAATGGCACTGGAACTGCTGGCCAGAAATGGTCTGTACTCCAGTGGTTTCAGCCCACCTCCCGTGAGACAGAGTGAGATCTCATCACTAGATCTCTAGCTCCTGTCCACCCAGCAGTTCAAAAGCATACAATATTGCAAGCATATAAATGGGTACCACTTCAGTGGGAAAGCTGCCTTCATAGCATTGGACAGAATGAACTACCGGTAGCAATCTAGGCTGCCAAGACTGCATTGGCTCTAGCATGTGTAGATGTCCCTGACATTGTATGCCATACGCTAAATAAATAATAAATGTTGAGAAAAGGACAAAGTTGGCTTGTTTACAACTGACATCATTCCCTACTTAAAAAGAAGAGCAAATGCCAGAAAATTGTCAAGGACTTTTGACAAGTTACTGTGAACAAATCTTATCAGTTACATATTAATTCCATTGTTATGTATCTTTTCTATTTCAAAAGGGTCGCTGATTGAAGATCGTCTTCAAATTAAAATATGTAATTTTGCAAAACCATGGGATATATTAGGTAAGACACAGAAAAGGCTCCTGGAGGGTGTCAGCGGTAAGGATTGCAGTACCATCTGTGCACAATTATAAACTTCATGGCCTTCACTGTCAATATGCTAATGCTTTGAAAATGACAAATAACCTAGATGTACCTGAATGCTTGTTAGAAGAAAGCAAATGTTCAAAGCAAGATAAGCAGCAAATAAATCTAATAAATGAAATGAAATAAAATGTGATTTAAGAGTGTCCTTTATTTTTCAGATGTGTATGTTATCCATGTCAATCCATCTTATTATGTACAAAAGCAAAAAACCATCCACAGTAAATATCATTAATAAGCCATGGTAAACAAACAAACACTGTACAATTCACTATCTTAAAAACAGTTTTCTGAAAAACAGCAATTCTATGATAATTCCGCAACAACTCACAAGTTCATTTAATAGCAAGGTGTCATTCTAGAATGGAAAAGCTCAGTTTTACCACTTTCTGAAAAGATGAGCTAGATAGGGGAAGCCATCTTCTCTCCAAAGAGATTGGGATTTCCCTAGGATTGGTGCTGTGATGGAAAGACATAATCTCCTAATCTCCCTTCAGTCCCATTTATTTCATAGAAATCTGGGATTACTCTGATTATGATCTATGTATTGGAGATGTCAATCCGGGTTGGAGAAGGTGGTTCTGAAGATACTGTAGTGCCAGTCACATGGGGTTCTATTAGACAAAACCAGCCCTTGGATTTCCACTCAGAAAATTGCCAGCAACCTTTAATCTTAGACTGTCTACTGTTGCCCTCACCCCATTCCTAAGAGGTCTGTAAGGGGCGTGCATAAGTGCACCATTGTGCCTCCCGTCCCTGTCCTAATGTCCCCATTTATTTGTATCCATTTCATGTATTCATCAACACGTTTATACTTATATCTGTTATCTTATAAAAATAAAAATAAAACCTGTGCCAGGCATTTATCACATTCCCCTCCGACTGCAACTGCCTAAGAAAAGAGTAAAACTGCTGTAAAACAGTCCCCAAATCTAATGAATAGTACATCAGTACTAGAAGAGGGGAAATTATCCCAAACAAAGTCATGGCAAAGGTAATCAACAATACAAGAGGCGTTGTTTCTGTCCCCGGTAAGGGACTAAATCCTGATTGAAAGAACGCCCCCCCCCCAAAAAAATTCGCTGCTTCTCCAGTGTTCTGTATTTGCTTTGTCCCTATCTTCTCCCTGAAAGGAAGGCTTCAGATGGTTTGGCTTTCCAATGGACCGGATCAGGGGCGGGTTCCTAATTTTTTTACTACCACTCTGTGGGCATGGCTTATTTTGTGGGTGTGGCTTGCCAGCCATGTGACTGGGTGGGTGTGGCTTGCCGGCCATGTGACCGGGTGGGCGTGGCTTCTCAGACTGCTGAAGGGAGGGGAACTGAGATAGATCCTGCCGCCCATTCCCCCTCCCCTCAGCAGTTTGAGAAGCCTCAAACATGCAAAAATGCCTAAGATCATCACCGCACGTTCGTGGCTTCTTGGACTGCTGAAGGGAGGGGAATGGAGATAGCTCCTGCCGCCCATTCTTTCAGCGTCTCACGCGCTCCCTCAGCCATCCTCCCCTGCTTGGACTCACTGTGGGGTAGGAAGGCAGAGCATGCACAGTGCCAGAAGCTTGGCTTCTGGGCATGCACAGAAGAAAATTAAAAGAAATATTTTAAATGGCGGCGTCCAGGCAGTGGCAACCAACCGCACCGGTACTGTGACATCACCAGCGGGCCGCTACCGGTGCTATAGAGTGGACCGCACCGGTAGGAACCCACCACTGGACTGGATGTTGGGTGTGCCTCTTAGTGAGTGGGCATATCGCAGCCTCTTCCATGTTGCAGGTGGTGCTCCCACCCACACTGAGTCATTCACCATTTTCTGGATTCAACATGTCCCCAGCAGGAGAAAAAAACAGAAAATGACAACGCTTGTTGCTGCCTGCTCTTGGTTGTCCTAATTTACAATCTCTCTCAAATTGGTCTTTATAGATTTTCAATTGGGGTATAGGAGACTCTGGGACCACAATCCATTTCCAAATTCTCCCAATCTCTTCTCATTGTGTCCCAGCCCTATTAGAAACATTTACATCACTGGCAGCAAAGAAAGGGAGATCTCCTCTTCTGTATCTAACATGGAGACATCTGAAGAATATCTACAAGGCGATCCAAGGTACAGTGAAAATTCACAAGTGCTACTCACTGAAAACATTCAATAAACAGACTGATGAGTCTGGGGCTTTCTGAAGGATATATGGAACCTGAACACCTGGTCTTCTAAGGAGAGAGAACTGAATACAAGGATAGGTAGCAATAGGATTCCTCTGCTAATATGTAAGGTCGTAATCAGAAAGAATCTCACTTGCAATCACATGACCGCTGGGACATTGCAATGGCTGGAATGCTGAGGACCCATCACCAGGACCTTTTGTCCAGTGCTGCCACAAGTTTAAACATTTGCTGAGTGAGAGGTCATAACCTGAGAACCCCGTCTATGTTCATGGGGTTGAGCTCTGAGAAATGGATCTGATGCAACATTGCTCAGTGGTGAATGGTGGAAATGCATAAATCAGAAAAATTAAGGAAAAACAAGAATAACTTACTCCATATAATGTATGTCCAATGTACATGCAGGACAATGATACAGAGAAATGGGAGGCGCACTTATGAATGATTATGTAAAGAAAAAATACTCATAACTCGTCTTTTTTCCCCAGTTACTTTCACGCTGAGAATATAATCCACTGGGACCACAAATCTAATAGTATCCTTCTCTTGCAGCTGTCCAGTCTTGGGTACAGAGCCTTTTTTAAGGAACCTTACTTTCACACTAAGAATATAATCCACCAGGACCTCAAATTTAATACTATCCTTCGTTTGTAGCTGTCCAGTCTTGGGTCAGAATTGGACAACTTGACGCCACTAACTTGATGCAGTCAGCTGGGGCGGCCTTCTCACCACCACCAAGTTCCCTCTGCCAACTCACTGCCACTATTTCTTTGTAGGACATCTGAACCCCAGACAGTTGCTGCGGGGAATAACTCGCTGTAGGCACCACATGGAGAGCAGAGCCACGACGCTTTAAAAAAAAAAACTGCAGAGCCTCAGCACTTTAAAAAAAATTGTAGGGCTACAGCACTTGAAAAAAAATTGATGAGCTACGATGCAAAAAAAAAAAAAAAGAAAGAGTAGAGCCACAACGCTTTAAAAAAAACATGCAGAACCACAGCGCTTTAAAAAAAATTGCACATAATAATTTTGCACATCCACAGAAGAGGCGATTTTTTAAAAAATTGCCCTGCACACCACCGCAGCAAACTTCCCATTCTGCGTTCGGTTCAGAGACAAGGTGTAGAGGCAATATCACACTACTAACCAGAGCATACAAAACATTCGCCAGACCAATCCATGAATACAGCTCATCTGTCTGGAACCCACACCGCATATCGGACATAAATACATTAGAAAGTGTCCAGAGATACTTTACGAGAAGAGTCCTCCACTCCTCTACTCGCAACAGAACACCTTACACAACCAGACTTGAAATCCTAGGCTTAGAAAGCTTAGAACTACATCGCCTTCGGCACGACCTAAGCATAGCTCATAAAATTATCCACTACAGTCCTTCCTGTCAACCACTACTTCAGCTTCAACCACAACAATACACGAGCACATAACAGATACAAACTCAAAGTCAACCGCTCCAAACTTGATTGTAGAAAATATGACTTTAGCAACAGAGTGGTAAATGCCTGGAACTCACTACCTGACTCTGTGGTTTCGTCACCAAACCCCCAAAACTTTACCATAAGACTGTCCACTGTTGACCTCACCCAATTCCTAAGAGGTCAGTAAGGGGCGTGCATAAGTGCACCAGCGTGCCTACTGTCCGTGTCCTAATGTTCCCTCTTATCAGTACCAATCTTATGTACATAAACAATGTTACATCTATGTATATTACTAACATGTACTTGACAAAATAAATAAATAAATAAAAATAAATAAATATTGACGGTGAAGCAGTGGTGGGATTCAAATAATTTAACAATAAATTCTCTGCTCTAATGTCCGGCTGGATAGGCGTGGCTGGGTGACTGGGTGGGCGTGGCCAACTCAACATCACTCATGTTGAGGGACATCTCATCTCACCCGGCCTCTCCTTGTAACCCCTGGTCATGCCTCACCTCGCCCCTCCCCTCCCCTCCCCGCCACTCTTTGTCATGCTCACCTCACCGGAGCGAGTAGTTTTCAAATAAAAAGAATGCTCACTTTGTGCAAATAAATAACAAGCATCTTGACTTCAGGTTTGATGCATCTTGCAAAGTATTAGTGCTCATTCTAGTCTCCTTTCCTACAAACAGGTCCATCTCAGATTGTAATTTGCTACAACCTCTCTTGTCTTTTGCATCATTCTATGGGAGATTATTCTGAAATGTTATTTGTGATGTTTGCAGCTTTCCAAGTTTGTTTCCTCCAACCCTGTTTTCCCATTCAATTCTTACAAGTTATTTTGACATTCCTTCCTCCTTTTTAAACAAAGTAGTGGTTAAGGTGCTAGCCTAGAGACCAAGAGACTCTGAGTTCTAGTCCCATTTTAGGCTTGAAAAAAGGGCTGAGTGACCAGCCACTCTCCTCCCAGCCCAAACCACTTCTTAGATTGTGGTTGTGGGAAAACTAAGAGGAGAAACTAGATAAGTTCTCCACCTTGAGTTCCTTATAAAGTAATAAAGGCAGGATAAACATGTAACAAAATAAATCATTTGTGAGAATGATGTCCTTCTAAAGGAGAAGGAGTGCGGACTGCCTTTTCACATGCCTTACAGTACTGCATTTATTTCATTTATATCCACTATTTTTCTCTAATTCTTGGTTTATTCTTCAATGATGGCATAGCCTGTGAAATCCTTACCTGTCTCACATGCTAGGGTTATATGGGTAAACATCAGGTAAACACATCCATGTGAATGACAGGCAGTGGCAGCAGAAATAACTAAGCAGCTACATTAAGAGAGAAAGGTGGAGGCACCAGGGTGCAAAAAGCAGAGGATCTCAGAGAGAAGAGAGCTGAGACATCCACCTTTCATCAAACTGGCACAACCTAGTCAACTACAGAAAGGTAGGAAAGTCATCCATGCCTCTTTTATGTGCTCTTTCCATTGGAAATTTTGAGATTGTTTCAGACTGACAGTGTAAAAATTGCCCTAGCTCTACAATACTGGTGATCGTTTAAATGATCTTTCACTTTTTATCTAGAGAAGTGCTGACAGGATTTTGAAAGCAAACCATGCCCTTTTTTCCATTTAATCAATTTTGCCAAACATCTCCTCAACTCACAATAAAATAGCGCTCACAACTCACAATAAAATAGCACAATAAAATAGTACTGTTCCAATATTTGAAGGGTTCCTACAAAAATGAGGGGGTCCATCTATTTTCCAAAGTACCAAAAGGCATGAAAAGAAACAATGGATAGAAACTAACAAAAGAGAGAAGCAACCTAGGTGTCAAGCCTGAATTTGATTGGGGTGTGGAATTGTTTGTATCCTTGGGCATTCTGGCATGAATTCAGTTTGACACAGCTTGCAGCTGGAGGGGGGTGGAGCCTTCAGTCAAAACATCATTTCTAGCTGGTGAGTCAACCACATTCCAACGTATGGCTGATCGGAGGAGGAGAGATGTCACTGAGCAACCAGCTCCCATCTTGGTTGGACAATGTGACAGTTGTTTTGAAAACTTGAGAAACTGAAACTTATATTGGAGTGAAAAGCCCGGGAACTTTAGTACTGGCTTTTCACCAGTAGCGCCAAGATGGTGTATCTAAATAAATTTGTACTTTGAGGAAAAGGAATGCCTTGGAGTTTGATTTGTTTGGGTGCATTACTTGGAGCCTGACACTAGGACTAAGGAGAAATTTCCTAAGGGTGAGTCCAATCAACCAATGGAATAGTTGCCTTCAGAAGTTGTGGGTGCTCCATCACTAGAGGCTTTCAAAAAGAGTGAGGGAAGTACACTGCAAAAGAACAGTGCCAGGAACCATCAAAACAATGCAGAAAACTTAAAACTACCATTCCCTTAAAAAAAAGTCAAAACCCCAAAGCAAAACACCAGTTGAGAGGGAAACAAAGAGCAGCAGCTTAGGCTAACTGAAAGCCTGGGCGTGCTGCCAAAAGCCATTAAACCTTCCAACTCTATTATTCTATGTTCTCTATGTTCTAAATTGGGTGCTTCACCACAGAAGCAATACAGCTGGCTGGATCACACATGCATTAAATTCACAGCCTGTATGATCAAGCTGCATCATTGTCCCCTCCTGTATTTTTTTCTCCAAGGAAGAAACAAGAAGTAGCCAATACTGCAGCAGCTATAAAAGGTCTTGGGGAACTCCAGGGAGTATCAATTGATCACAGAAGTGTTACTTAATACCCTTTATAATGAAAATGTTTGTAATCTTGTCCTTCTTCCTGAAGGGAAGAGGTTAATCCCGCCCCTAGATTGGTGATTGATGGGCTTCCTGTGTGTTTCCCTGCCCTAATCCTGTCAGTTTTTGTCATTTATTGATTTTATTCAAAGTGTGTGTCAGCTGTTATTGCAAGTAAGTAGCCATTTCCTGCTGAGATTAGATTTTAAGGCACTACTCCCCCATTGCAGGGAGGTGGAGCTGATTAAGTGGTTCCGCCCCAGACACCTAATGGACCCTGAAGGGTTCCAGAAGGAGCTTGGGGAGATACCAGACTCCCTCGTCCACAATCCGGCTGAGTCCCTGGTGACGCTGGAGGACCAGTAACTCCAAATCTGACCGAACACTTCTAAGAGCCTTTATTAGGACTTATTTAGTGGCGATACGGACGGCAAAATGCTCGCATGTTTCTGCACTTATTGCATCCGCTGATTCACGCCCAGCCACCCTTTTTAGGGTGACTCGTTCCCTCCTCAATGTAGAGGGAACCGAGGAGCCCTTACAGGGTAGAGCTGAGGAATTTGTGCAGTTTCTGTTGGATAAAGTCACTCAGATTCGGATGGACCTGGAATCTGATTGGGCAATTCCGACCGAGATGATAGGAGCAAGTCTTAGTCCTATTGTGTGGGATGAATTTGAATCTGTGACACCTGAGGAAGTGGACAAGGCAGTTGAAGCAATGAGTTCCTCCACTTGTCTGTTGGACCCGTGCCCCTCCTGGCTGATTTTGGCCAGCAGGGGGGTGACACGGGGCTGGCTCCAGGCTTTAGTTAATGCATCCTTGAGTGAGGGGTCCTTCCCACAACCATTAAAGGAAGTGGTTGTGTGACCCCTTCTCAAGAAGCCTTTCCTGGATCCAGCTGAATTAAAGAATTTTCATCCAGTCTCCAACCTACCCTTTGTAGGAAAGGTTGTTGAGAAAGTGGTGGCACTTCAGCTCCTACAGTTATTGGATGAAACAGATTATCTGGACCCTTTTCAATCTGGCTTCAGGCCTGGCTACAGCATGGAAACTGCTTTGGTCATGCTGATGGATGATCTCTGGCGAGCCCGAGATGTTCCTCTATCTTGGTGCTACTTGACCTCTCAGCAGCTTTTGATACTATTGACCATGGAATCCTTCTGGGACGACTAAGAGAGTTGGGGCTAGGAGGCACTGTGTTATGGTGGTTCTCCTCCTATCTCTCTGGTTGATCGCAGTTGGTGTTAGTAGGAAGACAGAGATCGACCCCTAGACCCCTCGTTTGTGGGGTGCCTCAAGGCTCAGTCCCCTCCCCCCTCCTATTTAATATCTACATGAAACCACTTGGTGAGGTCATCCGATGATTCAGGGTGAGGTATCAGCAATATGCTGATGATACCCAGTTATATATCTCCACCCCACGTCAATTCAGTGAAGCAGTGGATGTGATGTGCCGGTGCCTTGAGGCTGTGAGGGTCTGGATGGGAGTCAACAGGCTCAGACTTAACCCAGACAAGACCGAGTGGCTGTGGATATTGCCTCCTAAAGACTATGCCAACTGTCTATCCTTGGCTCTTGGGGGGGGATAAATTGTCCCCCTCAGAACGGGTCCAAAATTTGGGTGTCCTCCTAGACTCACAGCTGAAATTAGATCAACATTTGACAGCTGTAGCTAGGGGGACCTTTGCACAAGTTCGCCTGGTGCACCAACTTCGACCCTACTTGGATCGAGAGGCTCTCCTCACAGTCAATCACGCCCTTGTCACCTCACGATTAGATTATTGCAATGCGCTCTACATGGGGCTACCCTTGAAGAGTGCTCGGAGACTACAATTGGTCCAGAATGCAGCGGCGCGAGCTGTCGTGGGTGCACCTAGGTACACCCATATTACTCCAATCCTCCGCGAGCTGCACTGGCTCCCTATTGGTCTCCAGAGACAATTCAAGGTGTTGGTCATTACTTTAAAGTCCTACATGACTCAGGGCCAGGTTATCTTTGAGACAGCCTGCTGCCACACAGCTCCCAGCGACCGGTGAGATCCCACAGAGTTCGTCTCCTCCAGGTCCCATCAGTTAAATAGTGCTGACTGGCGGGCCCGCGAGGGAGGGCCTTCTCTGTGGCTGCCCCTGCTCTCTGGAACCAGTTACCTCCGGAGATCCGGACTGCCCCCACCCTATTGGCCTTTCAAAAAGGAGTAAAGATCTGGCTTTTCCGGCAGGCTTGTGGCCATTGATCTTGCGGTTGTAATTTGGTGGGATCCGGCCATGAAATGATATGCATGGGTTTTAAACTGTTTTAATGTTTATGAAGTTTTTAATGTTTATTTTGTTGTTAAGCTGCCCAGAGTCCTTCGGGAGTTGGGCAGCATATAAGTTTAATAAATCTAATAAATCTAAATCTAATTAAGTGGTTCTTGGCTGTCTGCCCAGAGCTATTAACTAAAGGGAGAGAGGGGGAAAATACCCTCTCTTGCACTTTATTTTCAGCCGGTTCTCCAAACTGCACAAGCAATTAGCTAACGGCTCAGGTGAACCAGTGCAAATTGGCTGAATCCCACCACTGTGGTGAAGGGGTCAAGTTCGGAAGTGCCCCACCCGGTACCACCACCGCTCCGCCCTCTGACAACCTGCTCGCTAGCTTCCCATCTGACACAGCCCAAGGCACAGGAGCAATGGTGTGAGTGTCAAAGTAGAAAGCCACTGCCCTCCACTCCACCCCTCCCTGCAGCTCCAGTTCGGCTTTCGGGCCAGAGCCAACCTACCAATGACATCCTTTGACACCCCACTCATTTGCTCTCCCACTCAGCTGCCTATCCAGCTCCCTGCCCATCACCGCCACTCCCTGACTGCCCACTTGCTCGCTCACCCACTTACCCAGGTCTCCATTGGGTGCCCACAGCGAGTTATCCCCCCAGCAAATTTCCAGTGTTGACATGTCCTGTGAAGAAATGGCAGCAGTGACTTCGCAGAAGGAATTTGGCAGTGGCAAGAAACCCCCACCCACAACTGGCCATGTTATGCTAGCGGTGTCGAGTTATCATAGACCCGTCTTGGGTACAGGGTCTTTTTTTTAGGAAGCCTGAGTGAATTAATTACCTAATTTATTATACCAGTGTAAAAAAATTGATCGCCCATCTCTTTTTAAATTTTATTTCATAGGATCCAATAAACAAAATAATACTTTTTGAGGAGTTAGTCATGTTCAGGTCATGAATATATTTGATATTTCTTAACATTGGAAACCACGGACTCTCCAAAACTAGATATTCCAATTTGTCATTAATCAAATTCAAATAACTAATACTTCTATTTTAATTTTTAATTTTTTTTATAAAAATGAATTGTTGTTTCAAGCACTGCATTTCTTAAGGCTCCTAACATTGCAGGAGGCTGTTAGAAGTTCTGGACCTTAGATGAAATATTAACAGGAAAAGATGAAAAGTTGATAAAGAAATTGTATAACTATTTGCTCTCCATTGAATTAGAATTTGAACAAGTGAAAGAGACGATGATAAAATGGATGAGACATATAGGACATACAATAGATAGGGATATGTGGCAGCAGCTATGGGAAAGGAATTATAATACGACAATGGCAACAGCATTTAAAGAAAATGTGTATAAGATGTTTTACAGATGGCATATGTCCCCAGAGAGATTAGCAAAAATGTTTAAGAATAAATCAATGAATTGTTGGAAGTGTAATCACATACCTGGCACATTTTATCATATGTGGTGGACTTGCACTGAAGCCAAAA
Organism: Diadophis punctatus similis; assembly: GCA_023053685.1. NCBI lineage: Eukaryota > Metazoa > Chordata > Lepidosauria > Squamata > Dipsadidae > Diadophis > Diadophis punctatus. The sequence continues at coordinate 117,181,143 of JALIGW010000002.1, forward strand.
AATACTGGACAGAAGTTTGAATATGGATTGAAAAGATTTTAAAGCAAAGTATTGATTTAAAACCTGAAATATTTTTATTAGGTATATTGCCAGAAAAATTTAATAAAGAAGAAATAAATTTGATTGTTCTTATAGTGACTGCCGCTAGAATTGTATATGCACAAAACTGGAAATTGAATAGAATACCAACAGAGCGAGAAATATTAAGAAAGATAATGGACTGCGCAGAAATGAATAGACTTACAATGAGAATTAAAGATAAAGAAGACTCGGAGTTTTATAAAATTTGGGGAAAATTTTATGAATGGGTGTAAAAAGAAAATAGATAAAATAGAATACTAAATGTAAATTTAATATAAAAGAAATAAAGAAATTGAGGAATATGATCTAGATAACCCGGAAGGCAAAAAGAGAAAAGAAGGCAGCATTAGACAAATATGTGACATATACCGAAAATTAAATTAGAATAGAATGGAAATAGAAGTTAGGATTTAATAACATGATTGTTAGAATAGAAAGCAAGAAAATTAGCTCAGTTTGCTGTTTTAATATTAAAGTTATATTTTTTGTTTTTATTATTGATGCAGGCTGAACAATAGATATTATGAAATGTGATGTAGGCTGTACTATTTCTATGTAAGGGATATTACATATATATGGTTGCTTATGGTATATGTGTTATTAAGTACCGTATTTTTCGGAGTATAAGACGCACCGAAGTATAAGACGCACCTTAGTTTTGGAGGAGGAAAACAAGGAAAAAAGGCCTCTGCCTCAAGCAATTTGCCAAACAGCAAACAGCAAACAGCACAGATGATATACACTGTTTGCTGTGTATTTCTGGGCATGTGTGCCTGACCCATAGAAATAGCAAAGAATTGGAGAAATGTACATTATGCCAGAAAGTTTTCTTAAATGTAGTCACACTAACTCCTCCCAATTATTTAAATAGATCTATTCCAAGGTAACTAAACTCTAATACTAAACAGGACACTGTTACATTTCATACTATACTTGTACAGAGCTGTTAAAATTAATTAAAATTTCTGGAAGTATACATTATTCTCTATTATTTAAAAGAAGATACAATAGCATTGGGCCTCTTCAGAGCAAGCATTTATTTTAAAAAGCTTCTTTATTTTGTTAAGTTGTCTAGATTTACAGGGATCTCCAACCTTGGCAACTTTAAGACTTGTGGACTTCAACTCCCAGAATTCCACAGGCAGCAAAGCTAACAAAGCTGGCTGTTGAATTCTGGGAGTTGAAGTCCTTAGACTGTCCACTGTTGACCTCACCCAATTCCTAAGAGGTCAGTAAGGGGCGTGCATAAGTGCACTAGCGTGCCTACCGTCCCTGTCCTAATGTTCCCTCTTATCAGTACTCATTTTATGTATATAAACAATGTTATATCTATGTATATTACCAACACGTACTTGACAAAAATAAAAATAAAAAAATAAAAAAGTCTTAAAGTTGCCAAGGTTGGAGATCCCTGGCTCTAGAACAATAGTAAAGCAGTCTTTAAAAAATAAGTCTAATAATTTGAACATTCTACAGACATTTAGTTATTCACTTACCCGTTTGCAGCCACTTCAGCAAAAATAAAAACCTGCGTGTCTAATCTCTCCCAACTATTTGCCTCTTTGCAGTTAGTTTCACTTTCATTTTTCCACGTGGCAAAGCTAATCAGCTGTTCGTCGGGAAACTGCTACTGACTTGCTTGGCTTTACAGGCTCTTCCCTCTTTCCTGCAAGCAGGTAAATTGCTGGAAGACAGAGGCCAAAGGGTGGGGGTGGGTGGGTGGGTGGGTGGGGCTACATTCGGTGTATAAGATGCACCCAAGTTTTCACCCTCTTTTGGGGGGTAAAAAGGTGCGTCTTATACTCCAAAAAATACGGTATGTATTTTTAAGGTGGAGAAAAATAAAAAAAAAAACTTTTTGCAAAAAGAAGTTCTGGGCCATACTGTTCGATGCATATGTTTGAACTGCATATATAGCCAAGCAAGGATTGTAGACAATATTCAACACAGAATCTCGCAAAGCGTTAAAACATTTGAAATCAACTGATTTTGATCTCTTACTTAGCCCAAGATTTCTAGCAAAACATCTTTTATTTTCAAATCTGGTTATTCCACAACTTCAGGTTCTCCTATGATTAAAGCATAACTGCTCATCTATTAATAAACAAATAGGTTTAGCAGACAAGATATCTATGTCCTGCAGTTTGCAAAAGTCTTGGGCAGTTATTTTTTTCAAACAAAGGCAAATATACATGTCCCAGGATTAATGTTTCAGGATCCAATCTGGGTCGGTCATCGGGACCAGAGGTTTAGTCTTTGGAGCTTTCAGACTTAGGGAACAGTTATTTTTTCCTCATCCCCCATTAGACCATGAAGAAAAGAAACGATGCCAGAAACACAAATGGCTGATTTTTATGGTCAGCGTTAACATTACATTATGATAAGGTATGCTATGTCCAAACCTGTCTTCCAGAAATCTAATCTATTCAGCAAACCAAATGGGAACATATTATGCTGCCAGTTTTTTGAGAAATCAAGTGTGGCTAGTTTGAATGACAAGTATAAACATCAACACAAGAGAAATTTGAGGAAGGAGTGAGGGGAAGCTTTAAATACCAGCAGAATACGTTGGAAACAAGGTTTGCCTCTGGAGAAGAACCCAGGAGTAACAGAGAAAAAGGTGAGGAAAAAAAGCCAATTTCTTTTGAAGCCAACTCTCTAGGAGAGACAGTTTGGTATAGTGGGCAAGGCAGTAGGTTAAAAACTTCTGGTTAAGTCTAGGAAAGGAAATGCATTGCTTCTGATGTTGTATCACATACAGTATATACAAACGATCAACAGGTCTCTGACAATACATGAATATTTATCTATGCAGATGATACAGCAGTGGCCACAGAAGGATCAAGTTTTGATGAGTTAGTTGGAAGACTCACTGTAGCACTTGAAAAATTAGGATGGTGTTATATACCGTCAATCATCTGCAGCAATCCCTGCAAGACCCAAGTGTGTGCTTTTCATCCCTGAAATTGAGGTGCAGGGATCGAGTTGCATGGCAAGAGAATCAAATGCAGCATTGCACCACACTGAATTATCTCACTTTGAGTCTTGATAGGACACTTTCAGTTAAACAACATTGGCTGAATACTAAGGCTAAAGTTAGTTAGTTAGTTAGTGTGAGGAATACCATTATTAGAAAACTGAGAAATTATATACAGTATGTGGTGCTCAGCCACCCACTCTGCATACATCGGTTTTGGCCCTGTGTATTTCAGAAGCAGAGGTGTGATGGTGGGCAAGGCACTTTAAACTCAGTGCCTTGCCCATGGCACCAAATTCTCTCTCCTAGGGAGCGCATCCACACCCGCAGAGCAAGTTGACATGTCAATGAAGCAGTGGTGAAAAGATGCCTTAAACCCACACCAACTGAGAAAGTGTATCCTCTTGTTGGTGTTGCACCCCATTGTATAATGCCAATGCAATTATTAAGTTTGCGGATGATACGATAGTGGTGGGGCTCATTAACAAGAACAATGAGTCTGCTTATAGAAAGGAAGTACAAGGGTTGATATTGTGGTGCAAAGAGAATAATCTTATACTTAACACCAAAAAAACTAAAGAACTGATAATTGACTTTAGGAAAAAGAGAGATGTACATTTACCATTGCACATAGATGGCGAGGAGGTGGAGAGGGTTAGTAGTTTTAAATTTCTGGGTATTTATATCTCAGAGGACCTCTCATGGACTATGAATGTAAACATGCTCATGAAGAAGGCTCAGAAGAGGCTGTACTTCCTGAGAATGCTCAGGAAGATAAATCTATCTCAGCATCTACTGTTGTCCTACTATCGCAGCACCATTGAGAATGTCCTGACATATGGTATTCTAGCATGGCATGGAAGCAGCTCTGCAGCAGACAAAAAAGCTCTATAGAGAATAATTACAACTGCCCAGAATATCATTGGGCTCCAGCTACCAGCCCTGGACGATATCTCTGCATCTCGCTGTTCTAGGAAGTTGCACAATATTCTCAGAGACTCTTCTCATCCTGCTTACAATCTTTTTGAACTGTTGCCTTCTGGCAGAAGATACAGAACAATTAAAAATCAGACCACACGCTTTCTGAATAGTTTTTATCCTAGAGCTATAATTGCACTTAATAATGAATTGAAGGGTCACCATCAGTGAGCTGTTGGATAGTATTACTTGGTCTGTTGTATGGATGTTTGAGTGGTTCAGGGAGGGAAATTCGTGGCGGGTGGGGATTGCTATGTGTGTTGGGACTGGTCTTGAAGCATTATGTGAATTTCGTTGTATGGGTGTACTGTGTATATACGTACAATGACAATAAATTATTATTATTATTATTCACCGAGGATTAGGAGAATAGTAGCAACAGATGGTGAGAGACCCAAAAAACAGAATGATCCCCAGCATCCTCTGAATAGACAGGTACCCCAAACTCATCAGCTTAGATCTAGAAAGAGTTTTATAGCACAAAGAAATATGTTTGAAGGCAGGAGCAAAAATGAATTAGAAGATGGAGGAGAGAATTCACAGAACAAGACATAATCCCAGAAGAGAACATGGCTGAGGGATTTGATCTACCTTATGTTACTAGGAGGACATTGAATAGCCGGAGGGTGGGAGTGCCTAAATATAAGACCAATATCCTTGGTTGCTGCAGGATAACCACATGCAGTGTGAATGTCGGGAGAAGAGAGTTTGGCCCATTTGTTGGTCTGTCAATTACTATCAATTAGAGTGCCCCAAAAGTTATTTGTTTCTGGTCAATGATAAAACAGAATAGGTGGCCTCATTTTGGTAGTTTAAGGTTTGATCTGGACACCAAATAAATAAATACATATGTACGTAAATAAATAAATGAATGAATGAATGAGTGAGTGAGTGAGTGAGTGAATAAATAAATAACGCAAGCAAGCAAACAAGCAAGCAAGCTCTAAGAAGTCAATAGCAAAACATTTCTGGAAAAGGTTATCAAGAAAATGCAGGGAGTTGAGCATGCAGAGACCAGAAGGGATGACTGATTTGAAACTTACAAGAATAAAACACCTGTATCAAGACAATAATTCATGCCTCAGACCAGTGGTGGGGTTCAAAAATTTTTACTACCAGTTCTGTGGGCGTGGCTTGGTGGGCATGGTGTGGCTTGGTGGGCATGGCTTGGTGGGCGTGGCAGGGGAAGGTTACTGCAAAATCCCCATTTCCTCTCGATCAGCTGGGACTCGGGAGGCAGAGAATAGATGGGGGCGGGGCCAGTCAGAGGTGATATTTACCAGTTCTCTGAACTACTCAAAATTTCCGATACTGGTTCTCCAGAACTGGTCAGAACCTGCTGAAACCCACCTCTGCCTCAGACCCATCTCCCCTTAGAAGGGGACTCTCTTTCCGAGGCTCTCATAGAAACCTCGGATTTTGTTGAGAGTTTATACTGTATGTCTTTGAGCCTAACTTGTCACATGTTTCTTCTCTACAACTCAGACATGGTGTTCTAGCTTTGCTGAGGCTTTGATCCTGTGGAGAATGATTCCCACAGAGACAAAGCTTTAAATCTGAATTTGTCCCACAGGATGAAGCACCCATGATCCATCCTTATATTTCAGGAATTGAATCGTCCTGTTCTAAGAGCAATTCTAGGACCGATTCAAATACCACTTTGCCTTTAATCCGCAGCTGGTGTTTCTCACTCAACGATCTTCCGGAAAGAAAACATCTCCTCTGCCCTAAGCGAGTGGCTTCATAAACGGCAAGATATGGATACTACAAAATCACATGCATTCTTCCTAGCCAGCTTCCTTGTCCTCATGTTCTTGGGAGATCTCACAGAGGCCTGCAGCTGTAAGCGAACATCTCTCAGGGAAGCATGTTGCTCACGTGACTTTGGTGAGTTTTGAAAACGAATGTTTTTCTCCCTTCCATCTTTTAGTACTCCCAGTTGCAGCAATCTCATTCCCATGGCATGAAAGCTGAACGTATTATTTATTTCAGAAGCCTTTATGCAGAAGACTAACCAGCACCATCTAGTTGGCTTTTTATTGAGAAATCTGCAGTTTAAACCTCTTACTGGAAAATCTTTCTCCCTCCCTCCCTCTCTTTCTCTCTCTCTGCAGTGATGAGGACCCAATTTATGGGTGTCAGCCGGGATCCTGACTCTCCTTCCTATATGCACATAAATATGTTTAGTATTCAGCCCGTCCAGGTAAGTCTCTCATCTTCCTGAAACTTATGTTGAAGAGCAAGTGGACAGATATTCAGTCTTTTGTGAAGAGATATTGTTCCTCTCATGACAAATTCTCCTGACCTGCTCTTGTCCTTATCATATACAGAATTATTTTTTTTCCTGAAGGTATACAAAGGTCCAATACTGTTAAGAAAAGCACGGTTTATCTACAGTCCAGAATCCGAGATTCATTGTGGATATCTACACAGAGGCCCTTTCAGGGGAGAAGAATACCTAATTTCAGGTAGAGAATACCAGTTATCTAGTAACGGCACAATTAACACATAAATTAAAGAGGATGGCACATTGCATACCAATATTTTCAACATTATGATTATTCCTAATCTTGTCTCTATTATTTCTTGGTCACTTTTCATCTCATTTTTGAAGGGATAAGCCAGTGTCAGTGAGGTATTGTCAGTTCCCGTAGAGATATGAAGCTTGCTTTAAAAGAGTATACATTTGACTTCTGGTGGTGACGTTGGGGCAGTGCAGAAGGAGAAGGACGACCTCTGTCCTTTGATTCTGCTTTTCTTTGCGCCTGGAAACCGTTCGAGGCACAAAAAGTTTGGAGGACTTTGTGAAATAGAGGGGCATCCCGAGTGGCAGCGTGGTGGAGAGTTAATTTGATTAATTAACTGTTAAAATTACATGATTATTACGTAGATTAATGTGATACCACTGCATATTAATGTGAAATTGCTCTCTTTCCCTCTCTTCCTTTTCACTTTTCTTTTTTCTCTCTCTCTCTCTCTTTCTTCCTATTTCTATTCACTTTTCCTTTTAGATTATGGCATACATATTATTAACTTCTCATTTAAATATATATAATAGAAACTGCCTGGATGGTCCCTGGAGGGGCCGAAAGGCAAAAAGGAGGCTGTGATGTTTCCTCCTATACACCAGGATGATTCGACGGAAAAAAACATATATAACCCTTTCCTGGTGAAGAGCTGATAAGGGAAGAGAGCCTGTGGCCTAAAGGTTAAGCTGCTGCCTTACAGGCAGACTGCCCAGGTTCAAATCCCAGTAAGGATATTGCTATCTGATGAGAGCTAAATAGATCTATAATAGTCTCCCTTCATTTTCATTTATCAGCAAAAAATGTTACACACACACACACACACACACACACACACACACACACATATATGCAAACTTATAAAGAACTGATAAAGAAATAAAAGGAAAAACATGAGGAAGCAGTATGCTCCCTCCCATAACTGGGTATACCAGGTGACTCGGCAGAAAAACACACACACACACACACACACACACACACACACACACACACACACACACATACACGTGTGTGTGTGTGTGTGTGTGTGTGTGTGTGTGTGTGTGTGTGTAACATTTTTTTGCTGATAAATGAAAATGAAGGGAGACTATTATAGATCTGTTTCAAGCTATTTAGCTCTCATCAGATAGCCATACCCTTACCGGTATTTGAACCTGGGCAGCCTGCCTATAAGGCAGCAGCTTAACCTCTAGGCCACAGGCTCTCTTCCCATATCATCTCTGCACCAGGAAATATATATATTCATAAATATATATTTATAGTCATATTAATATAATTGATTATGATATTTAATATAGTTGAGTATGATAGATTATATTGAATGCATTAATATTTATTTATAATATAGTCAATATTTATTAGAGACCAAGTACATTATAACTGATATATTTATTATATTGATAGTATAGTTGATCGTTGTATAGACTATATTGAATGCATTAATATTTATATATAAGATTGTCAATATTTATTAGACTAAGCATCTTATTATTGATATATTTATTATATTGATAGTAGAAGATTTATAAATTACAAATTAATTGTAGATATAATAATCGGAGATAATTGATAGATAAAATCATAATATTGAAGGGGAATAGGAAATAGTGAATAGCAAATAGGAAGATATATAAAGTTGGTTAGTAATCTTTACAAAATCTTTACCATTTAAACCATAATTAAACTATACTTACTAGTGATAGCTACATACAATCATACTTAAGTTATAGGTACAGAGAGAATCATTTAAAGGGGGGGAGTACCAGCAACATAAAAAGTATTGGATGGTGATCTGGGGAAGGATTTATAAAATCTTGGGGGAACAAAATAAAGGAAATGACGACTATTACCACAACATCATTGAGAGCAGGGAAAAAAGCATCATCTAACCCTACAGTAGCGACAGCATCTCCTGCCAGTCAGCATTCAATAGAGGAGATGTTGACTGTTGAAAAAACAGGCGGTACAGGTGAGGAATTTTGGATATACAATAGAATTGGATAAATGGCAACAAATATGGGAAAGAAATTACAAACTAACCATGGCAACAGCATATAAAGAAAATATGTATAAAATGTTTTATAGATGGCATATGTCACCAGAAAAATTATCAAAAATGTTTAAAGATAAATCAGTAAAATGTTGGAAATGTAAGCAAATATCAGGTTCTTATTATCATATGTGGTGGATGGGTACAGAAGCAAGAAAATTTTGGATTAAGATACAAACATGGTTAGGAAAAATGGTGGAAGAAAAGCCAGACTTAAAACCAGAAATTTTTCTATTAGGAATTTTACCAGAAAATATATATATATATATTTAATAATACATATTTATTTATTTATTTATTTATTTATTTATTTATTTATTTATTTATTTTAGTGTTCTTATATGCCGCCCTACTCCCTGGGTTTTTTTTAATTTTTTAAAAATATACAAAACCATACATACATGGGAGAGACCTAAAGTATTAAATGGTCTCATATACCGGTAGTAACAGCAGCTAGGATTGTATTTGCACAAAATTGGAAAGCAGGAATCATTCCTGGAGATGAGCAGATAATAAAGAACATTTGGACTGTGCTGAAATGAACAGATTAACATTAAGATTAAAAGATAAAGAGGATTCATTGTATTACAAGACTTGGAGGAAGTTTTATAGATGGTTAGAAAATGAATATAAATAAAGAAGTTTGAATATAAGTGAATGATGTAAGCCAGATGTAACACTTGAAAGAGATGAGGGGATAAGGAGGGGGGGGGAGAAAATCTTAAATTTGAAGTGCATTAATAGAGAAATACAAGATAAAAGAAATAGATTAGAGGAATATATATGGAATAAAATATGAAAAATGTAAGATTGTGTAAAAGAATTCAAGGTTGCTGGAATACCATCCAAGAAAAATGGAGAAAGTACTGCAAAGGAAGGAGGAAGGGAAGAGAGGAGTAAGAAGAAGGAAGAAAGGAGGAGGAGGAGGAGGAGGAGGAGAGAAGAGAAGAGAAGAGAAGAGAAGAGAAGAGAAGAGAAGAGAAGAGAAGAGAAGAGAAGAGAAGAGAAGAGAAGAGAAGAGGGGAGAAGAGAGTTAGGAGAGAGGGCAGGAGGGGAAGTAGGGAAAAGGAGAAGGAGAGAGGGAAGGGGAAGTAGGTTTAGAAGAAGGAGAAGGAAGGGAAGGGAAGAAGAAAGAGAAGGAAGGGCTGTATGAGATAGGAAGGGAGGATGATAAAAAAGCAACCTTGAAGTAATAAAGCAATAAGATAAATATAGAATATATGTGTAAATATTTTGTAAAAGAATGAAATGAGGAATGAGATGATAAATATGTAAAATGTCTGTATGGGAATAAAAATAAAAAACTTTTTCAAAAAAAAGAAAAAACAGGTGGTACATCGGTAATACAAGCAATGGATTCCACACTAGTAATGATGCAAGAAACTATGGTGAAATTGCAGAAAGCGATAGCACAGAACCATGTGGAATTAAAATCAGATATCCAGAAATTGGATAATAAGATTGGATTGATTCAAGAGGCAATTCAAAAAAATGAACAACACATAAAACTTGTGGAAACAAAGACCAAACAAATGGAGAAAAAGTTAAAACTAGATGGACCAAAAAATGTCAACAGCAAATAACAAAGTAGCTTAATAAGGAAGAAGCAACAATATGGCAATTGGAGATTTGGGTGTGGAAGAGAAAGTATATTTTTGCTTTGTTACCAGCCTTTTCCTTTGGAAACCTTTGATCTGAAGAATGATTTCTTTTCCCTTTTTCTCCTGAATTAACTTACAGCTTTATAAAAGATAAAAGATAAAAAATTAACTGGCTTTGGACTTGGAAAGAATTTTTTTAAGTAAAGATCTGGGCTTTTTTTCCTCTCTTCTTTGTCTTTCTTTTTTGAAAACACTGAAATGGCTTCTAAACTCGAAAAGACTGTAGTGAATAAAAGAACTGAGTACTCTTTTGATCATATTTTAAAGAAGCAATCTATGCCTGATTTAACATCATCAAAGTCTTTAACACCTGAGAGTTTATTTAATACTTTGAAAGTCATGAAAAATGAGCTGATTTTGGAATTTAATTCAAAAATTATTGAAATAGATAAAAAAAATGCAGGCTGCTTTGGAGAAGATGAACTTACAACTGAGAGCGGATGTGGTGAAAGTTTGTAAAGGATTAGCAGTAAATATGGAGATTTTGGAGAAGGATTTGGAAAAAAATAAGCAAGATTTGACAACTTCAGAGGAATACATAACCAAGGTTCAAAATGATATAGTAAATTTGGAAACAGAGGTGTTGATGTCTCAATTTAGAGAGATGAAATTTGCCATAAGAGTGAGGGGCCTGAAGGAGGAAAAATTTGAAAATTTGAAAGGAAGAATGGCAGAGGCACTGGAGCAGGTGTCTGGAATGTCTAAAGATGAATTGGCTATGCAAATTGATAAGATATACAGAGCTAATTCCTGGTATGCAAAACAAAACAACTTGCCAAGGGACATTGTAATATATTTCACTACTAGAGCTCTGTGGAACAGAATTACACAGGCGACCTTTAAGAATAATCTTCAGGTAAATGGTCAGGAAATAAGGATATGGAAAGAAATTCCTTCCAAGATGCTTAAAGCTAGAAAAGAATATTCCTTCTTGGTCGCGGAACTAAAAACACGAAATCTACAATACAAATGGAATGCACCAACAGGAGTAATTGTGAAATTTTCGGGTAAAAGATATGGACTTAACACAATAAAAAAAGCTACAGAATTCTACATCAATGTTTTAAAGGCTGATATTTCTAAAATTCCAGTGGAAAGAAGCATGGAAATAATGGAGGAGGAGAAGAAAAATCCAGATATACGTGGTCAAGAGGAAATAATTCCAAAGATTCAAAGTGATTGGCAGAGCCAGATAGATGTTTGCGATGTGGAAAAGGAGACGGAGGATTGGGATCAGATGAGAGCTGAATTGATAGATTCGAAATTGCCAAAGGACAGATGGTGTTGAAACTTATAGGATGGTTGGAAAGATGAACAAGATTGTAATCATTTTTTTTCTTCTTTTATTATTATTATAATATTTTCTTTTGATGGTAGTTTCTTTTTAGATTATTTTATATATATATCATATATTTTGAAGTTATAAATTTGATATAGTGTAATATTATGTTATTAATATTTTGAGGATTTTGGGATTAAGTTTAAGGTTTTTGAGGTATAAGGGGTTGGTTTTTACTCTTTTTTATCATTATTACCATATACTTTGATTATTATTATTATTATTATTATTATTATTATTATTATTATTATTATTATTATTATTATTATTATTATTATTATTATTATTATTATTATATATAATATATATTTTGAAGTTGATACCTCAAGGTATAGTAATATTGCTATTAATGTGTTTGATTTTATGATTTTATTATTAAGTTTAGAGTTTTAGAGGTATAAAGGGTTTTTTTAAAAAAAATATGGGAATAAACAATTTGACAGAACATTTTAAATATTGAGGTATTGTGATTAGGTATAAACATTCAATGTTTAGTTAATGTTTATGTAATATTTATTTAAGTTTTGTTTTGCTTAGAAGAAATGTTGGGTTGATTGAAAGGGGGAGGAAAGGTTTACTTTTGTTCCTCTTTTATTTTTATTTCTTATTTTTTATTTTTTTCTTTCCTTTTTATTATTATTAGTTTATAGGTAGATTATATAAAAGATGGAGGTTTAGATATGTGAAGTATAATATATTTGGAGGGATTTTAGGATTAAGTTTAAGGTTTTTGTTTTATTATTATCATTATAATTATATATCTTGATTATTATTAAGTTAATAATATGATATAGTGTAATATTATGTTATTAATACTTTGTGGGATTTTAGGATAAAGTCCAAGGTCTTTGAGGTATGAGGGGTTAGGTTTTACTTCCTTTTTATTATTATTATCACTATATATATTATATATTTTGAAGTTGATATATTGTAATATTGTTATTAATATTGTGTTTAATTTTAGGATTTTAGGACTAAGTTTAAAGTTTTAGAGGTATAAGGGGTTATTTTTTAAATATTCTTCTTCTGTTCATGCTTTGAATTTTAAAAAAAATTGGAGTTAAAGATTTTTTTAAAAAAGTGGAAATTAAGAATTTGCTTTAATTTAATTTAAATTTATTTTATTGAATTTTATGCCCTGTACTTTCTCTGGGAAGTCCGGGGGGGAGGGGGGAGGGAAGGGGGTGGGTTGGGGGTAGGGGGGAAGGGGGGGAGAAAAATGGGAAAAAAATTGTACTTTGTACTTATAAAACTTTTTGAATTAAAAAAAAAACTCTTGGTCCCGTGAATGAAGGAATTGCATGGGGTTTTTAAATACCGTATTTTTCGGAGCATAAGACGCACCGGAGTATAAGACACACCTTAGTTTTGGGGGAGGAAAACAAGGAAAAAAGACCTCTGCCTCAAGCAATTTGCCAAACAGCAAACAGCAAACAGCACAGATGATATACACTGTTTGCTGTGTATTTCTGGGCATGTGTGCCTGACCCATAGAAATAGCAAAGAATTGGAGAAATGTACATTATGCCAGAAAGTTTTCTTAAATGTAGTCACACTAACTCCTCCCAATTATTTAAATAGATCTACTCCAAGGTAAGTCAGGATTTAACTCTAATACTAAACAGGACACTGTTACATTTCAGACTATACTTGTACAGAGCTGTTAAAATTAATTAAAATTTCTGGAAGTATACATTATTCTCTATTATTTAAAAGAAGATACAATAGCACTGGGCCTCTTCAGAGCAAGCATTTATTTTAAAAAGCTTCTTTATTTTGTTAAGTTGTCTAGAACAGGGGTCTCCAACCTTGACAACTTTAAGACTTGTGGACTTCAACTCCCAGAATTCCACAGCCAGCAAAGCAAATAATAAAGCAGTCTTTAAAAAATAAGTCTAATAATTTGAACATTCTACAGACATTTATAGTTATTCACTTACCCCCTTGCATCCAGTTCAGCAGAAAATAAAAATCTGCGTGTCTCTCCCAGCTATTTGCCTCTTTGCTAGTTTCAGTTTCATTTTAGCACTGGCAAATCAGCTGTAGGTCGGGAAGCTGCTAAGGACTTGCTTGGCTTTACAGGCTCTTCCCTGTTTGCTGCAAGTAGGTAAATTGCTGGAAGACTGAGGCCAAAGGGTGGGGGTGGCTGGGTGGGTGGGGCTACAGAAATTGGAGTTGGTAAGCCAAGAAGAGCGACAGGAAACTGAAGAATAGGAAAGGAAAGAAGGAACCAAAGAAATAAAAGAACCCCCCCCCAAACAGGTAGAAGGAATCAGAACCAGAACACAAAGAGCTACAAAAACAAGCAAAAACTAAATGACCGTAAAAAAATAGAAAAATACAGAAAGAAACCAAATTAATATCAATAAATGTGAAAGGATTAAATAATGCAGGGAAAAGGAAAAATATTTACGAAATTAGTAAAGCAAAAAGCAGATATTATATGTCTTCAAGAAACACATATCAAAGAACAAGACCAAAAATATTTAGAATATAAAAAATTGGGAGAACTCCACACATCATTAGCAGAGAAGAAAAAAAGAGGGGTAGTGGTATATACTAAAAAAGAAATAAGAACTAACAAAATTTATGCAGATAACAAAGGAAGATTATTAATGCTTGAAATCAAGACAGGTAAAATTACAATGCTTTTGGTAAATATCTATGCCCCCAATAAAAATAAAAAAGAATTTTGTAAGAAAACCCATGAAAAGATAATAGAGACAGGTTATAAAAATGTATGTATAGTGGGAGATTATAACGGAGTAGTGGATGTTAAAAAAGACTATATTAGTTGTGGGGGGGAGCAAAGAAAAAGAACTGCACTACCAAAAACATTTTTTGATATGTCCAAAGAATTTAATCTAATAAATGTGTGGAGAGCATTACACCCAAAAGAAAAACAATTTACCTTTTATTCTAACCAGCATAAATCATGTTCAAGAATAGATATGGTATAGGCAAATGGAGAACTAAGCAAAGAAATAGAGAAAGTAGAAATTACCCTGAATATCTGGGCAGACCATAATCCTTTAGTAATAATATGGCGAGGTCAAATAAGGAGGATTAAGAGATGGACATTAAATACACAAATTCTGCAAGATAATGAATATCCACAAATGATTGAAAAAGAATTTGAAGAGAATAAAAAGCAACCCACCTCATTACAAAATTTATGGGATACAATGAAGGCCTATGCCAGAGGGATTACAATAGCATATACCGCAAGGAAGAATAAAGAAAAATGGAAACAACAAAATAGCAATAGCAATAGCACTTAGACTTATATACCGCTTCATAGTGCTTTACAGCCCTCTCTAAGCGGTTTACAGAGTTCAGCATATTGCCCCCAACAATCTGGGTCCTCATTTTACCCACCTCAGAAGGATGGAAGGCTGAGTCAACCTTGAGCCGATGAGATTTGAACAGCTGAACTGCTGAACTAGCAGTCAGCCTGCAATGGCTGCATTTAACCACTGCACCAACTTGGCTCACTACTGGATAGACTACTGGATGAAATAAAACTACTAGAAAATAAACTCCAAAAGAAACCAGGAGATGAACAAATAAATGAGACAGCAATTCTTTCAAAGCATAAATTAAATATCAGAGAACAAACAGAATATGCAAAAAAAGAAAAGGAGAGTAGGATTATACACCAATTACAGGATGAGGCAGGAAATCTACAAAATAATGAAGAAAAATTAAAGAAGATTGTTTCAGAATACTTTGAGAACTTATATAAACAAGATGGAAAAGAGATGGATAAAATAAATGAGTATTTGAAAGGGAGAAGTATACTACCACTAGATAAGGAAGATAAAACAATGCTGAACAGAGAAATAACATTGATGGAATTAAAAGATGTGATTAAAAAGCAAAAGAATAACAAATCTCCTGGACCAGATGGTCTCTCAGGGGAATTTTACAAAAATACAGGAGAATTATTGGAACCAATACTATTAGAATTATATAATGAGGTCCTATTGAAAGCAAAAATACCAGATTCATGGAGGGAGGCATATATCACCATGATCGTGAAAGATCAAACCAAATTCATAATTATAGACCAATTTCATTGTTGAAAGTCGACTACAAAATCGTTATGAATATTATGGCAGGAAGGATAAAAAGAATATTAAACAAAATTATACATTCTTACCAAAATGGTTTTCTTCCAACAAGACAGATTAGAACCAACACAAGAGTAGTATTGAATATGTTAGAATACTATGAAGCGCATCCAGAAAGGCAAGGAGCGCTTATTTTCCTGGATGCGCAAAAGGCGTTCAACAATGTAAATTGGCAGTATATGATTCGGCAAATCAAAGAAATGAAATTTGGAAAAAAAATTGAACAGATGATTGAAACAATATATTCTTCCCAGAAAGCCAATGTAATAATAAATGATGATATCACAAGGCCATTTCAAATAATGAAAGGAGTTCAACAGGGATGCCCACTGTCACTTCTACTTTTTATTTTGACTTTAGAAACATTATTAAATAAAATTAGATCAAATCCAGCCATTAAAGGAACCAAAATCAGAAAGGAAGAATATAAAATACAGACGTTCGCCGATGACCTTATATTCTTTTTGGAAGACCCACAGGAGACAGGACCGATTTTAATAAGGGAAATAGAAAAATATGGGGAGGTGGCGGGCCTTAGAATTAATAAACAAAAAACCAAATTATTAGTCAAAAATAGGACATTAAAACAGAAAAAAGATTTAGAAGAAGAAATTACCAAAAAATTTAAATATTTAGAAGTTAATCTAACAGCTAGATGTTCCTCAATTAAGTAAGGTAATAATTTGAAATTAGTGCAACAAATAAAAGTAGACCTGGAGAGGTGGGGGGAAATTGCAACTATCTTTACTAGGTCAGATAGCAACTATTAAGATGAATGTCCTACCAAAATTACTTTATTTTTTCCAGACCATACCTATAAAATTGGACAATTTTTTTTATTGATTTGAACAAAATGATCCCCAACCAGGGAATAAAAAACAAACACTCAAAAGCAGCAAACTAATGTGCTGAAGCTGATCAGACTAGGGACTAGCCAGATGAAAACCTGGTAGGCAGATTATTTTTTCCTTATTTTCCTCCCCAAAAGCTAAAGTGCGTGTTATACTCCGGTGTGTCTTATACTCCAAAAAATACGGTATGTAAAAGGCTGTAGATTTGCTTAAGAAACTATTGTGATATATAGAAAGAGAAAAATGTAATAAAGACATTTTTTAAAAAAAGAGTATAGATTTGTTGAGAAAAGGGGATGCGGTGGTGCAGTGGTTTAATGACACTGGAACTGCTGGCCAGAAATGGTCTGTACTCCAGTGGTTTCAGCCCAGCTCCCGTGAGACGGAGTGAGATCTCATCACTAGATCTCTAGCTCCTGTCCACCCAGCAGTTCAAAAGCGTACAATATTGCAAGCATACAAATGGGTACCACTTCAGTGGGAAAGCTGCCTTCATAGCATTGAACAGAATGAACTACCGGTAGCAATCTAGGCTGCCAAGACTGCATTGGCTCTAGCATGTGTAGATGTCCCTGACATTGTATGCCATATGCTAAATAAATAATAAATGTTGAGAAAAGGACAAAGTTGGCTTGTTTACAACTGACATCATTCCCTACTTAAAAGGTGGAGCAAATGCCAAAAAATTGTCAAGGACTTTTGACAAGTTACTGTGAACAAATCTTATCAGTTACATATTGACACCATTGTTATGTATCTTTTCTATTTCAAAAGGGTCGATATCTGAAGATCTTTTTCTAATCAGATCATGTGACTTTGCAAAACCATGGGATAGGATAAGTAAGAGACAGAAAAGTCTCCTGAAGGGTGTCAGCGGTAAGGATTGCAGTACCATCTGTGCACAATTATAAACTTCATGGCCTTCACTGTCAATATGCTAATGCTTAGAAAATGACAAATAACCTAGATGTACCTGAATGCTTATTATAAGAAAACAAATGTTCAAAACAAGATAAGCAGCAAATAAATCTAATAAATGAAATGAAATGTGATTTAAGAGTGTCCTTTATTTTTCAGATGTGTATGTTATCCATGTCAATCCATCTTACTATATACAAAAGGAAAAAACCATTCACAGTAATTATCATTAATATGCCATGGTAAACAAACAAACACTGTACAATTCACTATCTTAAAAACAGTTTTCTGAAAAACAGCAATTCTATGATAATTCCGCAACAACTCACAAGTTCATTTAATAGCAAGGTGTCATTCTAGAATGGAAAAGCTCAGTTTTACCACTTTCTGAAAGGATGAGCTAGATAGGGGAAGCCATCTTCTCTCCAAAGAGATTGGGATTTCCCTAGGATTGGTGCTGTGATGGAAAGACATAATCTCCTAATCTCCCTTCAGTCCCATTTATTTCATAGAAATCTGGGATTACTCTGATTATGATCTATGTATTGGAGATGTCAATCCGGGTTGGAGAAGGTGGTTCTGAAGATATTGTAGTGCCAGCCACATGGGGCTCTATTAGACAAAACCAGCCCTTGGATTTCCACTCAGAAAATTACCAGCAACCTTTAACCTTAGACTGTCTACTGTTGACCTCACCCGAGGTCCGTAAGGGGCGTGCATAAGTGCACCATTGTGCCTACCGTCCTTGTCCTAATGTCCCCATTTATTTGTATCCATTTCATGTATTCATCAACATGTTTATATTTATATGTTATCTTATACATGCTTCACAAATAAAAAATAAATAAAATAAAACCTGTGCAAGGCATTTATCACATTCCCCTCTGACTACAACTGCCTAAGAAAAGAGTAAAACAGTCCCCAAATTTTGCAGGTGATCCAAAAGATAACAATGATGGATAGTATCCAAAGCTAATGAATAGTACATCAGTACTAGAAGAGAGGAATACAATGTCCAGCATGTTTGTATTGCCTGTATTCTAGAAGTAGCTGCATACACACAGAGACACACCATTCAGAATTAGACTGAAATTATCCCCTTCACCTACCTCCTCACAAAGCTTCTCCTAGGTTGGTTTTTGCTCTGTGGCACTAAGGCAAAGTGACCAGATTTTTTAATTTTTAAGCGGGAGGGGGGGCGCCGGGGCGCCGCCATTTGTTTTGCCCTCTGCACATGCGCAGAACGCTGCGCATGAGCAGAAGGCAAAACAGCAAATGTCGGCATCCAGGTGAGGTGGGGGGGAGAGGGGGGGAGGCAGGAGGGCGCTTGGATGCCTGCAGCTCGCGACAGGTAAGCTGCCGGCTGCCTCCTTTCCCCGTCTCCCGCCTCCCGTTCGTTGCTTGCCAGCCCGGCCAAAGGGAAGGCGGGAGGCGAGGAAAGGCCTCCCGAAAGGGAGGCGGGCTCCCGAATGGAGCATCCAAGCGCCGCGGTCTCCCGGTCGCCCGCCCGGCCCCAGGGCAACGGCGGCAGCGAGGCGACGGGGGGAAGAAAGGGGAGGGGGACGAGGAAGGGCTGTTTGCGCCGCTCGTAAACTCAAAGCGACGACGGCTCCTCGTCCCTCACCCCTCCCAACAGCAGCAGCGCCTCCGAGGGCGGGGCTAGGGATGGGGCGGGGGAAGGAGAGGAGGAGCAGCCTCCCTTCCCCCTCCCCCCAGCTTCCAGCCGCCGCCGGAGGAGTCAACAACGCGGGACGCCCGCCCGCCGCCCACGGCCGGCCCGAGCTGAGAGGCCTGCTGCCTTTCAGGCCGATTTTTTGAAAGAATGCCCTAGTCGTGCATTCTTTCAAAAAATCGGGACTTTTTAGAGGACGGGTGGGACGCGGGACAAATGATGAAAAAGCGGGTCTGTCCCGCCAAAATCGGGATGTCTGGTCACCTTACACTAAGGCCCAAGCAGTCAGATTTCCCTGCTAATTCCATGGGGGGAGGGCATCCCCCTCAGGCAATTTCCTCACTGAAGAGTAGCAGAAAAGAGATCTCCAAACACCAAGCCCTGATTGTGACTCACAAATGCCTTACACTCACAGTTGCCCAGTAAAGCAGGATATGTTGCACTGGTGGTCTCATGAGTAGGAGTCCCAGGGTTCATTATGTGTAATTTTAAAAATACTAAATAGCTTGGATTGCACACTGGCTAATCTCAATTTTGACTCACAAATCCTGGATGCACTAGAGTAAGAGCTAAGGCAAGTTCAGTAACAAACCCTTGAAATGGGCAGCCAGTAGTTATGTAAGGCAAAACCATGGCTGTGAAGAATTTTGGGACTTGTGCTTGCTTGAAACCTGATGGGAAGCTCACAGAAAGTGATATCTAACATCTGAAAATAATTGGCATAGAAAACTGGATACTCCAAATTTATTTCCAGAACTTTTGCCCTGGCTGCTAGACCTTCATGGTTGAAAGCTCTCCTTTTGGGAGCCATTGAAGGAATCCTTTTCTGATCAGATCAATTCCTAATTTTGGGCCCGAAAGTGTCCAACCCACATTTTTATGGCTCAAAGGGGGAATTGTAGGAAGTTAGCACCCAAACCCTCTCCTAGAAAAATGAAATATTCGAGGAAATATTTAAAAAGGGAGAATATTATACATCCATGGATGAGAAAAGGAGAAACATGCTCTTGGAAAGCAGCCCCCACCTTTGTTAATAGCCTCAGAAAGGCTGGGCCAGCTTATCTACAAAACAAAAGATATGGCCCTTGGGACATGATAGGATTAGCCCTCACTCAAGATCCAAACCAGGACAAAGGCATTCAGCCACAATTGAATCACCCAGCAAGATTCAATCAAGCCTGGGACACAGACAACCTCAGCTATGACTGCATAGCCCCATGGGAGTCTGACTGCAACCAATAGGATAAGCTCAAATTCAAAGCCTAAGAGAGGGTATAAATCTCTCTCTCTTTTCCATGTGCTCATATTTGCCCAGGACCCAAAAACCCCATGTGGCCCTGTCCACCATTAAACCATCTTTCCAAACAGCCTCCATATTTCCAGTGTCTTTCTCCCCACTTGGAACTGAACCCAGATGGACATTTCTTCCAACAGTCATGATCAGAAATAATCTTACTTAATATCCAAGGTGACCAGACGTCCCGCTTTTGGCGGGACAGACCCGCTTTTTCGCAATTTGTCCCGCGTCCCGCCTCGTTTCAAAAAAGTCCCGCTTTTTAAACCTCCGACGGGAGAAGGCAGAGATACCAGCAGTTTAAAACGAAGCTCCACCCAACACCCAACGCCCAAAATCTAAAGGCAACTACCGGCCAGTTACGGCAGTCGAGGAGTCCGACAAAGAATTCGGAAATTGCATGATTGGCCGCCGAACCGGAGCACCCCCTTCCAAAAACCCTAATGGCCAGCATGAAATGCGGCTTTAAATCTCAATCCAGTAAGCAGGGAGGGCGTGGCTTTTTGCAGACCTCCGGCCTATCGCAGAGTAGGAAGAAAAAAGGAGGTGGACCTTCTCGTGCCCCTGCAAACGAGGGAACAAACCTTAGTTTGTTTTGGAGGCGGGGTATTCTAGCTGGTGAGCCAGCCATCGATGCTGATTATCCAAAATTCCGTCTGAAAAAATTCAAAGCTCTCGTTTCTCTTTAAGAAAGGCAGCCAATCATTCTTTCTCAGCCCAACTTATTATCTTGCAGAGTTGATGTTGTGGGGCGAAAATAGGCGGAAGCGGTATTGGGTATGTTTGCTGCCATCAGTTATAAAAAAATAACGAGGCGAGATTTTTTAAAAAATTAAACTGAATATATCTTTTTAGCCTGATTGTTACTAGATTCCTCCTTGTTTCCGTGGTGCCTTCCCCGCGCGCGTCTCCATTGATGACAAGCACGCGGGCTCCCCGGTACAGCCACAGTGATCCTATTTGCTCTAGTTTTTAACTCTTCGGGGATCTCTCCCCCCTCCTATTTTACTACTCTCCCCTCACCTGCATTATTAGAGGAACTGAGGAAGAGTCGTCCGGAGCTGTTCCAAGGATGAGGAAGAGAGAAAGCCATTGTGCTGCAACCTGAGCGCCTTTGGTGGCCTATCGCCTTCTTATATTGCCGGGCTTTCTAATTTGCATGCCCCAGGTAGCGGTCATTGGCTCCCCGGTCACTGTGGCTGTACCGGGGAGCCCGCGTGCTTGTCATCAATGGAGACGCGCGCGCGGAAGGCACCACGGAGCAGAGGCACCTGGCGAGCGAGCAGGCAGGCAGGCAGGAGACGCAGGCAGGAGCCTGCCGCCGATGCCGCTTTCTCTCTTCCTCATCCTTGGAACAGCTCCGGACGACTCTTCCTCAGTTCCTCTAATAATGCAGGTGAGGGGAGAGTAGTAAAATAGGAGGGGGGAGAGATCCCCAAAGAGTTAAAAACTAGTGCAAATAGGATGCAAAGAAAGAAACGCGGCTGCGCCCAAGCCACTGCTGGCTCCCCCACCTGGACGCCGACATTAGCGGTCTTTTGCCCTCTGCGCATGCGCAGCGTTCTGCGCATGCACAGAGGGCAAAACTCAAATGGGCGGCCCCGCCCCCCGTCAGTGTCCCGCTTTAAAAAAAAATCTGGTCACTTTATTAATATCACAAATTCAATTTGCTTACAAGTTTCCCAGTTTATACCTGCATATCTTGATCTTCCAAGTCTGAATACAGAGAATGGACCTCTGAGATCAGCAAAACATGCCCAGGAAGCTTCAATCTGTATTCCCTTTTTGAAACACCTGCGTCCTTGGGGTAGCATTGCACAGTGAATTACAATTCATGGAGCATGTTACCTGAGGCCTCAACTGAAGCTATGTACCAAATCAGATTTGAGCAATGCAAGATTGCCTTACATTTACTCTTAAAGTAACTTTTAAGCAGCCTAAAGAATAATAAATAACATTGCTTTTGTCTTACCTTCTCCTTAAATGATGCTACTGAAACTATTTTACTAATACTCTTAAACATGGAATGGAGTCTTATTATATGATGTATTGACTTGCTAACTCAATAACAGGGGGGAGGTGCCATATTTACACTAAGAATGCAGAACGTTTCTTACAAACTTTGCCAAAGCCCTAAATCAAATCCCACAGAGAACAACACAAAGCAAAGACTTAAACATGCTAAGTCACCTTTCATTTCTATTCCCTCTTCAAATAGAGACAACCATCCGACTTCCAGGCCTAATTTTGCAAATTCCAGTCTCAAAAGCAACCTACTGTGACTGGAGCTAATATTCAAACATGTTTATATTCTACAAAATATGTAGGTTTAACAGGTTTAACAGTGAAGAATACCCTTGTAGAGAGTTGGCACTCACCCATCTCCTAGAACAGTGATGGCGAACCTTTTTTCCCTCGGGTGCCAAAATAGTGCGCGCAGGGGCTATCGCACGCTCGTGCGTGCCCACACCCATAATTCAAAGCCCCTCACTTGCCCCACCCCCTTGTAAATGCGTGCGTGACCCCCCCCCCACTCCCCCATTTCCCGACTTCCAGTGGGCCCAGTGGGCCCTTTTTTTTGCCCTCCCCAGGCTCCAGAGGCTTTCTTGAAACTTGGGGAGGGCAAAAACGCTCCCCCCCGCCACCCCGGAAGCCCTCCGGAGGCCAAAATCATCCTCCCAGAGCCTCCGCGCGAGCCAAAAATCAGCTGGCGTGCACGCACATGCGCGCTGGAGCTGAGCTAGGGCAACGGCTCGCGTGCCGGCAGATATGGCTCCGCGTGCCACCTGTGGCACCCATGCCATAGGTTCGCCATCACTGTCCTAGAAGAATGAAATATTCTAGGAAATATTAAAAAGGCAGAATATTATATTTCCCTGGATGAGAAAAGGAGAAACATATTTTTAAAGACAAAGAGCAGCTCCCAGTAGCTCCCTGCCCCCAGCAGATATTTGGCCCATTGAGCAGGACTGGGCCAGCCTATCTACAAGACAATTAGACCTCTAGCTCCATGGTGATGGGATTGAGACATGACCCTCCAGGACATAACTGGATTATCTATCAGTAGAGCTCACCACATGACACAAACAAGCCCCTTCATTGCATCACCCAGCAAGCTTCAATTAAACTTAATTCAGACAACCTAAAAAGTTAGCTATGATCCCTGCATAGCACCCTGGGGGTCTGACAACCAAAATAATAATTGCACAGGAACAGGAAGCTCAAGGGCAAGGCCCAAGAGAGGGTATCTCTATACCTCTCTCTCTCTCTCCCTCCCTCCCCCTCCCTCTCCCTCCCTCTCCCTCTCCCTCTCCCTCTCCCTCTCCCTCTCCCTCTCCCTCTCTCTCTCTCTCTCTCTCTCTCTCTCTCTCTCTCTCTCTCTCTCTCTCTCTCTCTCTCTCTCTCACCAAAAAACCCCATGTGGTCGTGTCCACCGTTAAACCATCTTTCCAAACAGCCTCCATGTTTCCAGTGTCTTTCTCCCCACTTGAAACTGAACACAGATGGACATTTCTTCCAACACCCTAAACATGGAACTATCAATTAAGACAAACTAACTAACTTTAAGCAACAGCCTAAAGAAGGAATCCCCAAGACCACTCCCTCCCCCAACACTGACAGGGCAATCCACTCAGGGGCGGGTTCCTAATTTTTTTACTACCACTCTGTGGGCGTGGCTTATTATGTGGGTGTGGCTTGCCAGCCATGTGACCGGGTGGGTGTGGCTTCTTGGACTGCTGAAGGGAGGGGAACTGAGATAGGTCCTGCTGCCCATTCCCCCTCCCCTCAGCAGCTCAAGAAGTCTCAAACATGCAAAAATGTCTGGGATCATCACCGTGTGTTCGTGGCTTCTCGGACTGCTGAAGGGAGGGGAATGGAGATAGCTCCTGCTGCCCATTCTTTCAGCGTCTCACACGCTCCCTCAGCCATCCTCCCTGCTTGGACTCACTGTGGGGTAGGAAGGCAGCGCATGAGCAGTGCCGGAAACTTGGCTTCTGGGCATGCGCAGAAGAAAATTTAAAAATAAAAAAAATTTTTTTTAATGGCGGCGCCCAGGCACCGGCAACCGACCGCACTGGTACTGTGACATCACCAGCGGGCCACTACCGGTGTTATAGAGTGGACCGCACTGGTAGGAACCCACCACTGAATCCACTAGTTTATAAAAAATAAGAACAAGCCACACAACCTCTAGGAATGAAGATGTTAGTTTGGTAATGAAACATCTGTAAGAAAACAACAAAGCTTTGAGAGCACTATGGACCACAACACTGAGCTACAAATATTGTCTTATATTTGTACATGCAGGTTTAACAGCCCAGTTTTCTCCATTACCATCTAAGGAGACAAGATTGTGAGTGATTTCAAAGTAGATATAAAAGTTTACTAAAATAACCAGGATGTGAAATGAGCTCTGCGTGAGGGAACAATGTCCAGCAAAGACCACAATCAATTGGATGAAGTGGAGAGAAAAAAAAAGAGAAAGGCCAAAGAAAACTTGGTGTCAAATATTTCAGGAAGATCTGAAAAACGTCAACTTCAAATGGAAGGATGCAGGGACTGCAGCTGTGGACCAAGAACTGTGGAGTGCTCTTGTAACCCAATGTGCTTGGTACAGGACGTGAGAGAGGAAATGTGAAGGGACACTGCACGCTCCCTTGATCATAATAAGTGTATCTTGGGATCTTCGTGTAAAATTGATCAATAGCAGATTCAGGACAGATAAAAGAAAGGTACTTGTTCATAGAAATAAAATGAAGTTACAGAGTTTGTTACTGGATGACATGGCAACAGCCTTTTGCTAAAACAGTTATAAGGGAAAAGAAACAGTACTGTACATGAAGGAAGGTATACAACTAACCAAGTAACGGATGGTATATAGACAATCCAGGATCAGAAGCACTGAAAAGAATGTGCCCTCTTATTCTGATGCTGGACTTCCTGAAAGATCTCAAGAAGTACCGCATTTTTCGGAGTATAAGACGCACCTTTTTCCTCCCTAAAAGTGGCTGAAAATTTGAGTGCGTCTTATACTTCGAATGTAGCTTTTTTTTTTCTAGCCCTAACCAGGTGCTAACTATCTTCCCAGCTCTTACCAGCTTGCAGGCTCTTTCATTGTTATTCTCTCAGAAGAAGGTTTTTTTAAGTCCTAACTAGGGGATAAAATAATGTGCTGAAGCTGCTCCGAATAAGTTTTTTTCTAGCCCTAACCAGGTGCTAACTATCTTCCCAGCTCTTACCGGCTTGCAGGCTCTTTCATTGTTACTCTCTCAGAAGAGAGGTTTTTTTAAGTCCTAACCAGGGGATAAAATAATGTGCTGAAGCTGACCAGACTAAGGATGCTAGCCAGATGAATACCTGGTAGGCAGATTGTTTTCCCCTATTTTCCTCCCCAAAAACTAAGGTGCGTCTTATACTCCAAAAAATACGGTAGGTGGTTGTTCTGATCACCTGCATTTCTTTTATATTGCTATGTTCTTAAATGGATGGATGGATGTAACTGCATAAGGAGGTGGAACATGTAGAGCTAGTCTAGAGACAGTTCATTAGCCTTGCATCCTCAAAACCTATTCAGCATTTCTAAGTGAGCTATAAGAATGCAACTCATAAATTAATGGCTCTGTTGGTTCTGCAATGATCAGGAAAACGTGATCAGCTTGTCTCAATATTAGTAAGGCAATGGAGTGTATAATAAGTTAGGGTTTGTTAGGATATTAAATTTAGTAGCTGGAATAGTAAAGTACACAATGGGCCAGAACATAAGTTTTTCTTCTGTGTGTTCTGTATGCTGTTTGATTTACCTCATGATGTTCCTGTGTTCCCGACTGTCTTGTTTGCTGTAAATATAAATGATAAAATATTTTTATTTATATAAACCCACAAGTTTGTGTCGGTGTCTTTGACTTCATTTGGACTGCTGTGCACAATTCCTTGACAGGGTTGAGTGTGGGAAACAGGAGTGCAAACCACATTCACCAATTCAGAATCCCTGTTCTCAGGTTTAATGTTCATGAGAGACAACATGCTCTCATCTGTAAAATAAGGACTTTAAATACCTTGCACCAGGCGTTAAGCTAGAGTGAGATGAGTCCCTGGTGGATATATGATAGGTTTGTCTCCTTGACTAGTTCTTCCATCTGGTTATTTCTATTGTTATATGTTTTTGTATCTTTGTTGCTTCTTTTTATGCTCTGTGTCATCAGTTGGAGTAGGGCAGCATCCAAGTTGAAGAAGATAAACAAATCAATAAATAATAAGATGGGAATACAATATTGAAAAAGAAGTGAGAGGCCATGTTCGTTCTCAGTTATGCTCAACACTCTCACACCCCCAATGTTTTACCTTCTGTCACTTTCCACTGCAGAACTTTCCATCCATTCCAATAAATATTTCTTGGTCACTTTTTTTTCTGCTCTCGGCTTTTCTGTCATTTTGTCATCTCAAATACTGCATTTCTCCCCTTGCCCGGCTCTACTCTCCTACTTGCCTCCTGCTTTCTCTTTCTTGGCTTTCTGTGCCTTTGTCCATATCTCTTCCTCCTCTCTGTTGGCTTTTCTTTCTTTTCTTTTTTTCATTACTCAAGTGCTGGTTTTCCCAGTCCATGCATGATGTTTGGAAGTTGTTTAGCCCCGCTAAAACACCAAAGTTATAGGATTGGTGGATTGGGTATGTGCCGTCAAATTGTTTTCGATTCCTGGCAACCACATACATTTTTTTCTATGAGTGGAAAACTCGTTTTAAAAAATGCAAAAATTTAGGTTGTTTGGTCGACAGTTCTTTCTTTAGTTGCAGTCCACATCACCACAAGAACACTTGACAACTCCTATAGTCCATCCAGTAATATGATATCACTTTGTCTTGTCTCCAACCCAGAATTTACAAAGTTTGATGCCGATTCTTCCTGAGCCTAAAAGCTAGTTAATTAATTAATCTCACAGGGTTCAGCTATTGCAACAAGTTATGAAAGGGAGAAAATACATTTATTTCCTTCTTTTTGTTAAGTGGTGGTCACATAATTTTTTCCAAGCATGTTAGGTAACTGCAAAAATCATTTTCCTTAATAACTGGTCAGCAGGATATACCAGCCACATTATGATAAGGCATTCTTCCGCTTTATTTTTATTTACTGGATCGTATCGTTCAATTATGTTTTCCTCCCTACTGTGTCCTATCTATATTGACATTCCATATTCAAAATACAAGCAGCACAACTTGCTTTAATCTAGATTAATCTAGATTTAAACTACACATAGATTGACCAATCATTGGCCTAAAAGAAAAACAGGAAAGAGTTTGGTTTCTGGGCCATGCTAGGCTTTGAATAGCACCGTGATGGCGAACCTATGGGATAGGTGGAATGCGGAGCCATATCTGAGGGCACGCAAGGCATTGCCCTATGTGCACGCTGGCCAGCTGTTTTTCGGCCTTCCAGAGGGCGGGGGAGGCCATTTTCGCCCTCCCCAGGCTTCAGAAAAACCTCCAGAGCCTGTGGATGGTGAAAAACGGACCCAAAGGGCCTACCAGAAGTTCGGAATTTCCGGTAGACCCGTTGGGTCATTTTTCACCCTCCCCAGGCTTCAGGAAAGCCTCCTGAAGCCTGGGGAAGGTGAAAAACGGCCCAACAGGCCTACCAAAAATCCAGAGGCTTCAGTGAGGCCTGCGCACATGCGCGGGGGGAGCGCAGGGGGGGTTGTGCGCGCATGTGTGGGGGAGAGGGCATTGCATTATGGGTGTGGGCACACATGCGCGCACTATCACATGCGCATGTGCCCTTTTGGCCAAGCAAAAAAAGGTTCGCCATCACTGGAATAGCATGTCAAGGACTATAGAGCCGAGGTGGCGCAGCGGTTAGAGGCAGGTACTGCAGGCCATTTTAGCTGACACTGATCTGCAGGTCAGCGGTTCAAATCTCACCGGCTCAAGGTTGACTCAGCCTTCCATCCTTCCAAGGTAGGTAAAATGAGGACAATTGTTGGGGGCAATATAAATATACATTGCTTACTGGTGTAAACCGCTTAGAGAGTGCTTGCACTGTGAGGCGGTATATAAATCTCACAAAATAAAATAAAATAAATAAATATATTCCAAAAGTTGGGTTCATTTTTTAATTTTATATTGATTTTAATTGTAAATTTGGTAGTGAATATATTATACTTTAATTTAAAACAATTTATTATTTAAATGTACTGTATAATGTTTGTGTTTACATTTTGTTTTATTTTATCATCTGGGGGAACTTAGAACAACAACAAAAAATAACCTAGCTACGTTATTTCCTTTACCAGCTGGAGGTGCTACAGGCTCAGTTTCATAACCTTTTTACTTGAAGGGAAGTAGGAGAGTAGAGTGTTTTTAAAAATGAGATGATAACAGTCATACGATGTCCCAGTATTCTAGCGCCCTCTATTGATTAAGTAAACACCTGCTCTTCTTTTCTTCTTTTTTGGGGGGCCAGGGTTGGAGAAATAAATAGACAAATGAAAGAGTGAGCAGGTCTTGGAGAAAGTGGATAATAAACATTGAAAAAAATCAGAAAGATGGGGTGGAAGCAGAAGAAAAGCAGAGTAGTGAGAGCAGCAGCAATTGGGGCCAGGGTGGTTATTGTGGCGGTAAGCATGATAAACAGTCTGAGAAAACAGCAGAAAGTCCTGAAACAGTAACTGATGTGACACATGGACCAAAATAGGGAAAGACATCGTATTCTTTATGCTGTTCCTAAAGAAGGAGCACTGGCAATCCAGAAAGTTTGTTGAATCAAGCCAAAGGTCTAGTTAGTTCATCCTATTATTTTTTACATTGGCCAAACCTGTCACCAGAAACCCTAAACAGATAACAATAATTAAGAGTCATTATGAGTTGGGTGGCATACAAATTGGTCATTTAGTCTTTGATTAGGCAGTTGTTAACTAGAGTCTATGATCTATACTCTAGTTTTAACTAGAGACATGGTTTATGTTCTATGGTAAGAGCCATGGTGGCGCAGTGGTTAGAATGCAGTATTGTGGGCTAATTCTGCTGACTGCCAGCAGTTCGATTCTGACCAGCTCAAGGTTGACTCAATCTCCCATCCTTCTGAGGTGGGTAAAATGAGGACCCAGATTGTTGGGGGCAATATGCTGACTTTGTAAACCACTTAGAAAGGGCTGTAAAGTGCTATGAAGCGATATATAGGTCTAAGGGCTATGGCTATTGGTGAGTGATGCCCAATTTTAGAACCGTTTTTTGCCATGGTTGTTCAGCGAATCTCTGTAGTTGTTAAGCGAATCACATGGTTGTTAAGCACATCCAGCTTCCCTGGTTAAATTTACTTGTCCGAAGCTGGCTAGAAAGGTCACACATGGCAATCAATGAACCTGGGATACTGCAGTCACCATAAATACATGCTGGTTGCCAAGTTCTTGAAATTTGATCAGGTGATCACAAGGCTGCTGCAACTGTCGTAAGTAAGGGGACTGGCCTGTAAGTCACTTTTTTCAGTGCCGTCATAACTTCAAACAGTTGCTAAACAAATGATTGCAAGTCAAGGAGGATCTGTAAAGAAATGCACCACAGAGGTTTGCCATTTGTACCTTCCAGGAACTGGAATTTGGAAACATCTTGCCTCTGATGAGGCTAAACCCATTTTACAGCTTTTTCTCCCTATTTTGCTAACAAGGAGTCCCAATCAGAGTTGCCATCAAATGGAAGCAGAGTGGCCTGGCCACACAGCCTATGCGTGATGGGAGGCTAGAGTAGACTTACCTGGAGTTTGGACTTTGAGCATTCCTCATCCTTAGAAAGAACTCTAAAATGGATCTCTCTCCTTCACCTCAGGAACTACTAGCACAGTGATGGCAAACCTTTTTTTCCTCGGGTGCCAAAAGCGCGTGCGCGCGCGCTATCGCTCGCGCGCGAGTGCCCACACCCATAATTCAATGCCTGGGGAGGGCAAAAATGGCCTCCCCCGCCCCCCCAGAAGCCCTCTGGAGGCCAGAAATGGCCCATTTCCCGACTTCCGTTGGGCCAGTAGGCTTCCCTGAAGCCCTGAAAACGCCCTCTCCCGCCCCCTGGAGGCACCGCGGAAGCCAAAAACACCCTCCCAGAGCCTCCGCATGAGCCAAAAATCAGCTGGCCGGTGTGCACATGCACGTTGGAGCTAAGCTAGGGCAACGGCTTGCGTGCCAGCAGATATGGCTCCGTGTGCCACCTGTGGCACGCGTGCCATAGGTTCGCCATCACTGTACTAGCATGACACCATAGGAGTTATTATTATTTTTGCATACCAGATGATACAGTGCAAGCACACGACTATTGCTGCTGTAATGCCAGTGGCAATAGTCGTATATAGGTAACCTTTATTTAGCAACTGCATTTAGCTAACATTTGCAATTATGAGTGATGAAAAAGTAACTTTACAGCCAATCCTCACATTTAGGGCCTCACTTTAACAAAGGTAAGCTGAAGTAAGATCATAAGCACAATTATGGTTTCTCTTAGTGATCGCTTCACTTAACAACAAAATTGCCGATCTTGATTGTGATTGGTAAATGAGGAGTGTCTGTGGTTTAAACCCCTTAAATAAAAATTGGTGTCTGTCCATTTTCTTCCCTGAAAATGTACTTTTTGATACATGCCTCTCACTCTCATTCTATCACTCAACTTTTCTTTGCCAAGAGAGCCCCAATCCTCCTTGCGTCACAGAGAGGATTACCTCAGTCCACCATTTCTTTTGGTTAAAACTGTTCTAACCATAAGGATTATTGTAATTTCTAATCAGTTTGAACTTCACTGGACAGAGTTTATTCTTTTGAATGAAATTCAGAGGTGAAAAAAATAAGGTTCTGCATTTAGGCAAGACAAACAAAATGCACAGGTACAGTATATGTGGTACCTCGCTCAATAGTAATAACTGTGAAAGGGATCTTGAAGTCCTAGTAGACAATCACTTTAATATGAACCAGCAGTGTGCAGCAGCTGCCAAAAAAGCCAACACAGTTCTAGGCTGCATTAACAGAGGGATAGAATCAAGATCATGTGAAGTGTTAATACCACTTTATACACACTTGGAATACTGCATCCAGTTTTGGTCGCCATGATATAAAAAAGATGTTGAGACACTAGAAAAAGTGCAGAAAAGAGCAACAAAGATGATTAGGGGACTGGAGGCTAAAACATATAAAGAACTGTTGCTGAAATTGGGTATGTCTAGTTTGATGAAAAGAAGGACACAGGATGACATGATAGCTGTGTTCCAATATATCAGGGGCTGCCACAAAGAAGAGGGAGTCAAGCTATTCTCCAAAGTATCTGAGGGTAGGACAAGAAGAAATGGGTGGAAACTCAGATTAACAGAGTTGGAAGGGACCTTGTAGATCATCTAGTCCCGTGGTGGCGAACCTATGGCACGCGTGCCACAGGTGGCACACGGAGCCATAGCGGCCGGCACGCGAGGGTTGCCCACCGGCAAACCGGAAGTGCGGAAAAACGCACTTCCGGTTTGCCGGTGAGCTGTTTTTTGCACTCCGGAGGGTTCAGGGAAGCTCCCTGAAGCTCCGGAATGCAAAAAACGACAAAACGGACAAACTGGAAGTGCACTTTTCCACACTTCCGGTTTGTCCGTTTTGTAGTTTTTTGCATTCCGGGGCTTCAGGGAGCTTCCCTGAACCCTCCGGAGTGCAAAAAACAGCTCACCGGCAAACTGGAAGTGCGTTTTTCCGCACTTCCGGTTTGCCTGTTTCGTCGTCCCAGGCTCTGGTAAGGCCTTTGCGCGGGGGTGGGGGTGTGTGCGCATGCGCAGGGGGCAGCATGGGGGGGTGTTGTGCGCATGCGTGGGGGGGAGGGAATGGGTGTGGGCACGCGAGCGCGCGCGTCCCCCCCTTTTGGCACGCGAGCCTAAAAAGGTTCGCCACCACTGATCTAGTCCAATCTTCCCCCCCCCCACTCAAGCAGGAAACCCTACACCATTTCTGACAAATGGCAGTCCAATCTCTTCTTGAAAGTCTCATCAAGGAGACTTTCAAGACTCATCAAGATTCATCAGGTCTTGATGATTAATCATCAAATTTGATTAATCATCAAAGACTCATCAAGGAGAGAAGCAACCTAAACTAAAGAGAAATTTCCTGACAGTTAGAACAATTAATCAGTGGAAAAACTTGCCTCCAGAAGTTATAAATGCTCCAACACTGGAAGTTTTTAAGAAGAGATTGGACAACCATTTGTCTTAAAAGGTTTAGGGTTTCCTGCCTAAGCAGAGGGTTTGACTAGAAGACCTCTAAGGTCCCTTCCAACTCTGTTATTCTATTCTATTCTATTCTATTCTATTCTATTCTATTCTATTCTATTCTATTCTATTCTATTTTTCCATGTATATGTTTTCTAAAGAAACCCACTTGTCCAGACCAATTAACAGAGCAGGATAGATCTACTCCAGGAGTCTTTAATTACACCAGTATATAAACAAAATAAATAGTTACTTTTGTATACACTTGTCTGAGTCAGCTCTGCGTTTCTTCCCTGTCAATGTTGGGAAGTGTAGTGACCATGCAATCTAATTTTTAGGTTCTGGTACAATGTTGCCACAACATTGTGTAGCTTTGTATTGTACTATAAAATGGCATCTAAATCTCTTCCTTGAAATTATTGTGTTCAAAGTGCTATACAGCCTAAGCATAAATTCCCTTTGACTTTAAATGACTTTAATTTTTCCACACCACATGATCCACGGCAGCAAATGGGACTGCTGCCCTTTTCAAAATGGCTTCCTAGCCACATTTTACCTTAATGAACAAGCAACTGCTTTCAATGGTTTGTGTGTATTCAGTATGCCCTTACTTATTTTACATTGGAATTTTGTTTATAAAATAGAAGTAATATGACAATAAATGGTGTTTTTTAAAGTAATGTTTCATACTGGTCTCACATGTTTCAATGTGAAGAAGGGCCCTTAAGAACGTGGGACATTGCAAAAAATTATTTTCACTGCTAGGATACATCAACAAAGTTAACAAAACAGAGTAAGAATCTCGCCAAATCAAGATAACTATCCATGTAACCCAGCATTTTGTATCTCACCAGGGCCCACATGTGCATTGGGAAGCTCACCAGCAGGGACAGATTACATCTAACTGTGGTCGACTCCTTGAGGCCACAAAAACAGAAGAAAACCCACACTTCTTTCTTCCCCATACTACATATACTTGTTTTCATCTATTCACTTCTCCATTTTGATGTCATCATACCCCTTTCTCTTCATATCTCTTCATATGTAGTGTCTGCATGTGTGCTTTGATTTCATTCCAGTGACAGAACATGCATTTTTCCAGTAAGTATTCGGATTTTTAATATAGATATATTTATTTATTTATGTTTTTTACATCACTGATCCATTGAAATTTTGATTCACAGAGACAGAATCACAGCAATAGGAAAGGCCTCTATTCCCACAAAAATAGTGTGCGAGGGGGATGCACTTTCCAGACAAGAATAAATAACAAAGATACCAAGTTAGCACTTTAAATTGTCCTTCCCAGATCTCTTGGTGGCAAAGGAATAGATCTCTGGGGGAAAGAGGCTGAAGAATGGAAAAGGGGTGTAATACACAGGAATTGAGCCTCTGCTGCATCCCCCTCCCCAACCTGACAGTTAAGTTGCAAACACAGCTCAAAGCGTCATGTCACAACACAGCTACAACACGCGACTTTGCAGCTATCAGACCATCACGCGTTAAGTGGCCCTGTCCCCATGATCTTTCAAAGAAGGGGACAAGAGTAATTGACACAGCTTTAGGGTTAAAGGAGAATCACAAAAATAGAGTGGGGAGTTTCTCTCTTGAGTTATATACAACGGGGAGAGGGAGGGGACCAAGTTCTGCTTTTGGATGTGAACCCCTTGTGTGTCCATCGGTGATGAAGTTTTATTTCTTCAGTCATCAAAATAGCAAAAGCATCCCTTGGCTATAGTGGCAGTACTATGGCTGTTTTGGGAAAAGAGCAGATAGATTCGATTGGCCAAGTGGGAGGAAGAACAGGAAACGGGCTTGACAAAAAACAACTGCATTCTCCACCACAAACTCAAAGTATTGGCCAATTGTCTCTCCTCCATGACGACTGGGTTCTAAACCAGCTTAGCAAAAGGTTTGAGGATAAAGGACCACATTGGCCCTTCCCAGCACCTTCCTGATGATCAGTAGATGCTAAAGCTTACAGTGGAGTGACAGACTGGGAGTTTTCTGCAGTGCTACTAGGAGAGTGGGAGGAAAAAAAAACCAGTGTGAGGTAGGATGGAAAGGAGGTGTGTGTCTAGATTAAGGCTTGCCGAGTATACGGTCACCAAAACGCATGGGAAGAAAGTTGCACATTGCTGAAGTGGGGGCGGAACCTGCAGCCAAGGCAACAAGAGTTGGAAGCGGGCAGCTAAGGAGTGGGGACAACAGGATTGTGCAAAGGGCAAGTGGCAATTGACTGGCTTATTCACAAACAGCAACATAGACATCTTTGTGGCCACAAACACAGACATGGGCCCCAGGAGAAGTCCCCTCCCTCATGCTATGTAGAGAGATCCCTGGAGACCCCTCTCCTCTCCCTTTTTCCCAAGCTTGAGGACCCCTAGGCTGGGAGAAGAGAACCAGGCGTAAAGTTTGCATATTTATATAGGAGAGATATGGACTTGAGAAATCTGCAGCCTCCAGATGAAAAGGGAGATCCTGATGGAAGGAAGGAAGGAAGGAAGCTCTCTGATAACCGGCAGGTTTAATTTGCATGGGGATAGTATATTCTGCAGAACTGGATACAGAATTAGTCATAGAAAACAGAGCAAAAAATAGGTTCTTAGAACAAAGGATAGTGGCAGGGGGAAGATTTAGGATTTTAAGGGAACATAAACAGAGCCGCCTATCCAGAAGACTGTGTAGTTCTTGTTGCATTTAGGGTAGAGAAGGTCCTGTTTTGGTGCACGCATGCACATATGTGCATGCACACACACACATGTGTGTGTGCGCGTGCGTGTGTGTGTGTGTGTGTGTGTGTATCTGGGTATCTCTCTCTCTCCCCAGATAATTGCTCTGTACAGATACCTTCTTCATTATAAGCCACCCAGAGTCACCTGTGTGAGATGAGCAGCTGTATAAATCTAACAAATAAGTACACAACCAAATTAATTTTAAACAAACCAATCCTCTTTACATTCAGAATGACCAGCCTCAAAAGCCTGGGGATTTAATATCAACCCATTTTCTAGCTCTGACCATTGCCAGCAGGTGCCGTTCCTTTTACCAGGGATCTCCAGGGGTATGTATTGCTTCCCCCTTTCCGTGGGATTGCCGTTAATGGAGGGGAGGGCAGAAGAAATTCTTCAAAATGGAAAAGGTGGGATTAAGAATAAACAAATAAACAGATTCATTTTGGAAGAGCATTCCCATGGGGGTGGGTCGAAGCAGTGAAGGGACACGGGGTTCAGAGTCTCAAAAGACAGGGAAAGGGATCTAGGCCCGGGGAAGTGAAGGGTCGCAGTGCAGAGGGGAAGTCTCTCAGTCGGAGAAGAGGCTGGCGAAGCTCTGTCGGAGGCTGCGGATGCTCTCAGCACGCACTTCATCCTGACTAAGGCTGCCCCGCGGCACCGGTGCCTCTGCAAGGGGGAAGGTATTGGTCAGAGACTGGGATTTGCTAAGGAACAGTGAGGGAGGAATGGGGAGGCAGGAAAGAAGGGAGGGGTAGACGGAGAGGAGAAATGAGAAACACACTATTAAAATCAGGTCAGGCAACAGAACTTGCTTTGTCTGAAATGCTGGGAGAGAAGAAAGGGGAGTTTGGGAAGCATTGCCCTCCTTCTCTAGAGTAGGGTAAGAAGCAAGCCCAGAGCTGCAAAGGGGGCAAGGCCACTGAGAGGCCTCATTGCCCCCCCCCCTCCAGCCCTAATTTAATACCTCAAAGGAGGGTGCGTCCAGTAGGGAAAGACTAGGGAATTGATCCTGCAGCAGGGAAACATGAGGGAAGAGGGAAATTCTCAGGCATTTTCTTCTAATTGAACCTCCTCCCCCCCCCCCCCGCCCGCCGCCCCATTCCAATTCTTTTCATTACGGATAGATCCTGTTGAATTGAGAGCAGAGGAGCATGAACTCTCTTGTGTTATTTTGGCAAGCCTGGGTTAACGAAGAGCTGCAGCAAATATCTGAAGAAGTTATTCAGCAAGAAGTGCTTTTCTAAAGCCCTAAGCGCTGCTGCCCTTGTATGTAACTGCTTCTCTGTTTTTTTTTTTAAAAAAATAAATCTTCTTGTTGATCTCAGCAAAACTGACCTCCTATAACTGGCATTAACTCGCGAAGCCAATTGAAAGTGCTCTCCCTTTCACTGGCCAAACAATTTTATCCCCGTTTCCATGCCACCCCGTGATAGACGGCCATGGGAAACACTTGTCACAGGCGGCACAAGTGATGAGGAAATGCATCTTTCCTAAATTTATTAAATTAAACCCCTCAGCTTCAAATTTATCCTGCAAGGTTTGATTTATATACTGTAGTTAGGGGTTTTTTAAATGTAATTTTTTTAAAAAAAAATCTTTTTTTTTTCAAATTTCAACTCAGGAACGTGACATCTTAAAGCATGGGGGTGGGGGGGGGGGTTGCATCCTTTCGAATGATGACCTTGTATATGTGGAGAATCAAGTAACTCTTTTTTCTTTCAGGAGGAGTTATTTTTCTGTATAAAAAGTAGTGTCTAGTTCTCACAGTGGCAAACAAGGGCGAACATAAAAAAGCAAGAGAGCTGTGATGATGTCAGTGAAGAATTCCTTATAAGCAAGTGACCTTTCATTCTCTTCCCTGCCTTGTCATCCTACTGCATCTAATCATCTCTCATTTAATATTCTCCCCTAACCCCTTAGTGAACTTTGACGAAAGTGAAAAGGACACAAAATGACAACACACTGAATTTGCAAAAGTGATCCTGAATTGGTGTTAGGGGAAAGTGCATGTAGCACGGCTTGTGCCCTTAAGTATCTGAGGTTACCAGATCACCATGGCAACTTACCAAACCCCTGTTTAGCTAGGAACAAAATCCCCACATTGCGAAAATTAAGTCTTGGAGCCTGCCTAACCCTGCTCCCTTCATAGAGAACCCAAGAGTCCAACGCTTACTTCAGCTGGGGCTGGGGTGGAGGAGGCAGATCCTGACTGGGTTTCTGGGCAACTTGTGGCTTTCCTTGGCTTGGTGGAGGGCGGTTCCCTTGTTGCCCCGGGCCACCAGGACCCTGCCCCTGAGTACTGGGCCTCGGCTGCTGGGTAGTGGGTGGTGCTGGGCGCTGCTGCTGTGCTCCTGCTCCCGGTGGGCGCTGCTGGGTCATGCCCACTTGACTGCCCTGCCGTGGATGCTGCCGTGGTTGACCGCCAGCCGCTGGAGGGCGCTGGGCCTGCTGGGCCTGCTGCTGTTGCCCTGGGAGGCCCCCAGATGCTGTCTTGGTCAGGCCAGCCCCTGCGGGCCGCTGCTGCTGCTGCTGGGGGGAACCTTGCTGCCACTGCTGCTGTCCTCCACCACTGGGGCTCGGCCCTCTCTGAGGCTGGGGGGACTGTGGAGCAGAGGGTGGCCCCTGCTGGCGAGACTGTTGGACTCCAGGCCCAGGCTGGCGCTGCCCTGCCGGACGTTGCTGAGCCTGTGGTGGGGGCTGCTGGGTGGTGGGGCTGGGCAGGCGCTGACCCATTGCGGGACCACTGGGCTGTGGGGTAAGGCCTGAGAGTTGCTGGCCTTGGGGTGGGGGGCGTTGCTGAGACGGAGGGCGCTGGGAGCCTGGAGGTGGCTGCTGAGGTCCTCCTGAAAGACAGAGTGAAGACTGTTTTATAGCCTTCTCAACCTGCTAAAATTCCCTTTCAATAAAAAAACTCCGATGCCTCCCAATTTCCCCCAAAGCATAATTCACCTTGGGGTGGAGGTCTCTGTTGGGCTGGAGGGCCTTGTCTCTGTGCAGCTTGAGCTGACTGAGCCTATGAACAAAAACAAACAAAAGCAGGCGCATGCATCAAAACTTATCCTTCTTTCCTGTTATCCCATCCTGCCCAGCTAGAGTTTTCCTACTTCTGCGATATTCTATCTTCTTTGTAGCATCGGCCATGCAATACAAGAATGCCTCTAAATCTTTCCCTAGTGGGCTGCCCATTCAGACATTCAATCCCAAAAAAATGAACAGAGGACACATGGAGGAATCTTTCTCCATTGGAGCCATCAAATACTGGGAACCATGTACATTCTTCGCAAAACTTGAGGAACGGATTGACAAACAGAGAGTTTTCCTTGCCCTTCCTTTTTCCCAGATGCTTAGAAATCCATGGGGGTGGGGGAAGTGTCTCTAAACCGCTGAAATTTGTTTTGACAGATGTGATGATAGCAATTTAGCTAAGGAAAAGCTTCAAAGGACCGAGAGGAGCCTTCTCCTTCCTAACACAAACTGTTATGGCAGCCACCAACTTCAATGGCTTTTAAGGAACATTAGACAAATAACAGCCATTTTACTTGAGACGGTTATATACTTCTAGAATTAGAGGCAGTATGCCTCCGAATGCCTATTGCTAAGAACCATGAATAGGAGGACCTGGTGGCACTTGTGAATTTCACAGTGGCCTCTAGCTGGCAATTACTGTGGGAAACAGAACGCTGGATTGCATCCAGCAGAGTTGCTCTTAAGATCTTGAAAGTGAGATTGGACAAATTCGAAGTAGACCAATCTACCAATGTTTATTATCCATGGCATTTAAATGAAATCTCTACAGTATTATAGAAGAACACCAGGTGCTTGAGATCAAATAGTTAGAAAGAAATGTTGACTTTGGTTTCATCGTAGAGGCTTTCCTAAGCCATCTAACTGCCCATTATAAAAAACAAAAGAGTTTTTGTTATCAAAATTATCAAAATCGAAGAGTCCCTCATGCTGAAATCTTCTGCATCTTTTTGACCCACTAACTTTTAATTAGAAATTTCAGATACTAACCTTGGTCCTAATGCAGGCAACCTGTGCTTGGCTCCCCATTACTGTTGCCATAATCTGAACTCTACTGTAAATTTCACTAAGACAGTTTGCTGCTCTGAGCCAGCATTTCCTCCTCCTTCTGACTCCCTTCCTTCAATTTCTAGTAAGCAGTGACTAAACATAAACTACAGGGGGAAAAAACAAAAAACGAGGAATGACTACTGTTGTGTTTATGATGAAAAACAAAGTCGTAATACCTGGGCATGCTGTCCTGAGGCAGAGCGCACAGGGGAGGGCACAGGAGTGCGAGGAATGACCTGGGCCATGCGTGACAGTACCAGCTCCACAATCAGCTGCTTATCTTCCTCTTGATGGTCTCCAATCAGAGGCATGGATGATCCCACTACCTGAGGAAAGAGCAAGAACAAACAGGAAGTGAGCTGTTTCCCTTAAGTAGAACATGTGTGAATTAGTCCAAGACCTTCTGCAGAAAATGACGTCACTGTTGTTTTTTTAAATGCCTACTTTAAACATTAATGGCACTAGCAAATTAATAGCAGAAGTTTCAGCTTGGGATGAAAACTAATAGGTAATAAGGAATATGGATAACATCCAGAGAATATCTTTCCCCTGACAGCCCCTCTCCCTACAGAAGATAACCATCTGCAGAATGGAGATAATAACAGATGACCACCATTACAGGATATTTGTTGGAAGGATTAAGTGTGCTGTGTGTATAAACACTAAGCAATAGTGTTAACAAAACCACATGGTGCAATGGGTAGTGACTCAAAGAATACAGTCTGATCCATGTAGCCAGGAAGTAACTGGAACTAAGCCAGTTTGTCCCACTGCCTGTAACCTGGAAAACCAATTGCACGTCATCATCAATAGACAAAATAGACATTCACCCTAAACATAACAAAATACTGTAGAAGCAGAGTGATATAGGTACAGTATATATTTATTTCTCAAAGGACCCTAATATTAACCACCAGTTGTTTTATCATGGTTGAGCTTTCCAAGACACATTGAACTATATATTCTGAATATTAGTAAAAACACTGATTTTTAATGTGGGTCAAGGTTTTTCCAAACCATTCCCCAAATCTTTTCAGTAAATACCCATAAGGTTTTCTGCAACAATAGGAATGATAGAGGTTCCCTGACAGACTAAATGAATGCTGTATTGTTTGAGTAAAAGGGGAGAGAGAAAGTGATTGGCCTGATGCCATCTTGTGAGCATCGCAGCTGAAAAATGGATTTCAACTCAAATCTCTTTGGCCTGAGAGAGTACAATACTGTCCCGGTACCCTAAAAACACATGCATGTTGAGGTTTCATTATTTCCAGAACAAACTTGTTTAAAAGAGCCGATTGGCTTAAAAATCCTCAGTTTAAAAAGAAACTTTTAACCTGGCTCTTTACCTTATACCATTCTAATCTTCCCTTCTTTTAGCAATTTTTAAAAAGGTTTGTGTTCCCTGGTGTATTCGTTAAATTATAAGCCTTCCCAGCACCTCACCTCACCTCAATAATGTGGTCACGCCCATCCTTGCCATGCAGAGCTTCTACCGCACAGATGTCCAAACCACCAAAAATTTCTGAACAAGTGTCCACCCATAGCTTGTACCTACCACAGAATGGAAAAGATCAAGAACAGAGACAAAATTATAAATGTAGCACAAGTACAGAGCCCTCCTAATTTTATCACTTTCACTCAAATATATTTAGCCAGGAGAAGAGCTTGGGAAGCCATAGAGAGGAAGAGTCTTCCTATTCTAAGCATTTATTTATAATCCCTTCTATCTACCCAATCATATTTCCCCATCGATGCCACTCACCTATCTGACATAGCTATTTGCTCCAACATGGCAGAGCCAGTATTGGTTTTCCAGTTGCCTGAAACAGAGGTCCTCCTGCCAGGGGAAAGAGGACATTATGGGTAATAAAAGATCCAGGGAGCAAACATTTCCTTGAAAAAGGAGGTCAATAACATCAGGAAAGAGACTGACAGAGATTGAGAAGGGGGAAATCAAATGGGGCTTGTCAGATAAAGGGTATATTAAATATCGCATCCCTAAACAGCTCCTCTAAAGGAAAGCGATCACACGGGGGACAAAGGAAGCGATACAAAGACTCGTTGAAAGCCTCCTTCAAATCCCTCGATATCGACACCACCTCCTGGGAAACCCTGGCACAAGATCGATCAACATGGCGCGTGCTGATCCATCAAGGCTGCTAAATATCTGAGGACAGAAGAACAGCCATAGCAGAAGAAAAGCGAGCATTCCGCAAAGCCAGAGCTGCAAATGCTGCGACAATGGTGCCTACACATGTCTGCCCAACATGTGGCAGAACATTTCGTGCACGTAGAGGCCTTACCAGCCACCTGCGGACACATCGTAAACAGCCCACAACCTGATAGATGTCAAGGTCCTCTTCAAACACGATGGACGAACATCAATATTAAATATGGTGTTTTGAGAAACTGAGTCCTCAATCTAAACTTTCACTCAGAGATAGCACATACACAGTCCAAAAAGTGGTAGGCAGGGGCGGGGTGGTATGTATCTCTCATAGGTTGTTAAAAAAAAGAATTTCAGCAAGTGTAGGTATTTCAATTTTATATGACAATGTGCGTTTGCCAAAATTCCCATGTAGATCACTTATTAAAGATGCGAGACCCAAACTTTTGCATATGGTCACCTCTTCCAGGGTTGTTTCTAGAAAGTGACTTGAAAATGCTGACCAGGATCAATAAAGCTTCGTGGAAGACATCATTCTGCTGAAGGGAGGAGGCAAAGTAGAAAGGAAGTTGATTTAAGTAATGGTGGGATCAAGTGCAGGTCAAGAAGCTTCTAGGGGGAAGTTGCAACATGTGCTAAGAGTAAAGAGATATAAACATGGGGAATTTTCACCAGACTCACATGTAGGCTTTGTAGTTATTGCCAATCTTCTGTATACGGATATCATACTTGGCATCAATAAAAGGTTCTGAGGTGGCATAGGTCTTGGTGAGAGCTACTACACTGGCTATGTCCTGGAAATCATACTGGTTCTCCACCTTGACCTGTAACAAACAGAAACCTTTGCATTCACTATATCAAATATGAGAAAATAAGCCTACATCACTCACATTTCAGCAACTGAATTTTGACCTCTTTAAAGTCTGATTTACCCTCCCAAATTGCATGTTTTACATATTTCCTGGTGAGGTTTATTGTGTCAATTTCTTTTCCTCATTTGATCACGTCATACAGGAATACAATAGTGCCTTCTACCTGTAGCCCATTATTTATGTTTATTTCCCCCAAAATGTTAAGCATGAAAATACAAAAAACACACCACATAATAAGTGAAACACTGCTAGAAGTTCGTTATTTGGGAACACCTATTGACATCATTTTCTCATGGATTCAGCCTGCCATCAAAAACTAGCAGAAATATTTATCTAATGGTTGGGTCCATTTTGTAGTGTCAGCCTCTTTGACAAAGGAGATGATGCCTCTTGCCTTGCAGCCATCTTCGGACCCAATGGGTATTTGATATCTATCATCTAGTCTCCAACCTTCCCTTTTTGGGAAAAGTTGTTGACACGGTGATCAGTCTGCAGCAGAGATGGTATTCAGACGGTTCGCACCGGTTCACACGAACCGTTGGCGGAAATTTGGCCAAGG
Source organism: Diadophis punctatus similis (assembly GCA_023053685.1). NCBI lineage: Eukaryota > Metazoa > Chordata > Lepidosauria > Squamata > Dipsadidae > Diadophis > Diadophis punctatus. Next base: position 117,224,231 of record JALIGW010000002.1, read on the forward strand.
TCACCGAACCGGTAACGATGGCCGGCTGGTCACACCCCCGAACCAGTCCCCTGCTTGCCACTCGCTCACCCTGCCCATGTTCGTTGCCACCATGTTCTTCGCACACGCACATCCCATTGCCTTACAAGTCCAATGGGATGCGCATGTGTGAAGAACATGGCGACGGCACAGCAGCAGCTTTTTCCGTGCCCTCTGGTAATTTCCGGTGGCCTGCGGCCAGCCGCCGCTGCCTCTTTGAGAACTGCTTTGCGGCTGCGGCAGCTGGCTGGGGGCCGCCGAAAACTCCAGTCAGCTTGCCTTCCGGACTGTGGACCAGCCGCTGCAGAAGGTAAGCAGCCCAAACAAAGGCGGTGGGGGGGGGAGAAAGCGGGTCTAGGGCCGGGACTGCTAAAGGACGGGAAACGGGGATGACTGGCAAAGGGCGGGCGGGGGTAGATAGGTGGAAATTCCAAAATTTTTCCTACCTTTTCCTGTGGGCATGGCTAGATGGTGGGTCATGTGACTGATTGGGCATGGGCATGCGTGATGTCAAGTTGGCCATGCCCACTCAGTCACATGCCCCCCACCTAGCCATGCCCACCGAACCAGTAGCAAAAAGTTTTGAAATCCACCACTGGTCTGCAGTTGGTGAAAACCTGGAGGAAATGGATTATCTGAGCCCATTTCTGTCAGGCTTCAGGCTGGGATTTAGTACTGAGACAGCTTTGGTCATTGATGTAGATGACTTATGGTAGAGCCAAGATGAAGATGGTGCATCCATCCTTTGTGCTCTTGATCTTTTAGTGCAGGGGTATCAAACTTGCAGCGTCATGTCATCATGTGACGTTTCACGACTTTTCCCCCCTTCGCTAAAAAGGGGGTGGGGGTGGCCAGCACATGACATATCCAGCCCGCGGGCTGCGAATTTGATTCCCATTTTAGTGGCTATTAATATTGTCAACCACAATATCCTTCTAAGTCAGTTTCATGGGCTGGGGAATGGAGACACATGTATACAGTGGTTCTCTTCCTTTCTCTGGGCCAATTCCTGTTGATATTGTTGGAGGAAGAGGAGAGAGAAATCATTATCTTGGCCCCTCTTTTGTGGGAACTCACATGCTCCATTCTTCTCATTTCCTTTTCAGTTACTATGTGAGATCTTCCACTGGTTTGGGGTTTTGATACATTGATGACTCTGGATTGGTCAAGTAAGATGTTCTATCCCTGTGTCTGGAAGCTATGCAGATTTGGACAGGGAGGGACCCTCTCTGACTCAATCCTATCAAAACCAAGTGGCTGTGGGTATTTGGTCTATCAGATCTGGAGATATTCCATCTCTGACAGGGTGGGGTTGCATTTCTCCATTTAAGAGTGTGCAATCTGGCAAGTCTTCCTAGGCTCATGGCTCCTGCTTGAGGAGCAGGTTGGGCTCTTCAGATAGTCACTGGTCACCTCGTGGCCTAACTACTGTAGCATGTTCTACACAGTGCTACCCTTGAAGACCATTCAGAATTTTCAATTGGTCCAGAATGCAGCAGTGATGGCGGTGATGGGCATGCCTTGGTATGCAGATGTACCTTCGTGGTTCAAGGTACCGGATAATACCTTTAAAGCCTTACATGGCACAGGGCCTGGTTATCTAAGGAACCACATATCTCCCATAGTATCAACCTGCCTGAATTTAATCTGGCAGGGTTGGCGCTCTCAGACATCCTTTGATTGAATAAAGCCCTCTATCTGGATGCCAGAAATGCCCATTCTCTATAGTATAATTTGCTCACTGGAATGAAGCTCTTCCTGAGATCCAAATGGCTCGCACCCTGCTGGTGTTTTGAAGGGCTTTAAAGACTTGGCTTCCCCCAGGCCTTTATCAACAATGAGTGAAATTGCCTGGATTGTGTGGGTTTGTTTCTCTTCTGTTCCTGTCAACTTTTCTTCCTTTGTTTTTGTTTCTCCTTGTTGTTGTTTTCACAAACATCAGGCAACAGCTCTCTAGCCAAATGTACTCATCCAGTCTGGTCTTCCAAAGAGGATTGCTACCCCCACCCACACCCCCATTTTGTGAGGTAAACCAGGTATGGATCAGACAGCAGGCCTTCTTGGTGGAAATATAGGGTGCCCAGATGTCCTGATTTTATCAGGATTGTCCTGATTTTTAGAAGCTTGTCCTGATTCTGAAAATGTCCTGATTTTGTCCTGAAATTCGAGTTCCCGTCCTGATTTGTCCTGAACTTTTGTAAAATTTTAGGATAACCAAGATGAACGTTAAATGAAAGCACGTTTGCACTACTTGTGTTTTAGTTCAATCGCTTCATTTTCAGGCAGATTCTCTTATGTATTGTTACGGAAGATTTCGTGTGCATTTTTAGTGTGTAATATTTTAATGCTTTCTTTCAGGGTTGTGATAAATTATTTAAAATACTGTAAATGTTTTCTTAGTTTAAAGTGAGCGGTCATGTAATAAAATTGTGGTTTTATTTTATTTCCTTTCGCCCCCGAGGCACCTGAGGAGCCTGCAAAGCCAGTTTGGGGGAGGGGGGAAGAAAGGGAGCGAAGGGTCCGCCGATCTCACGCCTGCCAAAGCGAATCCAGCCCAAAAGCGCGTTTCCGCCCAAGTAAGCCCCCGTGCACGTGCGCACGCCTGGGCGGACCTCCCCGTTAAAACAAGTGAAGGGCTGCGGCAGCTGGGCTTGAAATCCTCTAAAATCTAGGTGCGTGTTTTACTCCGAAAAATACGGTACTTTATTACTATAATATGGCTACAAAAAGGAAAAAATCTTTACCGGGAAGAATATTCTAAAGACTTTGATGGTATTAAAAAGAGTAGAAAAGGAGACACTTTCGCATTCTGTTCATCGGACATTGATATTGGAAGTACAGGCACCCCAGCCATTTCTAGACATTGTGGTACAAAACTTCACAATGAAAATTCAAAATCCAAGAAGTCAACCGCTGAAATAGGACAGTTTTTTGTCAGTAAAAATGCGCCAGTATCTAAGAAGACGTCAGCTGCAGATGCAGTTCTAGCATATCACACGGCCGTTCATTCGCTTTCATTCAGAAGTAATGAATGTACTAACAAACTTTTGACAACAATCTTTCCAGATTCTGAAATAGCCAAAAAGTGAAATGCTTGCTTCAAATTAAAATAAATAATTCTTCATCGTGTGGCGAAATGTATAAAAAGATTTTGCGCGACGAAAATTTGCTGAATAAGATATCATCTAATAGTAAATACGTGTGAATATGATGTTTTATTGGCTTTGTTGGAGTAATAAACGTTATCTTGAGAAGTGCTATTTTTTTTTAAACTGTCCTGATTTCGGATCAAAGGTATCTGGGCACCCTAGGTAAAGCAGGTATAGATCAGACAGCAGGCCTTCTTGGTGGAAATACCCTCCCTACAGAATTTTTCAGCCACCACTTTGCAGATGTTTTGGAAACAGCTCAAAAGCTCGATTCTAACAAGTCCCAGTTGAATGGTTGTGGGTAGCTATCTTGAGTCTGCTTTTGCTTTCTCATGGTGTTTTTGTTATACTGTGGGTTCTTTTTGTTTTGGCCTTTATTTGTGGTTTTATGCTGCCCAAGGCCTCCAGGACCGGGCTAGGTCACAAGTACAGCTAAATAAAGAAACAAACAAAAACAAATTGCTATACTTGTTCCTAAACAAAAGAGGAATCCATTATAAATTGCAGCTGGAGTTGCTGGGAAATATTTTAACGCTGAAGATCTATTTGCAGCTAATTGGGACAGATGTTATTGGGAAGAAAGATGATTCTTCCCACAATTGCCCCCTGAAAAGGAGAGGAAATGTGGACCTCAGAGCCAAAACGGGAATGCACTACAATCTAATGGGTTTCTTTCTCAACAATGAAAATAATCTAGGAAAGAGGAAAAGAACATACTGTTACTTGCAACTTGGGAAGAGACACAAAGCAGGAGCTTAGCAGCTCTTGGTAATAAACTTTGCATTCCAGGCAGAGCAGGGATCTAAGTGATCAGCATGTAACAGATACCGAGATAAACAAAGATGAAGGCAAACTAATTAATCTAGATCATTTTTTTAAAAAAAAAACGTTTGAGCTGCCTTGCAGGCCTTCTCCCCACTGCTGAGTCAAACTGCTTTGAGTGAGCAGAACATTTTAACAGGGTGAAAATGGTTGACCCCACTGAGGGTCACACCTGTGCCTGGCTCTTTGCCTCAGTTTCAGATCACTGCCAATCCCACGACTCCCCTCCAAGGTAGGGTTACCAGATATCTCAACAGGGAAAGGACAGCAGGGACAATTGGAAAAGAGGATAATGGATACACTACCTATATGGTATTTGAATTTTTATTCATTGGAGTGGAAGGGATTACAAGTGAGTAAAGAGGCACACAGTAAAATGGGGAATAAATAAACATTGAGAAGGTGCTAGCCCTTAAGAGATGGGACGCAGTGGCTCAGTGGCTTGTCGATCAGAAGGTCGGCAGTTTAGCGGCTCGAATCCCTAGCACCACATAACTGAGTGAGCTCCTGTTACTTGTCCCAGCTTCTGCCAACCTAGCAGTTTGAAAGCACGTAAAAAATGCAAGTAGAAAAATAGGGACCACTTTGGTGGGAAGGTAACAGCTCTCCATGCGCCTTCGGCGTTTAGTCATACCAGCCACATGACCACGGAGACGTCTTCAGACAGCGCTGGCTCTTCGGCTTAGAAACGGAGATGAGCATTGCCCCCTAGAGCCGGAAACTACTAGCAAGCATGTGCAGGGGAAACCTTTACCTTTACCTTTAGCCCTTAAAAGGCAGAAGGCTTCAACTTCTAATTGAGGTCTGGTCAATTTCAGGCAGCTGTCACACTGGTGGGAGGGTACTAATTAAGGTCACAGAGCTGAGTTTGTAAACTTGGGGTTAACACTTATTGGGGAAATGCTACACTACAGTGAAAAACTGCTTGAGAACAAATACCCAAAAATGCCCAAACATTTTTGATGTTAAGGCTATGCCTGCCAGACAAAGGTCATCAGAACAAAAGAGCCTCCTTTTGCTGAACAACTGATAATCATACTCTGAGGTAAGGGTTGATCCTACAGAAGTTAATACTTGGATGGTGACAAAAGAGTAGGGAAATGCTACTTTAATCCTAATATGGTTAAGGATGGCTGAGAAAGCCCATTTCAGAAAGTTGGGGACAATAAGAAGGCAAGATCATGAAACATGGTAGAAAAAAAAAGATTGTTGCCACCACAAGATGTTTATGCCATGGTTAAATTCAAGTGAGAAAAGACATTTAGCGAAAGGGTTGCATTAACGTATCTCAAAGGAATATCTGGGCGAATTTTATTGCAGGGTGGTGGTTTGTGAGTATGCTCGAGAGTACTGTGGCTCAGTTTTTTTGAGAACTTTTATACCTCACCTTTCCCATTCCAGAATGAGCATGTCCCATCTTTACCACCACTGGGTATTTGGATGTTGTCAGCTGGAAAAAAGAAGAAAAAAGAACTGTTAACCTAATCTTAGGTAGCTTCTTCTCCGGTAATATCACACTACTAACCAGAGCATACAAAACATTCGCCAGACCAATCCTTGAATACAGCTCATCTGTCTGGAACCCACACCGCATAGCGGACATAAATACATTAGAAAGTGTCCAGAGATACTTTACAAGAAGAGTCCTCCACTCCTCTAGTCGCAACAGAATACCTTACGCAACCAGACTTGAAATCCTGGGCTTAGAAAGCTTAGAACTACATCGCCTTCGACACGACCTAAGCATAGCTCATAAAATTATCTGCTACAACGTCCTTCCTGTCAACGACTACTTCAGCTTCAACCACAACAATACACGAGCACACAACAGATACAAACTCAAAGTGAACTGCTCCAAACTTGACTGTAGAAAATATGACTTTAGCAACACAGTGGTAAATGCCTGGAACTCACTACCTGACTTTGTGGTTTCATCACCAAACCCCCAAAACTTTACCCTTAGACTGTCCACTGTTGACCTCATCCTATTCATAAGAGGTCAGTAAGGGGCGTGCATAAGTGCACCAGCGTGCCTACCGTTCCTGTCCTAACGTTCCCTCTTATTAGTACACATCTTATGTATATAAACAATGTTATATCTATGTATATTACCAACACGTACTTGACATAAATAAATAAATAAATAAATAAATAAATAAACAAACAAACAAACAAAAAATAAAAAAAAATAAAGAAGGAGGAAGAATCACCAAATGTTGACAATCACTGCCATTAGGCACCATGGTCACTACATTAAAAGAAATTTGAATACTGCAAAACAAGGAGCCATGTACAGTGGTGCTTAAAAGTTTACGAACCCTTTTGAATTTTCAATATTTCTGAATAAATATGACCTAAAACATTGTCTGTTCTCAGTGGTGGGATTCAATTTTTTTACTACCGGTTCTGTGGGCGTGGCTTGGTGGGCGTGACATGGCATGGCATGGCTTGGTGGGCATGGCATGGCTTGGTGGACATAGCATGGGAAGGATACTGTAAAATCTCCATTCCCACCCCACTCCAGGGGAAGGATACTGCAAAATCCGCATTTCCTCCCGATCAGCTGGGACTCAGGAGGCAGAGAATAGATGGGAGCGGGGCCAGTCAGAGGTGGTATTTACCGGTTCTCCGAACTACTCAAAATTTCTGCTACCGGTTCTCCAGAACTGGTCAGAACCTGCTGAAACCCACCTCTGTCTGTTCTCCACCCAAGTCCTAAAGCTAGATAAAGAGATCCCAATTAAAATGAGCCAAAAATGTTGTACCTGTTCATTTATTTACAGAGGAAAATGATCCAAATGGTCATGCACAAATAAATAATAAACTAAATAAATAAATGGACAAGTGTAAGTATGAATTGTTTTCAATCTTAATATGAAACAAGGGGCTTGTAAGCAAATTAATGGAAGGAAGGCATGGCAGGCAGACAAACTAATTATTTTGCTACAACCCAATTATTCCTTAATACTTGGTGATTTGTAAGTTGAATACATGAATACACTGAATGGTATAAAATTCCACCAGTGACATTTGATCTGTAATGTTGCAACTCTCCAGTGTTAAATAAACCTGCATGTATCAGCTTGAAATCCAGGCTAAATTTATGACATAAATTTAGACATATTCACCCAAAAAGAATATACTTGCTCCATCTATTACGGTAATTTATGAATTACTTTTCCAGACAATTGCAACATATTCCATATGACACGCAAATGCTATTCTTACTGATAATTGTGCATGTATTTGCTGCAGGCTACGTTTAGACCAGGAATCATGGATTCTGAAAAGCTTAAATACATTGCTAGGAAAGAGAATATCAAGATGTTGCCAAGATTTGCAAAAGTTACCAGTACCATGTAAGTTGTAAAGAGTAATATGCGCAGGGGGATGGTGAGTGGGGGGCTTTGAATAATGGGTATGGGCACGCATGCGTGTCTGATAGCGCGCACGCGCACTATTTCGGCACCCGAGGAAAAAAAGGTTTGCCATCACTGACCTATAGTATATACCAGTCCTACATTGGCATGGGACTGGGTTCTTTGAAGGTCTTCTCCCTGAGGGTATCTGCCTAGCCTACCAGGTATGTATTATGGAATACATACATACACAGAGTGGGGGAGTGGGGAGGCAGAGAGAGAGGGAGGGGGAAAACAGAGGGAGAGGGAGAGGGAGAGGGAGAGGGAGAGGGAGAGGGAGAGGGAGAGGGAGAGGGAGAGGGAGAGGGAGAGGGGGAGAGAGAGAGAGAGAGAGAGAGAGAGAGAGAGAGAGAGAGAGAGAGAGAGAGAGAGAGAGAGAGAGAGAGAGAGAGAGAGAGAGAGAGAGAGAGAGAGAGAGAGAGAGAGAGAGAAAGGTACCCAGCCTTTTAGCCTTCTAAAGGACTATCTTTTTACCCAAGCATTGGGATTGAGTGAGGATGTTTGGGGCATCCCAAGGTACCAGTTTTATGTTTTTATTAGTTTGGGAATTATTGTTGTAAGCCACCCAGAGCTGTATTTTAAAATAAGCACCTGGGCAAACCTTTTACCTAGTGTAAATAAATGAAAAAGGTACTATCCATGCCTGACGCTGCTTAACTGTGTCCCAGCAAGATGAGGCAGATGATGCCAGTATACCAAGCACAGAATAAAGCTGCTCTCAAACTATGTTCTTCTGGGAAATGAGGAATACAAAATAGTAATGACAACCTTGGAAGTAGTCCTCAATTTATGACTGTAATTGAGCCTGGAATTACAGTCCTAAGTCATGGCGATGGTTAAGTTATTGTAATGTACTCCCCCAGAGGATGCTTTTGAGCTTGGATCTGAAACTGCAGATAATGTAAAATATTATGGCTGGGTTGCCAAAGGGGGCAATTTATCAGGATTTCATTGCATCTATTTGGAAGTTAACTGCTTGGGTTGCCAATTTACTATTGAACTAAATTGAAATATGCCTTACATAAAGCCCTGTTTATCTTAGGGCAGGTTTGATAAACCTTTTCAGTTGCTGAATGCCACCTCGTAATATGCAGGGTTCCCTCCCCACAACCTTGTAATTCATTAAATTGTCCAAAATTTCATAAGGTTGCGATATCTCACAAGATTTTGAGCATCCCACTTCAGATGTTGTGCAAAATGTCACATGTGATTTTAACATCTTCATAGGCGTTTTGAGGACAGCATAGGTAAGAAAGCAGGAATCTTGCAATGCTGCCTTCCCATGACTTTGGATCTTGATATGTAATTTAATATAATTTAAAAGATTTTTAGTGTGCAATTGTCTAGCCGCATTCATGGAATTCATGGGGACCCATTCAGATGATGTTGTCTTCTATTTGTAACTCTCTGTGTCTTACCAACATTTCATCCATAATTACTCTTACATTGCGGAAGGGGAGACAAAATACTTGCACAATGACTTTCTCTAGTGATGATGTAAAATAATTGAGGGCTCATTGATTAATATGATTTTGTCCTGTAATTTACTAATATCATTTTGGAATAATATTTAAAGGTACAGTAGATAAATAGATTTAAGGGGGAAATTTTTTTAGTGTTAAAGATGTTAAATTCTAAAACTCTGGAATTTGACTATTTTTGAGGAGTTATGGTTGTTTCTGGCCTGGGGCGATGCTAAGAAAATTATTTTGAGGAATTAGAAAAGTAGTAATATTTCTGGTAGTAAGGATTAGATTCAAGAGAATGTGATATCCATTTTAAAAAGGCAATTTTATCTCTTAATCAAAAGAAATTCAATGCAATTTCCTAGGGCATATTGGATTTTGTGACATTTTGTAATATTAGACAACATTTTTCCTAAGGTAACTTTAGAAATCTGTTTTGATTGACAGATATAGTTTTCACCATTTGTGTTGTTTGCTTGTTTTGTTTTTATAGAGTTTTTAAATGTATTTTCCCCCAAATTCTGTAATTTTTCTATTTCTTTCTGTAAAAGAAAGAAAAAGAACCCCAATTTCACCTGCATTCTTATCCACAAGAAAATAATACACTTTCTTGCCCTTTTAAAGAAGATCATACGGGAACTCATGGGAATTGACTTAAAGTCACACTGGCTGGGAATTACACAAGTTGAAGTCCAACTTATTGGAGGATATCAAGTTGAGGAAAGCAGGTCCAGAGGTTTGATTCATCACAAATCCCTCAACTCTCATCATCAGCATGGAATCAGCATGCAAATGATTTTGCCTGTTACACAACCATTGTACAGTCACCAGATATGACTGTCTAAAGTTCATCTTCCTACGTAGGAATTTTGTAATATATGAAGCACCACCAAAATCAAATGTGGGATATGCGATGCTCTCAGAGAGCCAACTTCAGAAGTTACAGGTCATAGGTGGAGATACAAAATAACATGTAAAAAGACCCAGTGTGTTTCTAAACTTCTGATTGGTTTACTGCGAGATACCTATGCATCCAAATACATGTTCAATGCTTTATTACCAATATTCATTAAAATCTAAATGGTGTACCAAAAATGGCTCATTATACCAAAATCAGCTTCAGTAGATATTTATGATGCTTCAAGACATTTTTTTAAACATCACTCTGCCTCATTCATACCAGTAGAATTTTACAATATTTGGAGGATGTTTAGACAACGCTTTTCACTTGTAATATTCCTGTTTCCCTATCCTTTGTTTTTTTTTCTTACGCAACACTAAGAATGGAAAAATAATAACTTCCTGGCAGGAAGATTCAGTTGGAAGATTTCTATCAATACGCATGTCCTGGTATTATGTTTTAGGAACAGTGAATAAACAGTTTGAACATTACTCAGACAATTCAGATTTGTTTAAAAAATGGAAGAAACAGATTGAGAGCAAGTAATGGGGATTTCAACCTTTGCAAATGGGGTAATTGAGCAACATTCTGGGTGCTGGCACCACATTCAAAGATATTATGCAATTATTCCTTCTTGATCAATTTTTATGGAAAGAAAACAAACATGGACGAAGTAATGGGAAAATGCAAGAATTGCATGTTTAAAAGATGGTATCTGAATTGACTATACAACTGGTAAGTGAAGTGAGGTGACTGCAAAATAACAAAAAAATTATATCCTCTAAACACACCTAATGGATTTTGCTGAAATGGGTAGACTTCTTTCATTAGAGAAAAAATATTGTCTGCATTTATTGGTGACTGGAAGCTTCTTATGGACATTTTGCAAAAAAACATAAAAAAATGAATTTGTGAAACCTGATTAGACACGATAGATTATAGAAAGAACAATTATGATATAAAACTTTAGAGAGAGAAGTTAAAAATAGATTTGTACTTATAACTGTTGTGAAGAATATCAGAAGCCATTTTTATCTTATTTCTTTCCTTTCTATTTTTCTTAAACTTTTTTCTTTTCTTGCACTTTTTACATTTTCTGTGATGTTTCTTCTTTTTTATATTAATTTATGTTACTTCTTGTTTGAAAGTTTTAATAAAAAGTATATAAAAACAAACAAGAATATCAGTCACCTCTAACCCATATAACATAGGAGTAATCAATATCATGAAAGGTCAAGTGATTGTGGCCTTTAGCAGAAAAATCAGTTTCACATTATTGTAGTATTGAAACACATTTTGGAAATACAAGTAGGATTTTCAAATTTTGCAAATTCAAAGCTTTGATTCTGAAATCTGACTTTTAATATTTATAATGATATAAAGCATGCACATTCATTTTTTTAGGTTTTCTACAAGAGCATATTTCGTATTTATAGAATAGAATAGAATAGAATAGAATAGAATAGAATAGAATAGAATAGAATAGAATAGAATAGAATAGAATAGAATAGAATAGAATTCTTTATTGGCCGTGTGATTTTCAGAACTTCTGTAACAGGAAATGTTTTATTTACTTCCCCCATTTAATGGCTTCCTTTCCTTATACTAACACTTCTTAACAGAAGAGTTAATCTTCAGGGTGAAAGCAGGACACAAATTCCAACTGATCTCCAGTTCTTAGCAAGTAGAGGGATTAAGCCACAGAGAAACAAGGCTACTCAGGGAAACAAGGAATTTCTCATCAAGACCAGACATTCTTTCAAAGGTTGCAATTTTGAAAACCACATGTCAACTTAATATTAATGTTCAAGGCAAATCCTTGTCATCAACGCATCCAGAAAAGGGAGTGAAAGGTAAAAAAACAAGGAATTAGTGAGCAGTCCTGGGAAGCTAGAAGGTCTGTCAAGGTATCAGGCAGTAGCAGGGGTTTGATCAATCTGTCAAAAACTTTGATAAACTGCTTACACTTTGAACAGCAAGAACAAAGATTTTACATATTCTAGAATAAAAACACAACTACCCTGTTTCCCCCAAAATAAGACATCCCCTGATAATAAGCCCAATCGGGCTTTTGAGTGCATGGCAATAAGGCCAAGCGCTTATTTCAGGGTTCAAAAAAATATAAGACAGGGTCTTATTTTCGGGGAAACACGGTAGCTGTAGTCCGATTAGCAACATAACAGGTGGCCGCATTTAGCTGGTCTTCACTGATCTACAAAATAGTTTAGAGACCCTGGAAAGGAACCTTGGTTCCTTGAAAATGTCAACATCACCTTTAAATAGCCAGAGAAGGGGTAATTTAATTATAGTTTCATTTCCAAGAGAAAAAAAACAAACAAATTTAAGGAACCACATGCCACTTTATACCTCATTATTTGTATACTGGTGTAGTAAGGTCACCAAAAATCAGTATTACGTTATTTTTTTTAGGCCAGGAGGTATGCCAATGGTTCCCCATGTTCTGGAAATCTACCCTTCAAGTTTAAAGCAATATTTGTCCTCAAATCGTTTTGGATTGCAAACAATGCTGGGACTTGTAGTTCTCTAAGGAACTCATAAATGGTACTTTCTAACTATGTATGCAATTTCCATCACATACAGTACACTGCCTCGTTTAGCATTGTATTTCCAGCTGCAATCATCAGACATATAGAAGAATGCAGTACAGGTAGTCCTCCACTTACGACCAAAATTGAGCCCAGAATTTATGTTGCTAAGTTTGACATTTGTTAAGTGAGTTTTGCCCCATTTTGCAACTTTTCTTGCCACATTTGTTAAGTGAATCACTCAGCTGTTAAAAGTGCTTCTCAATTATTTTCTGTTATGCCTCCCCCAGGAAGAAGTAAACATTTCGCGCGCCCCCCAAAAAACTCTCCAATCTGGGCCCCAATGGAATTTTAGTGTTAATATTTATTATTTTACTTATTATAAGCTGCAAGCAAACTATTGGCTGGGGAAGGCTGCTCTACTCACTTACCTGGGAGTAAGTCACATTGAACTCAGTGGAGCCTGTTTTCGGTTAGGCAGGCATAGGCTACCGTGGTTAGGGCCCTCTTTTGACACGGGGCCAGGCCAGCTTAATCAAGCCGATGTTTTGGGGTCGCCGGCCTGGCCCCAAACGCCGCCTCTGCCAGGCACTCACAGCAAATGCTGTGGAAGGAGGCTTTAGGGTGCCGTTCAAAGTTTTCGCCCAGCTGCAGAGGATGCTCCTCCTTGTCCAGCAGCAGGTTCGCCACACCGTTCATGGCTACCGCGGCGCCCGCCGAGAACAACAAGAACCCACGTAGCCGCCCCGCCCCGCCTGGCCGCCTTCTCTTCCGGGCCCGGAGCAGTGTGCAACTGGGGAAACACTCCCCATCCGGGGGAATCGATCGAGAGGGATCACACGTGTTCCCCGGGGTCACACGTGCCTCCCCGGCATCACTCCGAGCCCTCCCGGGGCGGGGGTGCCCCCCACTATTTGAGAAACACTGTGTTAAATTAATAACACAGTTATTAAGTGAATCTGGCTTCCCCGTTGACTTTGCTTATCAGGTCACAAAAACGTGATCACATGACCCCAGCACAAGCATCCGAATGTAAATCGTGTGACTATGGGGATACTCCAATGATCGTAAGTATGAAAGATGTTCATAAGTCACTGTTATAAGTCGAGGACACCTGTGCAATGTAATTGTTAATGATGGTCCTTCCTAGGCAGATGAACAGATTTGAGATTTACTGTTAAATTAACATGAATGGTACAGGTAGTGCACAACTTACGACCAGTCACTTAATGGACTCTGAGAAAGCTAGGTGGGAATCAGACAGGTGTGGAATTTTGAAGACTGCCCTCCTCCCCCCAACCACTTGTGTTCATGTGATCACATTTTGAGCACTTGGCAATTGGCTTGTATTTATGGCCATTTACAGAGTCCCATGGTCACATGACTGTGATTTAGACTTTTTTTTCCCTTCTGGAAACTGGGGTTTACTACCGGTTTCTGGCAAAAATGCCCCATAGCGAACAATGGGTTCACTTAAGAACGTGGCGTTTGCTTAGCAACCATGTGCTCACTTTATGATAGTAACATTCACTTAATGACCACTGCAAAAAAAAGGTTGTAAAATTGGATGTGCTCATGTGGTGACCCATTTAAAGACCATCACTACTTACAACTCTAATTGCGGACTCAATTATGGTTGCAAGTTGAGGGTGACCTGTGTTGTGTGGTTAATTGCTTGATTTTTCATGTTTACCTTATTTTAAATAGCACCTACTTTACTTGATGTGGAAATGGAACAGACCAAGGAAAAAAAGCAGGTTTTTAAAACTTTCAACCATACAGTACTTTGGACAAAAATCCCCACCACCAACAACGCAAACTCTTGAGATATTATTAGCACTTTTGAAAGATGGAATTATTCTTAGGAGGCCCACACAGAAGAAAGAGGTTTAAAATCCTCCCTCTTTTGATCAGTGTGGTGCCCACATACAGGTACTGAATGTAAAATAGTAAGTTGTTGTATAAAGTTAAAATGTGGTTAAAAGGAACTGTTTAAACAAGTAAGTATAGAGCCAAACAGCTTTTAAAATGTATGGTAAGTAGAAAGGGGGAGGTGTTTAGCCCAGTGCTCCAGAAGAGAGGGGGGGATAGATTACGTCATAAGAGACAGCCAATCGGATCATAGATAGCAGGGCCAGGAACTATAAAAGGCCTAGTTGAGAGAGCTGTGAAAAGCTCTGTTGTGTGGTAACTTCCAAAGAGGGAAGGTTAAGTAAGAAGAGCTGAGGAGAGCTCTCAGTCTGTGTGTGTAACTTCCAGGAGGGAAGGTTTAGTGTGAAGAGCTGAAGAGCTCTGTCTGTGTGTGTAACTTCCATGAGAGAAAGTTTAGTAAGAAGAGCTGTGAAGAGCTCTGTTTTGTGGTAACTTCCAAAAAGGGAAGGTTCATAGTGAATCTCTGCCTGAGTTTAACTGTCCAAGAGGGAAGTTGACAGGAGAGAAGATAGGCCTTAGGCACTTCTGTGGGAAGCAGGTGCCAGGGTCAGGGAACTTTATTGACTGATATATTGTGTTATTTGTAGATAGAGATAAACGGCGAAACGTGCTCTTATCTATAGGCCTAGAAACAAAGAAGAATTGGATTTGCTTAGATTTAGTCAGGAAAGCAAGGAGAGTCTCTGAGGGGAAGAAGAGAAAAGAAAGAATTAAATAGCTGGCTGTGGCTGTAACAAATTCACTTGACAATTACTGAGAAGTTGTATTTAAATAAACTGTTTTCTGGTTTGTTCAAGAAACGTGTCAACGTCTGTCTATTTCTCACATAAAGCGAATCTTAAACAATCCTGCAGAGCATAGAGATATTGTAAAAGTAAAATCAAGCCTCTAAAGAGAGAGAGAAGTGAAACAGAGGGTGCGACCCTTGGTCAGGGAGATATAAAAAAAAAGAAAATCAAACACAAATCGCTACCAAGACATATAAAACAATAAACCTGACTGGAAGGGGATAGGTGGACCCTCGCAATCAGTTTGAAGCTTAATCATCCATTCCTCCTCCAGTGAAGAAGACAGTGAATAATAAACATGCATAATGTCAAGCATAGTCTGGACTTTCATTTCACAAGATCTGTATTCTCCGAATACTTAAAACTCCTACTCTGATTCCCACTAAAAATGCAGTCCTAACAGGAAACTTACGAAGTGATGCTGTTACTCGCATTACATATAACTTTTTCATGTGGTAATTACTGGAGCAATTCCAGTCACCAGAATCATTATGGGAGCAGAAATGAGGGAAGACATGATCTCAGCAGTACCCCCACACACATCCACTTGGTCAGCGCATCATTTTGCAGAAGGCTGTGGGCTTCCCTGCTCCTGGCCCCCCGCCTCACAATTATTCCACCTATTTTTTTATGGAATACTGCGACATTACATTCTTCTGTCATTTTCCCTATCACGTTGCTGTGGATTCATCAGTCCTGCCAGGGCTCCAAGATGCCCAGATCTCTGACATATTGTTTTCTCACTTTTGATTTTAGTCAGTCCCTGCCAAATTAAGTACACTGCACAAATGCTGCAATCAATGTGAGCTGTATAATCACAAGATCTAGTTTGCAAAATGGGGCCAGGAAACAATGATCAACCTCAAAAATGTCAAGCTTCTGGATCCCTCAACTGTGATTATTTTTCTAGCCAGTTCGCTTCATTCTGTAAATAAATATCACTTTGCTGTGTTATGTTGCACATCATTTTGCTCTTTCCCCCGATATTCTATTTCTCATTCAGGCCTTGAATATCACTGCACAGTTTTAAGCAATGGCTGGGCGACCCTGTTTTACACACACACACACACACACAAACACACACACACACACACCTCAGCAGAACCTTGTAAGATTATACTGTATAAGAGCACCAACATCTTACAAGATTTATGTGCTAATATTATTTTACTAAGCAAGTAAACCATTGGGTCCTTGTACTCTCCCAAACCCTTTTATTTGAATCCATAGCACTGCACAGAGCCTGCGTGGATAGAGCTAGTCCGACTTCTGCCACTTATGCTCAGCTGAAGATGAGGTGATGGTCTCCATCCTTCTTTCCCAGAAGGAAATAAGCAGAATGGTGGCAGTCTTCTAGCAGATAGTTCACTGCCAGGGCAGTGAAGGATAAATATGCATGGGAAAGCATTGGTTGCTGTGTGTGTCACAACAACCCAGTACTCTGATAGAGTGCCAAATCAGAGAAGAGCGTATGAAGACACAGAAGGGGGAAAAAAAGTTCTGCAGATTATCCTTCCAATATTCCCAGTTCGACAGCTGCCTCCCAGCCTTGCTACTTGCAACCTGACAAGGTGCATCCCCTCAACTCAAAATCCCTGCCCACGATTCCTCTTTGGGGCCCATTCTGTTGCAATCCCAATTGCGATTACTACCAGCACTTTGCCCCCCCCCTCCCACATAAATATCATCAGGCTTCCCATCTATTTTGCTCAGAGGGGCGAGAGCAGCTGTTTCCAACTGAGGCCTGGCTTTCAGCCCAGCTTGAGTTTCCTTTTCAGACAAATGCCTGGCTATTCAGCCCTACACCAGTTCCAGGAACAATGGATTATTCAGGGAAAGTGAACCACCCCCATATAACTAAATACACAAACCGTTACGCTCCATCCTTAGCAGCAACTGCAGTGCAATGGGTTTGTCTGAGAGGACGCAGCCGTGCTCCAAATAACCATATCTGCTTTCTTCCCACTAACCTCACTGCCCACTCAGAGCCAAGATTAGAATTTATGGTTCCTGGTTTCAAACTCAACCAGGTCTAACCGCAGAGAAAATAAGAATAGAACTTTTAAGTCTTGGATCTTGGTTACATGCTAAGGACCAAAAGTTCATTTGATGTCGTTGACATGAATATCCTGCTTTTTAAGCTCTAGCCCAGAAAGCTTTTAAAGAAATTTACGCCCCAAAGTTGTGTTTACGACACACACTTTGTATATGGAAAGTTTCTTACTGAATCTGCTTGGCTTCACTTTAAAAGGTGAGGGGAAAGATCTTTCTCATCATTTTTTAAATGTAGGGGGGGGGGACTTTAAACATAGTTTTCTGCAACATACTGATAGATTTCCCATCACTATACCATATTTATTCAATTAATGAAAATAAATTGAACTTATTCCCAAGACAGTGCTTGTCAAAAGAGCTACCATTTTTATTTTAACACTAGCTGATAACCCGGTGTTGCCCGGGTATTTATTTATCCCAACCCTGTATTGGGGGAAATGAAGCACAGATGTTGAAGCCTTTGTCTGACAGGGAGCTATTGAGAGGGGCCTTTCTTCCCCCTACTCCCATGCCCATCATCCTTGCCCTCTCCCTTCCCTCTCCCATGCGCTCCTCTTTCCCTCCCTTCCCCCTCCCATGCGCTCCTCTTTCCCGCCCTTTCTACAATCCTGGCACCAAATCCACTGGATGCCTTCTTCCAAGAGAAGGGAACATCAGGCGCTTTCCCATTGGTTCGCTGGAGGGCGAACATCACAGCTGGCTTTCCAGAGGAAGCTGCGAAGGAAGTGACATCACAAACAATTGCCGCGCTAGGACGCCGCACTCGCTCTCCTTAATGTCCCAGGCGTTCCAGTGTTATGCTGGAACACATACAGACATACACACACACACACACACACACACACACACACACACACACACACACACACACACACACACACACACACATCGAGGGGTGTTAGGAGTGTCTTACCCCCACCCCCAATATTTGTTTCTAGATAGTAAGTTATCTGTGTACCAAGTTTGGTTGAAATTGCTCGAGGCATTCCAGAGTTATGCTGGAACATACATACACACACACACACACACACACACACACACACACACACACATCCATTTTTATATAGATAGATTTTGGTATTATTTCTCCTCCAGGCCAAAACAATTTCTCTTTCACCAACTTTCAGCTCAAAGAACCTCATTAGTTTATTCATTCTAAATTCTAATTCCAAATTCAGATTACCAAAAAGAAATATAGTATGTGCAGCTGGTAGTGAATGCATGGTAAGTTAGACAGATTTTTCCCTCTTCAGGGTAAAGGAAATTGCAACTTTGAATGTTTCTCACTAAGGACACAATTAACTTAAGGAGAAAGGATCAGCCTAGCTCTCTTGCCAATATGCTCTTTTTCTGCATGTAGAAAAGGTGGCGGGAAGAAGTTTGCTCAGAAATGCTACGTCTATGCCTGGCTCAAAAGAGATCATTCTCTCTCTGAATTCCCACTTATAGTATTCACCTTACTATCTTGTACTCGCGCTCTCACAGTAATGCTCTAATTTGCCTTCATAATAGCTCAATTAGGTTGCATGATAGTATGATGGACACGGTTATGAAAAATTGAGGCTGAAATAACTTTTCCATGGTCATTCAGGAATTTCAGATGGCCCCAATCTTGTAACCCTGCACATCTTTAGCTGAATCCTAAATTCTCATGGATTCTGTCCATTCACCATCTTCCAAGCAGGGTCAAAGTTCACTTAACAAATGTGGCAAGAAAGATCGTAAAATGGGGCAAAGTTATAACTTAACAAATGCCTCATTTAACAAGAAAAATTTGGTATGGTCATAAGTCGAGGACTACCTATTCCATTGCATTACACTGGCGAATTATAAGTCGCCCAAAATCATTGGGAGTCAGGCAGCATACAAATTTAAAAAATTATTAACAAACATAACATTTCAGTAATTCCAGCTAGCTGCCAATGAATTATTTTCCTGATATCAAAATGATATCATCTTGCCATTTCATACCAAGCAGATTGTCATTACACTGCTGTTAATTAGTAAAATTAACTACAAATGAGAATATGCGTCATTAAAATAGGTGGCTTACACTGAAATGCAACTCCTAGACATATATTTTTAAAGGTAGAAAACATTAATGACAGGAGGAAAAGTTAATATGGAAGTGTACAAAAGTGTATAAAATTTATTCCTATCTGCTTACATAGTGCAATATTTGTGTCCTCTAGGTGCCCTTTGAATGGTATTTTAAGATAACTCTGTAAGTCAAAAGCCTACCTTTGACATTCTGCATCATACCGATGGGTGGTTGCTATGCAACCAAGAGTTCAAGTTGTTTGAAAGTGAAAGAAGATCAACTTATTTGGATTGAAGACCAGAAGCAGCTGTCTGCTCCAGAAATTGGTCACGGTTCTAAGTTTAAAAAAGTTTAACAATCGGAAAATGAGTTAGAATAACAGACTGCTGAGGCTGAGCAAAGATCTGGGAACAAGATAATCTTTTAGTTTGAAGGAATCCTGCTAGCAAACTACCAAGAGGCCAATATTTGTGATACAGTAGAAATGGGATGAAGGTCTGCTGAGAGCCAGTTATGAAGGCAACAGAGTACACATCTGAAGAGTTTAATGAAGAGATCTGTCTGGAGGGAACTTTTGGCAAATAGACCTGGAAAATGAGTTGCCTCCGAAGTCAAAACTTCAAGGAATAACTGAAGAAAGGGGGGAAAGGGGGGGGAAAACCTTGAATCGGATTTATGAGAATTGGAGGTTAGGGAAATCTGGTTAGAGGAAAAAGCCACTTAAGAGTTTATTGAGTAGGAAATTGAGTTGGACTTTAGCAACAGTAACTGAGTACATACTACCTAATTAAGGCTACACTATTCGATGAGTAAAACTTCATCCATTCTGGATTATCATTTAGAATGACCCCAGGTAGTTGTATCAATCAATTTCTACACCACAGAATTAAGTTAACTACATTATAAGAGTTCAGGCAATTTTGATAGAAGTGATTGAATTACTTTTTTTATAGTTGAGATCTGTTAGGGACTTTTTTTAAAAAACAACAACTAAAGCAGCCAGACTAAAGCCAGACTTTAGTTCCCCAAACTGTTAAAAATGAGGAACACAAAAGAATGCTAGCATAGGAAAAATAAAATAAAATTTCGCCACAGGAAATATAGGGGGAACATACTGCAGCACAGAAAAATTAGCCATGATTCACTGCAAGATTTGAAGCATAGTTTAACTTTCAAAAATAAGACAATTTATAATACAATTGAAAAATAACACAATTTATTTTAGTTATTTACCATATGTATACCCTCCACAAAAGCAGTTTACAATAAAGTATAGCAAGACAGGTATATAAATTACAAGCATTTTAGTTCCAGAGTTGGAATTAAAATATGTAACATTCTGAAATCTTGCATCCCAAAACATTTTTTAAAAAAATCAAGCTTGGCATTCCATAACTTATCATGCACTCTTTGGAGCCACTCAATTTTTAAGAGTTTCCAAAGGCCAGAAACAATGGGAGACAACCTAATTTCTCAGAGAAGAGGTTACATACAAGAGATGCTGCTACTGAGAAGCAGTGCCTATGGGCCTCTATCTACTTCATAGAAACAAGGAATTGCCAATTTCTCCTGAGACTCTTGGGTTGGAGGGTGGCTAGAGGAGAGAATCTGGCAAGTAACTTGGAGCTATGTAGGAATTTGTAGGTGAGAACCAGCAATCGCACCTGGAAGCTAATAGGAAGCCAGCATAGGGATTTGAGCACACATGTAATAGGTTGATGATGAGGTTGCTATGTTCCGCCCCAGTCAGGAAAGCTCGCTGAGTAATTTTTTCAGCCATTTTCTTTTTCCAGTCCCTCTGACTTCACAGGGTGGTTATTGTGGGAAAGAAATAAGAGGTGGGAGCATGGTGTATGCTTTGTTGAACTCCTGAAGGAAAGGCAGGATATAAATCTAATAAACAGACCCACAAGTGGGTCTGGCGGGGCCTAGGGGGAGAGCCTTCTCTGTAGGGGCCCCTGCTCTCTGGAACCAACTTCCCCCAGAGATCCGAATTATCCCCACCTTGCTGGCCTTCCGAAAAGCCATTAAGACATGGCTCTTCCTGCAGGCGGGGTGAGTTTGAGACGATTCTATATCTGATGTCTCCCCCATGTATGTATGGTGTATATATATATATATATTTCTAACTGTTTTTAAGCTGTCTTTTAATGATTTGTTTGGAGTTTTTATAAAATGTTGTACGCCGCCCTGAGTCCTAAGGGAGTAGGGCGGCATAGAAAAACTACCAAATAAATAAATAATAAATAAATAAGTTCTCCTATAATTTTAGTTGAAACTTAAAAAGTTATGTTTGGAAGACATTGTTAAAAAGTTAGTCCTTTCTTCCCTCCATCCTTCTTGAATCTTTAATGACAAGTTGAAAGCAAAATAAATACTACTGTATAGTATGTTTCACTGAGTCACTGAAAAGAAAGAAAAATAACATTTAAGCTGATGAAACTTCTGTCTAACCTTGTTCAGACTTTGGAGTAAGCAGAAATCTAACAGATTTCTTTAATGCTCTAAAGAGCAGCTTTATACAAAGCTTTCTCGTTTTTAGTGAGACACTTGATTCAGATTGATATATATGAACTCTCAGTCCACATGTCATGTTATAATCTATTTTACAAATTACGTTGTTTTTAAAAAGCAACTTACTCTGCAGTCAGGCTAGTGTTCACGTCTGTAATTATAAACTATATACCAGTGTTTCTCAACCTCAACAACTTTAAGATGGATGGACTTCAACTCCCAGTTATGCTGGCTGGGGAATTCTGGGAGTTGAAGTCCACCCATCTTAAAGTTGCTGAAGTTGAGAAACACTGCTAAATACCATTTCAAATTTCACCTTGATCTTAGGTAATATACTTTTTTCTCAACTGTCTTTGCAATTCTGATGCATCACACAGGATTTTAGTTTGGTCTACAAAGACCAGTTATGTCAAGGATTTATCGGGGCCTTTTTAATAGTTGACAGAGAAATAAGGTAGCTCTGAAAATTGTTAAAACGTACAGTTTTATTGAGTAATACACTTAGCTCTATCTCCTCAGCTTTTCCCCTTTCATTATGTATATATTTTTTCACGATTTTTATTTTTGATTCCTATTTCAATGCTAGCATTGTTGCCTGATTTTTCCTGATCTTCAGATAATTGTAAAATAGAGTTGCAAATCCTTGTGACCGGAAGAATCTTAACAGACAGAAACATGAGGGAATACATAATGCTGAGTACTCTCCATTCCTGGGGCCTCTCTATTATTTTCATAATGACTTTACTCATCTTGGACAAAAAAAAGTAAATAAAAACTCCTAATTTCCAGCCAATGATGAATGGAAAAATCTATTTTCCCTTTTCAACAACAATTTCCTCAGCCTGTTTTTTCTCAGCCACACATCCAGTAACCACAGGTGTTCTTTTTCCTAACCCCAGCTCATTCGTCATCCTGCTGGATAATTTGTGACAAGAAATCTGCTATCAATGAAATGGCTCATCACTTTGCATCTCAGCCAGTCAGATTTCCATTCCATCATAGATGCCTGATTGCATTCTGTTTGTGTGGTTCAAAAAAGTTCAAAATCCCCAATCCCCAAAATCAGGGATCCCCAACCCCCAGTCCGTGGACCGGCACCGGGCTGCTATATGCCAGAAACAAGTGTAAACAAGTGAAGCCCCATCTACGGGATACAGGCAGCACACGAAACCAAACCCACCCTGGTCCGCGGAAAAACCTCTCTCCACGGGAACTGGTCCCCGATGCCCAAAACATTGGGGGCCACTGTTCTAGAAAGTACAAGAATCTGTTTGCAAGACAGAGGAAAATGGTTCACACATTTCTCTGCCAATTGGCACATCAGCAATGTAACTTAATTCTCTCTGTGGATTCTCCTTTAAGAGGGTTTGAAAGCTATCTATCTATCTACGTATCTAATCTAATCTAGGATGGAAATTGGGCCATTTCATAAATGGCAAACACCTGCATAAAGAAATACTGCAATGATTTCCTCAATTATACGAAAAGGGAGTTTTGGGGCGTATTCAATGATAAGAAGAAGATGAATAACTGGGAAAGGGATACTCCATCACCAGGAAGAGGATACAGTCCATCGCACCAGTTATCAGCCAGAGTAATGCAGCTGACAACTACAAATCTTCTGTTTCTGAGAGATTGCTCAAATTCCAGTTGGAATCAGGGGTGAAATCCTCCCGGTTCGCCCGGGCCAGTCCTTCGGCGTATAGCCGATGGAACTGGCGGCGGTCGCGGCGCGGAGCTTCTCCCGCCTGCTTTCCCGGCCTGGCTGAACGCCTCCATTCGGGTTATTTTTCCCTCTGTGCATGCGCGCGCATGCACAGAGGGAAAAACAACCCGAATGATTGTGTTCAGCCGGGCCGGGAAAGCAGTGATTGTGTTCAGCCGGGCCGGGAAAGCGGGCGGGAGAAGCTCCGCGCCCCGACCGCCACCAGTTCCATCGGCTATACGCCGAAGGACTGGCCCAGGCGAACCGGGAGGATTTCACCCCTGGTTGGAATGTATGTAGAGATGAGATTTCAGATGTCTACGAGATTATCTCCTTGTGTAAATTCCACTCAGCACAGCAAGTACAATCCCCCCTTCATATTTCTTATTGTCAAAATTTATAATAAATATAATAAACATGACTTCGAACCAGATGGGGAGGATTTTCAGTGCAAACAATTAGTGGGCCAATCAAAACATATACTGATTAAGTAATGCTCTGAAACTGTTTTTTATTCAAAAGTAAATCACCTACATAAATGTGCTTTTTAAAACTATACATGACTTGTATAGGATTTCCTGCCTGAGCAGGGGGTTCGACTAGAAGACCTGGAGGCTAAAACCTACAATGAACGGTTACAGGAACTGGGTATGGCTAGTCTAGTAAAGAGAAGGACCAGTGGAGACATGATAGCAGTGTTCCAATATTTGAGGGGCTGCCACAGAGAGGAAGGGGTCAAGCTATTTTCCAAAGCACCTAAAGGCCAGGCAAGGAATAATGGATGGAAACTGAACAAGAAGAGATTCAACCTGGAAATAAGGAGAATTTTTCTGACACTGAGAGCAATTAACCAATGGAACAGCTTGCCTTCAGAAGTTGTGGGAGCTTCATCATTGGAAGCTTTCAAGAAGAGACTGAACTGCCATCTGTCGGAAATTGTGTAGGGTCTGCTTGGGAGGGGGGTTGGATTAGATGACCTACAAGCAGTGGTGGGTTCCTACTGGTGCGGTCCGGTGCGTAGCTCCGGTAGGGAGCGGCCGATTGTGCAATTTGCGCACGACCGCTCCGGTGCTGTCTTCGGCGGTCCGTCGCGCGCATTGCCATCTTTTTTTGAGAATTTTTGGCCTTTTTTGCTTCTGCAAAATTGCGCCAAAATCTCACATGCACATCCCCTAGCGAGTTTTCGGTATTTATTATTCTGGGGGGAGGGAGGAAGAGACTGTAAATGGAAATGCAACTCAAAGAGGATTATTACCAAGAGCTAAAATAGTTTAAGCCACCTTCTGTGCTAATAATGCCTCGTAGTGATCAGAATTGGCTTTCAAATGGATAGCTGTTTGCCAGTAGTACTGAATTAAAGAGCATTACAGAGTGGGGCAACCCTTTCCTCTTTAACATAGGTCAAGAAGTCATGGGAAACCATGGGAAAAAATCACAGAATAAATGAAAAATAATAATTTTGAACGCCCAGCAAAATAATATAAATTGTGCAATATAAGCTTCATTTGGAAGTAACCGAGGTTACTTTGAAAGAATAGATCATTGTGCCACATTTCTCCAGGACTCTTGGAGTGTATCCAGAATAAGAGTTTCTTTGACGAATGTTGCTGATAGTCTCTTTACACTATAAGAAGATAACATTGGCAGATAATTCAAGTACAAAATATGTGTAAATAGGCCTGTCTGGACATGTACATCCAGAACGCATACTTTCCTGTGACTGTCTCCAATAGCCATCTAATTAATCATCTGTGAACAAATGTAATCCTGCCCAATCTCCTAAACTATAATTAGGGTATTCAAAGAGATGATTATGTTCTTTCTCCCTTCCGTTTGCATACAAATTTCACTTTTCCTGTAATGCTGTATCTGCACTACAATACAAGAAGCAAGCTATCTCACTTAGTATGTCACGTAGCAAAATTATGAATTATAATTTGGAACTATGATCATTGACAGCATCAAAGTAGGCATAACCTTGTCCTTATGAGGTCTGAAAATGAAATGAAAAGCAGGGAATCGTTTACAAAGAGACAAGCTTTACAAGCCACTGGGTTGACCCCACATTCCTTAACATGGTTAGAAAATAGTCTTATAGTTGTCCTGTGTCAGGGTTCCAAGTAACAGAGTGTCAGGATTCCAAGTAACAGTGTGTCAGGGTTCCAAGTAACAGAGTGGGGCAATCCTTTCCTCTTTAACATAGGTCAAGAAGTCATGGAAAACCATGGAAAAATCACAAAACAACAAAACAACAAAAGAAAACTCCAAGGCTTGAAGTTCCTCAAAGTTCCATTTTATTAGAGATGTCATATTGGCACATCTGGGAAAACCTGAAAGGTTTTGGGTTTTCTGCACCCAAAAGAAAGTTCTAGTCTGCCCCAGCACCCACATGTCCATCACATTGTCCAATCAATGCACTGTCCCAACTGGAAATGCCTTCCAGGCACACCCCTCCAGGTGCAGGGCAAAATGACCTTGACTCTCGGAGAAAGGAATGTTATCTTGACCATAGTTCCCCACTCACACAATCCCCCCCTCCCAGTTTCCCACAGCACTAAATGTGGCAGGCTTGAAGATCCAATGCCCAAGATGGTTTCCAGGCCTGACACCCTGTTTCTTAATGTTCACAGTTGCAACATCTATTCTGTCAAGACCAGGGTCAGTTAAGCCTTTCTGCCCAGCCCTGACTATGCCCTCTTCTTTGAACTGGATGTTCCAGTCTAATGTTAGAAAGAAGGTGTGACTGGGAGGCTTGCACAGTTGTTACAATCCTGTGATAGAGCTTTCATGATTTTCTCCTGCACAAAACCACGGCTTCAGTTGGTGCCAGATCGTTCCTCACTTCTGCTGAGCTAGATTTCGTGAGCAGTCCTGAAGAGAAGACCAGAAACTAGTCTTCTGAGTCATATACTAATGCGCAATTTTAAAAGCTACTATATAACTCTTTACGTGAGCCATGAACCCAGTATCAGGAAGAAACTAGACCAGCAATAGCAGCGGCATATTTTTCTGTGATACACGAGCTTGCACCATCACTGAGGTCAGATCGAGAGAAGGGACGGCAATGTAATCACCATCTTTTTAATGATCTGTCACAATATTCTGCCCAGAGTTGCTTTGGATGATTTTATTTTTATTTATTTGGAAATTTATATTGCCGTCTATTCGCACATGGCGACTCAAGGCGGCTTACAAAAATATAAAATCTCATATAAAAACAATAAAACTAATACAAGAGAGAATAAATTAATAAAATAATATAATAACCCTCCGCCATGGCGACAACAATGATGAGTTGGGCAGCATATAAATTTAATTAATAAAGTAAATTAAAATATCCTGTTCCAAAAATTGAAAATGATTAAAATATCCACTAATAATGCTATAATTTGTCAATGTCTGAATTTGCTTGTGGCAGCATGACCTGCTTGTGACCCACCAAAGTGAGTGTAGAACCTATTATTCATATAGTATGGCCTATATTGGTTTCTTGATCATTCAAAGGTGGCTAGTTTAAAACTAAAGGTGTGTCTAGCATATCTTGGCAAGGCGGAAAAAGCATGAGGAAATACTGTAGGAATAATGCAACTAAATCAAGTGAAGTAGGATCTGACAGAAGAAGCCCAATATATTAATTATCCTGTAGATCCGTGATGGCGAACCTATGGCACGCGTGCCACAGGTGGCACGCGGAGCCATATCTGAGGCCACGCAAGGTGTTGCCCTATGTCAGCTCCAGCGCGCATGTGCGCACTGGCCAGATGATTTTTGGCCTCCTGGAGGGCGGGGAGGAGGCCGTTTTTGCCCTCCCCAGGCTTCAGGAAAGCCTCCGGACCCTGTGGATTGCAAAAAACAGACCCAACGGGCCTACCAGAAGTATGAACTTCCGGTAGGCCCGTTGGGCCCGTTTTTCGCCATCCACAGGCTCCAGAGGCTTTCCTGAAGCCTGGGGAGGGCGAAAAATGGCACAACGGGCCTACCAGACATTCGGAGGCTTCAGTGAGGTCTGTGCGCAAGCACGGGGGGAGTGCAGGGGGGGTTGTGCGCCCATGCATGGGGGGAGGGCATTGCATTATGGGTGTAGGCACCCGAGCAAAAAAAGTTCGTCATCACTGCTGTAGATGCTTGTCATTCAGTTCTCATGTACAATTCTGCCATATTTTCTCTGACCGCTCCAGAATCCCTGCTGAAAATTGTCCTCTCTCCTCTATAAGGCAGCTCCTTCTCCTGAAATAGCATTTTCTCTTTGCCCACCAAGCCATCGTGCCTGAGTCATTCTATTCCGTGTCTTCTCTGCCAAAGAATGAACTCACTTAAACTCTGCAGCTTCCTGGCTTTCTTCTCCTCACCTTACAAAGCAACTTGGTTGTATATCATGGGATCCCCTGAGTCTATATACCGCAATGTTAATGTTGGCAAATTGGTGAATTACCAACATTGGTAATGTTGGTGAATGGAAAGTTGCTCTCATCAATTACCTCACCTCTCATACACTCTGCACTCTGAAGACTCACAACTATTTTGGCATACATTTCCTGGACTAGAATCCACTGGATTGTATTTACGGAGCTTGATATGTACCTATTATTGCACAATTTAAAATGACAGGAAACCACCACTAGAAAGTTCAGAATTGGTAACTGAAATCACTTAAGCAAACAGGCATACTTAATACTATGCTTTATTCTGATCTAAATAAAATTCCTTCCTTCCTTCCTTCCTTCCTTCCTTCCTTCCTTCCTTCCTTCCTTCCTTCCTTCCTTCCTTCCTTCCTTCCTTCCATGAACTTTATTCTTTAATATGTTTATTTTTTATAATCTGGTACTTCTTTCCTTGGTTGAAAGAGTGAAATAGGAGGAGGAGACATCTTCGTAGAGTTAAGTAGTGGAAGTCCCAAAGATGCTTTTTCAAAAGGCAACTGGACTTTGTTTTGTGATGGAAGCTTCATTTCCATTTTGTTTAATACTTAGCAGAAAAGCCACAGGACTTTATGGCATTCATTATGAAAAATCAAACAGCAATAGTGTCTCTAATCACACAGCAAGAGCCTTATATCAAGTTCAGCTGTTTACATCACCCACTGCAGTAATCTGTCAGGACTGGCACTGATTCTCCAATGTCTTAGAAAGAAGGAGACCTCATCACTTGATGCCCAATCCTTCCTAGCTAGAAATGCTAAGACTTGGACAGGGATATTCTGCATTCAAGTAGATGAACTAATGTTGAACTACAGTCTCAAAAATCTAGTTAAATGGCCACATCAAAATTAAACTGCATCGGTACAATACTAATGATGACTTTTCTTTCATTGTGGACTCGTGGAACAGTTTTAGCACAACAGACATAAACTAGGTGATTTAAAATACAGCTGAAATAAAGGGCGGAAGTAGAGAAGGGGACATTTCGTAGGTTCTTCTGTCTTCTTTCGGCATTTCCCCCTTTCCCCACCCCCCAAGTTGGGAAGGAATTTTGCAGAAATAGGCCTCCATAACAACCTACAAACAGGGTGGGCAATGTTGGGGAAAGCATCTAGATGTGAAACCATGATACTTTACAATCAACACATCCTTCACCTGGAATGTATATAAGAATATTTCGATTGCGTAGTAGCATGTTGTAATACCAAAACAAACACGTGAAAATATATGCTTGATGTCAAAATGATTTTCAAGGATTGGGGAATGGAAACAGTAGCACATGGCAGTGCTCTCAGGGGCAGCTGCTGTATTATTAACTAACTGTGAAAGGCTTTGTCTTAGAGATGAAATTTGTTAGAATATTCATGACTGGGAGAGCCATGTTAACAAGATTAGCCAATGAATAGGCATAGCAACTGAATCAGCCAATGGGGGCTAACCACTTCTGAGTCTGTGCAGAGAATAGAAATAGAAATTTAAGCTTAAGACTGGGTGTAGCTCCAGTCCTGTCTCCACTCTGTACTCTTCCACTCTGAACTCTGCTGAAATGAAACGAACTCTCCTGCTTGTGTTTACCTGTAACTGATTGAAGAAGAATTCTACTTGTGGTATTGTAAATATATATATTACTATGTTTATAAAGAAGTTATTGAATCCAGCTGAATCAGTCATCTGTGTGTGCTTCTGGTTTTGATTTTTGCAACAAACTTTAATAAAATTGTGGAAATTATATTGTCAGATTTTAAATACTAACTCACAGCATAGTTATTATCTGATGCTACAGCAGCACTTCTTGAAATGCATATACAGTACAAATCCATCACCCAACTGTATTGGAAAAGAAAATCATGATGGAATCTGCATTTGCAATTTAACTGATCATCCAAAAGCGTATGTGAAAAGAGTTTCAAAGTCTTCCACTTTCTCAGTAACAATTCTACTTGCACATTTAATCAATGCAAAGGGGTCCTACACAATGCACCCCAAAATAAATTAATGTATTGTATAGAAGTTCTTCTGTGGAAATATGTAGAAAAAAGGACATTTGGCCAGATCAAGTAGCCTTAGTTTCAGATATTTGGGGTACTCTGAGAAGTTCATTCATAGCTTCATAAATCATTTTGGCCCTGATCTAATAATAGCAATAGCAATAGCACTTAGACGTATATACTGCTTCATAGTGCTTTACAGCATTCCCTGAGTGGTTTACAAATGTCGGCATATTGCCCCCAACATTCTGGGTCCTCATTTTACCGACCTCGGAAGGATGGAAGGCTGAGTTAATCTTGAGCCGGTCAGGATCAAACTCCTAGCTGTGGGCAGAGTTAGCCTGCAATACGGCATTCTAATCACTGCCCCACCACAGCTCATGCTACTACTGTTCCATATTCTTCTCTCCTAAGCTTGCTTTGATGCACAGATTCTGGCTTGAATAAAATCAGAGTTCCATGTTCAACCTGATATAAAATGTGTTTTAAGGTAATAAAACAAAATAAGCCAGCAACAATCCTAATTTATTTTCCTGATTAAACAACATAATAGACCCCAATATGAATGCAGCTGGCAAGCTTATGCATGGCAGCTGGCAAGCTTATCCATAGCAGCCAAAATCTTTGCACTGCTGCCAGCACATGTTGGAAAGCAGGTATCAGAACATAAAGTGTGCAATAACAGCATTTGCTATTGAATGTAAAATCTATGGTTTATGAAACAGTGGCCAGTGTACCGATCTGACCTGTTATTTCGCTAAACAAAGCAATATTTTTTGCTTTCAATTTAATTCAAATTTTAATTTAGGGAGCAGTCACACAAAAGTTTCTAACCCTTAACAACTGACCCATGCATCTCATTTGATCTATTTACAAACAAAAGTTATACATATTCAAAAACAAAAATGAGATACTTTCATTTCTGGGATTGTACAATTCAGAAGCCCTGGCAGAATTTATACTATGTTCAGAATTTACAAACGAAGAATGAATCATATCTGTGTGAGCCCTGGTCTCCATTTCCCAATGGCATAGTCTAAACAATATTTTTTTTCTATATTTATTATGTAACTTTATTTCAACAGCTCAAAAAACAAACCCAGAAGAGGGTTTTTTCAAGAAAAGTTTCAAAAGAATTACATCAAACCACAAAGTATACAAGGTATGCCTCAAAAATATCCAGAAATCAGCATTCTTCCCGAGAATTTTAAATAAATAAAAATTTATTTAATTTCTATTCTGTTACATACATGCACTGCCAAAAAAGCTATTGTCAGGAGCTGGGAACTATACATAATCTAATGATACAAGAGAGGGCTTTCTTGGCTTTATTCTTTCAGGTTATGAATGTTCTTCCCAACTGGAACCATCAAGGCCCAACTGGAGCCAATACTAACTTTATTTTATGGCCAAATTAAGACCTGCCTATCAAGGCTTTGGCTTATATTTATTGTAGTTCTGTCATACAAACCTGGGTGATCTCAAACCAAGCATCAGGATGTACACCAGGTATATAAAAGTGTGTCGTAGGGATAATGGTCAAGAACTGTTTTCCATGGCCACAAAAACTAGGACTAGTAAATAACAAGTGTAAGTTGCAGACGACCCAGATTTTGTTTAAGTGTAAGGAAAAATTGTCTATCTAATGAGATCGTGGGTTTGAATCTCTAGCAGCTTTCAACCAATTGCTGCACAGGATTTTGCTGTTTATTGCAGAGGGTTGGATTAAATGACCTAATTTAGGAATTATCGGATTCTATGAAAATTGAATCTGATTAATACTTGGATAGGAAACTATTAGAAAATCCTAGATCTGTGAGCTAAATTGGGAAGTTGAAAAAAAACATCCTAGAAAAATCAATGGCAAATCACTTCCATACAACAGCCAAAGAAAACTGCATGTAAAGTGTCTATGTTGTTAACAAAGTTGATTAAAGAAATAAAAAAGTGATATTTCATTACTGCTTCATATTAATTACAATAATTTGTACTATGGTTTATTCTGTTAAGACTGTTTTATTGAAGGCATACATAGCTATAGCAACATGTAGTAGGTAAGAAATTGTTTGTTTGTTCGTTTATTCATCCATCCATCCATTATTTTTATAAACAACCCAAGGGGATGAACATATCCAACACATTTTTCTCCTCCTATTTTCTTCACAGCAACCCTGTGAGGTGGGTTGGGCTGAGAGATAGTGATTGGCCCAAAGTTACTCAGTTGGCTTTCATGGCTAAGACAGGACTTGAATTCACAGTCTCCTGATTTCTAGCTTAGTGCCTTAACCACTATGATAGAATAAGATTTGAATTCTCCTGTTCCAGTTTCAGAGATAGTTAATGCCATGTGGCTTCTTCTGAGATTGTCCACCAAGTACCGTTATATAAATGTCCATGATACATTCCTGAGATTGTGTTGGTCATTTTTTTCTGTAATGAAGCCTCTCAAAGAGAGAAAAAGAATGAGAGAGAGAGAGGGGGGAGGGAGGGAGGGAGGGGGTGGATATATAAAGCCTGCAGAATTTCTACTTTCTCTATATTTCTATCTTAGGAAGTTTCTATGCCTATTATTACAAATAGGAGAAAGAGAAGAAAAACCACTGCAAGTATCATGTGCCACTTGCTGCCAGAGAGGTTCAGGCAATTAACATTCATGTTTAATTCTTCTGTCATGAAGAACAACAGACCTTCCATTGATAATCAGGTGTCAAACAAGTTTTGCACAAAAGTGACACCCATCATTAAAGATTTGAAGTCTTGAAGTACGCAAGAGTGAAGAAATCCAGGCAAGGAAATGCCTGAGTTCTTTGGCTGCAGAAGATGCCAAAGTTCCTTTGCATTTCAACCGAGAGGGAATTATTCTATTCTGAGAATAATCCTAGAGAACTGCTTGCTTGCTTATTTATACATAAGCATTTATTTATTTATACTATTCATTTATTTATACACAGACTGCCTGAGTCCCAGTGGCTCTGGGATGCTTCTAATTTAAAAAGTTACAAAAGAAAGACAAAAGACAGGAAAGAAAGTGTGAGCAGCCCAAAGACAATACCAAATAAAAGAGGATTCTGTTTGACAGGTCCAGTATCTCACATTACATAATTACAGCAGCCAGATTCTTATATGCACAGCATTGGAAAACGGACATAACCCCTTCTAACAGGATGATAATAACCAAAATATTGGATTGTGCAGAAATGTGCAAACCAACGATGAAATTACACAATAAAGAAGATACAGAATTCTACAAAATCTGGGAAAACTGGTATAAATGGTTGGAAAACAAAAGAAAATAGCAAAAGAAAAAGAAAAAAAAGAAACAAGTAGCAATGTCAATAGGAAAATAAAAACTTAACATGTTAAGGGTGATGAGAAGAATAATAAGCTAGAATAGATTGATGATAAATTAGGAAAATAATAATTTAGATACTGAAACGTGACACGATACGCAAAGCTGTACTATATATATATATTTTTCTTTTAATGTATGTATTTTTTTGTTTTTTTGTTTTTGTTTTATATATATATATTTCTCTTAGGTTAGGTTATATTGTTTATGTTATTGTATATTTCTATATATGTTTGATTTGTGTGTGTGTGTGTGTGTGTGTGTGTGTGTGTGTGTGTATACTTTTTTCTCTGTTTTTCTCTTTTGTATTATGTGTTTTTTATATTTTAAAACAATTCAATAAAAATTATTTTTTTTAAAAAAAATAAAAAGGATTCTGTTTGGAAGCTCAATCCTCTCTTAGAAGGACCAAAGATTTCATATGATTAAGTCACATTTCAATAGGGACTGCGTTTGGCTGTTATGTCACACTTTCCTTTGTGCAATTTCATACTACCACAAGCTCAAGTAACTGCTATGCAGAAAAAAGATCTGAGTTGAGGTGGTTACGTACAAAGCATCTTGCCACTAGGAGATGCTGTGTCACAGAGATCTGGCAACAGTAATCAAATACCTGGCAAAAGATCAACAAAGAAATAATATACTGAATATTAAGCTTCCACATAAAAAAATTACTAGCTTAAAAAACGATTATCGTTTTATACAGTGGGAAATGATCCAGTAGAAAACATCTACTTATGGATTTCTTTGTCCTATCCATCAGCCTTATACAGCCAATTGCCTAATTGACCTGGGCAACCTAGAAATTCCGTACAGGTGAGTGCACAGAATTCTGTGAGGGCGAACAGGCAGGTAGCTGGATGAAGAACAAGCCTCTCCATTCTCTTTTCATTCGTTGGCTTCATCCCCAATGTGGTTGGGAAAGAAGGGAAAAATCTTTTACTATAGATCCATCCTTTTTTTCAAGATGGCAACTATTTTTAGTATCTTATTTATGTTAATGTTGTCTACTTCCATAATAGCTGTTGAAGGGAATTCCATTCTCTTGCAGTCAGTTCAAAAACATTAGAACACTACTTTCTTAGCAACATTATTTTTAAAATATGCAGAATAATCACTGCATGTGGGCTCTTATATCAAGCAACAATTATTACAGTCTATAGTAAACAGAAGAGGGGAAATGCATAATAGTGCAAAGAAACAGCTAGACATTATAAACTGAGAGTTGTATACTCTGTGCTAACATTGTGATGGTGGCAGAGTTAACAAAAGTACTATTCAGAGATGTCTTATAAAAGGACGCAGCACTACAAAGATCCTGACTGAGTCATAACATAATTTCTTGAGTAAAAACAAAAGGTTCAGAAATGTTGCCTTTTATGCATTTGTCATAACCCAAGATATGGGTAAAAAAATCGTTTAACCCATCCATTTAATTCTATAGCAAAGGAACAGTCTGGCACACACCTCTACTTATAATTTAGCACAGCTGCTCATTCCCACTTTCCTATTTGGCAGATGCAAGGACTGACAAAGAATACATAATTATCCGTTCTTGTACGGATGCTACACCCCTTTACCCTGAAATGTTCCCCCTCCCATGTACTCATGTCTTGGATGAGGCACACAACTGAGGTAGCTAAGTGACGAAATTCTGGCAACACCCTTTTTGATATTCATGTTCCAGTGGAATATTATCTCTCTCCCTCCCTCTCCTTCCTCTCTCCCTCTCTCTCTCCCCCCTTTTCTCTCTCTCTCTCTCTCTTCTCCCTCCCCTCTCCTTCCTCCTCCCCTCTCTCCCTCTCTCCCTCTCTTCCCCTCCCTCTCCCTCTCTCTCTCCCGCTTTCTCCCTCCCCTCTCCTTCCTTCTCCCCTCTCCCTCTTTCTCTCTCCCTCTCCCCCTCCCTTTCTCTCCCTCTCTCCCTCCCACTTTCTCTCCCTTCCCTCTTCCTCCTCCCCTCTCTCCCTCCCTCCCTCTCCCTCTCCTCCTCCTTTCCCTCTCCCTCTCTCCCTCCCGCTTTCTCCTCTCCCTCTCCCTCCTCTCTCCCTCCTCCCCTCTCTCCCTCTCCCTCCCTCTCCCCCTCTAACTCTCGTTCTCTCTCCCTCTCTGTCTTAGCCTTTTCCCCCACACACACACATACACACATGAAAATGACTATAAGGGAACTTAGGAAGCTCTTGAGTAGGCAGATTCTGGCTATTTATCCCCAGGTAAGCATGACAAAGCTGGATCAAGATTGGGAGTCGTGGGCATGGCACGGATGAGCATGTTTCCATGCTCTCATTTCCTCCAGACTTTCTTCAGCAGGTCAGCTCCACCATTGTATTGTATCCTCTTTTTTGTCATCCCTGACAAAAAAATGCCCATGAAAGGATTAAACAATGTCTCAGCTTGTGAAGATATAAAGCAAAATCACATGGCTTCCTTACATTGTTTGGGACACTACAGCATCTAGCAATCACTTAGCATCAGAGGATTTTATTTATTTTTTTACTCAGGATACTGACATCATGGATTCTGACAGGACTACATTCCTGCAAAGAAATAAAACCCAGCTCCAAATCATTTTGTGATTTAAAAAATTCAGAGACATTTCAAAGGATTTAGCAAATAAACACTCTTCTCCTCAGGTGTTTTGTTTTCAATAAACATCACTTCTAAACCTCTCATTTGCTCTTCCACATGAAAACATTTCAGCCAGTTTCTGGGGATTTAGCAGCAAAAGTCTCTCGAGCAGAGCACACGTATGCGGAGTCCAGAAATCTGAGCTGTTTGTTAAAGCAACACTTCTAGACCATTTTGTGAGAAAACTCCAAACTCCATTATTGTTTTCTACAAAGAAGGAGAGCTAGGAGGAAGAACACAAGAGGCTTGAGGAAGCCCAAAAAGGTTTCTTCACTTAAAAAAAAGCCTTTTCTCTTACTATGACCTTTGTGTCAATAATCTCATAGCTAGCATCCTTGATTAGAAATATTCAAACAATGCT
This sequence comes from Diadophis punctatus similis, assembly GCA_023053685.1. Classification (NCBI taxonomy): domain Eukaryota; kingdom Metazoa; phylum Chordata; class Lepidosauria; order Squamata; family Dipsadidae; genus Diadophis; species Diadophis punctatus. The sequence continues at coordinate 117,260,328 of JALIGW010000002.1, forward strand.
TCAGAAGATGTGCAGTGTCTTTACTAGAAAACAGAGTGTATGCAGCAACAAGGATATGTGTCAGACAAATCTTATTGCATTCTTTGACAAAAGGACAACATTAGTGGACCAGAGGAATGCTGTGGATATAATTTACTTGGATTTCAGTAAGGCATTTGATAAAGTAGACCATAACCTACTACTAGATAAAATAGAAAAATGTAGGTTAGACAACATCACCACCAGATGGATTCATAACTGGCTGACCAACCGCACTCAACCTGTAGTCCTCAATGGAACTGATCTACATGGAGGGAAGTTTGCAGTGGGATACCCCAAGGCTCTGTCTTAGGCCCAGTACTCTTCAACATCTTCATCAATTATTTGGATGAGGGGACAGATGGAGAACTCATCAAATCTGCAGATGATAGCAAGCTGGCAGGAATAGCCAACACTCCAGAAGATAGACTTAAGATACAGAAGGATCTTGACAGACTTGAACATTGGGTGCTATTTAACAAAATGAAATTCAATGGTGAAAAATGTAAGATTTTACATTTAGGCAAGAAAAACCAAATGCACAGGTATAGTATAGGTGGTACCTGGCTGAATAGTAGTAATTGTGAGATAGATTTTGACGTCCTACTGGACAATCATTTAAATATGAGCCAGCAGTGTGCTGCAGCTGGTAAAAAAAGCGAACACAGTTCTAGGCTGCATTAACAGAGGGATAGAATCAAGATCACGTGAAGTGCTAATACCACTTTACAATGCCTTGGTAAGGCCACACTTGGAATACTGCATCCAGTTTTGGTCCCCACAAAATAAAAAAGATGTTGCGACTCTAGAAAGAGTGCCGAGAAGAGGAACAAAGATGATTAGGGAACTGGAGGCTAAAACATATGAAGAACAGTTGCTGGAACTGGGTATGACCAGTTAATGAAAAGAAGGGCCAGAGATGATATGAAAGCAGTGTTCCAATATCTCAAGGGTTGCCATAAAGAAGAGGGAGTCAAGCTATGGATGTAAATTAATCAAGGAGAGAAGCAACCTAGAACTAAGGAGAAATTTCCTGACAGAACAATTAATCAGTGGAACAACTTGCCACCAGAAGTTGTGAATGCTCCAACACTGGAAGTTTTTAAGAAGAGATTGAACAACCATTTGTCTGAAATGGTATAGGGTTTCCTGAGCAGTGGGACAGCAGGTTTCCTGAGCAGGGGGTTTCCTGAGCAGGGGGCTGGACTAGAAGACCTCCAAGGTCCCTCCCAACTCTGTTATTCTGACATGGTAACATAGCACCCCATACAACCACTTACATATGGTAGAACTTATAATAAGGTTGAAAAAGGACACAGTGGGGGCTTTTATGAAATGGTAAGAAAGGTAGCACTATCCTTTATATCAGAGGTACCACAACTTAAGCCCTATTTGTGCCCATTTTTATAACTTGTGTAGCACCTTTTATTATAGTAGCTAAAAAATGGTGACAATTTCAGTGAGGAAATAATAAAAAATAGAGTATAAATCCTAAAATAGGTTTTACATAGTTTTAAAAATGAAGTAAACACCAATATAACAACAACCAGAAAATCCTGACCTTCCCACTCGAGACAGCCCTGGTCTTACATTGTATCCTGTGCTTCAGATCAGGGGATTTTGCAAAAGCACACCCCAATTGTTTTAAATAAATAAACAAGCACTAGGTATATTATTTCGATATTTTTTTTTCTTTTTGGGTAGTTTTATGCCGGGTGAGATCCTGGCCCTCAACACGATTCCTTATAAATTCAGATTTGAAGCTTTGTTCTCCTACTTGGGCGTGGTCTTCTTCCTCGGGTGGTAGGCCCAAGCTTAGTAGGCCCAGCCTGCTAGGCCAAAGCCTGCTGCTTCAATCTCAACTGACAGAAGGAACGGAACAAGGAGTACATTAATGTTTGGGGTAATCCTTATCAATATAAACGAAGCATCATTAGCTTCATTTATCAATATAAACGAAGCATTTTTGCTTCTGCAGAATTGGCTGTGTGCTGACTATTAGTCTGGATGAGTGACATCCAGGATTATTTGTTTACGCAGGAGTAACCATGTGTTGACTATCGTCTGTCTGGATGACATTCAGGATTTTTGCTTTTGCAGCAAGACATGCTGACTTTTACTAATCAGTTGTGAAGAAAGGATCTAGAACCTCTTTTTCTGAGTCATTCGGTAGAAGACAATTGTAATAGTTATGTTCTGACACTTACCGGTAGTTGCACTCACCATGCCCCACAAACTGTACGTAGGAGCGACTAAAAAAGGAAGTAGCCACATAGCTTCAAGAGTACACACTCTTGTGCCATCTTCTGAGGCAAAGAGGATTCCCAAAGACTTACAAATAGCTAAAATTGTTCAAATCAATTCCCCCCTCTTATTTGTTTCAAGATATTTGTTTAGCTTTCTAATCCACCAATCTAAACCAGAAGCCCACCAAGCAAGCAGTAAAAAAAAAAGATTTATCAAACTCCCTGGCAGATCACAATATGCCAGGATGGGCAATCTGTTTTTTCATTTGTGACCTCCATTCAACTGTATGTGATGTCCTATTGAAAGCGTTTTTTAAAAAAAACATGGAGAGTGGCCAACCCTCCACCTCCCCAAAGGAAAGAAAACGCCACAGGGAACAGTGTAGATTGATAGACAGTAAATTAACTTATAGACAATATAGATTAAGGTGTAGGATATTTTTCTATATTAATAAATAAAATAATATTCAATTTTATGAGAGTAGCCAGTCAAATCTCCTAAAATGTTCAGAAAATTGTATTAATTGTATTAGAATTGCTCATTTTTCCATTACAGAGTTAAACTAGATGATAGATAGATAGATAGATAGATAGATAGATAGATAGATAGATAGATAGATAGATAGATAGATAGATAGATAGATAGATAGATAGATAGATAGATAGATAGATAGATAGATAGATAGATATCCAAGTACAATATCACCAGGAGAGATACTTCAAATAGACAACCCAAAAAAAGACAGTAAAAACAGATTAAATCTAAAGTATTTCTGAAGATTAACTCTGCAGTAAAAATTATATAAAGTCAGCAAAAATGTAACACAGACGTTTTTCATTTTTCAAATTCTTTTTTCCTAATCTAAAACCCTTTCAAATATAAGTTCTTAACATTTTGGAAAAACTGTTCACAAATGGTTTGTTATTGCAGTTCAGGAGCGAAGCACATTGACACCAAGACAGCAAAAAAGGATATTAAAATAACAGGGATGGGAAGGGACCTTGGAGGTCTTCTAGACTAATCCTCTACTAAAGCAGGAAACCACACACCATTTCAGACAAATGGTTGCCCAATCTCTTCTTTAAAACCTCCAGTGTTGGAGCACCCACAACTTCTGAATGCAAGTTGTTCCACTGATTAATTGTTCTAACTGTCAGGAAATTTCTCCTTAGTTCTAGGTTAATAATAATAATGTTTATTTTACAGTCACAGACCAAAATACAAGTGCATACAATCACAAACAATTAACACCAGAAGTCTTGGCTAAAGGGAATTACAACGTTCTCCTCTATTAGTTCTAGGTTATTTCTCTTCTTGAATATCTGAGATATCTGAGGAGCTGTTTTGCCCCAGTGGGACTAGTCCACCCCATTCGCTCCAGCAGAAGGGGCCTATCCTAGACTCCATTTGCTAAAGAACTCTGGCTGGCGGGCTCAAGGAGAAGAGCCTTTTCCATGGAATATTTGACCACCGGAATTGAGAACTGTTCCCATCCTTTTGGTCTTTTAGAAGGGTACCAAAATCTGGTTTTTTCCACTTGGTTTGGCGGTTCAAGGGGGCCACTCACCCCCATGTTGTCTGTCTCCTTGGTTCTACTTTTTCATATATATACCTCTTTAAAAATTTTAATTGGTTTTATGTTTATCTTTTGACTGTTTGTAACTGCCCAGAGTCACCTTATTGGTGCATTTACAGCGTTTTGCAGCATCCCACAGTCATGTGACCATTTTTTTTCAATGTTTTTGCTGAAAGCCAGCTTTTACTTCCCATTTTCAGCCAAACAAACCATTGGTTCACTTAGCTACTGCTGCAAAAAAGGTTGGCTGGTCATATGAGTGACACATGATGTCATGACTTATGACCATAATGGGCAGCTCTATTATGTTTGGTAAGTCGAGAGCTACCTGTATTGAGAAACATAGAGGTATGATACAGAGGAGGGAAGAATATGTCAGGAAGGAAAAGGTTTAACTGGTGATCCCAAAGGTGCTTTTTCAAGAGGCAACTGGACTTTCTTGTTTTTCTTTGAAGACGTTTTGCTTCTCATCCAAGAAGCTTCTTTTCCAACTCTGACTGGATAGTGGGGAATGGAGCTTCAGTCAGAGCTGAAGAAACTTCTTGGATGAGAAGCGAAACATCTTCAAAGAAAAACAAGAAAGTCCAGTTGCCTCTTGAAAAAGCACCTCTGGGACAACCATGACCTGGATGATTGAGAATCTCCATTTAGCTGGTGAGATGATATTTTCATTAAAACAATCCATCATGGATAGAAGGTGCAAGTTTTATATGATTTAACAAATGGAAAATTCAGAGCCCTGGTAAGGTTGCATAATCTGCCTGTTCTGTTCTGTTCTGTTCCGTTCCGTTCTACTAAGTTAGTATTTCTTCAGTCCCATCCTGTTCATGTTGTATACCATAACTTCAGTATGTTCATTTTGTCTGAAAAGCTTGTCCTTCCTTTATAAACTGGCTTATTAATCTCTCAGTGACAGTTTGACTACATGGATGCAGCTATCAAAAGAGAGAGGAGGCAACGGGCAGAAAACAGGCAAGGGCAGTCAGGTAACAAGTGCGAAATAACATGCTGGAGTCCTAAACCATACCATCTGCAGTACTTTAATAAGGCCGACATTCTGAGAGGGAACAAGTTCTATAGTGCCACCCACTGGACACCCTTTGAATTTTCACCTGCCTGCCTCCCCTTCAAAGACAGCCTTCTAAGCCATCATCACCCTCTCTCTTTTTCAGTTGAGTAATCCAAAACTTCCTGACAAATTCTTCCCTCTGAAGTTGCTAATGCTGCTCCTTCCTCCCCGTCTCTAAAGGCACTGATCACCCCACCCTGGCATGGTTGGCTCTCTGCTAAAAACCGCAGGCTGGATCTGTCACGCCTCCTTGGCAGATAGGACAGGAAAAGAAGGGGGAGTCATGGGGGAAGCGGGGTGAGCTTTAAATACCAATCCGACGGGCTGGGAGCTGCAGTCTTGAAGTGGCAGGAGACGCCTGGACTGCAACAGAGAAAAAGGTGAGGGGAAGGGCCATTCTTTTGCAGCACACCAAGTCCTCCCTAGATTTCCCACCTCAAGGGGATCCCTCTGTAACCTCCCCACTTTTGAAATTTCAGCTGATTCCTCTGGTAAAACTCTGAGCATTTCCAGGAAGACCTTCCCTTTCTTTTAGCCCCGGCACCCTCTCCTTTACCCATTTTTTTTTCCTATGACACCAAGGAACCTCTGAAGTTAGAAATTGCTGTTCAGCCAGGTTGTCACCCCGAGCTCTGCTAAGGCTTTCTTCTTTCAAGTAAATATTCCAGGCTGTGCCGGGTGGTGGTGGAGGGTGTTTCCTGTATGAAGAGGCCACCGTAAATGAATTGAGCAAAATGAAACCAGAGTCTTTCCTCACACTGGGTTCACTCCTTCAGTCATCTAACCCTCAATTTAGGTCCTGCCCTGCCTGCCCAGCCCAGCCCAGCCCATGCCACAAAACACAAAGAGTTGTGTTCATCCACGTAGTAAGGAATTCCCCTCCTTGTCCCCAGCTGTATTGTAAAGAGGGAAACAAAGGTTGCCCAAGTCCAGGAGTTTCTACTAGTACTTCATAGTTGATGTTTCTTTTCTTCATTTCCTGCCGCTTCTTCTCCTGGAATAACACTTTGTCTCTGTCTTGCAGGCTGCGTCTGAGTGGCTTCTCTCCTTGCCTCCTCCCTGCAAAATGGATTCTAAAATGTGCAGATTCCTTGTGGTCGGCGTTTTTCTCCTCAGTCTGAAGGCAGATCCAACAGCAGCCTGTTCCTGTGCCCCTAGACATCCTCAGTCTGCCTACTGCAATTCTGATATTGGTGAGTGCCTGGATCATACACACAGTAATAAAAATTCAATCGTTCTCTCTCCTGTGTCTTATCTCATTCTCTCAAGCTATCGTTTCTGCTATAGCCCATCAATCTGCTGTCTATCCCTTCTCTCATAAATTTCGTTAACTGTGATCTGCTATATACTTACAAGTTTGTAAAGGCATTTGTGTGGGGGAGGGGTTTCCAAATAAGGAAATATTTTCTCAATAATTAGGTTCTTTAATCTTCAGCCACCCTGAAGGGCACAGTAGATTAAATTGATGGTTTCACATTACAAGAGAAGCTATGGTAACTAATCATTAGTAATAACTTCCTAAGGAGCGGGTGGCTTGATAGTGGAACAGTTTCCCTTGGAAAGTAGCAAACTCTTCCGCTCTCTTTTTTTTTCCCAGTTGTCTAAATCAGGGGTCTCCAACCTTGGCAACTTTAAGCCTGGAAGACTTCAACTCCCAGAATTCTTAAAGGCTTAAAGTTGCCAAGGTTGGAGACCCCTGGTCTAAATGACTACTTATCAGACAAGCAGTTATTTTCTGCATTAGTAAAGGGTTGGACTTGGTGACCCTCATAGCTCCTGGGGTGAATAAAGTTGTAAAAAAAAAAAGCTGTAAATAGTATCGGGTGGGAAAAAAACGGATGGGATTGCAATTGGCAAAACTGATGTCTCATCTCCTTCCTCTTACCCAAAACACTTGTGATTTCTAGCAAACGAAAGACAGAACAGGAACTCTGCTGGATAAACCACCTGTCTGCCACCCTCTATTAAAACCAGCATTTTGAGTCCTATAGTATTTAACTAGGTGCCTCCAAAAACCCACAAGCATCTCTATGCTTGTTTCCCAGCAACTGGCGCTGAAAAACATGCTATCACTGGTCCTGGAAATAATACATAATGATCATGATTTGTAGCCATAATGTTCACATGTATAGGAAGGGGAGATTGAAGGACTTTTAGAACCGCTATAAATTTATTATTCTGGAATACTACCAAAGAATAAAGGCTGAGAAGATTTCTTACCCATCAACTCCTCAGCCTATTACAACTGAAATAAGATTGCCAGCTTCCCCCCCACCCTTTTTTTCTGGCAGAATTTCTGTAATTTTCCATAGCAGTCTAGTATAGATATTATGCTATTCCCCTCACCCCCACCCCAAAATTTAATGTATACCAGAAAACTTTGCTGGGATATACAGATCAGGCAGCTGTTAAAGGCAGAGGAGATGGCTCCCAACCTTGCTAAATAAATTGGCAGTCTAAACGGAAAGTTGTTTGTGTATCAGGGAATGCTGAGGTTTTATCCATCTTGCCTGTTTGTGGAAATATTTAAATATAGGAATTTATTCCCTTTGAAATCTTATTAAGTACTATGCTATTATGCACATACAAAACACAGATGTTTAGCACTGTTCCTATAGGGTGCTCTTAAATATAATCTCTGCTGCCTTTCCTTTATTCAAAGGAATCAATCCACATATTTCTGGAAGTTCATTATTGCAATATCTCTTGATAGAAAATTCAACACCTTCAATTTAAACAAGTTAACCAAATGGATAAGTTTAATCTGTATGTCCAATTCTAATGCACAAAATATTTTCTATTCAACTGTTTTGGCTCCATTTTTAAAAACTTTTTGAGATGTTTCAATTTTGTTTTCATTGTTTGAAAAATGCCTGGGCTTTTATATAATATTCAGGCAAGAATAAGAGAAATAGCTGGAAAAAGAACGAGTATAAAGATTCACCTCTGGGTAATGAAATACCTACTCAGTCTGTTTTAATGCCTTTAGCACAAGGATAGGTGATCTCTGGTTCTTTGTATATCTGTCTCTAAATTCATATCCTGCCCTCCCTCCATAAATTCAAAGCAGTATCTATAGCCGTGATGGCGAACCTATGGCACGCGTGGCCAAAGTGGCACGCGAAGCCATGTCACCCAGCACGTGCAGCCTTCCCTGTTTGTCTTCCGGGTTTCTGGCGCATGTGCACACGTGACAATCAGCTGTCCTTCATGCACGCAGCAGTGCTGAAAACTGGCCTGTGCATGCGCGCGGCCAGCTAATCGTTAGAACCCTGAAGTTCGGCTTTTCCAGAGTGCGGCCCTGACGTGTGCGCGCATGACGCATGAAGGTTCGCCATCACTGATCTATAGTTTTCCCTTCCTCCAATTTATGCAGACAATGACCCTGACGGGGGAGCTGAGATGATATTCAGAATCATGCAGTGAACTTCCAGGTGGTCACATTGATAATAAATTAGAACAAACTGATATTAAATTAGAACACAAATTTATAGTTTTACTACAGATCAGAGTCAGATTAGATCCCCATACTAACTATTCTGACCAGTTCTGGCTGCATTCACACATGTTTTGTCATTAGAAAAATATGCCCTCAAGTAGTGTCCCATTGCAGCTAAGAATTAGTCATTTAGGAAAAGCATATCAAAGCACGGTTTCATATGGGTAAAGCTACTCTAAAACAAAACACAGGTTCACAGATGTCCTGAAATGTTAGCCTTTTGACGTCCTTACAACTAAACAAATAAGAGCGGAATATGTTGACATGTGGTAGAGATGGGAGGAAAACAATATATGGGAATGAATGCATTCAGTTTGCAATTATAACGAACATTTGCTACAGCTTAGCATGGTGTTCAAACATAACTTTACATTCTTCAGGTCAGTCCCATTACCTGCCATCTGATTCTTTTAACTAGAGATAACTGAATTTTAAACCTGTGATCTTCTGCATACCAGGCAGGTATTTTATACCTGAGCTCTGCTTCCTCCCAAACATAACCTAACAATATAGCACTATACCAGTTCATGGTTTTCTGATTCTGAATTAACAACACAGTGTGGTTAGCATCACACACATAAACATAGTGAGCCACAGTTTAGAGGAGTTGAGAGAAGAGAAAGAAAGGAAGCCCACAATTTTGCTCCTCCACATTCCTGTAGAACTAGATAGAAAATTTCACAGAAAGGAACTTCAGGAAAGGCATGGGGTTGCGGGATAGACAGATTACTTCTCCACATCTTTCCTCTCCTGTAATTTTCTTTGGACTGACAATTCGCCCATGGCTTTATTACTATACACTCAGCAACAGATAACTGAAAGTTCAAATTAACTTAACTGAAAGATACTGTTGTGGAAAAGATGTCTGTGGCTGTGTTGTTAGATCTGAGATACATGTAAAAGTGTTTTCATCTATTTAATGTCCTTTGTTATTCTTGTTACCAATTACTGAAGCGGTATTTGTGTACTAGCTCCTTGAGTGGTCTGGAGGGAAGAGTTCAGATTGGCTTTTCATTCTGAAATCAAGTCCTTCACTGTCATATACCATCACCACACAAACTTAGGATATAGTACTCAAAACCTATTTTGGGGAGGTAGTGAGGAAAAAAGACAGAGATGCGTTTCCCATCCTTTCAAAGAGAACAACTGTATGGTCACAGAATAATTCTCAATGGTCCAAAAAAACAGTTGATAATGTAACTCCAGATTCACTGTATGAGAATCTGTGTAGTGGATATCTCTAAATCCTGAAAAGAATCCAGAGATTTCTTAATAAGACCCCCTTGCCTGCTCTCTTACAATCATTTCAAAATTACCCAAAATAAAAAGCTGAAGGACAACCACTGACCCTACCCAGGCATTGTGTATCATTTTATAGCAGGATTCAGGGATACCAGACAGAAATTGAACTTTAAGGCTTTCAAACTGACAAAATCGAGCCAGGAGTTGTAACTGAGGTCCCAGGAATTTAAAGGATCACAAACAACCCTTCAGCTAAAACCAAAAAAGTAATAACTTTTTATACCTGAGCTATGCTTCCTCCCAAACATAACCTAACAATATAGTTAATGATAGAATCGAGGAAAATAAGATGTTACCTGCCACCTCTTTTTTGTAGTGATCAGAGGCAAATTTATGAGTGTCAGCAAGCAGCATGTGAACATTTCTATGGGAGAACCTGTGTGGTCGATACACTATGAAATCAAAACAACCAAGGTAAGCACTTCCTCTTAGTTATTTGATAAGTGTTTCCTTTTCTTTCTGCAACCTCACTACAAGACTGGGAAGTAACCCGTGGTGAAATCCAATTTTTTTACTACCGGTTCTGTGGGCGTGGCTTGGTGGGCGTGGTGTGGCTTGGTGGGCGTGGCAGGGGAAGGATACTGCAAAATCTCCATTCCCACCCCACTCCAGGGGAAGGATACTGCAAAATCCCCATTCCCTCCCCACTCCTGGGGGAAGGATATTGCAAAATCTCCATTCCCACCCCACTCTGGGGCCAGCCAGAGGTGGTATTTGCCAGTTCTCCGAACTACTCAAAATTTCCGTTAACGGTTCTCCAGAACCTGTCAGAACCTACTGGATTTCACATCTGGAAGTAACCTACTCTGAGAGAATGTGACTGGTCCAAAATTACCAAGTGAGTTTCCATGATTGAAAGAAACCAAGAGACCCACTGATAGCTTCCCCCAAAGCTGCCTTTAAGGAGACTGTTAACAGAAGATGCTTTTTATAATGCCTTGTCCAAAAGTTTAAAGACACAAATCTATGAGAAAATATTTTTGTAAAATAATATGAAACAAAATTCACTGGGTATCCTTATCTGAAACTCCTCGACTCTGCAATTTTCATTATAAATTTCATGGATTCTGATTATTGGATTACTATCTCATTCCTCCATATTTGCTTAAGTCTGAAAAAAGATGGCAGCATCCAATTAAAGTTACTCAAGCATGCCTTTAGTCTTCACATACTTTAAGAAAATGAGAAACTGGTTGATATCTATTGGTTCAATCAGCTTATACCAGTGGTGGGTTTCAAAAAAATTTTACTACCGGTTCTGTAGGCATGGCTTGGTGGGCGTGGCAGGGGTAGGATACTGCAAAATCCCCATTTCCTCCCGATCAGCTGGGACTCGGGAGGCAGAGAATAGATGGGGGCGGGGCCAGTCAAATGTGGTATTTACCAGTTCCCCGAACTACTCAAAATTTCTGCTACCGGTTCGCCGAACTACTCAACATTTTCGCTGCCGATTCTCCAGAACTGGTCAGAACCTGCTGAAACCCACCTCTGGCTTATACTGAGATTTGAACTCTAACCTAGCAGATACAATGTACCGTATATACTCGAGTATAGGCCGACCCGAATATAAGCCAAGGCACCTAATTTTACCACAAAAAACTGGAAAAGTTATTGACTCAAGTATAAGCCTAGGGTGGGAAATGCAGCAGCTACCGGTAAATTTCAAAAATAAAAATAGATACCAATAATGTTTTTGAATATTTATTTCAAAGAAAAACAGTAAACTAGCTCTGTAAGTGGAAAAGAGGGTCAATAAAAACAATATGGTATCAACAAGGAGGAGGTGGGACATCGTTGCAGAGCGGCAGGAGGGGGAGGAAGGGGAATCGTAAGACAGCCCTGCATTACATTAGAACGTGAGGAGGGGGGATGGTGCGGTGCGCGCTGCGCGGCAAACTGACACAGAGGGAGGGGAAACTCACAGGGGCGCCGGGCCATTCACGAGCGTCACCCAGTGGCATGGCCCCGCCCCTTTTTCTCCTCCATTTCGGGCAAATTTTTCACTGACTCAAGTATAAGCCGAGGCAACTTTTTTCAGCCCAAAAAGTGAGCTGAAAAACTCGGCTTATACTTGAGTATATACGGTAAGTTCTTCTGGTAGGGTTATGAAAACCTCACATCAAGTAGCAGCCTTGACTTTCCTTTTTTCCTCATGGTACGAGTCCCTTCCTGGTCTGAATAATTCTCCCTCTTTCCTCCACCCCTGTACACATTCCTGTTCTTCTCTTTCTCCAGGTATACAAGAGCCCAGAAGAGATACAAGATGTCCGCTTTCTCCACACTCCAGCTATGGAAAGCGTCTGTGGTTATGAACACAAGGGCCCACTCAAAGGGGAAGAATATGTCATTGCAGGTACAGAGTAATCCCTAACACCAGGAACAACTGAAAACAAATTCAGACATTCTTATTTTTTATCTTTGCATAGGCCACTATAACATCATCATACATTTTTGAGGGTTAACACATACAGTCAAGATCAGTAACCTAGCATAGGCAGGAATCAAATGCACACATGAATCCCATTGGTAACAGTCACAAGGCTCCAAAATTTCTTTAATAATATTAATAGGTGAAATGTCATTTAGTTTGCCAAATCTCATAAGATTTTGGTATTTCCAGCTTAAATCTTATGAAATATCAGGCAAGAACAGCAAGAAGCTAACAAGATTGTGACAACAACAAACTTTTGTGAGATTTGATACTCTTCCAAGATTTTTAAACTAGCTAAAAGCTGGTTTTTAAAAATATATTTTTATATTTATGTTTGTACCAGGGACTATGGTATGGCGTGGTATACACCTTCATGGACCCTAGTTTGAAAATCAGTAAAATATCCCATAGCTAAAGAATTTGGAGTTTTGTTTTGGATGCTTAATAAAAAACAGATTTGAGCATGATAAGAAATGTCTCAAAACAAGGCTATAAATGTTCTTATGAAGAACATAAATAATGGGAGGAAAAACTGAAGAAATCTGTCATACCTAGCATAAAAGGACACACACACACACACAAATAATTTAAAACTACTGTATCTGAAAGACCCAACTATTCACAGTTGGTTTCAGTTTTAGTAGTACCTAACGTTTGCCAATCTTTTGAAGCTGTAATTCAATGGCAAAATAATGTCTTAACATTTCAGAGAGAACTAGAAAAGACTTTTGTCTAAAAAATATTGCCATTTCACAGTGTATATCAGACTTCATTTAATTGAAAAAAGATGTCATATTGTCCCAAATTTATTATATTAGCAATATTAAACTGATAAGATGAAGCACACCATGTCTCCAAGACAGAGAATATAATAGGAAGTCCACAGCTCCTTGTAAAATTTAGCTCTTTTCTTAGTCCTGCCCATCATATTGATTTTGCTGGCATTCTTTATATTATGGACTGTTTTCATTCATAACATTTATTTAAAATGTTTGTCATACACTATAATCTCACTCTAATCTAGGCAATCACCTCAAGAAAATGAATTTTGGTTGCAGCTATAAGTATGAAGCTATGTATTAGAGAGTTACTCCCAAAAGAAAAACAATCACCTCTTACATTTAGAAAACCAGCACGTCATGGAAAATCTAGGCCAGGCCAAAGCTTTTCTCTCTAACATCTACTTTTTGTGTGCAGTTAATTTTTTTTCAACCAAGCATTCAAAACTTAGCCCCCACCTGCAGTCTGAAATGACACAGTCCAGGAACAGTTTTACCCCATAGTGAGTGGTTCTGCCAAGGCTGACCTCAAAGCTGCTTATAACAAACAACTCAAACAATATGTTTCTGCTCTCAGTGGGGAAAAAAAAGAAAAGAAAAGCAGAAGTCTGTTCTTTTGTTTTGTGGGAAAGAGAAATTTAAATTCAGAATTAATTGCCCAAGATACAGAACACAAAACGTCATTACCTATCACAGATGTTTTAACCCCATACTAAATGCACAGAAATATATGTGCACATATGAATAGTAATGAGATTTGATTTCACAGTGTGTGTGTCAGACTTTGTTAATTGAAAAAAGATGTCACATTGTCTCAAATGTTGGAAGAAACCTTGATTTAATCTATATTCTGGCTTAACAAAGAATCTGCAATACAAATTACAACTATCTCATTTTTAGGTCATAGCTGTCTGGTCTTTGGTTAAGCCATTCCAGTGACTCCCCTCCTACTTCCACTATCAAGTAACCCATACTGTTAAAGCATCTTTTCCCCCAATGTTTAGCTAAAATCTAAGCTAATCTTTAGCTTCAATTTTACCTTTGGCATATTAAAGAATAAAGCCTTAATAAAATATCTGGAGTGAGCAGAAGAGATATTTTATATAGTTCTCCTTTTAGTGAGTCAATGCCACACCAACAAAGGAAGAAGCCCAAATAAAAATAAAAATAAAAATGCACCCACCAACTCCAAAACTCCACATGCATTATTCATTCAGGGGACCAAGTTTAAAAATTTTTGGCAAAGAATTTGCCTTACTATGGAAGCCACATCTAATTTCATTATTCATCCCTGCAAGAGAAAAATGCAGGCTGCTCCACTTACAGGGGTGAAGAAGATGTACAATATTAATATATTTGCAGGATACTCAGCAAGCCAAAGCTTGGCTATAAAAGTAAAATCTGCAACTAATGCATCGAATAGAATGTTTATATTCCATTTTAATTTCTCTCTCTCTTTTTCTTGGCCAACAGGGATGATGGATGGCAATCGGGTCATGATCACAGCCTGTTCCTTCATCCAGCCATGGTCTCAGCTTTCTCTTGCGCAGAAAAGAGGCTTGAGTCTTGACTACAGCAAGGGCTGCAACTGCACAGTGAGTGTCCGGGTCTAGGAAATAATCTGCCTTGGGGAAATCTGACAGCAGAAGCAAATGCTTGCAGGCAGATTTGCAGGCTAGCCAAAAAAAATTACACACAGACACACACACACAGAGGGTTCTTTCTTATCCTGAAAGCTGAAATTATAGCTCATTATCCAACTTTCCTCTGCCTAAAGCCCTCCATTTGGTTAAGGTTACAATTCTGAAAACCTCCGGGTATAATGGTCATTGGCTATGCTAGCTGGGAAATTATGCAGATTGAGGTCAAACACATCTGGAGGGCATCAGGCTGTTCTAAGGCTACCCATATTTATAGCTTTATCTAGCAATTCATCTAGTCAGGCCACAGATGCAATCCATATAGAATAGATGATGGTACAGAGTTCCATAGATTTCCATGCATGTGACTCAGCGGCGGGTTGCTTCCTTACCAGTGCCTGTGCGCTGCGCGTGCATCTCCACACTACACGTGTGCACCCCTTGTGCGATTTTGCTTCTGCGCCAAAATCTCACAAGGGGACACGCGAGAGAGATTTCAGCACGATTTTGCTTCCGCGCATGCGCAGAAGCAAAATCGGCCAAAAATTCACAGAAAAAAATGGCGATGCGCGCGATGGACCGGCAGAGAGGGCTCCGGAGCGGTCGCATGCAAATTGCGCAATCGGCCGCTCCCTACCGGAGCTGCGCATCGGACAGTTCCGGCAGGAACACACCTCTGACGTGACTAACCTGGGAGATAAGAGGCCAATCTCCTCCAAAATTTTTGTTTTCCGTGCTTGCTCCAGAGGAAGGCGACCCACAACAACTCTCATTAACATCTTGATAGAATTTTTTTTTTAAACTACCATGTTTCCCCAAAAATAAGACCCTGTCTTACACATTTTTTTGAACCCTGAAATAAGTGCTTGGCCTTATTTTCGGGGAGGTCTTATTATTTTGGGGCGCGTGGAGCAAGATGGGGCTCCTCTTGCCGTCTTACCTGATTTCCAGCTCTGTCTCCCTAACCCTAACCAGAGAAAATGGCGGGGAACCGCTGCGCGTGCGTTTAAATATTTTAGGGGAGGGCTTATTTTTAGGGGAGGGCTTATTATCTGGGGAGGTCTTATTTTCGGGGAAACACGGGTAGCCTACAAAAAGACTAATATCCTGAATTTCCATTCTGGAAATTTGTCCTTCTTGACAACCAATAAGAAGCGAAAGCTTCTAGCCTCTTGGAAAGCTAGAAAGACAAAGCAGGATAATAGTGGATGTATTTGCAATTTTAAAAAAGGGAGAAGGGAAGATTACAAAGATGCAGCTTGTCATATATAGAATGAATTGTCCATCCACACAGAGGCACAGGGTAAATGGGAATGAGCAACTCTGCTCTGGTAAATAATGAATTATGGGACTGATAATGGTGAAGTGACTTGGGAAGATGGGGTTAAAGGGTCTTTTGCCTGAGTGTTGGTTGTAAAGGAATTCAGAAATGACACAGCCAATGTCATACTGTCCTTCAGTCCTTTCTCAATTCAAAGCATACAGTATATTCTTTTAAAATTAGAACAAATTCCCCAACATTGGAGATGTAACAAATGATTTATGTTTGATAAGACATAAATATCCAATTTGCAACAACTTTGGGTTGTTTTTGAAATGCTCCCGGTTCAGGCAGGCCAGTGGGTCGCATAGAGCCGATAGAGCCGATAGCAATCGCAGCGCGAGCCTTCCCCCACCCGCTTCCCCCGCCCGCCTGGAAGCCGCCATTTGGGTTCTTTTACCCTCTGCGCATGCCCGTCCAGGCTGGCGGGGGAAGCGGGTGGGGGAAGGCTCACGCTGCAATCGCTTTCAGGTCTATCAGCTCTACGACGACCGACTGGCCCGCCCGAACCGGGAGCATTTTACCCCTGGCCCCATCATATTTGATTGCTTGCCCTAGATTACAGCAAAGTAGAACTAAGAAATTAAGAGATGCATCTCTCTCACACTGTCCTTATGTTCTTCTGCTATTCTTTCAATAGGTCATGCCCTGCCTTTCCATGCCATGTTTCATCTCTTCTGACAACCAGTGCCTATGGACAGATGGGATCATGTCCCGGATATGGGATGGTCTTCAGGCCAAACGCCTGGCCTGCCTGCCTCGGTCTGAGAGCACTAACTTCTGCACCTGGCAATCCCTGAGTTCTCAAGGACCTGGGTCCCTTCGCAAGTCTCGCCTCATGAGGCAGTAAACATCTTATGGACTCTGGAGTGGTACTCCTCTCCCTGACAATCCCTCCGTTTCTATCTGAGTTGTCTCTTTTTAAATAAATGCCAATTCCAACAATTAAGCTTGCTCAAGTTCTGTACTGGTTCTGGCAAGACAGTAGCAATAGCCTCTACAGTAGGACACAGTGGTTTCTCTAAGGCAGGGGTCCTCAAACTATGGCCCGCGGGCCGGATATGGCCCGCCGAAGCCATTAATTCGACCCACGTGGGACCACGAGGCTGCCCCGCCCATATCGCTCCACCTAGCTGCCAGCCTTCACCCACCTTCTGGAGGTCGAGGAGGCCAAAAACGGGATGCGCGGAGGCCCCAGACAGCCAAAAACTGGCCTGTATTTGGGTGGCAGAGTGGTTCTGGAGGCCGAGGAGAGAGAGAGGGAGGGAGGGACAGAGGGCGGGAGGGACACACACACACACACACACACACACACACACACACACAAACAAAAGTCCCTCCCCCCTCCCCCCAAGGCAACCACATCCCTTCACTAACCTGCTTTCTACCCCCAGGAGCATAACAAATTAAAGTTTAATTGTATTGTGTATTGTTTAACGGACTGCTAAATTGGCCATGCCCACCCAGTCACATAACCACCTAGCAACGCCCACCCAGCCGGTCCGGCCCCCCAACACTCTGAGGGACCATGAATTGGCCCCCTGTTTAAAAAGTTTGAGGACCCCTGCTCTAAGGAAAACCCAAGGGAACATTTTTAGATGTTTTTAATGGGGAAAAAAACTTAGAATGTATTTAGTTAATTTTCACAAAAGAAACAGAAGAAGCTTTCAGTAGCCTGCAAAATGGCCTCCAAGGGGCCTTCCAGATTCCCCCTAGAACTCTAGTCCTCAGTCTTTCCTCCTGTCTGGGTGTCCTGAATTTACTATTCCACTGCCCACATTCTGGATTAGGAGTAAAGAAACCATCTTTCAAAGCTGCACAGCTCGGTCAGATATCCAATATGGAAACATGAAAATGTCGTTAACAACAGTGTATCTCTAAGCACAGGAAAAATAATTTTAAGCCATCACTGAATAACTGCAAGGTCACAGGACTGCAATATGCACACGTACAGGATTTAGAAGAAAGAGCAGAAAAGTATGTATTTTAAGGAATGACGGAGTTCCTGCCAAGAGTGCTATCTATAGAAAGGAAGAGGATAAGAAAGGGAAATGTCATTTAGGCAAATCATCCTTTGCATCCTAAGACCACACAAAATTATTCTGCACTTTGAAAATAACTACGAGGAGTACTCCTTAAATCACTTCTCCTTTGTTTGGATATTATATTACTTCTGAGAACGTTGATGCCTATTTTGAACCTTAGTCCCCTTCCGAACCTGTTTAAGATATAACTGTAGTGATATGTGGCTTCTTGGCAGTTCAAAAGTGATCACAGACAGAGGCAAGCCATGGGGGCAAGGGCTGATCTGCAGAGTTTCAAGCAGAAGGACATTCCCTGAAATTGTAAGCTGACCTTCTACAGCTTGGTTTTCAATTTCAGGGGTGAAATTCAGCAGGTTCTGACAGGTTCTGGAGAACCGCTGGCGGAAATTTTGAGTAGTTCAGAGAACCGGCAAATACCACCTCTGGCTGGCCTCAGAGTGGGGAGGGAATGGGGATTTTGCAATATCCTTCCCCCAGGAGTGGGGAGGGAATGGGGATTTTACAATATCCTTCCCCCAGGAGTGGGGAGGGAATGGGGATTTTGCAATATCCTTCCCCCAGGAGTGGGGAGGGAATGGGGATTTTTGCAATATCCTTCCCCCAGGAGTGGGGAGGGAATGGGGATTTTGCAATATCCTTCCCCCAGGAGTGGGGAGGGAATGGGGATTTTGCAGTATCCTTCCCCTGCCATGCCCACCAAGCCACACCCACAAAACCGATAGGGGAAAAATGTGAATGGTTTTCACCACTGTGTTTTAGAATTATACTAGGATTATATTGGTTTTTAAGTCTCTGCCTATACCTCATAATAGAAAGAATTGAACGGAAGGCAGGAATGAAGCTGTGAGAAGGGGTTGCTAGGTCACAAGTGTAAATTAACCTCCAGGAGATGCTAAGATGCACAAAGATAACACACATATTATAAATGAGAATAATAATACATTTTCCAAGTTTTCCATAGGCAAAAAAGGAGTGTGCTACTTGCAAACACAAACAAGTAGTATGATGATAGATTAAGTATTGAATACTGAAGCAAATTAAGTGGATCCACATTTAGGGACAGTTTACCAGCAAAGTGCAACCTAAACAATCTGAGCCTTTGTATACCCAGAATTATATTTATTGTTCAATATATTACTTTACATTATATTATAGTTATTATATTACAGTCATTAAACTAATCTTTTATCTGTTACATTAATTAAAGTAATTATCAAGATTTGTTTTCACCTTTAAGAGAAAAATTATTTCTTGCAAGCATTATTGGCAACATAGGAATATTTCACCCCTGCCTCCACTAGATGAAGTCTTTCCTTAGAAAATGCATGAGAAAACATTTGCTGGTAAATAATAAGTTTATAACAAATCAGATCAGAAAATTGTGGATATGAGTGTACGTATCTCGTGGGCTTCTTGGTTAGAAAATAGTATCCACTGTCATTGGGCTCTTAGTTCCAACACTAACTCTAACATGAAGCCCAAATGCAGTCTATGTCCCTTTTTGTAGTCATGTTAACCCTGAACAGATGATTAAAAACCAAAACTAAGTGCAGATTGAAGTATGGCCACTTTAACAGACAGATTAACAGAGTTCGAAGGGACCTTACAGGTCATCTAGTCCAACCCCCTGCCCAAGCAGGAGACTGTACATCTGCCACTTCATTCTGAAGTCAAGCCTTGTCATGCATGACTCATCCTTGAACAGGAAAATGAAGACATACTGGCTAAGAAGGAATGACTATGATATGTTTTATATCTAAAAACCACATTAATGCTAGCTATATGCATAGATATATGCATAAACATGTTCATCCTCAATGGTCCAGCTCAGAAATGGCTACTTGTCCTTTTAATTATTAAAGGCGCCAGAATGTGCTAGTCTCATACTCATACAGTACTCAGAATGTGCAAATCAGAAAGATCCTCAGCCTTCCACACGCCAGTCCAACTTACCATCTCCTTATGATTGGGATAGAATGTCTGGTCAATGAGGGGGAATTCTTCGGGACCGAGCTTGCGATGCAGGCGGACCATCTGGGCAAACTATTGGAGAGACAGTGCAGTAAGAAACAAGGAAGATATTTCTAAATCTACAGTATTTCCACAAGCTTCTAAGGTTAACTTTACTATATCGACCCCTCCCTTTGCAACTCCTGCCCTCTTCCTTCCCTCTACTAGAGCCTGAACATGGAAGTTTCTATTAGCAGAACATGCTGCAAATGTCAGAAATCCTACACAATGTCCCCCATCATCAGTAACACTTAGCTGACTCCTAGGGAGGTGCTGACATATTGCACAGCCAGCCTAGACATGCATGACTTGGCCATTTTTGTAATACGCTGTCCATGGGCTGTCCTCAAAGACAAGCTACGATATTCTGCTAATGTGGAATGCAGCATCCAAAGTGATAACTCACTCAACCAAGAAAAATAGTATTACCCATTTCCTTCCAAGTCCAACATACGGTGCCACTCATGCCTATCCTTTAAATACACAAAGATTTTGGGAAGCAGTTAATTCTAGGATCATCTCTTCTAAGCTAGCTTACCTATGAGTTAAGAGAGTTGGCATCTTGGATAGATTAGGTGATGACAAAGAGAAAGAGCTTCTCTGTGGAAAATGTAGCTAATACAACACTGCAATTATTTCAGCACTTTTGTTTACTCAGACATTTTAATTAGTTGACATTCCTTGCTGTTTTTTTAAAAATTGCTACCTACTCTTGTTGGAAAGGTGTTGTTTAACTGTTTATTTAACTGCAGGAATGATGAATGATATCTGCATTTGAACATTTTACAATATCCAAAAGCAGCTTAAAACGAAGTGAGTGAAATGTAGTAAGCCCTCCCAAATACCTCTTGTGCACAAAATAAAGAAATGAGGCCAAGTCCTCCACCTTGTACGTTCCTTAATTTACAATATTAAATTTTCTATGTTCAGTTCTAATGCAGAATCTACAGTACAGTGCCACAGATCTGGTTCTTCCCTCAATTATAATCTTCTGCCACTCACCACCCAAGGTTTGTCACAGAAGTTGTATACAGAATGCAAAGTGTTGACGCTGGGCACGCCTGCATACTGCAAGCCAATAACAATGCCACGATGGTCTCCACCACGAGCCATGCTGAAGGCATGCTGGCGGATCAGGACAAAGTCCGGTTTCAGGCTCCTGGAAGAAAAGGTGTGAACAGGAAGGAGAGGCAGGATAAAGAATCTAATGCATTTGTCCACAAAACCTACTTCTTAATCTATAGTTTCCATTTTAGGTGCCTAAATCAAACCCTTTTACTCAATATGTTCACTTTCCTTTGGTCTTCTACTGCCACTGAGGGAGCTATAGAACCTCTGTGGGGTTAGATAAAATAACATATTAAGATACAAAACACAGGAAATTCACAGCTTTTTAAAGTACCCATGCAATTTGCAAAATTTGTTTTAAGCAGTCCATTAGTCTTGATTCGAGTTGGTCTCATTTCCTCAGTCGCTGGAGGAAAATGAAATGGTTACTCATTAAAGCCCAAGGCTGCCACATTCCCAAGCCCAGGGATAAACAATAACTAAGTGTTCAGAGACTATACTAATTTCCAGACAGCGCATTGTTTATTCTGCCATCACAATTCAATCTTCATGGGTGGTCAAGCTCTAGTAGAAATTTCCCAGCAATTATCAGAGCACATATGCTCAAGGCTTCTTCCAACACTTTCATTGCAGTCTCTGGGCCATGTCCCATTTGAGGCTATGTCAGATTTGACATAACAAAGATTGATGTATCTATGTGCTGCACCAATGGTATTCAGAGAGGTTGATCTGACACCAGCATTTAGAAACCAAGTAGATAAAATCATTTTATTTATCCAGACATTTTAATAGATTTACAGAATAATTTGTTGAATTAAATGTATTGTGTCTGAAGGATTTATCTACTGATTTCATCTTTGGCATATTTGCTGATATCCCACTCATCCCTAAGTATGAATAAAGGAGTACAAAAATACTTTGTTAGATCTGAGTGTGTCCATTTGTATGTGCACTTCAAAACACAACCCTTGTGCTAAAGAAAACAAACTTTACTTGGAATCTTTCTGTGATAGGTCAATCCCAAGACTAAAAACTGCAGGTGTAGGGCACCAATCCAGTTCAAGATGGGAAGACTTGTCCCCGTTGTAGTCTTACTCCAGATTAAAAGTTAAATAAAACCCCTTTAAGTTGAAGCTGCTTCCTTATGACTTTATAAACCCATCCATGTCTACTTAGGGGAAAGAACTGCCAGTATAAACATGCTTACTCCCCAATGCAAATAATTCCAGATGTGTCGGGGGATGGGGAAGGAGAGACAGTCCAGATAGAAAATTCAGATTAAGAATGTGATGATAGAAAAAAGTGAAAAGCTTCATACTTCTCATCCCATAGCCGTGAATAAGGGGTCTACATCTGAAGTTTATTTTGCAAAATTAACCCTGCAGCTTCAGTTATCCTTCATTTAGTGGCTTATCTAATTGTTCACCAAGACCCATAGCATATAAAAGAACCAAGGGTCACACAGTAAATTGGTACAGCAATTGTTTAAAGACAGAAGAAAGTCCAATTTTTAGCATCTCTGACATTTCATTTTTTTAAAAGGACTTTGGGCAGTTAGTGCTGGGAAAGAGTTCCACTTGAGAACGTAGCAAGCTTTCATCATCAGTTAAAATCACTATTAATGAGCAATCTACTTCAACATTGTCCAATCTGATCATTTCCAGATGTGTTGGACATAACGAGGATTTAAGTGCAATACATCTGGAGAAATACATCTATCTCATACTGCAGCGGCCCTGGGATGCCACGATGTCATCAAAGGGGGTCTGCGAAGGCTTGAAGAAAAGTTATGATTTAAATCTTAAGTCTTGGGGGTCCCTGGCCACAAAAGGTATTTAAAGGGGTCTGTGGTGAAGAAAAGGTTGACAACCACTGACATATTGTATGATAGCTTGGAGGCAGAGGAGCACTCGGGAAAAGCAGAACCCAAGAGGACACAAATTTGTGAGGGTTGATTTTTTCAAATGCTGCTTAAACAGCTGCAAAGATAGAAGAATAGCTGCAGGGATATATAAGATTATTTAGGAAGTCAAATAATCCCACAGAAACATCAGATTCTTCGATAACCTTTCAATGGTAGCACTGCGTACTGTATATATATTGTATAGTTCTAGGGATGATAATTGCATACTGTAGTGTACTGCATACTAACACTGCACTCTACTGCACAATCTCAGTAATCAGAAAAATGTTGGCCAGAGGAACAATATTCCCCTCTTGGGTCAACAGGCGCAAATTACACATAAAAAGCAAAGATTTGTGTAACTGGCGATTTCATGTAAGTCCCCAACTTCTAGTTCTATAATAGGCTTGAATAAACTCGGTGCACAATTTTTAACACACTACTTAAGCATCCAAATGAAAGATTGTTTCTTCAGTAGCCAAAATCAAACTCAGTATTTCCCCCGAAATACATTAAAAGCCTGATGAACAATGAATGCACAAACAGAGGTAGTCCTCGACTTAAGACCACAATTGAGCCCCCAATTATCTGTTGTTAAATGAAACATTTGTTAAGTGAGTTTTGACTGACTATGTCTGACCTTTCTTGCAAACAGTTGTTAAGTGGATCACTGAAGTTAGTAACCCGGTTCTTAAGTGAATCTGGCTTCCCCATTGACTTTGCTTGTCAAGAGGTCGCAAACGGGGATCACATGATTCTGGGACACTGCAATTGTCATAAATATGAGTCAGTTGCCAAGCGTCTGAATTTTGATCATGTGGTGATGCTGCAAAGGTCATAACTGTGAAAAATGGTCGTAAGTCACTTTTTTCAGTACCGTTGTAACTTGGAATGATCACTAAATGAACCGTTGTAAGTTGAGAACTACTTGTACATTGATTATTGATGCTATGTTTCTACTCACCGTACTACTTTGATCCCGTTGCGCATAACCTCCATGTCAACAGAAAAACTGCCATTAGCATGAGCCACCAAGTTCAAGTCACAGAATTCTGCCTAGTAGAAAACAAAACAAAATCATATTATGGGTAGCACATTCATACATTCTCAGAGCTGTCACTCACCACATCTACTTTTCAAGGTATGGGGATACTCTTGATGATTGCTCCAGCCCACAGAGCAAGTTGTCTATCAAAAAATGCAAACGGAAGCTGGATTGTCTTTGAATTCCAGATAATAGCGTGATCCTTTAGATCAGTGGTTCCCAACCTTCCTAATGCCGCGACCCATGCCCCACCCTCGCGCCCCCACCGTGACCCACCCTGCCGCTGCCATTTGGGTTCTTTTACCCTCTGCGCATGCGCAAAGTGTGCTGCGCAGGCGCAGATGGTAAAATAACCCAAATGGCGGCAGCGGGGTGGAGCGCAGTGGGGGCGCGGGTTGTGGGGTGCAATATGGCCAGGCTTGTGGCAGTGGGGGAGGGTAGCTGAGGATGCCAGGGTGACCCCTGGGAAATGGTCGTTCGACCCCCAAAGGGGTCCCGACCCCCAGGTTGGGAACCGCTGCTTTAGATATTTCTGTCAGAAAATCAACAAGACTGGATAAGTTTCTTTTGAAGAAAAATTGCCCATCACAGCGAACAACTAGTTCAAAGTAGGAGTGCGATGGCTTGTGTGGTTAGGACACTGGGTTGACAATCAGCAAAGCAATAGCAATAGCAATAGCACTTAGACTTATATACCGCTTCATAGTGCTTTACAGCCCTCTCTAAGCGGTTTACAGAGTTCAGCATATTGCCCCCAACAATCTGGATCCTCATTTTACCCACCTCGGAAGGATGGAAGGCTGAGTGAACCTTGAGCCGGTGAGATTTGAACAGCTGAACTGCTGAACTAGCAGTAGCCTGCAGTGCTGCATTTAACCACTGTGCCATCTCGGCTCATGAAAGCCCACATTCAAGACCCACGTGCTACTGTGCGACGGGACACGCTCCTGTCATTCGTTCCAGCTCCTGCCAACCTAGCGGTTTGAAAGTGAGTAATCACGAGTAGATAAGATAGGTACCACTTTGGTGAGCACTTAAACAGGAATATGAAAGGAGGCCCCAACTGGGTGTCCACTGAGCATTGGTGATATCATTGGCTAATCCTTTCGACCCAGAGGTGCCTCAGTGCTTCCGACACAAATGCAAGCAAGTTCAAAGTTCAGTAAGTTATTAAGACCATAGGGTATAACAACATGACATGGAATAAAAAGAGAGAGTGAAATTAGTGATAAGAAAAAGAAAACAACAAAGAAAAAGCATCTGAGATAATTAAATTAAGATGGAACCGGTGCTATAACTGAAAACTATGTTTTTCTAAGTTTAAAAGACAGCATGACAAAGATAGTGACCTGACTGCTAACAATTGGAATCACATCCACAGGAAGGTAGTCATCATTCAATATTCAACCCCTTGAGTTTACCATTTTACCCAGTCTTCATGATATGGACTTCCTCAGCTATCTACAGAAGATGAAGAATTTTAAGGTGTTTCTCAATAGCCATTCTCATCTCCCAGAGAGTGTCCATAAAACCAAAGAGTGACTCAACTAAATGAATTTATGTCAACTTCCAGAAATCTTTTCTAAATTCAGAGATTTTCCAAGTGCTTCCTGATAAAAATTATGTATTTAATTATTTTAAGTACCATATTTTTGGAGTATAAGACGCATCTTTTTCCTCCCTAAAAGTGGCTGAAAATTTGGGTGCGTCTTATACTTCGAATGTAGCTTTTTTCCAGCCCTAACTAGGTGCTAACAGATCTTCCCAACTCTTACCTTGCAGGCTTTTTCATTGTTACTCTCTCCAAAGAATGTTTTTCCAGCCCTAAGTCTTTGCAGAATTTTTTTTCATTGCTCTACTTGATCCGAATAAGTTTTTTTCTAGCCCTAACCAGGTGCTAACTATCTTCCCAGTCTTACTGGCCTGCAGGTTCTTTCATTGTTATTCTCTCAGAAGAAGGCTTTTTTAAGTCCTAACCAGGGGATAAAATAATGTGCTGAAGCTGACCAGACTAAGGACGCTAGCCAGATGAATACCTGGTAGGTTTTCCCCTATTTTCCTCCCCAAAAACTAAGGTGCGTCTTATACTCCGGTGCGTCTTATACTCCGAAAAATACGGTATTTTAATTATACTTGAATCGTTTGTACGGTTTGCCTTAATCATGAAGTTTATTAAATGGTCAAAAATGGTCTGGCTGCACACGGGAGACTAAACTACTTATTCGTTAGATGTATAATCCATTCCAAAGCCAAGAGCTCAACTTGATATACATTGCATCCTTTCTTCTTGTTTCTCCTCAAACAATCAACCTGTGCAATGTTGATTGTTTGAGGCCCATGGTTAAAGATGAACCTAGGTCTCCCTAGTTCTAATCCAACATTTTAACTACTACAATCCAGTTTGGAGTCATGATTACATGAAGATCATCTAAAAGTCTAGACTGAAAATAATCTCTAGAGGTAGACAGAAGTTCACCAGCCCCATAAATCATGTACGATAGGACATTACTGTTAAGGGTTGGAAAAAAACTAATTTTGGAACTATTCTAGAGTAGAAAAACAGGATGGGATTCCCGTCAGGCTTACTTACTCAGTTCATTCTGTTTCATTTTAAGGGCAGAAATATAGAAACTACCTGCAGGTGGCATTTAACACCTCTCCTCCTTGGTCTTTATCCAATGGATTCTCAGCAGAAAAATATAATCTAAATGGTGAGGTAACTTCCTTGAAATATATCTTGCTCATCATGTCTAGCCTTCCCCAGTGGTATATATTTTATGCTGTATTCTCAATTCAAACTGAAAGGTCTGTAGACCACATTTTAAGTTCAATAAACTGCAATTCAAATGAGACAACATTGAAACCTAAGCAAACATGCCATGTAGACTTACCCTTAACCAAAGGTGCATCTAAAACACTCCCTAAATTCCTCACAAGGCAATATAACTTTCAGCATCAAGCAATGTTTGTTCCCCTCCACAAAAAAACTTTTGCAACAGAACCATGCTTCTATGTAGTCCTACAACATTACCTCTGTGGGTAAGCAATCCTGTTTAATATATCTGAAGCCAGAGTAAAACTAATATTTGCAACTTACTTGCAGGCAGAGGGAGTTTCTTCTCCCATTGAAAGCAACTCCACTTTCTCCCTCTTGACAGTTCTAGGGCTTCACTTGCATGCTATTATTTCACTGGTCTTTTAAAGTGAAAGGTAGCTTGGAGGCTTTGCAGCACCCTGTCATAATACTGTTTTAATTTGTTTGCATAATACCAGACAGATGCACATAATGTAAACTAAGAATGTGGACACAGACTCTACCGTGTTTCCCCGAAAATAAGACCCTGTCTTATTTTTTTTTGAATCCTGAAATAAGCGCTTGGCCTTATTGCCATGCACTCAAGAGCCCGATTGGGGTTGATAAGGGGATGTCTTATTTTGGGGAAAACAGGGTAGTTATTTATTTGTTTCTCCTTTTGTGCAGAACAGGAGTAAAAAGATTTTGGTTCCTCCGAGGTCAGCAATGACTAAAGGTAGGTAGGTCATTTGGCATTTGATTGAATGACATTTCTTTGCAACTTCCATTACTGTTTCAAGGTCAATATAATATGAGGACAACTGCGAGTTGGCTTTAAGCTACTTTTGAAGCTCAGGTCAGACAAATTACACATCCCGCTAAAAGAGGCCAATGCACAACAAGCAAGTACAGCACTGCATATTCTTAGAACAGTATAGTACTGGTGTTACTTAACTCCAATTACCGCCAGCCCTAGTTGGAAATTGGAAATTTCAGCCCAACAATACCTGGAAAGTTATATGGTTGAAACTCTGATAAGGATTCCAGAAGTCAGTTCCTAATACTTGTTTCCAGACTTACCTGTTCAACCTTGATGTCCAATTCTCCATGAAGTTTCTTTCCCTTGAAATATTTTGCCCTGGAAAAAGGAAAAGACATCATAATGTTTAAATTACTCCCAAGTCAGATTGTTCTTCAAGGTATGAGCCCAGACGGAGTCAATATATATACTTACTCCTAATAGCACACGAAGGCAAGAGCTATACTACAAAGGGGATGAATCTTAAGCTGAGCCTGATAAGCCAAGAAGTATCCTTTTGAACTGATGCCACACCTTAACCTCTTTTAAACCACCATTTTCTATTTCCTTGGTAAATCTGGAGGAACCCAAAACACCCAAGAAGAGGGCAGCTTTGATTCACAGGGGTGGGCTTCAAAAATTTTATCAAGGGGTTTTCTGCCCTTTTGCTGGGTGGGCGTGGCCATGGTGGGTGTGGCCTAGTCGGCCTCCTGCACCATGGTGGGGGAGGCATTTTTGCCCTCCCCGGGCTCCAGAGGTTTTCCTCGAGCCTCCAGGAGGGCGAAAACGGTCTCCCCA
The DNA here is from genome assembly GCA_023053685.1 of Diadophis punctatus similis. Taxonomy (NCBI): domain Eukaryota; kingdom Metazoa; phylum Chordata; class Lepidosauria; order Squamata; family Dipsadidae; genus Diadophis; species Diadophis punctatus. The sequence continues at coordinate 117,288,672 of JALIGW010000002.1, forward strand.
AGCTCCGGAGGCCGGAAACAGGCCTATTTTTGGCCTTCCCGAACTTCTGGTAGGCCTGTTTTTCGCCCTCCCGAGCATCCGCGCGTGCCCTGCACTTACCTGCATCCAAAATGGGCTGCGTGGGGACTCCTGGGAGGGGACGGGAGGGCGGGGCCAGCCAGGAGTAAGATTTGGGGGTTCTCCGAACTGCACAGAATCTTAGCTAGAGGTTCTCCTGAACCCCTGTGAACCCCCAGCAGCCCACCCCTGGCTTTGAACTACGTTTCACCAGATTTTCTTCTGGTATCTTTTGCTCAGGAATGTTCCACCATTAACCAGCATAATCTCTAAATACAAGTAAACATCCCCACTGATATTTAAAATGTCTGCCAATCCATCAATTTGGTTCCCATCCAAGGACTCATAAGTGATGTGGCCTCATCTGAGTTTTTCCAAACCTTTTTTTTAAATGGAAAATCTTTTAGAATATAAATATAATTGGATGTAGTAAATGTGCCATGATAACTGGTTTGTTTCTAAGGGAGAAGTCATTATTTTTTATCTAGCCTACACTTCTATCTGGAGAGGCAAAAGCCATGCGTAACACGGGATTCGAGAATCACACACACACACACACACACACACACACACAAATCAGGATAGAAATCTCTCTGATTTCTTCTTGCTGACCATGGGAAAGATCACTAAGGAGACAGACCACTCCCTTCTATCTCCACTTTTATGATATTCTTTTTTTCCATTCTTTCCCTCCTGTCCATCAAGTTGCTAAGAAAAAAATAATTCACTCCTGCCAAGGACTAAAATAGAGACTTTCACTGAGCTTTAGAAACTATGTCAAGGTTGCCAACGTTCGCATTAATATCAGCTGGACAATTGAATTGAGGGTTTCTTCCCAAACAAACCTCACCGGACTTCACAAGAGCCCGTTATTCAATGGAAACTCCGTGGGACAATTGTTGCAATCAATTGTGATTAATGCCCAATTTATTAATTAAGTTTTACTTAATGCAGCTATCAAAGGCAAGTACTGTACCTCACTTTCATGGAACAGCTCACCCAGCCATGCAGTGAGTTTTGTGACTAATAATAAACATTATCATCCCCTCCACTCCGAATTACATCCAGTTTAACTGCAAAAGCCAAATTAGACAAGCAAGACCTCCCTCCAATCCAGAAAGCAATTCCAGGAAGAAAATACATGTTCACAAGGAAACTTTCTTCTCCTTGTGACAACTGCCCTCCCCCACGGTATCTGGTAGGTTGGCCCCATGCTGAGAGTCCTAAATACATCAAAACTCTTCCAACAGACATTTCTAATTTAAGTTTTTAGGGCTGGCCAGTACTTTTATGGTTCAACTGAAAAATCACTAAGTAGGTTAAGTTTAGCCACGACATTCCTAACTAAACTCATGATCTACGAGACTGAGCATTTTGCGTGACTGGCCAAAACAACAGTGTCCCCTAAATGGTTGGCTTTCATTTAATTTTCTATAAATCTGAGCTTATTGCTCTAAAAAAGAGAAAAACAGATGGAAGAAAGAAAAAAAGCTAATTAACATCTAAGCAGGAGGCCAACCTGCTCTTCCTCCCTCAGATAATTCTCTCTACAAAGAATTCTCACTAACATCTGAAGCTCACTGTCAGAAGCTGCAAGGATAGTAATTTAAAAAATAACTGACAAATCCTTTCGAACAGTTCCCCTCTAAAAGATATTTAGGACAGAGTGCCATCAGTCAAACTGATGTTCCTCAGATACTCTCATACTGCCAGCTGGAGAATTCTTAAATGCTTCATTATCCCCCATGTTAATTAATGGAAAATGCATTAATGCCACTGTATTATCACTGCTAAATAATGCCAATTATACAATGACACAAATTAATGGCATGTTATGAATCAACATGTAGGAATGATGTAACACATGAGACCCAGGCGAAAGAGGCAGAAAGGTTGCTCAGATCAAGATTTCAGTTTATTTGGCGTGTGAAATGCACCGGAATTAAGACTTTGAAGAAAACAAAGCTTGCCATTTCTCACAAGAAAAGATGGTTTCTAAATCAACCAACAGTTCCCATGTAGAAAAGTACCAGGAGGTATGAGAAACACACAAAAATGAGACTGGCCAAATTTTCATCAACTGAACAAGTCTTTATTACGTGGCATAAAATGCATGGGGATTTGTAGTCTTTTGGAGCTTTCACACAGAAATGGGGGCAATATATGGTGATCCTCCCATCTGAATTCTTTTGGAACTTGGATCACACACAGGTACAGCAACTCTCCACTGCTCACCAAAATGACTTTTTTAAGGCTTCCAGGGAGGGAGGGAGGGAGGGAGGGAGGGAGGGAAGGAAGGAAGGAAGGAAGGAAGGAAGGAAGGAAGGAAGGAAGGAAGGAAGGAAGGAAGGAAGGAAGGAAGGAAGGAAGGAAGGAAGGAAGGAAGGAGAAAGGAAGGAAGGAAGGAAGGAAGGATAGGAAGTTAGCACCCACCCCTCCTAGAAAAATGAAATATCCTAGGAAATATTAAAAAGACAGAATATTATTCTATATATATCCCCAGAAAACATGCTTTTAGCTAGACAAAAGCCTCACGCTTTAGTAGCCCCCACCTTTGTCAATGTGCCAGATCACTCATTCCTCCCACCTTTATCAATGGGCCATTAAGGACTGGGCCCAGCTACAGTCTTCTACATAACAAATAACAACCATATTAGGAATTGCCCAAAGCAATTCACCATCACCCAGCAAAGGGTCAGCCAAACTTGAACTCAAAACACAGCCTAGAGAGTTGCCCCTGCATGGCACCATGGGAGTCTGACAACCAATCAGTACATTTCTTGGACAGGAACAGGAGGGCCCCTGGGCGGGGCCCAAGAGAGGGCATAAAGCAAGGAAATTTCAGCATCTCGGCCCTTCTTTCTCTGGACCCAACATCTGGTAATATGTGATCCACCTTTTCTGTTCAGGAGCTCATGCCATGTGCTCTCTGTTCTCCATTAAACCTTCTTTCCAAGCAACTTCCATGAATCCAGTGTCTTTTTCCCCACTTGGAACTGAACCCAGAAGAATATTACTTCCAACGGAAGGAAGGAAGGAAGGAAGGAAGGAAGGAAGGAAGGAAGGAAGGAAGGAAGGAAGGAAGGAAGGAAGGAAGGAAGGAACCATTGTTTTAAGATATCCATGTGACTCTTAAAAGAACAATAGCCTGAAAAAGTCAGGCTACCTTAATGGATAGAGCAGAGGCATCAAAATGGCACTAATGGTCAGAAGCTCTTCTTCCAAGTCATTTTCAAAGTATGCCCAGCCCTAAAAAAAACACAATATAGTCACTCTAGCTAAACTAGTTACTACCTGTTTTGCCCAAGACACTGAGGTTCAGTACAACTTCAGAGAAAAGTAGAAGAGATGACTTCTGCGTGTATATTACTAGGAAGCCTCTTCCTATCTCTTCCGTTTTTCTGAGCACAATCGTCAGCTGGGTGGAGAAAGTAACTTAAAGCCAGTCTCTTTCAGGACTGTTGCCTTCCCTTATTTTTCCTGCTTTCCTCTTTTCTCTAGCAAACTTGTTTTACATTTAAACATCGGGCTTTATCATTTGGAAAGGGATTTTCTAATTAAAATGAAAAATTGTAACTCCCTAATTTATTGTCTTTAGATTCCCTCCATCCTGTTTACTGCCCCTTCTTAGGGTAGCATTAAAATCATCTTAAAACATGGGGGGGGGGGATTTCCCTTCCCTAAGGGCAGCCTTGCCATTTAATCCAGTATTCTGGCTTCGTTGAAAACAACCCGTTGCAAGTTTCACAAGCAAGGAAAAACACCAAGGGGCATTCCATTCCCTGCTGTTTATCCCGATGCCAGGCCAAACTAGGTGCCAGCATTCATGAAAATCATTACTCCTTGTGAAAGAAGCTTTTCCGTAAGGAATTTAGAGGGGGGGGGGTAGAAGTGAAGGTCAGTGGCTGGTCCTCTTCACTTAAAAAAAAAAGTCCCTGAGCTTGTTTCCAGCAGCACAAACACTCCTTCTCTTATATTTTACAAACTGGAAAACAGAAGGACCACTATAAGAAAACATCTTCTAATTTTATTTTATTTTTGCCCAATGTCCCACGAACCAGGATTTTACAATCAATGGTGCATGTATAGCTAGCAGTATCCTGGAACTTAGGTGAGATGCAGGCATGCCCTGCCAACTGCAGCAGAATGAAGGGTAAGAGCTTCTGACGGAGGCATTTCATACTGCAAGGGAAAAGAGAGTCTTAAGATGTCCCTCCTCCAAAGGAAAAATAAATTAACAGAATCAGAACCGTGAATTGTGAACTCCAGGGGGTACACGGGCCAACTGAACATAACCAGTCACACAAAGAACAGCTGCTGCTCTGCAGTAGAGATGGGAAGCCTTGGCTGTAATAGCCAACAGTGGGGAGTGACCCATTTCGGACACCACATTTCCCTGGATCTGCCTTGATGGGCATCTATCTAACTGTGACTTTTCATGCTGCTTCCTAGGGTATTCTTAATTGTCCTGGTCCCAAATCTGTGTTTCTGCCCAGCCACCAGGCCAAAGTAATGAAGCAATGCTCACTTCTTGGCAGCCTGCTCAAGAACAAGCAGGTCCTTGCCTGGAAACTCTTCTACCTATGAAGAGCATGCCTTTCTCTGCCCAGACAGTAAGAACCAAGGGCACCTGTATCTCTTTCACAGCCACAACTGATGGGGGAAAAGGACTTGGTTCCTCATATGGGCAATCTTTGTGCTGTTTTAGGCAGCACTGAGGTCTGCAGCGTCCAGGGTCTCCTTTTATGGTCTTTCTGTGCCAACATTGGACAGCAGAGAGATCTCATCATAAAACATGCTATTAAGTTTATATTTATCATAAAAGATAAATATAATAGCAAAGTGGTGACTATAAATATATAAATGTCCTTTTGGGAGGGAAATGGCTTTTTCCTTCTATTTTCATTGTACCATAGAATGTGTAAGATATAAATGATTAAAAACTACAGTCCAGTCTAACAGCTATGCCAGTCTTTGTAAGATGGTGCCCTCTAGTGTCACAAACTGGAACCGCCTTACTGAGGAGTAAGGGAAACAGGCAGGTTAGGACTTTGCTTCCTGCTCTATCAAGTCTAGACATAGTACCAGTGTTTCTCAATCTTGGCATCTTTAAGCTATATGGACATCAATTTCCAGAATTCCCAGGCCAGCAATACTGGCAGCCATGCCAAGGTTGAAAAACATTGCATAGTACAATAGCACAACTTCACAAGCTGTTCCTCCATTTATCAGATGTCAGCAGGGACTGCAGCAGTCAGAAAAAGACCAAATATGCTGAAGATTCAAACCACTGAACGCAAGGCTGGTAGCTGTGAGAAACACCCTAGACCAGGGGTCTCCAACTGGAGACCCCTGCCCTAGACCAGGCAAGCAGCAAGTCACAGGTTCAGATCATGCTGTACAGCACAGCCTAGGATTGTCTAAATTTTCCAAAGGAAGGATATACCTGCCTCTTTTCTGATCTATAAAATAGGTTCACTCAGTCCAATCTATGGCATAAATGAGTATTTCATTACTTCCCACCTAAAAATGGTAGGACCCTGATGGTTTTCAGCAGGAAACTGCAGAACTATGCCAGCATGTCAGAGCTGGCTGAAAATGAGGGTCAAGTCTATTACATATGGACCATGGGTCCATACATGGCCCATTTTGCCATATAAATACCACTTAATTTATTTATTGTTTTATATCCCACCTTTATTGTTTTTATAAATAACTCATGACAGTGAACACATATATTACTCCTCTGTCCTCCTATTTTCCTCACAAAAACAACCTTGTAAGGCAGAGGTGGGGAACTACCATATTTTTCGGAGTATGACGCACCTTTTTACCCCAAAAAAAGAGGGTGAAAACTTGGGTGCGTCTTATACACCAAATGTAGCCCCAGCCAGCCAGCCAGCCAGCCCCACCCTTTGGCCTCAGTCTTCCAGCAATTTATCTGTTTGCAGCAAACAGGGAAGAGCCTATTAAGACAAGCAAGTCCTTAGCAGCTTCCCGATGCCCAGCTGATTTGCCACGTGCTAAAATGAAACTGAAACTGAAACTGCAAAGAGGCAAATAGCTGGGAGCGACACGCAGATTTTTATTTTCTGTTGAACTGGATGAAAGGGGGTAAGTGAATAACTATAAATGTCTGTAGAATGTTCAAATTATTAAACTTTTTTTAAATACTGCTTTATTATTGTTCTAGAGCCAGGGGTCTCCAACCTTGGCAATTTTAAGACTTGTGGACTTCAACTCCCAGAATTCCACAGCCAGCTTTGTTAGCTTTGCTGGCTGTGGAATTCTGGGAGTTGAAGTCCACAAGTCTTAAAGTTGCCAAGGTTGGAGACCCCTGTAAATCCAGACAACTTAACAAAATAAAGAAGCTTTTTAAAATAAATGCTTGCTCTGAAGAGGCCCAGTGCTATTGTATCTTCTTTTAAATAATAGAGAATAATGTATACTTCCAGAAATTTTAATTAATTTTAACAGCTCTGTACAAGTATAGTCTGAAATGTAACGGTGTCCTGTTTAGTATTAGAGTTAAATCCTGACTTACCTTGGAGTAGATCTATTTAAATAATTGGGAGGAGTTAGTGTGACTACATTTAAAAAAACTTTCTGGCATAATGTACATTTCTCCAATTCTTTGCTATTTCTATGGGTCAGGCACACATGCACAGAAATACACAGCAAACAGTGTATATAATCTGTGCTGTTTGCTGTTTGGCAAATTGCTTGGAGGCAGAGGCCTTTTTTCCTTGTTTTCCTCCCCCAAAACTAAGGTGCGTCTTATATTCCGGTGCGTCTTATACTCCGAAAAATACGGTATATCCCCTTTATGACTTGTGTACTTCAACTCCCAGGATTCCCATGCTGGCTCAGGAATTCTGGGAGCTGAAGTCCACAAGTCATAAAAAGCCCATAGTTCCCCACTCCTGCTGGTGAATTGAGCTGAGGGAGTAAGGTCATCCAGCTAGCTTTCATGCCTGGGGTGGGACTAGAACTTACGGTCTCCTGGCTTCTAGCCTGGCGACTGAGGTGGCTGTCCACATTCCCAACAAATACATTTTAAATCTGCACATATATTTCAGACTTATTTATTTATTTATTTATTTATTTATTTATTTATTTATTTATTTATTTAGTTAGTTAGTTAGTTAGTTAGTTAGTTAGTTAGTTAGTTAGTTAGTTAGTTAGTTAGTGTTCTTATATGCCGCCCTACTCCCTGAGGACTCAGGGTGGCGTACAACATTTAGAGAACAGCTAAACAATATAAAATTTAAAAACAGTATTAAAAAGAATTTTAAAAAACATATAAAACCATACATACATGGGGGAGACCTAGGATGTAAAATTGTCTGTCACCCCGCCTGCAGGAAAAGCCATGTCTTGATGGCTTTTCGGATCTCTGGGGGTAGTTGGGTTCCAGAGAGCGGGGTCCCCCACAGAGAAGGCCCTCCATATTATGAAGTTATAATATCAACAAATACTGGACCATCTCCACACCAGATTCTCCACTAGTAGATTCTTTACTTTCTGACATGTTAAGGGGGGAATCCAGAATTGTCAAACCTCCAATTCTCCACTACAAATCACATCCTCCTTTTCCTGTCATTCTTTTAAATTTTGGTACCACTACAATCTATGAAGATTCTCAGTCATCCTGGTCATGGTTGTCCCAAAGGTGCTTTTTCAAGAGGCAACTGGTCTTTCCGATTTTTCTTTGAAGACATTTCGCTTCTCATCCAAGAAGCTTCAGCTCAGCTTCTGCTCAGAGCTGAAGAAGCTTCTTGGGTGAGAAGCAAAACGTCTTCAAAAAAAACCCCCAGAAAAGTCCAGTTGCCTCTTGGAAAAGCACCTTTAAGTGTACTACAAAGAGACGGTTTTTACTGCCAAAAGTGAGCCCTATAATTTACCGAACACAAATAAAGGAAAGAGGGCCTGCAATTGGCCTGCCATGTTCCCGCCAGAGGACCCTGCACCATTCTTCCCACAAAAGAAACACGACTGCTTACTGAACTACAACTCCCAGCAGCACCAGCCAGCAAGCAGCGTTTTGAAGCATGCTGGGAGTTGTAGTTCCGTAGCTCAACTCGAGGGACCGGGAATCTTCCCGCGAGGCTTGAATCCTATTCTTATTTTAAAAGAAAGGGGTCATTCCAGATTTTTAAAAAGCGTCCTTTTCCATCGAGCCCAGCCTCTGATGTTTTCCTGGCAAGCTGTTTGCATTTGCGCTCCTGGGATGTTTCACGACCTATGCCGCGGTGGTCTCCCATACTAATAACCTCACCCCATTTAGCTTCGCAGCCCACTCACGGGCGATCAGCTGCTGGGCAATCCTGTCTCCGCGCTATCGAGATTAAAGCTTTTTTTTTCCTCCCTCCTCTCCCCATGCCAAACGTAGACTTCCTGAAAATAAAGCGGAAAATGCTGCGCCCCGTTCTTGCAAAGAATGAAATTCCAGCCATGTAACTAGAGGGTCGTCTTTACCATTTGGGGCAGGGATTAGTGTACAGTACCAGTAGTACCACCGAACCTCTCATTGCGGAGCTGTGTCGCCCTTTAAGACGGAGCATTTACCCCCCCCCCTCCCCTTTCACAACCCCTCCCAATCCTGAATAGCTTTTTTTCCTTCCCCCTCCTTTCTCTCTCTCTTCCCCCCACCCTTTCCGTAACGGATTGGGAGCATCGCGAAGATGCCCCCGCAGTTTTCTGACTCACTAGGATTAGTCGAATTGGGGGGGGGGGGGGGGGAGAGAAAGAGAGAGAGGGAGGGAAAATAACTGCTTTAGCCATGCGACAGATTTGGAGGAGGGGATCTGCTGGTCGCAAGATGCTTGCGCTGTGTGGATTCTTCCCCACGCGCAGGCACGCGCGGAGCGAGCCCGCAGCCCTCTCCAGGCTAGCCTGAAAATCTACCAAGCTAAAGCCCGCGAGCAACCGATGGGGATTCCCAAGTCAACGCTCTTGCTTTCTCCTTTGCGGTGCCCGGCGTGCAGATCCCGCTTTGGCGCAAAACTCTGCATCCTTCCCTTTGCGTTCATTTGCTGCATTGTTAAGCCAAGGTCTGGGCCGCCCGCGTGCGAAAGGGCCACCTTTCCCCAACTGTCCTTATTTTGCTTCCCTGACACCGACCTTAGTGTCAAGATCCGCGTGCAGCCTTGCAAAGATCACAACTCCCATAATCCCCAGCCAGATGGGCCAAAGGGAATTAGATTCCCAAGCTGCCGGAAGGCGCTGAACTGGAGAAAGCTGCAAGTCAGAGCAAGCTGTCATAGCTAAATATACCGATATTCCCTGTTCGCAGGTTATCTCTGCAACAGCAACTGCGTTTCTAAAGCCGTTCTCTTGTTTTTCCCTAGATAATATCCTGGTCCAACTACCAGCTTTACAATCTACTGTACAGTGATCTTTCTAGAATTTGCAAGCTGTGTCTAAAATGCTGCTCCAGGAACCGCTACCACCATTTGTCCAACAGAGATGTCAATTTGCATTTTCCTTTTTAGCTGCAAGAACAGCTAAATCAAGGAGGCACGTATTCCCATATTCTGCACAATCCTTTCACGTGCACTTCAGTAAGGGAACTTCCCTCCTGTTCGTGCAAATCCAACTACATTTCTGGATTTAACCTGCAAAGACAATCCTGGGGCTACATTTGCCTTCTATTGCATATCGTGTCGTTCACTTGCGACCTTTATAAAACAAGACGCTGGAATCTTTCCAGTTTCTGCAGTATTGCTGCAATACTTTTGGGTAGTCTCCACTTCTGTGCTCTGCAAAATATATTGCACAGTTCTGAGCTGTTGTGAACGGAAGCCGCCCTGTTTTCCACTGCAAGGTAAGTCTCAAGTGGATCCACAGCTATATGGTGTAGTTTACTTGTTCTGTCCTGGTGCACCATTTAACCCTTGGCATTCCTCCTGCCTGGCATTCAGAGTCGAGAGCCTGTTTTTTATGCTTCTTGCCAATTCCATTTCAATCTTTGCAATGTATTATGGTGCAGCTCTTCTTTCTGAGTCTTTTTTTTTTAAATGCAGGCTTTTGTGACTGATCACTTGAAGGATCCTAAGCTTTCCCCACCCTGCTGAAGAGTTTTAAAAAAAAAAAGCCCATTTCCCAGATATATGGGCAAAGTAGTGTCCTGACCAAAATGGATTATGTATCTTTTAAAGCACAATAGAAGGTAAAGGAAGAAGATGCTTGATCTTTTCCTTATTTTTCCTTTTATCTACTTCCCAAGACGGTGGTGGTAGGGGGAAACTGGAGGAGGCAATGCTATGTGTGCTCCCTTGATTGAGCTCTTCAAGCAAAGGCAGGATGTAAATTAAATAAATAAGTGTAGGGTGTCATGTTCTGGCAACAGGCCAGAAGAAAGAAATTATAATTGAGCCAAGAGAAAAATTACCGGCAGGAATCTATAATTTATGCTGCAGAGCACCGCCCTGGCCATTAAGAGGCATGCTTTTCAATGAGAAACATGCTCCATGCGAGATTGCTTTGCTGCACAATTTGCTTTCTTGCTGCAATTGTGCAGCAAAACTGGAAACCATTCATAAGCAGCCTGGGGAAAGAGACTGAAAAGCAGCCGCGGTGACGAGGACATGCAGTTTTATAACATTATCCCTCAACTTCCATGGCACTTCAAAAAAAAAAATTAAGACTTGAGCTAGGTAAAAAAAAAAAAAACCCAGTGGTTTCCGCATTGCAGCTCGCTATCTCTGCAGTCCTTTATTGCTACCGAACTAAAACCCATGGTGTAATAGGGAAGTGGACTGTTTCTGCACTGCTACAGAGCTGCGTTTTCGATCGCTTCGACGTGCGCTACTGTGTCTGCCACCCACACAAAGAAGAGTACATTTCGGTGCTCTGCTGATTCCACACCCTGGCCAGTCATTCATCCCATAGCGAATGAGGATGTCATCAGCTTTTCTTGCAATGATCCTCTGTAACTGAACATTCAGCTTAGTATAGCGGGAAACTATTATCCTTTGATGGGGAAGCATCACTTCTTTCGCATTTGCCGTGCTTCCATCAGCCTTTTTTGTGGTGCAGTGACATCTGTTCCACCATCAACACCCCTAAGCTTGGATTCCCTGCTTTAAGTTTTGCCCTGGAAGTGGGGGGGGGGGGGCGTCTAGCCTTCATGAGATCCTCAGCAAAAAGAGAGAAATCTAGAATTAAGGAGGGCAGCTGTCAGCTGGTTTGATTCCAGGATGTACAACTTACACTTCTCCCTGAAATATGTTTCTGCATCTCATCTTTAGCAGTGCTGCCAGGGTGGAATGAAGTTTTTTTGAGGATCACACAGCTACATATTCCTGGTAGCCCATTATATGCCTCCATATCAGAGGTGGGTTCCTCCTGGTTCGGACCGGTTCTACAGAACCGGTAGTAACTTGGCGGCCTGGGTCACTGGAAACGGCAGCGACCCAGGCCTGCCACGCCCCCGAGCCGGTTCTCTCAGCAGCGCCATAGGCGCCGCCATCTTGTTTTTTGCTTCTGTGCATGCACAGAAGCTTTTTTTAAGTACTGCGCAGCGACCACGCGGCACGTCCCTGAGCAAACTGGCAGTAAAGGAATCCAGAACCTACACCCGCTCCACATCTATTCTTTTACCATCCTGCAAAGAAAAGTGGAGGAGGAGGAGGGAGGGAGGAAGAAAGGAGACACTCCAGAATGCAGAACCCTGGACCTGAAATGTCTGTCAACACCACTGCTGTCTTTCTTTTGGGATTCTATGAGGTAAAGGTTTTTCAGCAATCGGGAGACACCGCAACTCTCCTTGTGTATGTGTGTGAGGGATAAGAGGGGAGAAACAGCAGCAAACCACAGAATGTGCATGACAACCATTTAACTATGAGCCAGCAGTGTGCAGCAGCTGCCAAAAAAGCCAACACAGTTCTAGGCTGCATTAACAGAGGGATAGAATCAAGATCACGTGAAGTGTTAATACCACTTTATAATGCCTTGGTAAGGCCACACTTGGAATACTGCATACAGTTTTGGTCGCCACGATGTAAAAAGGATGTTGAGACTCTAGAAAGAGTGCAGAGAAGAGCAACAAAAATGATTAGGGGACTGGAGGCTAAAACATATGAAGAACGGTTGCAGGAACTGGGTATGTCTAGTTTAATGAAAAGAAGGATCAGGGGAGACATGATAGCAGTGTTCCAATATCTCAGGGGTCGCCACAAAGAAGAGGGAGTTAAACTTTTCTCCAAGGCACCTGGGGGTAGAACAAGAAGCAATGGGTGGAAACTAATCAAGGACAGAAGCAACTTAGAACTAAGGAGAAATTTCCTGACAGTTAGAACAATTAATCAGTGGAACAGCTTACCTCCAGAAGTTGTGAATGCTCCAACACTAGACATTTTTAAGAAGATGTTGGATAACCATCTGTCTGAAGTAGTGTAGGGTTTCCTGCGTAAGCAGGGGGTTGGACTAGAAGACCTCCAAGGTCCCTTCCAACTCTCTTATTATTATTATTATTATTATTATTATTATTATTATTATTATTATTATTATTATTATTATTATTATTATTATTATTATAACATTTTCCTTTGGGCTCCAATTCTGTCCAATGATATGGGATTTGGATGGGATGGCAAAATACAGGAAGTGCTTCGAGAAGATTTAGCTCTAAACAAAACATTCTCCCTGCAGTACACACACTTACAGTATATATATATAGGTTGCGCTAAACTGGGGAGGGGAGGAATAAGGAGCAGGGGAGAGGCTGCATGTGGCTTTGATGTGGCCTCCCTTTTATGGTTCTCAAGACTGGATAGGACAAAAGGCCCAGGTCATAGGTTTTTATTGTTACCTATTCTGTAATTAACTGAATCTCTTTTTTCTTTATTCAGAACACAATGCGGATAAATAATTCCTGAATAGGAGAGAAATTTTAAGAGCCAGAGAACCGACCTCAAGTATCTTAACTCAAGAATTTTGGTTGTTTTTATCAGACGTTGTTGAACAAGCTACAGATAATAGGGATCATACTACACACTACAGCATAAATCATGGTCATTGTAATTGTATTAAATTATATTAAAATTTGAACAGGAGTGGAAATTATTATAAAATTGCTAAATTGAAGGGCGCTGTCTGTGAATATAAAGAAATAACTTATTGTAAAACAAACAATTTATAAACTTGGATGGGATAGAATAAACAATATTTTGGAAAAAAATGTTTTAGCTAGCTAGGAACTATTTCCATGTTGTTAAGAAAATAGTATGTAGTCACCACAAGTTAAGGGCATCTCCACTAGAACTGCGCATTCCTCTAAAATGTTTTGGGATAAGTGTTCTTGAATGCACATGAGCACATCCTTCAAGCAGCCACATCTATTTCAAGCTTCTGGGTGAGCTTCAGAAAGACATGGCTTATTCATGAGATGCATTAAAGCAGTAGCAATTTTTTCCTAGGCTAACTGTAAGCCTGGGTGGGAAAAAGACATGGCTGTTTTAAAGAGATTCCTGCTCCTGTGTGGTCCAACTTCTTCCAGATTTTCAAAAAATCTGCAGCTCTAGTCTTAACCTCTCCTACCTACGTGCTTAAAGTACTGTAAAAATTATAAAAATCCGGGCTTCCATTCAGGTTTACAGGGTGGCCCTCAACATAGTATAGATAGAGTTTCATACCTATACCAACAATGGTATAGGGCAGGGGTAGGCAAAGTTGGCTCTTCTATGACTCATGGACTTCAACTCCCAGAATTTCTGAGCCAATCATGCTAGCTTAGGAATTCTGGGAGTTGAAGTCCACAAGTCATAGAAGAGCCAACTTTGCCTACCCCTGGTATAGGGCAGTGATGGTGAACCTATGGCACGCGTGCCACAGGTGGCACGCGGAGCCATATCTGAGGGCACGCGAAGCATTGCCCTATGTCAGCTCCAGTGCGCATGTGCGCGCTGGCCAGCTGATTTTTGGCCTTTTCAGCCATTTTCGCTCTCCCCAGGCTTCAGGAAAGCCTCCTGAAGCCTGGGGATGGCGGAAAACAGCCCAACGGGCCAACCGGAAGTTTGGAAACGAACTTCCGGTTGGGCCTTTGGGCTTTTTTTCGCCATCCCCAGGGTTCAGGAAATCCTCCTGAAGCCTGGGGACGGCGAAAAACGGCCCAACAGGCCTACCGGAAGCTTCAGTGAGGCCTGTGCACATACGGGGGGGGGGGGGGTTGTGCGCATGTGCTGGGGGAGGGCATTGCATTATGGATGTGGGCACACACGATAGCGCGCACGCGCACCCTTTTGGCACCTGAGCCAAAAAAGGTTCGCCATCACTGGTATAAGGTTTCCTGCCTAAGCAGGGGGTTGGACTAGAAGACCTCCAAGGTCCCTTCCAACTCTGTTATTCTATTCTATGTCCTTCCTAGCCACACATGGACCTTGATCTAACAGAAGCAGCAACGCCCTGTCGTTCAAAGGACCTTTTTTACATTGTGCAGAATTTGTTGTAAAGCTTTTCTGGGTTGTACCGTAAACAAGTTGCCAAGTTCATTTCCCATTCAGGAACTTCCCTGCAAATAGCAACCGTAACCAAAGTAATTGGGGGGGGGGGGAGTTTGGTGTTGATCCTGCCGTCAACATAACATGCATCAAGGGATCGTGTGACTTGATCGTTGTTTAATGTGACCTGCAAGCCTGAAGCATGCTTTGTAAACCATGGCTTATGAATTAGCATAATATCTGAACCTTGCCCATTGTACTCTAGTCAGTAAGTCCTGTAAGTATGTCGTGAGGTGGGTCAAGGGCTTTCTACATGCAGAGGCTTGCTTTTGTTTTAATTCCGGCTGAATTCAAACGTGCCAGCCTCCTACAGCCTGAAGGGCAGCATCTAGAAGCAGCTTTACTGGCTCTGCCAAACATTCAGGCTTTGAAAAAGGACTCTGTGGCTCTGCGTTATTTATCTGCCCAACAAGCAAGCAACAGACTCCGCAGTGCATCAAGTCTGCGCCCGTCTGTCCTGCCTTCACTGCAGAGAAGACTTCATGTCTGGCAAATACAGAACTGAGGTAAACATATGTCAGGTCCTTTTCTATACATGATTAGGTCCTCTCAAGCAGGTTGCCTTTCGTGCTCCGTAACACTGTCACTAGATTGTTCAGATCTCTCACTAAATCTATTTGAAATGCAGATTACAAAGCAACAACCTGAGGATTTTTGAAAGGTTTTCTTTTTTAAAGACAGAAGGGCAGGCTAAAATTTTAGCAACCTGTATTGTCTCCCTTCTCCTGAGTTCCCCCCCCCCCAAAAAAATATCTGCTTTTCGGGTGCCCCTCAGGAAAAGCTGTGCGAGCATACGCGGCAGTATTTTTATAACCTCCCGACACTCTGTGAAACCGCCATGCTTCATCTCCAAGGAGAAAGTAACAATCAACACAACCTGAATTGACACACACCGCCTTGACTTATGCTGCATCAAGCACCCTCACAGCACCATTTCTCTGCATTGGACCTCCGAAAAGAAAGAATAACATATCTGCATTTCTCATAAAGTCCGTCCCAGACTATCCCTCTCCGGAATTAATTTAATATTTAATTTAATTTAATAAACGTTCTTATAGGCCGCCCAATCCCGTAGGACTCAGGGCGGCGTAACGCATAGATAAGAAACTTACAATAAAAACAGTAATGACAGTTAAAACGATAAAAACATTATTTTAAAAAACATTAATTCATGGGGGAATCTGATCTTCTTGTTCACCCCGCCTGCCGGAAGAGCCATGTTTTTACAGCTTTACAGAAGGCCAGTAGGGTGGGGATAGTCCGGATCTCTGGTGGGAGTTGGTTCCAGAGGGACGGGGCTCCCACAGAGAAGGCCCTCCCCCGCGGCCCCACCAACCGACATTGTTTGGCCGATGGGACCCGGAGGAAGCCCATTCTGTGGGACCTAACCGGTCGTAGGGAGGTAATTAATCTCATCCAAGGCCCCAAACCTGGCGTCTTTTTAAACATTCTAATTCAGTCTTGACCGAAGCGCCTCTGAGCACGTGAAGAGCACATTATTACCCTTTACACTCAGCGTTTAGAACGGGAAGGAAGGAAGATGTTACAAATCAGAAGATGTGGTTACCTTCCAGGTTCTCTTTAAGGCGCAGCATCTCACTTGGTACTAAGGAAATGCAAGACTAAGGTTAGGATCACAGGGATACAATCTGCAGTCTCGGGGCCGCATATGACCCTGCCCTAAGGCTCAGTATGGTCCCCACAGCCTCTCCAAAGGTTGCCAGGAAAATATTTATTTTCAATCTAATAACTAATACAGTATAACGATTAAATACACCAGGGAGTAATCAGTAATCATGTTAGCTGTGTTTAGTTAATTTACTTTTAATTAAATGGGGAAGAAATTAACTTGAGTGTAGATTTTTCTTGATCTTATCCACTACTCAGGCTGAGTTTCCTCTTGAGGTGCGCTCCTGGCACCCCAATCAAAAGCCAAGTGTGACTCTCAAGCAGGGCTGTCAAACTCACGGCCCGCGGGCCGGATGCGTCACGCGCTGTCCACGTCCAGTTTAGCAAAGGGGGGGGGAGTCCCGATATGTCACGTGATGCCACTGTGACGACACGAGTTTCACAGCCCTGCTCTAGAGCCTAAAAAATGGCATCCCTTTAGTGCAGTGTTTCCCAACGTTGGCAACTCGAAGATATCTGGACTTCAACTCCCAGAATTCCCCAGCCAGTGAATTCGCTGGCTGGGGAATTCTGGGAGTTGAAGTCCAGATATCTTCAAGTTGCCAAGGTTGGGAAACACTGCTTTAGTGCCACATGCCATGTCGTTCAGTCCCCTCATTTTACAAAATACACCCAAGACTGATTACGTGCCATCAAGTTGTTGTCGACTCATAGCAACCATACATGGGTAGTCCCAGACTTACAACAGTTCACTTAGTGACCGTTCAAAGGTACAACGGCACTGGAAAAAGTGACTTATGAACATTTTTCACACTTAATGACCGTTGCAGCATCCTCGTGGTCACAGGATTAAAATTTGGATGCTTGGCAACTGGTTAATGTTTATGAGGCTTGCAGTGTCCTGCGGTCAGGCGATTTTACCTTTTACGACCTTCTGATAAGCAAAGTCAGTGTGGAAGCCAGATTCATCAAACAACTGTGTTACTAACAACTTAAACAACTCCAGAGGGTCACTTAACAACTGTGGCAAGAAAGGTCATAAAATGGAGCAAAACTCACTTCACAGCTGTCTTGCTTAGCAATGGAAATTTGGAGCTCAATTGTGGTAGTAAGTGGAGGGCTACCTTGTATACCGTATTTTTCGGAGTATAAGACGCGCCTCAGTTTTGGGGGAGGGAAATAGGGAAAAAAATCTACCTACCAGGTATTCATCTGGCTAGCGTCCTTAGTCTGATCAGCTTCAGCACATTATTTTATCCCCTGGTTAGGGCTGAAAAAACCTTTTTCAGAGGGAGTAGCAATGAAAACAAGTCTGCAAAGACTTAGGGCTGGGAAAAAAACTTCTTCGGAGGGAGTAGGAATGAAAAAATCCTGCAAACCGAGAAGATCGTTAGCACCTCATTAGGGCTGAGAAAAAAAAGCTTTGAAAAAGCTACATTCGGAGTATAAGACGCACTTATACGTCTTATCAGCCTCTTTTAGGGGGGGAAGGTGCGTCTTATACTCTGAAAAATACGGTATATTGAATTTCCTCAGCCACATCTGCAAAGGGAGCAGGAGTGCAAGGATGGCTATACACATTGAGTATTCCTTCCTAACATAATTCTTAAGGGTTGCTCCAGGTGGGAATCTCTATTCAGGAGAATACTGCTAAAAATAATCATCTCATTTCAAAGTGCTCTTCTTTCATAAAGTAGAGATCCCAATATTTCCTGAAAGTCTCAGAAATCAGCACTACAATGTAACATAATTGTCTTAAAACTTTTTCAGACTCAGAATATGCAAAACGCTCGAGGGATATATATTTTAATCACGACTTGCAAAAACCTAGTCTTTTCCCTGTAACCTGCAGTGATGGTAAAAAAATCTGAAGATAGCATAAAATGGAACATATAATTTAATGTTACAAGGGACGACGGATCGTATTTTAAGATTCCTTTAAATAAGTAATGGCCAGCGAGTAGAAAATTAAGTCAGGAGGATACAGATTGAGCTTAACATGCCATTTGCTTTATTTGGAAATAGCTGTTCATATGAGATTGTGTTCCAAGATAGCAAGCCATCTTCCCCAGCAGCTTCAAGCAATAAACTCATGGCTCTGTCTACTCATCATAAATAAGCTACAATTGGACAACCAATGAAATATGAGCTAACTCTGTGCAGCGGCAGCCAAAAAAACCAATGCACTCCTAAGTTGCATTAATACAATCAAGATCAAGTGAGGTACTAATACCACTCTATAAAGCCTTAGTAAGACCACACCTAGAATACTGCATCCAGTTTTGGTCACCACACTATAAAAAAAAAGATGTTGAGACTCTAGAAAGAGTGCAGAGAAGAGCAACCAAGATGATTAGGGGACTGGAGGCTAAAACATACAGCGAACGTTTGCAGGAACTGGGCAAGGCTAGTCTAGTAAAGAGAAGGACCAGGGGAGACTTGATAACCATGTTCTAATATTTGAGGGCCTGCCACAGAGAGGAGGGGGTCAAGCTATTCTCCAAAGCACCTGAAGGCCAGACAAGGAATAATGGATGGAAACTGAGCAAGGAGAGATTCAACCTGGAAATAATGAGAAATTTTCTGACAGTGAGAGCAATCAACCCATGGAACAGCTTGCCTTCAGATGTTGTGGGAGCTTCATCACTGGAAGCTTTCAAGAAGAGACTGGACTGCCATCGGTCAGAAATGGTGTAAGGTCTCCAGCTTGGGTGGGGGGTTGGACTAGATGACCTACAAGGTCCCTTCCAACTCTGTTAATCTGTAATCTGTTAATCTGTTAATAAAGTACTGTAGGAACTAAACTCACATTGTGTTTAGTAAACCATTCTTGGTTGTATGATACATACTGTTGAATGAACCACAGTTCAATAAAGTATAGAACTATGGCTATCAGAACTGGAGACACAAAAATATAGGCTCCTACTATATAAATGCAAAAAAGTAAATGAAAGTTGACACTGTAACTGGCATCTGGTGCCCCTCCAGACTTTTGCAGTCCAGCTCCAATAGCGTTAATATTTGTTCTTCCCTGGTATTTTATTTTGACAAATATTGTAGGCCCTGGTGAACTTCTCCCCAGTCTGGTAGACTTCTATTGCAATCATTCCTAACCGGAAAAGGGCTCCGCTCTCAGGGGCTGGGATTTAGGAGAACCAAAGTCTGTACATTTGGAGAAGTTGCCCTCAAGAAAAATGAGCACAAATGTGTCAATCCTCTTTAAATGGAGCGTTCATTTTAGCGCCTGGTTTTAACAGGGGCCCCTCGAACCTCAATGTCTTTTTAATTACTTCACTTTCGTAAGTCTCTTAAATATGGGCCACTGGTTCTAGTCATACAACATGGAGAAGACGGTAGAGGGAGTTTTGACCCACTTCATGTAACATTTGATCTCCTGTCTAGATCTAACCCATTTGCAATAGGCCTTTCGCATTAATTCATCCCCATTTATGAAATTGCACTTGATTTGATTCCAGTCATTGTGGCTGGGGATATGCATGTATCAGGGAGAGAAGCATATGTTCCATTGCTCCACAGTGATCCTCCCCTTGCTTTTAATCTCTCTATGGTAGAGTCCACTTTGTTGAATTTGCCATTTAATGCACAGCTGCATCAGGCATTAGGCTACATCACATACAAAGGCAGCTATTTCCTGCATCTGGCAATCCCCCCCCCCCAAAGGCCTTATAAATACAGGCAGGCTGGATTAATAGCAAACCAATAGGATGACTGGAGAAGTATTGCTAGTTTTTCCTTCCCCTGTTCTGTGCATCTCCTTCAGACAGAGGTGAAGTCTAGCATAGCCAAATAACCTTCAATTCTTTGTTCTATTTTTGCAAATGTTCTCCTAGGTTCCACCTCCTGAAACCAAACAAGCACTAGAAATTTTTAAATACAAATGTGGTTGCCTATCTGGATGGGACTTAATCATAGATTTGGAACAAAGCTAATACATACGCAACCTTAGTCCTCTGAAATTTTTGGAACTACAATCCCCAGTATTGTGAGCTGTAGCCTCAGTACATCTGGAGGAAGCAACTGAGAAAGGCAGTTTTAGAAGACTTCCCCCCTTCCCCACTAACCATAATACAACAAAAGATAGATGATAGATAGATAGATAGATAGATAGATAGATAGATAGATAGATAGATAGATAGATAGATAGATAGATAGATAGATAGATGGAGAGAGAGGGGGTTAGGTAGATGATAGAGATAGATAGATAGATAGATAGATAGATAGATAGATAGATAGATAGATAGATAGATAGATAGATAGATAGATAGATAGATAGATAGATAGATAGATAGATAGATGGAGAGAGAGGGGGTTAGGTAGATGATAGAGATAGATAAATAGATAGATAGATAGATAGATAGATAGATAGATAGATAGATAGATAGATAGATAGATAGATAGATAGATAGATAGATAGATAGATAGATAGATAGATAGATAGATAGATAGATAGATGTAGGAAGGTAGGCAGACAGACAGACAGACAGACGAGAGGGATGGATGGATGGATGGATGGATGGATGGATGGATGGATGGATGGATGGATGGATAGATAGATAGATAGATAGATAGATAGATAGATAGATAGATAGATAGATAGATAGATAGATAGATAATGATAATTCTACCAACCACACCTTTCCTGTACCACTGCTACCTGCTCTCACGCATGAACTGCAGGGGCAGGTTCCTAATTTTTTTACTACCACTCTGTGGGCATGGCTTATTTTGTGGGTGTGACTTGCCAGCCATGTGACCGGATGAGCGTGGGCCTCAGGAGCTTGGCAGTGGCAGGAGAAGAGGGGGGACATTGCCCACCCGCAACGCAGCCCCCTGCAGCGGGAGCAGCAAGACTGCGGCAGCGGTTCTTCTAGAAGGCTCCATCCGGCCTGAATGCTTCTCCCCATTCGATGATCCTAGGCTCCTGCCGCCCGTTCCCCCTCCCCTCAGCAGCTCGAGAAGCCTCGAACGTGCGAAAATGCCTGGGATCATCATCGTGCGTTTGTGGCTTCTCAGACTGCTGAAGGGAGGGGAACTGAGATAGGTCCTGCCGCCCGTTCTTTCAGCGTCTCATGCTCTCCCTCAGCCATCTTCCCCTGCTTGGACTCACTGTGGGGTAGGAAGGCAGCGCATGCGCAGTGCCGGAAGCTTGGCTTCTGGGCATGCGCAGAATAAATTTTTTTTTAAATTAAAAAAAAAATTTTAAATGGCAGCGCCCTGGCACCGGCAACCGACTGCACCAGTACTGTGATGTCACCAGCGGGCCGCTACCGGTGCTATAGAGTGGACCGCACCGGTAGGAACCCACCACTGATGAACTGGTAGTAAAGGGTTTTAGAACCCACTACTGCTGCAGAACAATCATAAAACCATCCACCACTGTGACTACACCTGTAGGATTGCAGCATTTCTAAAGCACTTCCTGATGCAATGCTGGATATGAAATAATGTACGCGCCAAAACCAAAAGGCTGCAACCGTCTCCCTCTGTGGGTCAGCCCTGGCTGGAATCCCACAGGGATAGGCTATGGAAGCAGCCTTCATGCCGCTAAAATGGAAATAGACTTTTAGATTATTTCCACCCTCCCACCCACCCAAAAAGAAAAGCAGCTCCATTAAGAACTTGCAAAGATGAGCTGGGGAATGAGCTCCAAAGATGTCTTCGCCCTTGAGTCTTGGGACCTTCTGATTATTTTCTCAGATCAAAAGGATTTCTTCAACATTGCCAGGATATTGCGTTGGAAGAACAATGAGTCAATATAGAGAAGTATTGCAATAATTTTACATGTGAGATCACCTTTGAATATAGCCTAGTTAGTCTGAAACAGGAGAACAGCCACATATCGGATGCAGAGACATCCAGCATATATGCTGAAAGGAATGCCAAAAAGTTGCCAAAGTATCTGACAACATGCAAATGGAAATAGAAATATGCTTGCTATACCTACTTGCATGATCAGGTATGTTTTCTCTGGCCACCCAGTCTCACTATCAGTCTTCTGACATACCTGTTATCAAAGATTCTGCCTGCAGTATTCATTTTGTCTGGAATAGCTTCTCTTGAAATGATTTAAAAGCCATGGGGGAAGGAGTTAGAATTTGGCAACGCTCTAGGAGGGGATAAGCACAAGTGTCCTACACAATATGTTGTCAGCGGTTCAAAATAGACTTAATACAGGTGTTGTGAGAAAAACAGTCTCTGGTTTTTTTTTCATGCACTATTTGCAGGCCGGTGCACTAAAAACAGAAAGCATCTTCCCCATTTCAATAGAACTTTCCAGAATAGATCCTCCTAAATCAGCTCCATTCTTTTCCAGGATATATTTACTCTCAGGTAAGTGTTTGTAGGCCTATTCTGTATTATTTCTGCCTTACTAGATCTGAAAGGGAGGATCAGCTGAGTAGATAGGTATAGGATGGCTTTGTTAATGTCAGGTGAGAGACAGGGAATGAAATGCTATAAAGCAGCTTTCCTGAGCTTGAGCAACTCCAGAGGTTCTGGGCTGCTGTCTCTACAGTTTGAACCTCATCAACACTGGACTACCTTATGGGGCTTTGTGCAAGGGTGGATTTCACTTACCTTCGCCACCAGTTCGCGTTGCGACGTCCCCTTGTGCGATTTCACTTCTGCGCATACTCAGAAGGTGGATTCAGCTCGAAACACAGCTGAGGAGCTCATCAGCTGTGCTTCGGGTGAAGAAATAAAGGTTGATATTAACTTGGGGGCAGCTGGGAGGGCTTTTTTCAAAGCACAGAACGCTGTGAAGCCATCCAAACACAGAAAAATCGGCCGAAAATTCAGGAAAAAAAATGGCGGCGAGCACGGACCAGCACAGACAGAACCGGTGACGCCAAAATTACGTCACCAGTGGGTCGCTAATGGTTCAGGCGATCTGGTCCAAACTGGGAGAAACCCACCCCTGGCTTTGTGTCCAAAACATCCAGTGGTGACAAGGCCAGGGAAAGCCACTGCACAGTGACCAAATCTTACAAATGTTCACCCAAGTGGGAAATTAGAGAGAGAAATTTAACCAAATTTAATCTGACACTCTAAAATAGGGAATGTCTTTAATAAGCACAGAAAACAAGAAGTATATGTCAGATAGTCTCTGGACTTCCCTGTGATGCCTTGCAGCTTGTCCTGTGCATGAACACAAGTACTCCTTGACTTACGACCACAATGGAGCCCCCAATTTTGGTTGCTAATTTGACGTGATTCACTGCAGTGGTTAAGTTAGTAACATGGTTGTTAAGTTAATCTGGCTTCCCCATTGACTTTGCTTTGTAAGAAGGTCACAAAAGGGGATCACGTGACCCCGGGACACAGCAACCGTCATAAATATGAGTCAGTGCCAAGCATCCCGAATTTTGGTCACACGGTTATGGGGATACTGCAATGATCTTAAGCGTGAAAAATGGTCGTAAGTCACTTTTTTCAGTGCTGTTGTAACTTTGAATGGTCACTAAATGAACTGTTGTAAGTTGAGGGCTACCTGTACACCTGCAACAACACTTCCAAGGGGGCATAATCCTGTCTAGGCGAGGGCTGAAAAAAAAAATAACACCTAGACATGCTGGGGAAATTCCCAGAAAAGTGGACCATTCTGCCCAGAAGCCAAAGGCCATTTAGCCATTCAAAACAATGAGATTTGAAGCCTTCAGCAGAGCCAGGGATAAAGGATAACGAGAAGTAGTATTCCAAATATCTGTACCTTAGACAAGAATTAGAGGAGGGGGCAAATAGGATCAGATGGTTCAAGCAAAGTCTGAAAGCTGTGCTAGGGAATTCTGCCCAGAAGCCAAAGGCCATCTAGCCATTCAAAGCAATGAGATTTGAAGCCTTCAGCAGAGCCATGGATAAAGGATAACGAGAAGTAGTATCCCAAATATCTGTACCTTAGACAAGAATTAGAGGAGGGGGCAAATAGGATCAGATGGTTCAAGCAAAGTCTGAAAACTGTGCTAGGGAAGGTGTGTGGGAGATGGCAAGGCCTACAAGCCAGCCTTTTGATCATCCCTTAGTCAGGATCGCACGCCAAGGAGAGACAGCAGGGGAGCAGAGCCACGATTTCCCCTCCTTAGGGCTGTGCGGCCTCCCAGGCATTGACACCCTCCATCTTGGCCTGCTGGGAAACAACCACCTCTGCATCCTAACATAGCGTCCCCAGCAGGGATCCTGTGAGAAATTGCCAGCAGTTCTGCTCCCTGCGGCTCAATCCTCCCAAAGCACCGGCTTCTTTGCGGAAGAGCCTCCCCTTTCCCAGCAAGCAGTCAGGTGGGGGATGAGCAGCACGTCAAGGAGAAGTGTTGAGTAAAACCTGGGAGGGCATGATGGGCGCCATGGCTCAGCTCCCTTTTCTCATCTCAACTATCCTCTGCTTCAAGAAGGTCATGTCCCTTCAAAAGGAAATCCCTTTGTAGCTCCTTTCGGCAGCCCCGTCATCATCAGTCTGTCATCTGCAATCTAAGCAGGAGCTGAGTGGAGGCTTTTTGACGGTTTCCACTTGGTTAGAAACCTGGGGGTGCATCTGGGAACATCTGGATCAGTCTGGCACATGCCGGCCTCAGAGGCTTAAGAACCTCATATAAGAAAAGGCCACATCACGAAAGTGCGCTCTATTACTTTACCAAGGACTTTTTAATAAAGTCTTTGTGTAGTCACCCCTTCCCAATTTAATACAATGTTTTTAATTAATATAGTATCTTATTAGAATTGATTGAGAACATTAGAATATTAGGTATACTCAGTCTAAAGCTCCATCTGGACCAATATCTTTGCCTCCCAAAAGCAGCCAAGAATATTATTTGGGGAGCCTCAAAAGCGGGATTCAAAGGCAATAAATTACCTTCGGAGGGGTGTGTGTGTGTGTGTGTGTGTGTGTGTGTGTGTGTGTGTGTGTGTGTGTGTGTGTGTGTGTGTGTGTATGGGAATACACTGTGAACCTAGCAGCAGAAAATTCTGACACAGAGGTTCCACTTCATTATCATATCTCATTGCTGTTGATGAAAACTGTCTTTGTTTTCATCCTTTAATGAAAATCTATCCCTGCGAAACCTCACAATTCCACTTTTGAGAGGGGGGAATTCTGCGGGTTAAGAAAAATCGGGGTTGTGTCATTTGATTCCAGAAGGGTGCTGTGAAGCAGATGGAGGCACAAACGTAGCACATGTCTGCAACTCTTCAAAGCAGCTGTGTCTTTTCCTAAGATTTCATGGCAGTGCTCCAAAGAACCTTTTTCAAATTATTATACCAAAGCACTGCCAAGCCATTAAAAAATATGACAAAATCAGTTAACTATCAGACTCTGGAGTCACTATGGAGAGAGAAGAAAAGAGAAAATCTCACTAAAACTGAACTCAGCTTCTGGTTACCACGTGGACATGTCCACTTAGTTTTCTTGGTAATAGTATTGAAGTGGTTTACCATTGCTTTTTCCAACACTTTTTTTTAAAAAAAACTTTTAAATCTAATTTAAAAACCTGGTTCTCCCTTTCAAGTATAAACCAGGTCAAAAACCATTCACTTTTTAAAAAAATCATCCATACATAGGTAGGTGTTGCAGCTTGCTATTTATTTACAAATTCATACAGCCTACTGTAATTATCTGAACTTTCTGGGATTCACACATACATACACACACACACACACACACACACACACACACACACACACACACACACACACATGCTAGAAAAATCATATCTTATAAACCATGGGATAATACACCCTACATATATGTCTGTGTTTTTCCATGTCCCATCTCCCAGATCTCATATGAAGATGTTTCCTCTGGTGTCTGGTGGGGTGGGTGGGACTTCATATCTCAAGAACTTTCCTATCCCAGGACTTGGCATCTCTCTGCTCAGATTGTCTGGATGGCAATTGCTGTGCCAAGCACACCGTGTGCTTGGATGACGAAGCTTTGGATCTTGAACTAACTATAAAAATAGAAGGTGCAGGGGTGGAACTAAAGAAAAAATAGGGGAAGGGTCTATAGCATAGTGAGATTAAAGAGGAGGAGGAGGACTATGTAGAGCAGCATACATTGCCCCTCAGATATATACATATCTCAAAGCGCAATCACTGAAATCAGATTTATTGCAGTTTTATTGATGGGTACGGTATATGTTAACATGGAAGAAGTACTGTAAAGAATTAGATCTAGATAGAAAACCAAATATTAAGTGCAGTTGGTTAAATCCCCTCCCTTGTCCTCTCCATCTGTTATGACCAGCAATGGTGTTTCACCTTTAAGAGACTTGTTAAAAAGACAATGAGGTTTGAGTGGCTCCAGTTAAAAACCAAGATTTTATTGCCTAACTTTGACCTGACTCAATTCAAATGATATACAACTGTAACACTTGTACTATCCAAATGTAGCTCAGTTCTCTTAAGGCCCCAAGATCTTTCTGACTAACAATGATTGCAGTGGAAATCCACCATATCTTGGCAGAGGTAGGATTCAGCCATTTCAGAACGGTTCAGGTGAACTGGTAGTAGTGACCTGCAGGCCCAGCCGCTGTGTTTTTGATGCCGCATGCATCAGGGGTGGGTTCCTCCCGGTTCGGACCGGATCGTCTGAACCGGTAGCGACCCACTGGTGACGTCACTGAACTGGATCGGCCGGTTTATACTGACCTTTATTCCTTCACCCAAAGCACAGCTGATCAGCTCCTCAACTGTGTTTCAGGCTGATTTCAGTTACTGAGCATGCGCGGAAGCCAAATTGCACAAGAGAACGCGTGCGCAACATGTCGCGATGCGAACCGGTGGCGAAGTGGAACCCAACCCTGGCACGTATGCACATGCTCTCACATTTCAAGTGCTGGGCAAACCGGTTGTTACAGTATGCGAAGCCCACCTCTGATCTTGAGGGCACCAGATTGGGAAAAAGTCCACCATGGTTTACAATATCACTGAATACAAAGTACCAAGGTAGGACCTACACATCAACCCAAGAGGAAAACAAATGTTAAGCCTATTGGATCTGGATTGGAAAAATCTAAATCGCCACTCCATGGTGCCAGCAGCAATTTCAATGTTTTTTAAAAAATTGTATTTGTATTAGAATGTTTAAATACAATAAAAAATATAAAGAATCAAAGGAAAGATAAGAAAGAAGAAAAGAAAATATAGAGTTAAGACTTGCACCCTTCTTACTATTGAGTGGTTATCAACGTACTCTTTCCCCCTCCCTCTTTTGTTTTAAACTGTTATTTATCCTTTATCTAGTGGGTGTCTGCATTTTTGCAGTCCTAGCTCTGATAGTCCTGGGGGCTATGCCCAGGTTTGTTTGGTTTACTGAATAGGCTACAACTGAATAGTATCACATAATGAGGAACACCATAAACTAAGGTTTATATAACACATTTTGAGTTCAGACAATAATCTGTTCATACAATACTTTATAGCCTATACTTTATATTGTGATCTGTGGACCCATACATTAGTAAAATGAGTACCTATGAGCTCCACATACATTTTTAAAAATCAGGGAAACAAGTATCCAGATAACCACTACATGGAACCAAACATAGAGGTTGTATATCTCCTTGCTGCTCACTATTGATCAGTTCGCCTTAGCAATAATATACTAACCATAAGACTGAGCTCTCAGAACGGCAACCTAGAAAACTTTCATTTCTCAATATTGCATCAAAGCACTGAAAAACAGGTGAGTAAAGGTTTCATGAAAGTAGCTTGTTCTCAGGAGTGAGAAATTGCTGAGGCAGGTGGGAGGCTCGTGCAATGTTCCTTATAGGCCAGGGGTCTCCAACCTTGGCAACTTTAAGCCTGGAGGACTCCAATTCCCAGAATTCCCCAGCCAGCTTTGGTGGTTGGGGAATTCTGGGAGTTGAAGTCCTCCAGGCTTAAAATTGCCAAGGTTGGAGACCCCTGTTATAGGCAACATTTAAAAAAAAGCAATGAATACGTCCTCACAAAAAAGTAGGAGGCCTAGAAGAAGCCTATATTTATCTTCTCTGATATTTAGCATAGAAATGTTCAATCATGTCAGACCTCTATATTCTGCAGTGCTGACGCTCAAGATCAGCTTGTTTCTTCAGAGAACGCTGAGCTCTGATTTTTCTTTGTCTCCTGACTATTACGCAAGCAAAGGAAGATGCACAAAAGCCCAACACTCAAACAGGACAAGTGAAATCAATTATGATGCATTGCCTAGTGCTGGTCTGGGTCACTGCAGATTTAAATTCCCATTAAGCAATGACGTCCAGTTGGCGACGAGTCATTCTCTCAGACTAATTTTTACATCACAAAGTTGTTGTGGGGATCAAAGAGAAGAAGAAGCTTGAGTTCCATGGAGGATACACCAAAATAAGTGAATGCACTGTCCTAAAGAAAGCATGAACTGGGGGGGGGGGGGAGATGGAGTCATGGTCACATCACTTCTTCCAGGGTTTCCAGTTTCCTAAGAAGGCTCTTATTTCTCTGGAGTTCATCTATACATAGATGGTGGGTGTCTTGGTGGTGTGCTTGGGGCGCTATGCCCTTTCTATGGAAACCAACATTAATGTGGATGCACTGCAGCCATATTGCATCCAACAGAACCAGAATCATAGAGACTAAGGTCCCATGAAGCTCAGTGGCTGATCAAGCAGGATGTTCAGGAGGATAAAATGTTGCATTATGTCCCTCGGATAAACGAAAATATAGTAAGTAAAAGAATTTAACAAATAAAAAGAAGACAATCCCCCAAACAGCCCATAGAGGACTGAGCATGCTTAGTGACATTCCGGAGCTAATTGTCTAGAGCAGCGTTTCCCAACCTGGGGGTCGCGACCCCTTTGGGGGTCGAACGACCATTTCCCAGGGGTCGCCCCGGCATCCTCAGCTCCCCCCCAACTGCCACAAGCCTGGCCATATCGCGCCCCACAACCCGCACCCCCACTGCGACCCACTCCGCCGCTGCCATTTGGGTTCTTTTACCCTCTGCGCATGCACAGAGGGTAAAAGAACCCAAATGGTGGTGTCCGGACGAAGTCTCCAGATCCGGGCAAGGTCTCCGCTCGCTTCACGTGTTGCCTCTGGGAGCTTTTTGAGCCCCGTCGCGAAAGGCGTGCACAACTTTGGTGGGGCCGGGACAGGCGGCTGCCCGGAGAGAGCCAGCCCGATCGCAGAGTCTCTCCCATCTACCTGTAGCATTCGGGGCGAAGCCACGAAGGGGATGGCTCTCTCCGGGCAGCCACCTGTCCCGGCCCCACCGAAGTTGTGCACGCCTTTCGCAACGGGGCTCGAAAAGCTCCCAGAAGCAACACGCTAAGCAAGCGGAGACCTCACCTAGATCTGAAGACTTCGCCCAGATGCCGCCATTTGGGTTCTTTTACCCTCTGCGCATTTGCAGAACGCTTCGCGCATGCACAGAGGGTAAAAGAACCCAAATGGCGGCGGCAGGGTGGGATGCGGTGGGGGCACAGGGTGGGTCACGGCATTAGGAAGGTTGGGAACCGCTGGTCTAGAGAATGAAGATAAATTGCTGTCCAGCACCCTAATAGCTGGTTTAAATCTCCAAAAATCAATGCTATAATAGAAATTAGCAACATTTGGGTGCTTACAGATCCCTCCTGCCTTCTGGAGTATATCTATTACTCTTTAATTAGTGGGGAGGGCACAAGATTCTTCACTTCCTTTGGTGAAACCTAGTAAGATGGTGAACATTGATGCTGGTGGCATGGCAGCTAGATGGGAGCATTCCAGATGGGATGGAAAATACAGACTGTTACTTTTTTATTGCAAATCCCATTAGATAAATAATAATAATAATGGGAATAGCCAGCAGTGTGATTGGCCAACTGACTGCTAGTCTTCTTTTTTTCCCCAAGAGAGTAGTGCCCTCTTGCTATTAGGAGACCGGGCTCCAGCAATGACTATGCAAAAACCCATTTGGAAAACAATCTGGTTCCAGCACCAAGTTGGAAGCTTTCATGGGAGGCAGGATTTCAGCAGATGACCCTTCCTCCCATATGAGGGCATTTCTAGATCAAGGAGCTGGCTGAAATTCTCCTTCTTGAAAGTTGAAGGGCTTTGCAAGCCTAGCTACTCCTGAAAGCTCACCAAACCTGGAAGATGGTTCCTCCCTTGTAATCCCTATGACTGTATTTGGAGACTAATGATTGCTCCCTATCAACACCACCCAAACAGCCTTTAGACTTACGGTAGCCATTTGTCCAGGTTAAAGACATTGGACAAATATTGCCTTGACTCTCATCTTGTCCTCATGTTTCGCCTTGAATTTCCCTATAAAGTAGATATGCAAGTACTAAATTCATCTGAAAGGATAGCTCAATTCCCAACCCCTCAAATAATTTATCTTTAGAATAGAGGGACACATATTTTACCTTTAAAATACTATGATCCGCTTAGGTTTGCTAAGAAAATAAAAATAGAGTCAGGCAGATTTTTCCAATATATGCTTCTATTGAAAAGGTCATCTTAAATTCAAGGTTGTTTTCCATTTGGAAAAGCACAAGTAAGCAAGAACACCATTGCTTTGGCCTAAAATTTCTCTCCATCCTCGATAACCCAGTTCTTATAAATAATTGTATATGAAATCCAGTCCATGATTCTATTTCTCAATCTTGCTAAACACTATTTAAACTAAGTCTTCTAGTTAGAGAGATAAATTGTGGGTTCCTAATGGCCAACGTTTAATCCTGCCTCTTAATATACTTCACAGCAGTTTTGCTTTGAGATTTGCCCATAATAGTCCTACCAAGCAGCCTCTCCTTTTTAACATTTCATTCAAGAGCCTAACTGATAATGCATTTTCTTGTTTTGGGCAACGTTCCTCTTTTTCTTGAAGACCTTGAAAGTGAAGGACTGCTGAAATTTGTTTGGCAACCTAGTCAGCTTCCGCACACATGAAATATGGACAGATTACTTACGGTACATCAGAGCCCTTGAGAGATGAACAATCAATAAACGTCCACCAACAGCAACAGAGCATGTGCTGCCATTGGAGGTTACCATGAGCATGGAAGGCTGGGCAATCTAGAAGGTACAGGCCAGAGTGAGCCCTTCAGATTCAGGAAAGGGGTTTTTCCTCCATAAATTCTCCTTGTTCATGTATAAAGTTATCCAAAGGCATTAAAGGAAATCTTGGTTGGTCTTCCAATTTGGATCATGAATGCTGTATCCATGATAATAATAATAATAATAATAATAATAATAATAATAATAATAATAATAATAATAATAATAATAATAATAATAATAATAATAATAATAATAATAATAATAATAATAATAATAATAATAATAACAACAACAACAACAACAACAGAGTTGGAAGGGACCTTGGAGGTCTTCTAGTCCAACCCCCTGCCTAGGCAGGAAACCCTACACTACTTCAGACATATGGTTATCCAACGTCTTCTTAAAAACTTCCAGTGTTGGAGCATTCACAACTTCTGGAGGCAAGCTGTTCCACTGATTAATTGTCCTAACTGTCAGGAAATTTCTCCTTACTTCTAAGTTGCTTCTCTCCTTGTTTAGTTTCCACCCATTGCTTCTTGTTCTACCTTCAGGTGCTTTGGAGAATAGTTTGACTCCCTCTTCTTTGTGGCAACCCCTGAGATATTGGAACACTGCTATCATGTCTCCCCTGATCCTTCTTTTCATTAAACTAGACATACCCAGTTCCTGCAACCGTTCTTCATATGTTTTAGCCTCCAGTGCCCTAATCATCTTTGTTGCTCTTCTCTGCACTCTTTCTAGAGTCTCAACATCCTTTTTACATCGTGGCGACCAAAACTGGATGCAGTATTCCAAGTGTGGCCTTACCAAGGCATTATAAAGTGGTATTAACACTTCGCGTGGTCTTGATTCTATCCCTCTGTTTATGCAGCCTAGAACTTTGTTGGCTTTTTTGGCAGCTGCTGCACACTTCTGGCTCATATTTAAATGGTTGTCCACTAGGACTCCAAGATCCCTCTCACAGTTACTACTGTTGAGCAAGGTACCACATATACTGTACCTGTGCATTTTGTTTTTCTTGCCTAAATGTAGAGCCTTACTTTTTTCACCATTGAATTTCATTTTGTTTGATAGCACCCAATGTTCAAGTCTGTCAAAATCCTTGTGCATCGTAAGCCTATCTTCTGGAGTATTGGCTATTCCTGCCAGTTTGGTGTCATCTGCAAATTTGATGAGTTCCCCATCTATCCCCTCGTTCCCCATCTATCCCCTCGTGTTCCCCAAGTAGATAGTAGATAGAATTGTCTATCTGCTTGCTGGCAGTGGTCAGTATCACAAATTTCTCGAAAAGTATGTAAGATTTTTTTTAAAACCAAAACTCTTCCTCGGTGGATGCCTGGCCTTTCTAGGCTATATTAATCTATCATTCAGCAATGATGAAATAGGGTATTGACCCATTCCTTCTCATTGCTGATTCACCCACAATCCATACTTCAGTCACATAAACTGGCCTCCATATCTTATCAGGAAGCCATGAGATTTCAGTCTTCCTGCTGGATCTTGGGAATTGTCTGATAGGAACTGAGTTTATCATTTATCATTTAATCTATTCAGGTTGATTTTCAGTATATGAAAAAAGACCATAGGATTATATAAATTAGTATTGTCGTGTTATAATAACCCTTGATTTTTGCCTTTACTATATATATTTGACTCTTTAAGGTGCCACAAAACCCTTTGTTGTACTTAATTAACAATTCATTCTTATATTGATATCCCTTTTGGAGAAGTCATGCTTCTTCATCTCCTGTACTAAAAAGACTGCACCAAATACCAGAAACCAAGGAAGCAGAATAGAAAACTCAAGAAGAATTCCATAGGATGACTCACTAAGGAGAGATTTAATTCATCTAGTTGATTAAACTACATGTCATAGATCACATCCATTCTAAATTTATATCCAGACTGGATTTACACTTTGTGAAAGATCTTGAATCATAAATAGACTGATATCTCAAGGCCTGCATTTCCTCGTTAGTAGACCATAATTCTACTGTTAACAGGCCACAAATACATGTAAATCCTCTGTGTTGGTTTTTGGGATGTGAAGATCTATGAACTAGTGAATGTTCAAGCCAGAAAGGGTCCACAGCTAAATAATTCGCAAGGCTGAAAAAAGGAAGGAAGGAAAGAGAAAATGTGGGCTCCGGAAAAATTGCCAGGAGATCTGAAACACCAATTTAAGGCATGATAGGATAAGAGAAAAAGATTAGAATGATGGTTTGATATATATCAGACAGGGATCAATGTGCTTGTTATTAGGAGATCTAAGAGTCTCTGAATATGTTTCAGTTAAAATTAGACCACACTGTGTAATCGTTTGAATAACTCTGATCACAGCCTAGACAAATCACCATCCTCCTTAAACATCTTTGAAAAGAACCAAGTCAAGTGGCTCCACCAATAAGCTGCAGAAAAAAATGTCAGATGCTGTTCCTTAATCTTTCATGAAGTGGTGGTGAGGAGATCTAGCCAAGATCAAATCCCCGAATCTTCTAATTAATTATTAAAGCCACCCTAACTCTTAAAGCTGACCTGGAAGGAAAGAGGGACAGACAATTCAATGTGCAGGGTAGGAGAACTGCCAAAACTGGTAGCTGGTATTTTCACAATCCAGCCCCAAACTGGGTAGATCTATGATACAAAAGTATTTGGTGGTTGTTGTTTTTTTTAAACCCTCTGAATTCCCAAACTGCTATTTCAGACCCTTGGAAACAGCACTTCCTTTTTCACATCTTGTAAATACTGCAGTGCAAAAAATTTCACAGGAAGTGTTCTCTCCCTTTCTTGTCACTGTGCATTTCCTTATTGGGACTAACTGAACAGCAGTGGCCCCTGAATAGGACTAGACTCTAGTGCAACACCCAAGTGGATCTCCAGTAGATCTCAACCTAACACCCTCTTGTCCTGTTCTTTGTATTTCTCTCCGTCATGCCAAAAGGTTACAGATACTTAATCTTTGCTCAGACACGGAACAGACAGAAATCCAGTTCTGCCAATATATAGCTTCAGCAGAAGAATACCTCTCTGGAGGAAATTACAGGTGGCTGCGAAAATTAAGGAGCAATTAAAGAACTGAGAGAAAGTCCACAAAGATAAGGTGGAAAAAGGAGGCAAGAATGTCAATGGATGATACCCTACTAAAGGGTATCAAGGGATTGTGATAAGACTACATTGTCTCATCCATTTACAGCCTTTCTCACTAACAACTGATTGCTTCTTCCAGCACCACTGAGCCATTATTTTGCTGAGACAATAGTAATGGGGATATGTTGCATATTGCATCAACATCACTGGGAGATCCTAGAAGCAAATGTAAGTAACTAGTGAGGAAACAGGCCCTTGTCAAAAAGAGCCTAAGAGACTCTATAACTGGATCAGGGGTGGAAACAAAGGAGGCTATTTCCCCATTTCTCCCCCCCTTACACTACCCCCACCTTTCTTTATGTGAAGAAGTTCAATATGAAATAATTTGGAAATCCCAATTTGCCCCTTCCCCTATATATAACTCACAGTTCATTTGAATCTGAATGGGAAAAAGTACGAGGGAGGGAGGGAGGGAGGAAGGGACAGGGAGGAAGGAAGGAAGGAAGGAAGGAAGGAAGGAAGGAAGGAAGGAAGGAAGGAAGGAAGGAAGGAAGGAAGGAAGGCTAAGCATGGATGGATGAATTTCCTTCTCCCCTTCTCAGGTCCTTACCAGTCCGTCCCTGGCTCGTCGACTACCAGTAGTACTTTGCCGCGTCCCGACGATGTTGCAGAGCCAGCCACCCCGCCGACTTGCTCGCTGAAGGAGGCTGCTGCCGCCGCTGTCGTCTGCTTCACCGCGTTGGACAGCGACGAGAAAAAACCCCCGGCTCCGCCGCCGCCACCGCCGCCGCCTCCGGCTCCAGGGCTGGGGGACGCCGGGGGCCTTTCAGCTGGGGAGATGCTGCCCGGCGATGGAGAGGTGGCGCTGGGCGGCGGCGGCGGCGGTTGAGGGCGCTGGAGGTCGGTCATATAGCCGTTGGGCAGGTTGGCCATGAAGTTGCTGTCAGAGAGTCGCCTGCGGAGGTAATTCATCTCGACGAGCGGTTTGAAGTCTCAAGGGTTATGGGTGTCCCACAGATTGGGGGGTCGCTATATTGGGGTACCTCTGGAGGGAAAAATGAGGGGCTCTTTCTCGGGATAATCACTAGAGTGGATTCCAACGACTTCCACCAGAAGCCCTAGCCAAGTTGCCTTAGAAAGTGGAACCACCGAAAAGGCGATCCGGTCAGCCAGCCTTGGGAAGAGGGTCTCTCGGGTGGGTCGCGGGGAGGCTTCGATCTCCGGGCGAAGTTTCTAGCACTGATTTCCCGGGAGCAGCTTGTTGTGGGGGATAAGAAAGGAGATCGCTCGCCTACCGGGGATCTGTTTCAAAAGGAGAAGGAGGACATTCGCTCTGAAGGAGATGGAATTCGCAGAAGGGAATCTGTTTTTCTCCTCTTCTGCTTGCCTCCTGCGGGGAGCTTCTCTGGGGAAAGGGATTCCTTCTGCCCCTGCGCTTTGGAGAGAAGGAGGGGGGTATTTATAGGAGGGGGGGAACAGCCTGACACGGCGCAAGTCCTGGAGTCTTCTGCAATCCTCAGCAACCAGCTCTATCTAGTTAATTGGGTCCGCCTCTGGACCCTCTTGGCAGCAATGGGAGCAACCTCTCTCCTTGCAAAGCTAATGTAGGGATGCACCATTAACCAGTAAAATCAGGGGGAAAGTCAACACTTATCTCCCATCCCTCCCCCCTCCCCAGCAGGTGAGAATGGTATAGCCTGGTACCCGACAGCACAGATTCAGAATGCAAGGAGAGAAGGTGATGCTTATCATGCTATGTTCCCCACTGGAGACGGTGCTTGTCATGCCAATCCCCCCTGCCCTAATGCCGATGCTGTCATCATGATTGCCAATGTTCATGGTATCATGAGACAAATTGGAAATCTGTTCCAATGCTGCTGTGCGTTTCATAAGAAAGGTTGGTTTAGATTGAGTGCAAATCTCAAAATCAGGTGCCCCCAGAGAGGAAGCATCTTCAGGAAAATCAACAGTTTTGACTTCATCCTACCACTTTCAGAGGCTCAAAGAACAGACTTCCCAAACACCAAGATCCTAACCTAACCAATGAAGTCTGATTACAATACTTTTACCCAAAAAAAACTGGGGGGAAAAAGATAATGGATGTCAGTAGTAAAACATTTTTTTTAAATGTTGTGTTCCATGTCCACTATTTATGTATTTGTGTAGTGCATGAAGCACACAAGAAGATGTTTTACAAAGAAACATGAGCAAAAAGGAAGAGTTTCTTCTCTTGATCTTTCACATTTCAAAATGGTGCAGATACATGCATTAGGCAGCTGCAGCAGCCAGTAATTTTCCAGAATGGACTCAAGCAGAAAAGATGGACAAAGTAAGAACAAAAATCCATCATTTACGCTATAGACTAAGAGAACGTATGAGAGCTGAGCTATATACAGACCCACTATATAAGACAGAAGATAATTCCTGTGGTGCAGAAATTAAAACATGTGCCTTAGCTTTCTTTTTTTTGTTGTTGTTGCTTATAGTTGCATAAATAAATTTACATATGCTTTCTCTTTCCTCTTAAACTGGGGATTTTATTTTTAAAAAAACCAAGATGTACTGTTTTCCTTTTTACATAAAAAGATGATTTAAATTACATAGGCGGCAGCAACAGAAAGTAATTCACTACTGCTGCCAACATTTTTATTGTGCTTTAAGAGATAGGCAGAAGAAAGCTCTCTGGCTGATTTGCAGTGGGTCAGAAGGTGTAATTCTGTTCTTTTTTTTGGCTATGCAACACTTTAAATTTTATTTTAAATGTAAGACAAATCTGACTGCTGAAGTTAAGATAACCTAAGAGAAAATTTGGATGTGACTTTTTATTTGAAAAGATAGATAGAACTCATTTTTAGGGTTGGAAACAAATGGGCTAAATGTCATATTCTTTATTCAGTTTGCTGCTAAATCACTTGGCTCTAGTTATTAAACCTTCATATATCAGTTTAAAAAACCCAGATCCATGAAGCCAGATGTCTGTCCATTGCAAATGTTTTAAAATATTAAAAAGCTTTTTAAAGCTGGTCTCTTATCACAAATGTATTTTATATTGGAACAATAAAAGAATTGCACAGCAAAACTGCATTACAATAATATAGCATAAACTGATTAAAAACTATATGCCCAACAATGTTAATATGTTAATAACACAATACATAACATAATTCAATCTGGGTATAATATTTATACTTTGCTAAAGCATATTTAATTCTACAGTAATTTATCTGCATCCTTTAATATTTGCAAAACAAAATTTAGCTGCATCATATGTGATGTTAGACTTATTGCTTCGGTAACTTCATATCTTCCAAATGATTGGGCATTTTATTATCCTTACTTTTCCTATTTTTATATTTTACCCAAGTTTCAAGAAATGTATTGATCCATTGTGGTTGTCTTCATGTTGCTGGTAAAGAGATCTAAAACTGAAGCAGACAATATATGTAAAAAAATATTATTGCAGATTGAACATGGCAGAAACATCATTGAGGTAGTAAGCCAAGGCAGAAACTGCAAATAAAATAAACCTCCTCACTTCAGACATTCTCTCCCTCTTTCCCTCCCCCGCCTCTCTCTCTCTCTCTCTCCTCTCTCTCTCTCTCTCTCTCTCTCTCTCTCTCTCTCTCTCTCACACACACACACACACACACACACACACACACAGAGAGAGAGAGAGAGAGAGAGAGAGAGAGAGAGAGAGAGAGAGAGAGAGAGAGAGAGAGAGAGAGAGAGAGAGAGAGAGAGAGAGAGAGAGAGCTATAGGTTTTCATTTGGTTCATAAAGTTTAAGCTGCATTATAACATTTTAATGGCACAGTAATTGAAGCAGCTGGTCAAGATACAGGATTGTTGGAGTGCTGTCCATGGTGCTGAAAATGTTAGTATCTTTGTCCGTGGATTAACTCTTAATCCTCTGTGCTTCAGAAGTAGGAAATCTGTGATCCTCACAATGTTGTGAATTTAACTCCCATAAGTCTTAATCAACACATCCAATGATGAGCAATCCAAGAAATAGCAATAACAATAGCACTTAGACTTATATACCGCTTCACGGTGCTTTAAAGCCCTCTCTACAGAGGAAAGCAAATTGCCCCCAACAATCTGGGTCCTCATTTTACTCACCTCAGAAGGATGGAAGGCTGAGTCAACCTTGAGCCAGTGAAACTGGAACTGCCAAACTGCTGGCAGCCGGCAGTCACAGAAGTAGCCTGCAGTACTGCATTCTAACCACTACACCACCACAGCTCCATTACAGGAATGGTAAGTTGCCAGTGCCTGGTGGGGTTGCTGGTTGACTACCTTGTTCTAAAATGCTCTTTCTAGTTTTCCAAACACCATCTGATAAGGCAGCTAGACAGATCAAGAAACAAATTACCATTTATGTAACCATTTAAACTTAATAACTATGAATCTTTTAGTCTGCATTAATTCCCATGTTGATGCTTACATAGAGAAAGGAATATATATATGAACAAAAGGAATACATTAGACTGAAGTTTATATTCTGCAAATTCAGAGAGTTAATCTTCACAAAAGGAAAGGTTAGCAAACTAATAATTAGGCTTCTTCGTGAACCAAGAGTTATGCCTTAATCACCTCCAGTTGGACTATTGCAATTCACTCTATATGGGGCTGCTCCTGAAGGGGATCCAGAAATGTCAGCTGTTGCAAAATGCAACATTGCCAGCAGTTATGTATATTTCTGATAGAATGCACATCACATCTGTGCTATGCAAACTGCATTAGTTATCAGCTTGTATACCAGGTTCACTTCAAGCTGGTGTTGACCTTTAAAGCCCTACATGGCATAGTATCAGTTTTTTTGAGGGGCCGCCTCTTCCCACTTTGCCCATCCCAGCACTTCCAACAGAACGGACATGTCATGGGTTCCATTGTTTAGGGAACTATATTTAGCAGGCCTTGGGCAATGGGCCTTGCCTGATATTGTGTCCACATTGTGGAATTTCTCTCCCCAGAGATGAGGTCAGCCTCATCACTCCTGAGCTTTCAAAGATCCCTCAAACCTGGTTAGATCAGCAGGCCTGGAGACCCTAGAGAACAGGTGACCTTGTGATATGGGCCTGTTATCATCAACATCCCTCCATCTATTATTCTCTTTTCCTATTTTTGCTCTGATCTTACAGTTCTTAATGCTTTTTTAAAATAATTACTATATCATGGCTTTAGGTAATGATTGTGGGTTTTTTATTGTTTTATTGGATTGTTGTGCATTGCCCATAGTCACTTTTGTGAGATATCAATTTGATTGATTAATAAGGTCCCATTTCTACATCTTTCTGATTTCTACTTTTTCTAATACATGAAGTATGAGAGAAAATGGGAGTGTTGGTTGTTCTGAGTCCATTTGAATTCATTTAGGTTATGTAGTTATAGATAATATCAGAATCTATAAAGCTACTCAATCTATGTCATCTTCAAAAACATTTGCTATAAGAAAAATGATGGTGATGATGCAGGCCAGATACCATGAGAAATACCTATACATTATTCTAGTCAAAACAATTTTAATCTCATGTCCACATTTGCCTTGAGGCTCCCATGTTAATTCAGAAGAATTATTCTTTGCAACTTGCTCCTTGCTAAGCAGGCTATAAACTGCTTGGAGATTATGAAGATGGAGCTCCATATTCCCCAAACTAAAGATGCATTTCACATCAACTTCTATCCCTAGGTTACAGCCTGGGAAGTACTCATGCTGCTTACACCAGATACTGAAAAAAAAGTCTCCAATCATTATTCTTTTTTTGGATGGCTTACAAAATGACTTTAGGGGTCATTGTTGGGAGGTGGGGCCCTTTAGTAAAAACAATAATTCAGTGTTACATTCATGGCAGGGAACCTGATAGGATATTTTCAAAAAGCTCAGGGTTTGAAAAGCTGAAGCCCGGAAGAATCTGAACCCGCTGTGGTTTTGTGTTTTAAAAAAGTGGATGTTGACAGTAAATTCAATTGCCTCGCCCACAGGCCCTGTGGGAATAGTCTCCTGTTCTTGCTTTGTCTCCTCCTTCCATACTAAGTGGTAATTGCATGTCTCAATTCCAGACCTGCCAGGAGTTCTTTAGGTGTTAATAACACCCACAGCTGGTTGCATGTCTGCCAGCCCTGGCTGTATTTTAAATTACACCTCATCATGCTGTTAGAGAACTGATTACTGAACTGTTACTGAACTGATTGGATTGCTTTAAGAGGGAGGGGACACGAAGAACAGGGAGTTCCTATAGGGATGTCTAGATTTTTTTTTCATATTTGTACAGAGCATTGTCTGTGATGTGGTGTGTGGAGGTGTGTGCAAGACAGTCAAGGCAGTTCATGCAAAACATCTGGTATGAAACATGTTTATTAAGCCACAAAGAGACATCGGTGCAACAATTAGCAGAATTGTTCCAGGGAATGGGAGAATAGAATAGAATAGAATAGAATAGAATAGAATAGAATAGAATAGAATAGAATAGAATAGAATAGAATTCTTTATTGGCCAAGTGTGATTGGACACACAAGGAATTTGTCTTTGGTGCATATGCTCTCAGTGTACATAAAAGAAAAGATACATTCGTCAAGAATCATGAGGTACAACACTTAATGATCGTCATAGGGTACAAATAAGCAATCAGGAAACAATCAATATTAACATAAATCGTAAGGATACAAGCAACAAGTTACAGTCATACAGTCATAAGTGGGAGGAGATGGGTGATAGGAACGATGAGAAGACTAATAGTAATAGTAATGCAGCCTTAGTGAATAGTTTGACAGTGGTGAGGGAATTATTTGTTTAGCAGAGTGATGGCGTTCGGGAAAAAACTGTTCTTGTGTCTAGTTGTCTTGGTGTGCAGTGCTCTAGAGCGTCGTTTTGAGGGTAGGAGTTGAAACAGTTTATGTCCAGGATGCGAGGGGTCAGTAAATATTTTCACGGCCCTCTTTTTGACTCGTGCAGTATACAGGTCCTCAATGGAAGGCAGGTTGGCAGTAATCGTTTTTTCTGTAGTTCTAATTATCCTCTGAAGTCTGTGTCTCTCTTGTTGGGTTGCAGAACCGAACCAGACAGTTATAGAGGTGCAGATGACAGACTCAATAATTCCTCTGTAGAACTGTATCAGCAATGGGTCAATACCAGCAGTGGGTTGCTACCAGTACGGCCCGATTCTACGAACTGATAGCGGCGGCGGCAGGAAGCACTGCCTACCCGCCCCGGACGCCTCTGCGCATGCACAGAAGTGGCGCGCACACAAGCATGCATGCGAACAGGATAGTGATGGGATTTGCAACCCATTACTGGTCCATACAGAGATCTGCTTTAGTTTTGTATTATGCATTTGATTTCATTTGATTCCCAACTGCTTTGGGCATTTCAAATGGAAATGTGTCTCAGTTAAATAAATCTGGACTGCTGAGCATCATTTGTCATCTAGCCATTCCTTTGTATGCATGACGGTGCATCTCTATGTATACTCCTGAATTTTAAAAAAAAAAATCTGTACAGATATGCAAATTGCTCACCACTGCAGAAATGGTGTTATTCACACAAGGTGCTCTGCTGCTTTTTGTGGGACTGCTCATATTTTCTCATCCGATGGCATCAGAGGACAGGCGCCTTAGCAAACATATAGGCTGCTGAGACTGCAGTGGGCGGGTGGATGAGTGCGCGGAATGGAGACGGAGGGAGTATTGTCTGTTCAGGCATCACCATGGCAACCATTCTGAAAGAAACTGGAAATCCCATTCTCTAAGCCTCCTTTCCTTTTCAAGGCATGAGAGAGAAAGGGGCAGATGAAGGGAAACAAGAAAAAAGCAGTGGCTAGATAAAAGCTCCCGGTTACTTCTGTTACCCAAGGGACAGATGAGAAAGGCTGGCAAGCACATTTTCCATCAACAACCTAATAATAAATAGAAGCTGAATCTTGTTTATGGATGACACTAGATGTCGCTGATGTCCTAATTTCATCTGATTGAACGAAGAACAGGGCAAAATCTTTTTTTTTTTTCATCAGCCCTTCACCAAAACAATCCTCTCCAGATATATCGGGGCTTCGGTTTCCAGGAATTCTGGGAGCTCCATATTTGACCGCTGGGAGAATCATTGGGGAAACCACATGAAATATTGAAAGACAGCTTTTCCCGACTTGATTAAGGTGACCAGACGTCCCGCTTTTGGCGGGACAGACACGCTTTTCAAGCGTGTGTCCCACGTCCCGCATTCTTTTCAAAAAGTCCCGCTTTTTTTGAAAAGAATGCGGGAACAGCGGGACGTCTGGTCACCTTAGAGGGGAAGCAAAAGGGAGGTAGCGGAAGCAAGTCGGGCGGAATTCCAGCGAGGCGGCTGCCTACTGGGGGGAGGGGGAAGGGAGGCTGCTCCTCCTCTCCTTCCCCCGCCCCATCCCTAGCCCCGCCCTCGGAGGAGCCGCTGCTGTTGGGAGGGGTGAGGGACGAGCGGCCCTTCCGGCGGTGCAAACAGCCCTTCCTCGTCTCCCTCCCCTTTCTTCCCCCCGTCGCCTCGCTGCCGCTGTTGCCCTGGGGCCGGGCGGGCGACCGGGAGACCGCGGCGCTTGGATGCCTGGAGCAGGTAAGCTGCCGGCTGCCTCCTTTCCCCGTCTCCCGCCTCCCGTTCGTTGCTTCCCCTTCGGCCGGGCTGGCAAGCAACGAACGGGAGGCAGAGACGGGGAAAGGAGGCAGCCGGCAGCTTACCTGTCGCGAGCTCCAGGCATCCAAGCACCCTCCCGCCTCCCCCCCCCACCTGGATGCCGACATTTGCTGTTTTGCCCTCTGCGCATGCGCAGCGTTCTGCGCATGCGCAGAGGGCAAAACAAATGGCGGCGCCCAGGCGCCCCCCCCCGTCCCGCTTAACAAAAAATTAATCTGGTCACTTTAGACTTGATTGTCTCCCAACTTCACATCTGGAGGCACCGCATTGGGGAACCTGAGTGTGCCATCTATCAGGTATGACCCTCTCTTCTTCAAAAAGTCAA
The DNA here is from genome assembly GCA_023053685.1 of Diadophis punctatus similis. Lineage (NCBI taxonomy): Eukaryota > Metazoa > Chordata > Lepidosauria > Squamata > Dipsadidae > Diadophis > Diadophis punctatus. The sequence continues at coordinate 117,331,938 of JALIGW010000002.1, forward strand.
CAAACAAAGGTATTCCAAAATATACACTTTCTTCCAAATACTCTGTCTTCTTGAATGGTCCCCAAGTTTAATAATAATAATAATAATAATAATAATAATAATAATAATAATAATAATAATAATAATAATAATAATAATAATAATAATAATAATAATAATAATAATAATAATAATAATAATAATAGTAATAATAATAATAATAGTAATAATAATAATAATAACAACAACAACAACAACAACAACAACAACAACAGAGTTGGAAGGGACCTTGGAGGTCTTCTAGTCCAACCCCCTGCTTACACAGGAAACCCTACACTACTTCAGACAGATGGTTATCCAACATCTTCTTAAAAACGTCTAGTGTTGGAGCATTCACAAGTTCTGGAAACTAATCAAGCAGCTCTACTCAGCCCTGATGTATAATGGGGAACTTTCTCTTATTAAATCCCTTGTTATTGTGTAATTATTCATGAGTATTGCATGGAAGACATGTGGGTGGGGGAACAAGTGGAGAGGACACACAGTATCAAAATGTGGGTGCTTGGTGGGATTAAGGCTGCAGGTTGGATCCAAAACCCTCCACTCCTCAGACCAAACGTGCTCCACACTGCCCTGCAGACATTCCCTCTAGTAGTTCCATCCCCTTTCCTGACATGAAGTACCAACTCATTCAAGATCTAGAAATAATCATTCAAGAAAGACAGGGTTTGTATGGGCATTGATGTGACTCATCACATTTTTCATCCAGGCAAACCAGATCAGCCAGCATGTTGGCTCATGCTTTTCATGAGTAGGTTTTTTGAAATTCAACATGCTGTGCAAACTTGGCCCTTGCGGGGAGGTTTTATTCCACACACCCAGAAAAATGAATTCATGAATGAATACAAATACACTCCACAGGTTTGCCCTGCATTACATGTTGCAGAAGAATGTTCGTATGCAATATAGTAATTTGAGATTGTTTTAACTGCTAGGTGGATTCAATTTAAGGCAAAGAACTATGTAGAAATGTATATCAATAATTAAATACCTATCAATATTGTTCGGTTGGCTCCTTGTCAGGGTATGTTAGCAAACCATTCGTTTTATTTTCCCAGTTTTTTTTTAAGGACGTCACTTACTGTATACCCTAAAGCCAATCCCACAAAATCCCAGAAAGTTTCTTTCCCATTAATTGATTCTAGAATTATTATTTTAAGCAGGCTTAAAATGCAGTTTTATGCACACTTAGAAGTAAAACTCATTGAAGTATCTGACTAGGTTCGCATATTACTTTTAAGCAGTGTTTTAAAAAAATAAATAAAAAATGTTTACATCTGCAAAGAGAACATCGATGGGGCTACCAGGTCAGGAATGCAAAAATCGGGGGTGTCTGTGTTTTGGTCCCCAGAATTTCTTCAGAAAAGGTGAGCCCCACATTTTCAGTTGTGGGGTGGGGGCATTTCTATAAAATATTGGACAGAAGGTCAAGATCTGCATGGGGCCTTAAGACATGCATTTCCACCCTTCAGCCCCCAAGCCCCACCCTGTTTTGGACTGAGCTGCCATCACATTATGCAAAGCCTGGCACAGCCCCCCCAAGCAAAGACCATTTGCTAGAGAGATGTGATCTTGGGTGGCAGGAAAAAAACACTATAATATGCCCAAAGCAAATCGAATCCTGTGGGGTACTAAGTCCTCTTCTCGCTTCACACAGCCCTTCCGTAGTTCTTTTGTAGCTTCCACCTGTAGCTCCACCTGGCTAAAGCTAAGCAGGCCTAAACACAGACCCCCTGGAAGACACTTTCAACAGGTTCTAACAGGCCCAGCATGAACTCTTGGCCCAGACGGATGGAGGCCTAACCAGGTGTTTCAGAGGCACCAGCTGGTGAGCAAAAATGCAGCTGCCTCCAGGCAGCACTTGTAGATGAAGGTAAGGGGGGAAATTTTCCACTTGATGTAGGAAGACTTCAGATGGAGGAGGAGACAATACAAATTTCTTTAAAGGTGGGGGGGACTGAGAGGCACTGTGGTGGAGGAGGGTTTAAAGTGCTAGACCTGGCATTCCGTTGCCTCCTCAGTCATGATACTCACTGAACGATGATTTAACGGATTTAACAGATTAACAGAGTTGGAAGGACCTTGCAGATGGACCAGGCACTATCCCCCGACCTATCTCACAAGGTTGTTGTGAGAATAAAATGGGAATGAGCATCTTTAAGATCTTCCAGGAAAGACAAAACCTAATGTAATCTAAATATATAAAAGCCAAATACCACTCATGCATCATCACGAAATCTCCAGAACTGTAAAGCCTACAAACTTGAAACTTGGCACGTATGTTCCTCTTGGCTTCTAGGTGCTTGCTAAGAAAGGATGTTTCAAAATGATCATCAGATCATTAGTATTTCTTATATTATTATTAACACGCTCTGATGCTACGCCTTTGCTAAACCGGGCGTAGGCGTGGCCAGTGCATGACTCATCCGGCCTGCGGGCTGGGAGTTTAGACATTCTACTCCCCCTCCCCACCTGAAAAGAACTCTGTTCCAACTGCCAGTTGCCTTATATTAACATACTCTGATGCTATGCCTTCACTAAACCGGGTGTGGGAGTGGCCAGCGCGTGACTCATTCGGCCTGCGGGCTGGGAGTTTAGACATTCTACGCCCCTCCCCACCTGAAAAGAACTCTGTTCCAACTGCCACTTGCTTTATATTAACATGCTCTGATGCTAAGCAGTTACACATTCTAGATACATTTTCAAGCTTTAAGTGTCAATGTATCAAGCCTGATCATAACTACTCATTAATTTTCAAGCTTTAACTGTCAATTTATCAAGCCCAATCACATAGTTTCGTAGCGCAGCATGGGTATCCAGCTACTAGTAACTAAATATGGAATATATTTATGAAAGAGGAATTGCAAACTGTAGTATATTGGAATCTAGTTTAATGAAAAGAAGGACTAGGGGTGACATGATAGCAGTGTTTCAATATTTGAGGGGCTGCCATAATGAAGAGGGGATCAACCTATTTTCTCCAAAGCATCTGAAGGCAGGACAAGAAGCAATGGATGGAAACTAATCAAGGAGAGAACCAACCTAGAACTAAGGAGAAATTTCCTGACAGTTAGAACAATTAATCAGTGGAACGACTTGCCTCCTGAAGTTGGGTGCTCCAACACTGAAAGTTTTTAAGAAGAGATTGGACAACCATTTGTCTGAAATGATAGGATTTCCTGCCGGAACAGGTGGTTGGACTAGAAGTCCTCCAAGGTTTCTTCCAACTCTGTTATTCTGTTGTTCTGTTATCCTGAAGCTTATGCATCCAGACAACCTAAATCAACTCTCCTTTCACATTCATATCTGTGTCACTTACTCATGTACATTATATGCAGAGGTGAGGAATCGTCTAGAAACCATTTTTGACTGAAGGATTTGAACCGACATTCTGCTTTCGGATTCTGAGATGGAATCATGCCACACCCTGTTCTGAAATGTTGAAGTATGTGATCTTGACTACAATGGGAAATCAAAGATTCTCCTTCTTTCCGTCTTAGACTGTGGCTGTGACGATCCGTCTTGGTTGAAATGCTGAATGTGAAACTCTGCTTCTAATTTCATATACATAACCATCTTAATCAATGTGGCAATGCTGTTTGTCAGGCTACCTTCTTCTTCTTGCCACTACCCTTTGTAGAAATACTTCCTGAGCTCTCATTACAATATCTTCCTTTCCAACGTAGTAAGACCTGAAAATACATTCCTAGGATAGCACATTCAAGAAGCTGTTGTGGAGTTGTGCCACATGGAACACTTTACTATGTGTTCCTCATTGCAAAATACTTCATACGGCACATGCTCTCACACATTCTTGTTATTATCTTACCTGTCTTTTGATCAAATGCAGAGGAAGAACAGGCAAGAAAGCTATGCTAAGCTCTAGAAGTACTGCTACTATTTTGTTTTACAAGAAGCTTAATTTTTGTGCCGTTCAAAGAAAAGCAGAGAGCCAAGGAAAACTTTGCAGAGCAATACATGGGCGATGATAGACAGAGAAACACCATAGAATAGAATAGAATAGAATAGAATAGAATAGAATAGAATAGAATAGAATAGAATGGAATGGAATGGAATGGAATGGAATGGAATGGAATGGAATAGAATAGAATAGAATAGAATAGAATAGAATAGAATAGAATAGAATAGAATAGAATAGAATTCTTTATTGGCCAAGTGTGATTGGACACACAACAAATTTGTCTTTGGTGCATATGCTCTCAGCGTACATAAAAAGACAAGATACATTCGTCAAGAATCATGAGGTACAACACTTAATGATTGTCATAGGGTGCAAATAAGCAATCAGGAAACAATCAATATTAATATAAGTCGTAAGGATACAAGCAACAAGTTATAAGTGGGAGGAGAGGGTTGACAGGAACCATCAGAAGACTAATAGTAATGCAGCCTTAGTGAATAGTTTGACAGTGATGAGGGAATTATTTGTTTAGCAGAGTGATGGTGTTCGGGGAAAAACTGTTCTTGTGTCTAGTTGTCTTGGTGTGCAGTGCTCTAGAGCGACGTTTTGAGGGTAGGAGTTGAAACAATTTATGTCCAAGATGCGGGGGGTCAGTAAATATTTCCACGGCCCTCTTTTTGACTCGTGCAGTGTACAGGTCCTCAGTGAAAGGCAGGTTGGTAGTAATAGTTTTTTCTGCAGTTCTGATTATCCTCTGAAGTCTGTTTCTGTCTTGTTGGGTGGTGATTGCTCCAGGAGAAATCTTCCAGTGCTGAAACTGTTCTCATTGACGAAAACTCTACTAGTACCATCCCATCATTCTCAAACATTAGCTATGCTGGCTGGGTATCCTCAGAACTAAAATCCCAACAGATACAGTGTGTGTTAGATGGGAGTGGGGTGGGGGGGTGCGGATGATCAACCAGGAAAGAAAAGTCTGCTTACATTCATATAATGCAGACAATTATTCATAGCACAGAGATTTCAAAATTGGAATGACTCAGTCAGCTCCTCCAGTGCACAGACAGGAATGGAGAAGAAAGTGCCTTATATTCTTCTGCTACCCTGTTTGGTGTTCCTGGACAACTGCAGTGGGGGAAAGGGAAGTTTTAGCTCTTTGAGATAGGCCAGGTGAGGGAAAAGACAATGCAAGGACTACCCTACCGCAACTCTATTGTTGTAGAGTATTATAACAGAATCTCAGAAGCCTATCAATTTCCCTCTGCCCCCTCATTGTAGAGTACAAGTAATCCTCAACTTGCAACAGTTCATTTGGTGACTGCTCAAAGTTACAACGCTGCTGGAAAAAGTGACTTATGACCATTGTTCACGGTTACAAGCTTTGTAGCATCCCCATGATCATGTGATCAAAATTCAGGTGCTTGGCAACTGGTTCATACTTATGACCATGGCTGTGTTCCAAGGTCGTGTCATCGCCTTTTGCAATCTTCTGACAAGCAAAGTCAATGAGGAAGCCAGATTTATTTAACAACCGGTTTAGTAATTTATCAACTGCAGTGATTCACTTAATAATGGTGGCAAGAAAGGTCGTGAAACAGGGGGGAAACTCATTTACAAATGTCTCACTTAACAACAGAAATGTTGGGCTCAATTGTGGTTGTAAATTGAGGACTACCTGTATGTCAAAGTGAGTTTGAATTTCTTTCTCAACACTTTTCCTTCCCAGGGTTCAACTGATGTTTACTAAGCAGTTCTTGCATTCGTTCCTCAAGGCTATCTCCATAATCCACCGCCAGTAAGTGGGCATCCCTAAATGCACTGAATCTATTCAAAGAAGGCTCACCTCTCATAACTAAGTGCTAGGTATTATCCTGGACATTTGGAATACAAAATGATGCTTTAATCCCTGAGATTTAGCAGCATAACCACATTTATATATTACCTCCCTGGTGTAGGCAGGCACACATTTGGACATAGAAAGCAAAGACAACCTTACTCCAGCGGCGAGTTGCTCCCTTCCCAGTGCCGGTGCGCTACGCGTGCATCTCCACACTTTGGGGGGGGCGCGGTTACTACGCGCACGCGCCCCTCACACGATTTTGCTTGTGCGCATGCGTGGAAGCAAAATTGTGCTAAAATCTTGCGAGGGGACGTGCGCGCACGTGAGATTTTGGCGCAATTTTGCTTCCGCGCATGTGCAGAAGCAAAATCTCGCCAAAATCTTGTGCGTGCGTCCCCTCGCGAGATTTCAGCGTGATTTTGCTTCCGCGCATGCGCACAAGCAAAATCGGCTAAAATTTCACCAAAAAAAATGGCGACGCGCGCGGTGGACCAGCAGAGAGGGCTCCAGAATGGTCGCATGCAAATTGCGCAATCGGCCGCTCCCTACCGGAGCTGCGCACCGGGCAGCTCCGGCAGGAACCCACCTCTGCCTTACTCCCTTCTTTTAAAATAACTGGAGTGGTTCAGGACAGGGTTCCATTTGGGTAGGCCTTGGTTGGTCACCACTTAAACATCATCAGCTCTATATGATGGCAGAAGAGCTACATCCAGAAAACAAAAGAAATTGGCAACTCTGATCAATCAAGTAAGCGAGTGTCCTTCATTGCCGGCCATTTCTAGGTCTCATTTTTTCCCTCTTAACTTGACTTTCCCATATTTTGCACTCTCAGGTGGACTCCTAGTCCCAGCCTGATTGGAACTAGAAGTCAAGAGCGCCAAGATGGAGAAGGCTGATTTGGAAGTAGCCGCAGGGGGACTGAAGAAAAACAGAGCAGCTTGAATGAGGGAGCCAATTTGGGGAAGTCCCGGGTTTTTCCTTCCTATTCAGCCTTTCCTCTGCTTGCTTCCCCAGCTGAGATTCAATTCGCAGCACCCTGGCAGCCCTTTACTGAGCCCACGTAGAAGCTCAGGTTAGCCTTCACTCACATCTTCCCCTCCTTGCCTACAAAATGCCGAGACAGGATGAGGCGTGCCAGGCACTGGGCGAGGCAGATCTCAATGGACCAAACAAGACCTGCCTGCCTTGGTGGATATTCCTTCCCTCAGGTGGTTGGGTGGGTTGGGTGGGGAAGGCCATTGGAATGCAGTTCGACTGCTTTGGGGTGTGCAGGGAGCCGGCCCTGACACGCGCCCCCAGCTGCTTGGCTCGTGGCTCCCTCACGCCAGGACTCGTGGGCCCCGCCTCTCCGTCTTAATCCAGGAGACGCCAGATCCTTCTACCAATCCCTGCATGTCATAGCTAGTTATCATGGGGACTTTGCATAAATATCATCCCCCATCCAGAGCAACCATTTCTTCCCATTTACATGGGGAGATTAAACTCTAAAGCAGGGCTAGCTCAATTAAAACTTGTCAGTGGATAGCCTTAGGCCGGCTTCAGGCTCTCAGCCCCTCAAACTCAACATAAAGATAACAAGGTATTTATTTAATAGACTTCCCCCATCTCAAAGAATCTTATGCAGATGTGTATAAAATAGGAAATTCATATGTGTAAAAACAAATCTGGAAATAAGTATATTTATATAATGGATAGAAATGCAGGGTAAAATGGAAAAGACCGGCCAACTTATAGCCAGAGCCTCATTATTGGGAAAGGCCATCAATTTTCCCTCCCCCAGCTCCAAATTAAACCCCCCCCCCAGACATATGGCTGGCTAGTCCTTGTTTGAACACATCCCAAGAAGGTGAGCCGACCCCTAACCCCCCCAGGTAATTAATTCCACGGTGAACCTATTCACAATGTTAGGCCGTCTTCTAATTGAAATCCCTTATTCCATGTCCTGCTCTCTGGAGCAAGAGAGAACAGGTCTTAATTGTCTTCTCTGTGACATCCTTTGCTTTCAACTATGTAAAGAATGCTTTCTATTCCCCTCTCAAGTCCTCTCTGCTCAAGGCTTAGCATATCCAGCTCCCTCAATCTTTCTTCACTTCATTTCTCGTCCCCTGGTCACTTCTGTAAGGCACTGAACCAGACTGTACACGAGCAGAATAAAATGAAAATATTTACTGCCTGTGGTGCTGCTTGATGCCGTCTGAATTCTGCATTGGCTTCATCTGTAGCTAAATCACACTGCTAACTCATACTAAGTGTGTAAATTAATTGGGCTATTCAACAATCTGGTTCTGTAGAGGAAATGGTGTTTCAAAGGACATAAGAAGGGGAATGTTTGTTTGTTTGTTTATTTATTTATTTTATTGCATTTATAGGCCACTCAATCCGATAAGGACTCAGAGCGGCTAACAGCAATACAAGAGAAACAATAAAATCAGATAAAAGGTTAAAACAGTAAAATTAAAACATTATCAAGAAGAAACAATCAATCATCCATCCACAATCACTCATGGGCCCACCCAACAATACATTCACTGGGCCCAGGCTTGCCGAAACAGCCAGGTCTTAAGGGCTTTTCTGAAGATCAATAGGGTAGGGGCCGTCCGGATCTCAGGGGGGGGGAGTTGATTCCATAACGTGGGGGCCGCCACAGAGAAGGCCCTCGATCGAGGTCCCGCCAGTCGACATTGTCTAGCCGACGGGACCTGGAGCAGGCCCACTTGGTGCGATCTAACCGGTCGCAGGGAGACATGTGGTAGTAGACGGTCCCAAAGATACTGTGGCCTTGCACCATATAGGGCTTTAAAGGTAATCACCAACACTTTGAATTGCGTCCAGAGACCAATGGGCAACCAATGCAGCTTGCGTAAGATGGGAGTAGTGTGGGTGTATAAGTATATAATATACTTATTTCCACACCCACCACAGCACGCGCTGCTGCATTTTGGACCAACTGCAGTCTCCGAACACTCTTCAAAGGTAGCCCCATGTAGATTGCATTGCAATAGTCAATGTTCAGGAAGCATCCCTCAGACTTAAATTCATTCTTTCCAGGAACCACAGAAAAATGTGAATTGTGTAAGTAGTTGTGAAGAGGACAACATCCCCTGTTTGCTTTGGGTTTTTTTTTCCACAAGTACTATTATAAAACCAGATAGTGCTCCACAGACACAAACACAGATATACACACACACAGTACACAAGATTTTGCTTTCTCACTAAAGAACCGGCATTTGTCACTGTTAAAATTCATGTTGCTATTTTCACTCCATTTCTCTAACCAATCAAATTCTCATGAAATTGAGTTTTATCTTCTAGTGCGTATGAGTTACTCCACCCCTCTGCAGACATGGCAAACATTTCCTCCACCTCTTTATCCAGGCTGTGTTCTTGTTCAGTCAGCAAACCAGACGCTCATTTTTGATGAGCAAATTCAAGGCATCTTCTTAGGACTCTTTGCCTTTCAGCTAAACTAGGCAGCCTTTCAGACAAAGAGATAGAGTGCTGTGGAAAAGAGAACCCTTGACAAGCCTAATACACACTCTGCTTCGCTGCCCATCAGGATTTGCTGGGAAAGATGTAAGCTACCGCATCTGAAGCAGTGTTAAATTCTAAAATAGGATTTTCCCACCTTATGCCCTTCACATGTACCGGATTTAAGATCCCAGGATACTCAGTTAGGATGGCAAGCTACAATCCCATCTAGAGAATTATTGAATTGGTTGAAGTCCAACACATTTGGAGCAGGGGCGAGTTGCTTACTTACCGAGACCGGTGCGCTGCTCTGCGTTTCTTCATGCTTCGTGCGTGCGCGCGCCCCCTCGCACAATTTTGCTTCTGCGCATGTGAGGAAGCAAAATCTCGCCAAAATCTCACAAGGGGATGCGCGCACGCACGAAATTTCAGCGCAATTTTGCTTCCGTGCATGCGCAGAAGCAAAATCTCACCAAAATCTCTCTCACGCACGCGTCCTCTTGCGAGATTTCAGCACGGTTTTGCTTCCACGCATGCGCAGAAGCAAAACCGCCCAAAAAATCATAAAAAAAGATGGCGACGCGCGCAACTGCCCAGTAGAGGCGTTACCAGAGCAGTCGCGCGCAAATTGTGTTATCAGCGGGTCCCTACCGGAGCTACGCACTGGACCACACCGGTAGGAACCCACCCCTGATTTGGAGGGCCATCAGATTGGGAAAGTTTTCTTTAAAATAGAGTGCATATTCAAGCTTCTCCAGAATCAATTTAGGCAGTTTCTCCAAGCATCTTTCATTTCCATAAGAACCTCTGTCCACTTCTTATTCCAAACGCTTCCACATCCCGTGACTTCAGAAGTAATTGAACATGTGCACACATGCATACATGCATGCGCATAACCACATGCATACGGGTGTGAGAATGCATGCACACATAAACACACACACACTGCTTGTTGCCCAATCCAACTGAAGATGCATGAATGTCTGCTTATCATCCAGATTTCATGTCACTTTAAAGAGAAACTAGCTTGTGACAGAAAGCTTTCCAGAATGTATCCCCTGTCGAACTGACAATCCCCACATCTTTCTCCCACTCTGTAAGCCCCTTGAAATTCTCCCGCATGCAAATCCTGAATAATAATTCTCTCATTTCTTGACTTATACCAAGAAGGTGTCTTTCCAACCAACATGCTTCCTTCTTTCCATCAGTCTTCTCGGGGTCTTTGGGGAGGGCAAGTAAAGGAGCCCCCCCCAATTCAAAATGTAGCTTAGTATTTGAAATATTCATATGAACCAGTCCATTTGATTAGTTGATTAATGACTCTTGAATTCTTCAGAAGAGCCCAGTCCTTCTATTTGTCATTCATAAATTAATATAAAGAAAGCAATATAAAAATGAAATTAAATGGCTGCAAAATTATTCCATTATATTCTGTTTTACTGTATTATTGATGTATGGTAAAGCAATGGAAAAAAATAGTTATCATCAGCACCACCAATACTAGATTAGCAAATCTTCCCCCAAATAATACAGCTCTTCTGTCAATTCCTTTCTTCTCTCCGTTCCTGTCAGCAATGAACCTCTAAATGCAGATCATTCCCTTGAAATTGATCACACATATTCTCTAACGGAGCCAATATTTCCTACATCTTTTGGACTCCCACCATGCCTGGCTCTGCCTTTTACTTCCATTCCAAACCCGCCCTGTACAACACACACACACACACACACACACACACACACACACACACACACACACACACAGCAAAGGAGTGACACAATCCAGGCACACGCACTTGCCCAGAGGGGGCTAACAGGCTCCGAGAGGCGTGTGTCGGGCCTGTTGTGGCTGGCCAACTGAAGCCCCGCCCCTTCAGAGGCACACTCCAGAAGTTCATGAAGGGAAGTGGCATGCGGTAGGAGGGTGTGTGACTTCTGTAAAAGAACAACCTGCAGGGTCCAGGCGGTCGGTGATCCCCTCGCTTGTCTGAAGAAAGGGACACTTTCAATGCAGGAAAGGTAGGAGAGGAAAAAAGAGAAAGAGAAAGAAAGAAGGATTTAGGGCTGATATTCCGCAAGTCCCTGCTTTCGTGAGCGCAAGAAGGCCTGAAACATTTAGATTCTGGGGACCACCTCCTTGGTACCCCCATTCTGTAGCAGAGTTAATATTCTTGCAATTGTCTGGGGTCAGCATCCATCCTGTGTGGACAGTCCCTCACCCCCCCAGCAGTGATGGCCTTGGCTGATTTTCATTACACCACAGGGATCAGCAGTGGATTCAAAGTTTATATCTTGGAAGGTGAGTATTTGAAAACCTTTCCCCCCCCCCCACCTTCTTCTATGGTGCTTGGCAATTTTCAGGCTTTTTGAATGAATAGTTCAGGATTGAACTGGCATCTGCTCAGGGGTCAAACGTCGCTATTGAGGGGTGGGGGGGAGAGAGAGACTTTTATTAATTGAAAAGTAAGAGCCATCAGAATCTGTCAATTCCGATGCCAGCCTTCTCCTTAATTCCCAGAGGGCAGTGGGATAGAAGGATTCAAGTGTGTGTGTGTGTGTGTGCATTTCACTGACTCTGGGTGATCCAGTCCTGAGGATCAATCAGATCAGGAAAGTCCAGTTTAAATGGGAAGAACATATTTGCAGCAGCTGCTGTTATTTCTGCACAAGACAGCTTGGACATGTCCCCAGGGCATGAAAATTCATCCATGAGGCTCCAGCTTCTTGGACCCACACTCTGCTTGTCTAGCACCCCTGGTCCTCCCCAGGACCAACTGCTATCCTTCTTAAAATACCATCCATTGCCACCCAAACCTGTCCCCTTCTACCAAAGCAGCCAAACCCACTCCCCAACCCACTCCATTAGGTCAGGGGTTTTTTTTCACCCTCTAAGCCTGAAACAATCATAGTTGGAGTTGCAACAGCCTTCAAAACGCATAATCCAAATTTGGATATGTTTGCTTTCATTCATATTGATTTATTTTCAACCTCATCGTGTTTACTTTTGGATCTCCAGCTTCTTTGTCACCCTGCAGTTCTAATCAGTCCCATAGGTTACCTTGTGCACGGCTAACTTTTGAATTGGCAGCTCTTCGGGCGAGAACATGTACTGCTATATTTAGCAGGAAGAGGTGTTTTCCCTAAGGAATTTATTTTTAAATTGGAAGAATTCTCTTAGATTCCTTAAGATATGACCATGAAAACAGATGAATGTGGCGGGGGGGGGGGGGGGGCGGGGTGTTTTTGAGTAAAGTTCCTTTTGATATGGGTGGAGAAGGCGTTAATAATTTTAAATCCAGCAATTTATTTGCTGTTGTTGTGTGGTTCTTATTTACCCTTAATGAAAATAATGGTTTTGGGGGGGTCCTCGTTGCAGAAATGAAACCACTTGGATTTAGCATCTGTAGAAGGGAAACCAAGTATTGAAGAATCCCACCATTCAAGTCATGCGCCCCCAAGTGAAATCTTGGAGTAGACGATGTTTTGTTTGTGGACTTCAACATCTATGGCTACAAAGGGCTCTTCCAAAATTACTCTTTTTCTCTCTCCAGATTTCAATCAAGGCACCTAGTTCTTTGAAACAAAGGAAATTTGGCCAAAGTTCACTGCTAATTAGCAAATCCCACACGTAAAAATGCAAGTCCTGATGCGCCTCTTATAAATGTGTGTCAAATGCCATACCAAACTTGTCTGAACAGGAGCCATTCGTCACAGCGATTATGCCACCTATTTTAATAAGGGCAGAAAAGTTCAGCTTAAACATCTTCCCGGAGGGCCAATTTAGAGATTCAGGGAAAGTGTATGCCTCAGCCTGCCAAGAAATGCATTAGATCTCCTTAGCATGCAGGTGAGGAACCTACCTGCTTGAACAAACCAAGGGTTAGGTCAGTGGATCATGTCCAAACAAACAAGGAAGAACTAGAAGAATCAATTACGTACTTTTCTGGTTTTCCATTCGTATGCTACATGTCATGTAAACCTATAAAATCTGCGTTTATGACTCATCTCCGTTCCTCTTGGATGCCGTAGCAATGGGGAATTCTGCAATTCCTGTGCCATTTATTCAGATTGCCTAATTCTGTGCCGCATGCTCACCCTGGGCAATGTTGCTGGTCAATGCGGCAAAATCATGATGTTTTCCCCCAATGCATTATTTTAGTAAGTTTGACAATATGGCCTATAGCAGGGAGAAGTATCTAGCTGATCTTGGCTGATCCCTGAAAAGCTAACCGAGCTTGGAATTGGTTGGTATTTGGATCGGAGACCAAAAGGAAATCCCAAGATTATAGACTAGGGAAATTTTAAAAAAAACATTGTGGGTTTATTTATTTATTTATTTATTATTCGCACTTGTATGCCGCCTACTCCACAGGGACTCTGGGCGGCTCACAACAATAAGAAATCTACATGCAAACAATAAACATCAAAAAAACATTAAAAACAATAATTATTAGAAAAGCATAAAAAACATTAAAAACAACAATTTTAAAAACCCCATACAATTCATTCATTCACGGGACCAAGAGTTCTCAATGTTGCATTGAATGCATTGGCCCCAGGCCTGTCGACATAGCTGAAGGCAATAGTGAATCATTTACATATTATAGTCAAAAAAATTACATGGACATGCCCATATAGTCATAACACAGGACATTTTTACCATACTAGCCATTCCATACCATAGCCAGTGGTCCTCAATCTTCACGGCTTGGTGGGCTGGCTGGGGGAGAGAGGGAAACTGGGCATGCGAGCAGCGGGCTGGTGCTCATGCATACATAGCTCCATTCATGCGAGTGGTGGGCCGGCATGCATGTGCATGCGCGCCAGCCCACCTCTCGCACAGCCTGGTTCCAAATAGGCCTCACCCTGGTAATGGGTCACAGCTGGGGGGGTTAGGGACCCTTGCCATCACATACTTTAGTATTATCATTGCTAGATACTGGGAGCAGGGCAGAAAAGCTGAAAAAAATGGCTTGGCTAATGCTACACGAATCAAAGACATGATTTGATCTCTGGAGAGGATAGAATTTCTAGTTCAGAGCTGGAACTGGAGCGAGTTTAAGCTGACAGGGTATATTGAAAGAGTCCGGCCTGAGTTAAAGTTAGATGCATGCCATGAAAAAACTTTACACTTGTTTTGGCTGTGTTTTTCAGGGAACCTTTAAAACAGGGTGAAAGCATTGGCTTACTCAGGGTGAAAATGGGGACCTCCGACTCAGTCAGGTGTTGATTTGAGCTACCCTCATATAAGTCCGGCCCTTACAACATTGTCAGGAAACTTAGTAAAGGTGATGGCAATTATCCTTGATTGGCTATATAGCCTCAACAAAGTAAGGGGGGGGCAGAATCTATGACAGTTTTATGAAATGTCTATTCCAGAAATAATAGGACCTCTGGGAACAGAGACAGGTGGTACATTAGGAATAGCTCCTTGCATGGCAGGACCTGACATTTTTTGTTTCCCGCACACCCAGTTCAACACCTAATGTCAAAAGCAATAAATGCCAGAAGTACCTGCTTTCCTTTGACAGGAACTGAAATGAAATGATATCCATTTATTATTTTTGACACCATTTCATTCTCCGGTGCTGCTTGGAAAATCAAATGTTTTAGGAGGAAGCTTTTTCGATGCAGCTGCCTGCTTCAAATTTCTCAAGGTCTACATGAACCTGTTTTCCCATTGTTTTCCTATTAGTTTTTTTTAACCAGAAAAAAAAATAATGAAGGAGAAAAAGGTGGAGTTGCAGAAAAGCTTTTTTTCCTGTGATAGATAGATAGATAGATAGATAGATAGATAGATAGATAGATAGATAGATAGATAGATAGATAGATAGATAGATAGACAGATAGATTATAGATGATAGATAGGATAGATAAGATAGGTAGGTAGGTAGGTAGGTAGGTAGGTAGGTAGGTAGGTAGGTAGGTAGGTAGATAGATAGATAGATAGATAGGTAGGTAGGTAGGTAGGTAGGTAGGTAGGTAGGTAGGTAGGTAGGTAGGTAGGTAGATAGATGGAGCCGAGGTGGCGCAGTGGTTAAAGAGCAGCACTGCAGTTCAGCAGTTCAGCTGTTCAAATCTCACTGGCTCAAGGTTGACTCAGCGTTCCATCCTTCCGAGGTGGGTAAAATGAGGACCCAGATTGTTGGGGGCAATATGCTGAACTCTGTAAACCGCTTAGAGAGGGCTGTAAAGCACTATGAAGCAGTATATAAGTCTAAGTGCTATTGCTATAGATAGATAGATAGATAGATAGATAGATAGATAGATAGATAGATAGATAGATAGATAGATAGATAGATAGATAGATAGATAGATAGATAGATAGATAGATAGATAGATAGATAGATATGTGTGATTATATGTATATGTATATGTATATACATATACATATAATATATACAGTCTCCCTTTATTTTCATTTATCAGCAAAAAATCCTACACGTATATGTATATGTATATATAATTTTATTTGTTAATATGGTAAAATACAAAATAAAAATAATAACTGAATAAGACTATCTGGAAGAACTCACAGATCTTTAACCAAGTGGGCTCTTTTTAAGGCCTTAATATATCAATGCCAAACATGGCATTTTCAAACAATGGATGACATTTGTAACATCAACTGAATGTTTACAAACACCGCCCAAAAGTTCCAATTTAGCACTTGCTTGCAGCCTTTCTTAGAACTGAAATACAATGTTATCACACACACACGCGCGCATATACATCAAGGTTTCTCCACTTTTCTCAGCTGCCATCCTATTTCCTCTTGCCAGGCCACTCTTCCTTTGAGAACGAGCAGAGGTTCCACCGCCTCCCAGCCTACCGGCTGCCCACCTGTCCGATCAAGCGCAAGGCCAGCCTGGATGTGAGGAGAATCCCTGAGGGACAGAAGGCATCCAAAGTCAGGCGATTGTCATGCCGGCCTATTGCAGCGTGAGTATACTGAGTGCTCAGTAGAGGGCAGTGTAACCCTAGGAGCAAATCCGCCCCAGGGACTGAATCTTAGCATTGAAGAATGACAAGCCTTTGGGGAAACTTCCAGGTTCTGTTCTACTTTTTGCGTATAACAACCCTGCAAGGTAGCTCAATGGTATCACCTCTATATTGCACAGAGAGGACAAAGAGGAGGGACTTGATGAAACATATACCTTTTATTATAAGGGGGCAGGGGGACAAAGAAACACCATTTGGGGGGGGGGAATCTATAAAGAAGCATACCTATTTTGAGAGTTCGCTATTGGAGTTCACAAGAACAGTACAAGATTTAGGCTAAAAATGTCCTGGCTTACAGCTCAGCTTTACACCCAAGAGTTGAAATCTCCTATTGGGGACACAGTTCTCCTCTGGATTTATTTCCTATCACTTAGAAACTTTTTCCACCTATAGTAGCATTAACACTGGGGAGGTCTCTCTCATCCTCTTACATGAAGACACACATAGTCCCCAACGTACAACCTCAGTTGTGCTAAGTGACAAATTTGTTAAGCAAGTTTTGCCTCGTTTTACGATTTCATTTTGCCGCATTTGTTAAGTGAACCACTGCAGTTGTTAAACAAATAGCCCAGTTGTTAAGTGAATCTGGTTTCCCCATGGACTCTGCTTGTCAGACAGTCGCAAAAGAGGATCACATGATTCCGGGACACTGCACCCGTGGTAAATGTGAGTCAGTTGTCAAGCATCTGAATGTAAATCGCGTGAACATGTAGAAGCTGCAACAGTCGTAAGTGTGAAAAATGGTGATAAGTCACTTTTTAAAGTGCCACAGTAACTTCAAATGGTCACTAAACGAACTGTTGTAAGTCAAGGACTACCTATACTCCCTTTCATGCCAGTCACTTCACAACCTGCCAACATACGGCCTTGTCATTTCAGGATGCTCCTGGCTCTTCAAGATAGTGGGTTCCCGCCAGAGGTGGGTTCCTGCCGGAGCTGCCCAGTGCACAGCTCTGGTAGGGAGCGGCCAATTGCACACTCAGAGCCCTCTCTGCCGGTCCACCGCGCATGTCGCCATTTTTTTCTTAATTTTTGGGAGATTTTGTTTCTGCGCATGCACGGAAGAAAAATCGCGCCGAAATCTCACAAGGGGACGCACGTGAGAGAGATTTTGGCGCGATTTTGCTTCTGCGCATGTGCAGAAGAAAACTCGCGCAAGAGGACGTGCGCGTAGGGAGCGCGCACGTTCCCGAAACTTGGAGATGCTCGCGCAGCGCACCGGCACAGGTAAGACAGCAACCCACCACTGGTTCCCGCTAATCTGATTTCATTTTCTTCTCCTTCCTCAAAGAGAAACTCCTGTTTTAAGAGATTTCTTTCTTTCGGCAGTGACTCCAGACCTGGCTTTATATTAGTCTTTTCTTATCTGCAAAGCAGACTTTCTGGAAAAGCCTTAGAAAAAGTCCGAATAGTTGACTTCCAGCTATTAGCTAGAAATTCCTTCACCCTCTCTTTTATTCGATAGCTGGTAAGATATTGAAGTGCCCCTGAATAAATTCCCCTGCGAATATGTCTTCAAACAGAGGGACAAAATCCGCACATCCTTTCTCTGTGTCAGAAAACACAGAACTGGGTTTTAAGGTTTTCTTTGCAAAAGGACCCACTTTAGTAAACCTGATGTTATTTTCTCTTTCACAAAAGTTTAAACTTCTAATGTCCAATTGATATATAGCCGTTGTCTGGAGGCAAATGTTTCCAGTTTAATAGCATTCCAGTTTAAATGGCACACTGTGAATTTTAAATCCGATTGCACTGGGTGAGTCATTAATCTCTTAACTTCAATTTCTCATGAATAATATAAGAGATTAAAAATATGTAGGCTATCTTAGATTCATTTCACTTCTGTTTGTCTTATATTAATGGGGGGGGGGAACTAAAAGAGACCGACAGGTTGGATATGAGCCATTTTTTAAAGCTAGAAAACTATTCTGGGAACTGATTCATAGGCTAAGGGGCTTATCTTATCTTAAGGTAGAAGAACACACCTTGAAATTCCACAGGCTATTTAAAAGTTGGCAAGAACGGATCACTTTCTTAAGGTGACACAAAAAGAACATGATTTAATATATTCAGAGTGATCATTCTCAATGAAATCACTGGATTTAATTTTAATTAAATCAAATTTAATATTTGTCCTGGTCCAGTTTGCTTTTTTGGGACCTAGCTCCCCTCCCCGTTACCTTTTGGGCTGAGCTCCACGCCACACCAAGTGCAAAATGTGGTGAGATAGCCACACACACACTGCAGAGGTTTGCATCCGGTATACTACAGGCCTCTCTTCCTGTTCTAGAAGATACATTCCAAATATATATATAGGCAGGCTGCCCAGGTTCAAATCCCAGTAAGGGTATGGCTAGCTGACGAGAGCTAAATAACTTGAAATAGATCTATACTAGTCTCCCTTCATTTTCATTATCAGTAAAAATGTGTTACATACATACATACATACATACATACATACATACATACATACATACATACATACATGTATATTAGAAGAGCTGAGGTGGCGCAGCAGTTAGAGTGCAGTACTGCAGGCTACTTTAGCTGACTGTGATCAGCAGTTCAGCGGTTCAAATCTCACCGGCTCAGGGTTGACTCAGCCTTCCATCCTTCCGAGGTAGGTAAAATGAGGACCCAGATTGTTGGGGGCAATGTGAATATACATTGCTTAATGGTGTAAACCGCTTAGAGAGTGCTTGCACTATGAGGCGGTATATAAGTCTCATATAGAGACTCTTTGCCGGTTGGAAAAAGCTTAATCGATTTGCTTATTTTCTTTCTTGCAATCGCCCTTCCTCTGGATTTGGATTCCGTGCCGGGGGGGGGGGGGGGGGTCGGCTATGGGAAAGATGCAATGAATCCAGCTCTGTGAAGGCTAGAAAGCCTCCCTGCCGATGAGTGACAGGTTTTGTGTCTCTCTCTCTCTCTTCCTCTCCAGCTCTCGGGACCAAGTGGCACCTCCTACATCTGTCCCCGTTGCCCCCATTGCCGTGTCCTGCGTCTCCACCTCCAGCGCTGCCGCTTGCAGGGCTTCCCAGGGGCTTCCCCCCTCCTGCGCACAAAAACGCCCCCCAAAGGAGCCCCTCTCGGAGCCTGCCCTCACAGTCACCCAGCTGCAGCAGGTAAGTTGGCTCAGCGCCCTTTGTTTGCTTTCTCTTCTCTTCTCTTCTCTTCTCTTCTCTTCTCTTCTCTTCTCTTCTCTTCTCTTCTCTTCTCTTCTCTTCTCTTCTCCCCTCCTCTCCTCTTCTCTTCTCCTTTCTTTTCCTTTCCTCTCCTCTCCCCTCCCCTCCCTTCCCCTCCCCTCCCCTCTCCCCTCTCCCCTCTCCCCTCCCCTCCCTTCTCCTCTCCCCTCCCCTTCCCTTCTCTTCCCTTCCCTTCCCTTCCCCTCCTCTTCTCTTCTCTTCTCCCCTCCCCTCCCCCTCCTCTCCCCTCTCTTCTCCTCCCCTCCCCTCTCCCCTCCCTTCTCCTCTCCTCCCCTCCCCTTCCTTCTCCTCTCCTCCTCTCTTCTCCTACCCTCCCCTCTCCCCTCCCCCTCTCCTCCCTTTTCCTCTCCTCTCCCCTCCCCTCTCCTCTCCCCTCCTCTCCCCTCCCTTTCCTTCTCTTCTCTTCCTCACTTCTTTCTCTGACTCAATCTTTCAGATGCGACCGTCAGTCATCACTTGCGCCCCGCGTCGGAGCTGCCCGGAAGCACCGCCAAGCCCCAGCTCCCCAGTAAGTCTTTACATTTTCCCACTCACACTCCCTTTCCCTTCCTTTGAGCCCTTCACCGACCTTCCAAGAACATTTCTCCTTTACCGACTCGGACTTCCCCCCGGCAATGGGCCTGGGAAGAGCCACCTCTGGAGGGATGGCTGGGGCATTTTGGTTGCCAAGCACTTGAATTGCGATCACTAGACAGCAGAGATGCTGCGAGGGCTGAAATTAGAAGGACTTTCATAAGTCCCCTCTCCTTCTTTAGAATTATTGTGACTTTGAACACTCGCTGAAAGAATGGTTGTTTAAAGAGAACTACCTATATACATCTTCTCTTTCTTATAGTTCAATGAATTAGGGAGGTGTCTGGTATTTGCATGACTTCCAAAAGTTACCTCTTGTTCTGGACTGGGGGAAAAAATTCAGCCCCTTTTAGCAATAGCAATAGCACTTAGAC
Source organism: Diadophis punctatus similis (assembly GCA_023053685.1). Classification (NCBI taxonomy): domain Eukaryota; kingdom Metazoa; phylum Chordata; class Lepidosauria; order Squamata; family Dipsadidae; genus Diadophis; species Diadophis punctatus. Next base: position 117,352,362 of record JALIGW010000002.1, read on the forward strand.
TTATACACTGCTCTATAGCGTTTTATAGCACCCTCTAAGTCAGTGATGACGAACCTATGGCACGCGTGCCACAAGTGGCACATGGAGCCATATTGGTGGGCATGTGAGGTCACGTCCGGCGCGCATGTGTGCGCCGTCCATCTGATTTTCAGGCCCTCTGGGCCCACTGGGAGTTGGGAAACAGAATGTTTCCAGCCTCTGGAGGGGGGTGGGGAAGGCCCATTTTTTGCTCTCCCCAGGTTTCAGAGCCTTTCTAGGAGCCTGGGGAGGGTGAAAACAGCCTTCCCCACCCCACCCCGGAGGCCCTCCGGAAGTTGGCAAACAGGCCATTTTGTTTTTTTTTTCTTTTTCTTTTTTTTTAATGATTTTTATTAGATTATTTACATTTAAAAAGAACATAGTACAAAAAAACCCAAAAAAGACAAACCAGGAAAAAACATTAACAAACATGTAACTATACAATACCTCTAGGGTTATCTTACAGCAATTAGTATCGACGGTTTATGTTTATATAATTTTTATAATTCACTTATTTCTACGATCATTCCCAATGATATAATTCCTTTTAAACTCAGTAAATATACTAACATAATATATACACAATAATGTACCTTTTAATGGATTAAATAATTATAACTTTTTTAATTTTCTCTTTTCATACCAATCATAAAATACATTCCAAATTTCATAATTTGGCCATTTTCTACCTCCGTTTTCGCCCCTCCCAGCTCCTAGAAAGGCTCTGAAGCCTGGGAAGAGCGAAAAACGGGTGTGCCATCGTGTGCCGGGAGCGGGGGGGCGTCACACGCGCATGTGCGGGGCCCCCCACATGGAATTATGGGTGTGGACATGCACGTACGTTCCCCCGCGGTCTCCCCCCTTTTGGCACGCGAACCAAAAAAGGTTCGCCATCACTGCTCTAAGCGGTTTACAGAGTCAGTATATTGCTGACTCTGTAAACCACTTACCTTTTGCCTAGATTACAGTTCTTGCATATACTGGTAGTCCCTGGCTTACAACCATTCGTTTAGTGACTATTCAGAGTCACAATGGCATTGAAAAAAGTGACTTATGACCATTTTTCACCCTTACGACTGTTGCAGCATCCCCATGGTCACGTGATCGACATTCAGACACGTGGCATCTGACATGTGTTTATGAGGGTTGCAGTGTCCCGGGGTCATACGAACACCTTTTGCATCCTTCTGAGAAGCAAAGTCAGTAGAGAAGCCAGATTCACACAACAACCGCATTACTAACTTAACAGCTGCAGTGATTCACTTTACAACTGTGGCAAGCAAGGTCATAAAATGGGGCAAAACTCACTTAACTGTGCTGCTTTAGCAGCGGACATTTTGGCCTCGGTTTGGTAGTAAGTCAAAGGACTATCTGTATCCATCAAGTTCATCTTTCTTATGGTGAAATCCTTGGTGCTCTCTGAACTTGTTCATTTGTTTATAGATTTAACAGAGTTGGAAGGGACCTTGCAGGTCATCTAGTCCAACCCCCTGCCCAAGCAGGAGACCCTACATCTGCCTCTACCTAGGATCGAACTCACAACCTCCTGGATTGTGAGGCAAGAGCTCCACCTCTAGGCCACAGCAGTTAGGAGCATGTTTTGTTACCAGACTAGGTAGCATCTTCAGTGTTAGAAGAGAGAGGGATTTGTATTTTGCCCTGTCAGTGTTGTTTGTTCCCTTGGAAATTTCTTGATTGTTCAGAGATGAGTATCTACCAAAGTTCTCTTTGATAGATCCATGAACACAGTGCAAACTCCACTCCATAAGTTGGTATGTAGCTTCTGGGGCTAGACAACAAATCAAGGTCACTTAGGTCAGAATAGCAACAGCAATAGCACTTACATACCGCTTCACGGTGCTTTACAGCCCTCTCTAAGCAGTTTACAGAGTCAGCATATTGCCCCCAATAATCTGGGTCCTCAACCATCCCTCAACAGAACTTCCTTTAATTGCTGTGTCTTTCTCCATATTAGAGTCAAGGACCATGAACCGCACGTTCCAATCTGGTTTTAGAGATCAGAAGAGGAAGGAAGGGGGGAAAAGGTCATTTAGAAAAGAGGATGTGGATTGGAACCATGACTTTCCCACTGACACTGCAACACATAATGCATTCCTCATCATTGGCCAGAATGGGTACAACTATTTATAACTGAACTTCAGAAAACATCTAGAAGCAGCACGTTGACCTAGGCTAGATGTACCGGTAATCTTAGACCAGGGGTCTAGGGCAGTGATGGCGAACCTTTTTTTCCTTGGGTGCCAAAAGCGTGTGCGTGCGCGGTATCACACACACACGAGTGCCCACATCCATAATTCAGTGCCTGGGATGGGTGAAAACGGCCTCCTCTGCCCCCCCCCCCCGGAAGCCCTCTGGAGGCCGGAAATGGCCCATTTCCTGACTTCCGGTGGGCCCAGTAGGCTTCCCTGGAACCTGGGGAGGGCGAAAATGCCCTCTCCCGCCTCCCGGAGGCCCTCCGGAAGCCAAAAACGCCCTCCCAGAGCCTCCGCGTGAGCCGAAAGTCAGCTGGCCGGTGTGCACATGCGCGTTAGAGCTAAGCTAGGACAACAGCTCGCGTGCCGGTAGATATGGCTCTGCGTGCCACCTGTGGCACATGGGCCATAGGTTCGCCATCACTGGTCTAGGGTCTCTGGAGCCGCATGGGGCTCTTTCATCCCTCATCTGCAGCTCCCTGTCGCACAAAATATGCATCACAACAGCCAATGTGCGACACCCACCAGCATGCAATTTAGTGAGCTTTTTGACACCCCCCCCCCGGTAGGCCAACCATGGATAAATCCAAGAAAACAGTTTCAGAAGAAAACAGAACATGAAATGAAACCAGAAGTGAACCATGGATAAATCCAAGAAAAAAGTTTCAGAAGAAAACAGAACGTTTAATTCAACCACATATGCTAATTTTGTGGTCGCTCAGGAAATAGTCAGCACAGAAAGGGTTTTGTGGCTCCCGGTGTTCTCTTTTCTGTGGGAAACGGGTCCAGATGGCTCTTTGGGTATTTATGGTTGCTGACCTGTCTTAGACAAATGAAACCAGAAGTGAATGTTTCCTAACTAACCTACTTCCCTTTCTCCCTAGCTCTCCCCAGAAAATCAGAACAACTTGACCTCCAATTTTCCCCGCTCTCGAAGGCTTTGTCCGTGGACCAACAGCATCTCAGCATCGTTCAGTAGAGCAGCATCTCCCAGGCAGACAATCAAAGAGGCAGATGGGAATCTCTAACCTAGCTTTTTGATAGCCTATCCATTGTCGTTGACCTGGGGGAGTCCTCTTATGCCCCTGTAGCAGCCTGTCCCTCCTAGGACCGGGCCCCAAAATCATGCTCGCCTCTTCCCTTTTTTTGTATCTTGGTAGCCTACTCTGTTCCTACACCCTAAACCTGGCTTAGTGATCTCCTTCCAAATACCTTGGTGGTAGCTGCATTCCTGACTTTAAATCCATATATGTGAAAGCTCCACTCCAAAATAGATAATTTCTTGCTAATCTGGATGGGTGAAGAGTCTTCTAGTTCAGCATTTCAGTTCCAGTAAATACCAGCCGTGTGTCTCACAATAGGCAAGACGTGATATTCTTTGTCCTTGCCGTGTGGTTCTTGGGTATTGCCTTTATGTACTAAGGTCCATTTAGTTACCGTCTGTACCAGTGTTTTTCAGATTTAAGATGCGTGGAGCTGAACCTCCAAATTTCCCCAGACAACATTAAAGATGCCAAGCTTGTGAAATCTCTTACCTATATCAATAATCATCTCAGAATCCTTTGGGAGTAAAAATGACATTCTCCAAGCAGAAGAAGGGGATTTAGAAGAACCTCAGTCTAAGGAAGAGAAGGCAAATCTAGCCCAATAATAACTGAAGCCAGTCACAATCCAGGAACACCAGCAAGTGGGGAAGCAAAAAACCGAAGGAAATGAAAAGAGATTTCCTAGACAAGGAAATGGCTACCCGGAACCTAGCGGATTTTCTTGTAGATCCTACCTGTTATAGCAATAGAGTGTGCATGGTGTCAGTGTGTGCATAAGAGATATAGGCGGGCTAATAGTATAGATAGTCCTCATCTTACAACTGTTCATTTAGCAGGGGTGGGTTCCAAATTTTTTTACTACCACTGCGCGTACTTCTCGTGGGTGCTCATGGATGCACAGTGCCGAAAACTCGGCTTCTGCGCATGCGCAGAAGCAAAAACAAGCCAAAAATCCCCCCCAAAAAAAATTTGGAAGAAAAATTCTGAAAAAATGCAAAAAAAAAAAAAGATGGCGGCGCCCACGGACCGGCACCGACCGAACCGAGTCAGTGACGTCGTCGTGATGTCACCAGCGGGTCGCTAACGGTTCGGGAGAACCGGTCTGAACCGGGAGGAACCCACCCCTGTCATTTAGTGACTGTTCAAACTGACGGCACTGAAAAAAGTGACTTATGACCATTTTTCACACTTATGACCGTTGCAACATTCTTACGGTCATGTGATTTACATTCGGACGCTCCGACACTGTCGGTTGCAGTGTCTCAGATCCCCTTTTGCAACCTTCTGACAAGCAAAGTCAAGGGGGAAGCCAAATTCACTGAACAACTGTGTTATTAAATTTAACAACTGCGGTGATTCCCTGAACAAATGTGGCAAGGAAGGTCGTAAAATGGAGCAAAACTCACTTAACAAATTTCTGCCTTGGCCACGTAAATGTTGGGCTCGATTGGGGTCGTACGTCGAGGGCTACCTGTAATGAAGTAGAAAAAGTACAGCGGGCTCAAATTGTTCTCCCATGTTGCACTTGGCAAGTGTCATCTTATTTTCTCCAGTACACATGCACACCAATGGAGAAATCTTTATAACAAAACACATGATGACTTGCAAAAAAATACAGGAAAGAGGAAACGGTGGTTGTCCTAGCACCGCTGATTCTGGAGAATGAGAAACCGCAAGTAACCACTGACAGTGGAAGAATCAGATGAGGAACTCCCACAGCCTAGGAAATGGAGATTAGCTTCTCTGTGTCTATGTACCTACCTACACTCTCTCCTATTTGTAATTCATGAATGTCAATAAAGTAGTATTTAACTGTGCAATGGAATGGGAGGTTGCCGTGAGGATAGGAGAATACCATTTTCTTGATGCTTCTTATCAAACTCTACAAATAATCATTTTTTAAAAAAAAAACCTAACAGGGGAGGGGAAAAAGTTCTCAAATTATTTCCCATGGAGCTATTTTATATTATTTCTTTAGCTGGCCAAACTTTTTTTTTAAAGCATCCATCCAGTCTAAAGCAATGCACTGCATTCCACCACTTCAGATCCATGCCACTTTTGTCTGCTGCAAATCGGGCTTCAGGATTGCATGGAGGTTCAATAATATGTGGAGAAAGACGAAGTATGTTGATAAACGCACACACACACACACACACACACACACACACACACACACACACACACCTCAAATAGATTATTAACTGACATCTCCAGGAGGAATAAACCGAGAGTGTGGGACTTGCCACAACTTAAACCTCTAAACCAGTGTTTCCCAACCTTGGCAACTTGAAGATATCTGGACTTCAACTCCCAGAATTCCCCAGCCAGCGAAATGATCCTTGGCTCCATTTGTTGAGAAATGGATGGTTGATTAGAGAACTGAGAATCAGCCTAAGTTCAACTTTTGTCTCCCTTAACTACCTCCCATTGCCCACCCCAATATCACCAATCAGGTTCAGGCAAGATGTTTTCATGACAGTCTGTCCAAGTGCAGTTTGGTATGCGGCTCCCTCCTTCCAGGTGGGTGACCTTGACACAGTGTCTTAAAGCAGAGTTCCCCAATCTTTCCAGGTTGGGGACCCAGAGCAGGGGGAGAGGGGAAAGAGGGGGTGGTTTTGTGAAAGGGGCAAGCGCATGTGTGCATGCGCGCATGAGCGCCCACGATGTTCGCGGTGATGTTTGCGCAAGTGGGGCCGTGAGCGCCTATGAGGCTCGCGCAAGGGGCCTGTGACTACACTCGCATGAGTGGGGCCCTGTGTGCGCACACCAGCTGGCCGCTCACACAGCCCACCGGCAATTAGCCAACAACCCGGTAGTGGGTCGTGGAACATGGGTTGGGGACCCCTGTCTTAAGGAGAAACAACACTTACTTTCATTTCCCCAAGCATTCGCCCCTTCATTCTCCCTCCCCACAGTTCATGGCAGATACAGATACAGATTAACAGAGTTGGAAGGAACCTTGTAGATCATCTAATCCAACCCCCCGCCCAAGCAGACCTACACCATTTCTGACCGATGGCAGTCCAGTCTCTTCTTGAAAGCCTCCAGTGATGAAGCTCCCACAACTTCTGAAGGCAAGCTGTTCCATTGGTTGATTGTTCTCACTGTCAGAAACTTTCTCCTTATTTCTAGGTTGAATCTCTCCTTGATCAGTTTCCATCCATTATTCCTTGTCTGGCCTTCAGGTGCTTTGGAAAATAGCTTGACCCTCTCCTCTCTGTGGCAGCCCCTCAAATATTGGAACACTGCTATCATGTCTCCCCTAGTCCTTCTTTTCACTAGACTAGCCATGCCCAGTTCCTGTAACTGTTCTTCATATGTTTTAGTCTCCAGTCCCTAATCATCCTGGTTGCTCTCCTCTGCACTTTTTCTAGAGTCTCAACATCTTTTTTATAGTGTGTCTGTCTGTCGGTTCATAGCAGTCCGTCACTTCGTAGCAGTGAAGCACAAGCAAGCATGAGGTGGTAGCTGACAATGCCATTCATTTAATAATGAAATCTTTAAACTAGATTTTTGTTTTACAAGTGTTTATGGTTTTAAAGCAAACTGACTAATCTATTTTTCAGCATATCTACTGTATATGTACACTGCATTTTTCATTGAATCTACAAGTAAAACATTCTAATGCTAAGTTGATTCCTTTGCTAAAGTATATCTTTAACTCTTGTGGAACTCTTAAATGAGTGATCATTGGCTTAACACACACGGAACTATACCCAGAGGTGGGTTCCTACCAGTGCGGTCCAGTGCGCCGTTCCGGTAGGGACCCGCCGATTGCCCAATTTGCGCGCAACGGCTCCGGTGCCGTCTTTGCCGGTCCGTCGCACACCGCCATCTTTTTTCCAGAATTTTTCGGTGATTTTTTGCTTCCGCGCATGCATGGAAGCAAAATCTTGCAAGGGGACGCGTGTCTGTGTGAGATTTTGGCGAGATTTCACTTCCAACATGCGCAGAAGCCAAAATCGTGCGCGTGTGCATGTCCCCTCGCAAGATTTTGCTTCCGCGCACGCGCAGGAAGCAAAATTGCATGAGGGGGCGCACGCGCAACATGGCAGCGCACCGGTAGCGAGGTAAGTGCAACCCGCCCCTGACTATACCCTTTAAACTGTAAATATATATGCAATGCTAAAAAATATTTAAAATCAAGTATGCCTTTTAGTATTTGAAAAACAGGAACACAACACGGAACATGTGCATTTTTTTTCTCCTTTATTGTATATAGAAGAGACAAAAGTCCAATGTAATTTATTACCCTATGATTATTTAATCATTAAAAAAGCAGATGATGATGGGTGCAAAAATCACAGGAAGCAAAGTCAGCATTTCTCACAGCCACCGCATATATTATGGTTCGCAGGAATTTCCAGTACAGCAAGAATCAGTCTACAAGAAAGTAAAAAAGGAAGTTGGAGTAAACAGGAAGTCCACTCCTACTTTGAATATTCAGTGCCACATTTGAATTCAGACATTAAAAACAACAGTTTTCCTAGCAGCTGAATTGGGGAAATGCTTTTGTGTAATTGCCTTTGTTAAATAACCAGGAATCAAATCCTTGCTGCTCCAGAGCAATTCACGCAGAAGTCCACAAGCAGATTCCAATCTGCTCCCTGTTCTTTAACAGGATTTAGCCTTTGATGCAGGAATAAAGACTTTCCCCACAAAATGCTTCGTGTTAACTAACCTGCCACCCAAGTTGTATTGTAAAATAGAATCTGGGCAGAGAGCCCACAAGGATCTGAGAGGCACAACCTTTAGGATTGCAAATTTCCAAATCAGTGGAGAACAGGAGCATCCTTGTGTGCATAATTGAACCCTCCCTCTGCCTCCCTCCAGTTTTTTTGCAGGAAAATTGGACTTGGAATATGTCTAGTACTTGACACCTGCATCCTCTCTATAACCACAGATGAATGCCAGCAGCTTCAAAACATTCCTAAATACAGGATAGTCCCTTGCAGATTTGTCCAGGATGCCTCCCAAGATAGCCCAGAATTAGAAGTGCAATTTGCCCCCTGCCTCCTGAGAGGAGCACACACATGTGGACTTGTGAAGCTTTGATTCCCCCCCACCCCGCCCCCCAAGGGAATCTCACTGTCACCTCCTCACCTTCACAAGGAGGCACATTTTGGCACCGTGTTTTTTCCACCACTTCCAAGACTTGTCCTTCCAGACGCTTACATTGAGGTTTGGGGTTTCCCCAAAAACTTACATTTTGTTCCTTCCCGTTCTCTCCTGTCACCACCTTTCTGCAGAGAGGTGAAGAGAGAGAGAAAATAGAGAATCAGAGCCAACATCCCAGACAGATTGAATGGTACATTTTCTCTTCCTTGTGCTCCAATCTTATTTATCTAGGATAGATATGAGTCATATCTAGGTTTTATACGGTGCTCAGAGATGTTACCCATCACCTCTTTAATTTCCCATTACTGTGATCCAATCCCCCTCTCCTCTCCTCCCTGCCACAGAGAATATGCTGCTCAGCCAAAAATCCCATAATAGCAATAGCACTTAGACTTATATACTGCTTCATAGTGCTTTACAGCCCTCTCTAAAAGTTGATTTAAAGTTGGCTTTCTTTGAACGCCCTCTTTCAAAAAGAGTTGGAATCCCAACCAGTCACTTAAAAAGTTTGATGGGCTGTTGGGAATAGGGTGATGTTAAAGAACAGAACAGAACAGCGTCATTCACACACTAGCAACTTATAATGCCTTTGTAATTATCACCTAGCCAGATATAAAGCCTGTTTGTAAGAGCCGCGGTGGCTCAGTGGATAGAATGCAGTACTGCAGGCTTCTTCTGTTGACCGCCAGCTGCCAGCAGTTTGGCAGTTCGGGTCTCACCAGGCTCAAGGTTGACTCAGCCTTCCATCCTTCTAAGGTCAGTAAAATGAGGACCCAGATTGTTGGGGGCAATAGGCTGACTCTGTAAACCGCTTAGAGAGGGCTGTAAAAGCACTGTGAAGCGGTATATAAGTCTAAGTGCTATTGCTATTGTGTTACTGTTATTTTGGCAAGACAATGGTTGGATGACTCTAAAACAGGAGTCCCCAACCCCCAGTCTGCAGACCGCCAGAAACCAGGCAGCGCAAACAAGCGAAGCCCCATCCATGGGATGCAGGAAGCACACGAAACCACACCCCCTCGGGTGTGTGGAAAAACCTCTGTTCATGGAACCGGTCCCTGGTGTCCAAAAAGTTGGGAACCACTGCTCTAAAAGATGCTATAGATCAAGCCTGTCAAACTCCCGGCCTACAGAACGGATGCGTCACGCGCTGGCCACGCCCATGCCCGGTTTAGCGAAAGGGGAAAAAGTCCCAATACATCACATGATGCCGCCATGACGACGTGAGTTTGACACCCCTGCTATAGGTTGTAGTGCAGAGATTACTATGGTCTTTCCCTGCAAAGGACTTAGCTTCCTCCAGTGATTCAAATTGACTGTCTCCACTACTAACAGAAGAAACTGCTAAGAGCAAGGAAACGATACTTTGACCAACACCATTGAGAAAATAGAAGGGCCCTAATCTTGCCTCCTGACAGGATTTAATGGGGACAAGGTTAAAGACCCTCTTCCCTCGACACCCCAAAGTTGAATGTCATTCTTGGCAGTCTTAACTGGGTATGCTAGACAGCCCATCCCCCACATGAAAACCACACATAATCCTCCCACTGGCTGCCTGGGGCAGAACAAGATGGTACACAGAAGCACCCTATCTTCATTTACAGAACCCAATTAGATGAGCAGTTGACATTTTGTCTTGCCATGGGATATTGTCCTCTCCTGAGCCAGAGGTAGGCCACATGTCAGATCTGCTCCTGCTTTCCAACAATTTGCTGCTGCTCCTCACCTTCTAGCAGCAGCTATTTCATTGGGAATCATGGCAGAGCTGGCTGTGGGGCACAGAAATGGTTTCTGGCTCGGGCAGCACAGGAAATTTGCCATTGTTTTGCATTGGTTTCCTTTTTGTGCTCTGAGCATCAAGGCTCAAATGCTACTGTTCCTGTGACATCAGGGAGTGCGAGGCACTTCCCTGAAAAGAAAGATGTTGGAGAAAGCAAGAAGACCAAACAGATAGAAAGGCAACAGATAAAGGAAGGAAGGAAGGAAGGAAGGAAGGAAGGAAGGAAGGAAGGAAGGAAGGAAGGAAGGAAGGAAGGAAGGAGAGAGAGAGAGAGAGAGAGAGAGAGAGAGAGAAAGAAAGAAAGAAAGAAAGAAAGAAAGAAAGAAAGAAAGAAAGAAAGAAAGAAAGAAAGAAAGAAAGAAAGAAAGAAAGAAAGAAATCACAGAGTAAGCCAAGTCACTCCAAGCCCTGCCTCAAAGTATGGAAAGCTAGCTCAGAGCATCCCCAGTTCAATGTCTTTCTGGGGAAGAAGCAAGCCAATAAATGAGAAGGTGAGAAACGGACAGGGAGCAACAGGAAGTGAGAGATGCCAAGAGCAATTGCAGAAATTGCACTTTACCCAGAAACAGTGAATCATTTATCACAGGAACTGATTGCCGCTGAGGCTAGGTTGTTCAGGAGAGGAACAAGTTGATGCTTCTTCCACCAGCAAGAATCGCTTTCCTTAACCTGTCCCTCATCATATATATCTCTGAGAAAAAGTTTTAGCTGCTGCCCTTGTCAGAGAGGCAGAATAGAGCTTGGTTGTCACACCTACAATCCTTTTTTGATTGGTTGGGATTTGCTTTCTATTGATTGGATCATGACATGGTGCACATAATAGGACTCCAAAATGGCTGCCAGTCTGACTCTTCTCATTCGGAACTGGGAGCTGCCTGGAAACAAAACCGACGGCTTCCTTTCTGCAAGTCCAGCAATTATTAAAGTCCCACAGAGGAACCAGAAGTCTGTTAAAGAATATAGCAACCCTCATCCTCAGCGTGATGCCTATCAGGTTCTTCCCATTAGTTTGGCTCAAGAAATTGGATACTATGAAGGCAGCCTTTTCCACACTAAGAAACTCCCCAAATTAGCAAGTGATTACTGTACAGCAGAGGTGGGTTCCTACCGGTTCGGACCGGTTCTATAGAACCGTTAGTAACATGGCGGCCTGGGTCGCTGGAACCGGCAGTGACCCAGGCCTGCCACGCCCCCGAGCTGGTTTTCTCGGTGGCACCATAGGTGCCGCCATCTTGTTTTTTAAAGTACTGTGCATGCATGCGCGCTGCGCGGCGCATCCCTGAGCGAACCGGCAGTACCTCAATCCGGAACCCACCCCTGCTGTACAGTAATACTTCAGCCCAGGGAAAACAATAGCATTATCCTTTACATTTGTATAAAGTACTTAAGGGGTGCAGGGAAGGATCCACAAAAAGCATCTCTCCCAAATTGACCCCCAGACAATGGCTTCCCTTGTTCCTTTGAAACTAAAAGAGGATATTTCAGAATGAGATGCAAAGGGCAGAATAGCCAGAATCCACCCAAAATGTTTCTTCTTACTGGCCTTCTCTAAAATGGCACCTTCCAGGACATTGGGAATCCTGACAATTGCACTCCCCATCAGTCCTCAACCATTTGGAAAGGTGTTCTGTCCCCACGAAGCACACAACCACACAAGCAGTTTGTACACACCGATTTAATTAAACAAAGACTACTAATAAAACGTCTTAGTAGTAATCAAGATGCACACACCAATTTACAAACAAACTGTTATCAGCAAGCAACCAGCTATCAATTAAGCTTCATTAATAGCTGGTATCAGTTCAAAGAGTTCGAAGACAATGAGAGCAATTGAGTCTGTTTATCTTACAGAGTTTCCAAGAGTTGGCAAAGTTCCTAGAAATTTGTCCTTGATAATCCAAGCCAGCACAGAGAATGCAAAGAGTCATGGAAACAATCTAGGATCAGACAGGTCTCTTTTTCAAAAAGTTGTTCTCTGCAGCTTGTTAGCTGCAACTGATGACCTTAAATAGACTAGGGGAGTGGCCAATTAGCCCCAAGTCTTACTCCCGAGTAGACCTCCTCCGGAGTAAACCTTCCTGCCTCTTGGCAGCCCTGCGTGCTCTTGCATTCAGGAAAGGAGTAGCCCCTCCTTTCTCAGCACTGCCAAGAGGTACTGAAGGTTCCAAAGGCCCAGGCTGCACAAGCTGCAGGCGGGCCACAACAAAAGGTTCCAAAGGAGAAAAAGCTGTTTTGGGCAATTTTTAGGCATGCTGAAAATCCCCAATCAGAATATGCTCTTCATACATACAAGGGTGTGAGCAAGATCTCCTTCTAGGTTCTGCTAGATGGCAAGTGCAACTGAACGACCGTTACTAAACTAACTTCATAAAAACAAGTAGACTGAGTTGTAGCAACAAATATCCAAGAGTTAAGAACTAGATTTAAAAAATTTAGCGCAGTCCTAACCTTTTTGGGGGGGTTAACATTTTTATTGAGTTATAAGATAAAATAAGATAAAATAAGATATAAAATATGAAAATAAACAGGAAACAGTGCGGAGGAAGAGGGGGAAGAGAAGTGAGGGCGGATAAGAGAAAAAGAAAAAGAAACATTGACTTCCGACTTCTCTCTATTGCAATAAAATAAGACATTAACATCAAATCACAACTTTTTGGGGTTTTTTCATAATAATATAAGCTAGCCATTTCTATAAGGATGTATCAATCTAATGGGTAAAACCCAAAATCAGCGTTTCATTCTTTTCCACTTCAAGCGCAAAGTTCAGAAGCGGTAGTGCAGTCCTAACCTTTGACTGAAAACTGTTCTTATTTCAACCCTCCTACCTTGCAGAGTTCAGACTTACGGAAAATTAGGATAGACGGGCTCGCAGACTCTCTTACGAGACTTTACAGGTTCAGGTCCACAGGCTGGCTCACAGAGACCCCAAGGACTCCAAACTGTCCAAGTTCCTGGCACTGAAAAGAAACACACCAATCAAACCAGCAGACTTCATCGGGGGGAGGGGGGGCAGCCTTCACCACTGCCCTTATGTAATATAGGACCATGATTGACATCTCAAGATGGGCCCAGAAAGACATGAGTGGGAATCCCTGCCTTATCATAGAGTTGCATATAGAGTTAATATAGTACCCATGTGTAACTTGGGTACTATATTAAGCAACCTTTTGGCTTTCCATTAATCAACCAGATGAGTTATATTTGCCTGATAAAATAAGCCTCCCATAAAAATCTTAACCCGGTTCAACACTAACCAAGCTTATTGAATGAGTCTCCTAGGTTTGTTTGTAAGTAAGCTAGCTAAGGGTATCATGTAAACCCAGCCATTCAAAGACTGTAAGCCATATAAGATTTGGGAAAAATGGTACAACTGGTTAGAAGATAAAAACCAAGTGAAATAATCAGTGAGAAATACAAAAATGAAATACAATAAGAGAGGTAGACAGACCTTTAATGGACAATAAGTATGATAGAATCAGAAATAGAACAAAATTAAGGAAATATTTTAAGATAGGTAAGTTAAAGAACCAACGGTACCATCGATATAATGGTACGCAACACTACAAAAATATTAAAATTAATGGTTCATGGGTTTTTTATGTTAGTATATGTATTACGTATTGATGTCATGTAGAGTTAGATATAGGTTTGTTTTGTGTGTGTGTGTGTATATATGTGTGTGTGTGTGTGTGTGTGTGTGTGTTTTTAAACCATTTAATTTTTTTTTAAAAAAAAAGACTAAGCCAGTTGCTATCCCTCAACCACAAATTATTTTTGAAATTAGATGGGGGCTAAAAAAAACTTCCTAGAGGACTCATAGGGGAAATAGGATATTGATCCTATTTTATTATAATATAATGAAACTATATGCCAAACATATATACAGCATTAGGGTGGCACAATCCCCCTACATTTGTGAATGGATGAGGTAGGGATTTTGGAAGAGGGAAGTATAAAAAGAGAAGTCATGGAAAGTCAGTCAGCCATGAGGTGAGTAGAGTTTGCTCCCAGGTTTGTGTTATGAATAACAAAAGGAGCAGTTAACTAAATACAGTACTGGCTTGGTGAGCAATCTTCTCCCTTATCCACCTTTTGCTGTTTTAAAAGTGTAGGAAGTTAGCACCCACCCCTCCCCTAGGAAATGAGATATCCTAGGAAATATTAAAAGGCAGAATATATTCTGTGGAATATCTCTGGAAACATGCTTGTGAGAGGACAAAAGACTCCCCTTGGAAAACCCCCACCCCTTGCCAATGGGCCATTAAGGACTGGGCCCAGCTCACATATTCCTCTCACCTGGCCTGGAAGTCTTCTGCATAACAGAACCACAATAGGATTTGCCCAAGGCCCTTTCATTCAGCCAAAGCTGGGTTAGACAAAAGCCTATAGAGTTGCCACTGCATGGCCTTCTGGGAGCCTGACCACCAATCAGTTGCATCATATACACAAGGAACAGGAAACTAAGAGGTGGGACCCAACAGAGAGTATAAAACAAGGAACTCGGCATCTCTTCTGTCTCTTTTCTCTTCACCCACATCTGGAAACATGTAATCTACCTTTTCTGTACAGGGGCTCATGCCATGTGCTCCTGTCCACCATATTAAAACCTCCTTTCCAAGCAACTTCCATGAATCCAGTGTCTTTTTCCCCACTTGGAAATGAACCCAGAAGGATATTTCTTACAACAAAAGCATTGTGTGATTTACTGAGGAAACTGTTCATTTGTCACTTAAAAATGAATACAATAATGTTTTTCTGATGTCATATTAAATGCAAAATTCTGCAGGTAGAATGTTCTCTAGATGATGTTATTGAGACCAATCAGTGAGTGCTGCTTACAGTTAGCTTCTGCTGCAAACATGCAGAAAGAAAGAGCCCTTCAAAATTAATCCCAATTTCTGTAAAGTTCTCGCTTTCCCTCTGCTGCACTTTTGACCTCACCACATTCATCAGTTAGTGCACAAAATGCTGGAGTCCTGAACTTTTTCAGCAGATAATCGATATGCTAACAACAGTGCATGCGCAGAAGCGTCCTGGGCAGGTGGGCGGAGCCTCCTGCCGCCGGCGCTACCGGTTCTAAGAACCGGTCCGAACCGGGAGCAACCCACCGCTGGCTAACAAAAAGATTAAAAAGATAAATTGTATCTGGACTTATGGTAGCCAAATTTGGCCCTAGGTTCTGCCTCGGTTTAACTTCCCAATAAGCAACCGAGCTGGAAGGTCATTTAAAAGCAGTTTATTAGGGTACCCTGTAAAAGTGGGATCTCTCTATGAAAAAGGAGAGAGAGAACCTTGATCCTCATGTTACATTCCTTTTTATAATTAACATAAAAAAGAAAAATGAAAGAAGAAAGTTGGTTGGACAAGATATGAGTCATTTCACAGTAAATCAACCACAAAGCTTGTTTGAATTTAGATAACCAGATGTTGGTTGACAATAAGAAACTTTTTTCTTATCAGAAGATAGTATCCAGACATCTTTCTGTAAATTATCTTTTTAGTTTAGGAATGTTAAAAGCTATCTAATGAATCCATACAAACATAGGATAAACATTTTCCTACATTCCAATCTGTAATGAGCCTGGACATAGAAAATAAGTCAAATTAAAATACAAAATAACTGTGTTAGTTAACAAATCACAAAATCCATGTCATGTGCCCCTCACTTAGGAGGATCTTAATATTCAAAACACGTTTCAGTGGAATCTCTGTTCCTTCTTGGAACTTTCTCAGGATTGTGTAAGAGAAAAACAGACTAAGCCATCTTCTGGCTTCTCCAGATGTGCTGGAATTCAATTCCCAGACAGTGAGCTCTTTGGGGAAAATGAGACTAATAATTGCCAGGCACCTGGAGCCTACCAGATTGGGGAAGACTGCTTTGGGACATGGAAGCTCTTTGTATCTTTTCTGATTCCCAATACTCACCATTGCATCCTTCGAAAAAGTAGCAGGCCCTGGATTCCCTGAGGTATCCCTCACAGCGCTTGCCCTCATTGCGCCGTCCAATACACTTCCTAGTTCTTATCTGAGAGGCAGGGATTTCCTGACAATCAATATCCAAACCACTTTCGTGACGGCTACAAGGTTTCCAAGGAGTCCATTCATCCCAATAACCATCCACTGTGGGAAATGTATAAAAAAGATCTGGTCAGTGCAGAAAATTTCTCCAGCCAGATTCTCTGAGAGAGAAGAATCTAAGCCCAAAGCCACCCACAGTTTTACAGGAACAAAATCATCCTTCCCCATATATTTATTTATTTATTTTTGTCAAGTACGTGTTGGTAATATACATAGATATAACATTGTTTATATACATAAGATGGGTACTGATAAGCGGGAACATTAGGACAGGGACAGTAGGCACGCTGGTGCACTTATGCACGCCCCTTACTGACCTCTTAGGAATCGGGTGAGGTCAACAGTGGACAGTCTTAGGGTAAAGTTTTGGGGGTTTGGTGACAAAACCACTGAGTCAGATAGTGAGTTCCAGGCATTTACCACTCTGTTGCTAAAGTCATATTTTCTACAGTCAAGTTTGGAGCAGTTCACTTTGAGTTTGCATCTGTTGTGTGCTTGTCACGGTGTGAATATTGTCAGTTGTATGTCTATGCAGGGTGATGCACCCCTATTCTGATATTATGGTATATTCCAATACAAGCAGAACACGTGATATGATCTTGTACGCATGTCCACATTCCTGATCCACCATTAATCACCTTTTGACTTGGCTCTTGACCGGAACGGTCGCATTTTCTTAGCAAAGATGTAATTATTCAGGATTTATTGTTTTTGTACCGAAATAAATATTTCTATTAGACTTTCAATCTCGGCTTTATTTCTAACTGCCTGAATTCCAAATAAAGATCCAAATCGCCTATATGAGATTTTATTCTCATCTCTCAACAGTGTTTGTGTATTGTTGTGGTTGAAGCTGAAGTAGTCGTTGACAGGAAGGACATTGTAGCAGATAATTTTATGAGCTATGCTTAGGTCGTGCCGAAGGCGACATCGTTCTAAGCTTTCTAAGCCCAGGATTTCAAGTCTGGTTGCGTAAGGTATTCTGTTGCGAGTAGAGGAGTGGAGGGCTCTTCTCATAAAGTATCTCTGGACACTCTCTAATGTATTTATGTCCGATATGCGATGTGGGTTCTAGACAGATGAGCTGTATTCAAGGATTGGTCTGGCGAATGTTTTGTATGCTCTGGTTAGTAGTGTGATATTACCTGTCTCTCGCAGTGTACCCAGAAGGGCAAGGGAACAACAGTAGTACCACTCTGCTGAAGACACCTGATGTTGCTATTCCAGAAGTACTAAGGACTATGCATAAAATATGGTCCTGACTCAAGAGACCCCGTTAAACCCATCAGTACTGTTTCTCAGTGTTCAGCTTACCTCATCCCTTAGTTGAGCAGAACTCACATCTAATTTAGATTCCAATTTATGCAAACATCAACTTGCAAGCAAAAGCTGTCTAGAACAGAACAGATGCATAAACGGGAGGGGGGCGCACCTCACTGGATTCAGCTACCTTAGAAGCAACTCTCTGTGTTCAGGTTGTGGATTAGTCTCTCACAGGTTCTCCCTATTCTTTTACCTTCTTAGTTTTCCCCATTACCTGGGCAGGGCACCTTGACAGTGCAGGGTTGTCCACGTATGTCCTCCCCAGGGCAAGCCTTCCCTCCATTCTTTGTTGAGGGGTTATCACATAGACGCATCTGCAAGATTTGGCCGACCCCACAGGTCACACTGCAGGGTTGGAATGGTTTCCAGCTGCCCCAGTTGCCATCCCCTGTGGGAGAAAAAGGTGGGTGGAGTTAGAAGAGAGAAGAGGCATGTCCTCATAACTTCCTGGCCCCCATACTTGTTCAGAGAAAAGCATATTATATCTTTCCTGCTCTTAAAAAGTAACAGGGACTCGTTTTCCTGAAGCTGGCACTTTCCAGATGTCCTGGAGCGCAGCTCGCCTCGAGCCAAATCAAGATGACCAATGAACGTGTTTCAAAATATGAGCAAATCCGAATGGGCCAATGGGTCTATTATTCACCTCGAACTAGCTAGCCCAAGACCCAAGGAGCACATCCTCTGGTCTTCTGCTTTGTTGAGAGGGTTGTCCTATGGCCAGCTATAAAGGGAAAGAGCATCTTCCTAGAAGTGCTAAGTTGCCTTCTACACCCTGCTGGTTGGGGATGACTGAAAGTGTGACTTCCTTCTCTTACGTGGGCAGAAGGGCAGTCCTGTGCAGCTTTGGGATTCCTGGCTTGCTCCTGTGCATGGTCTTCCTGGAGGACTGGAAGAAGGTGAAGGGTTGTTACATAGGCGGGATCGTTGTTGCTGAGGCTGTGAAGCTGAGCCTTCTATAACGCAGGAATGGGAGCAGTGCTGCCAAGCTCCCCAGCTGCCCCAGTTCCCATGAGCTGCATTGAAAAGAAAAACATGAAAGAAGAATGAGAATCAGAAGAGGCTGGGTCAAAAACTTATGGAAGAGACCAGGGATACAATTCATATCAATCATACTTCTTTCTGCTATTTTGAGTTCATCCTTTCTTCTTTCTATCAGGCCTCAATAGATCTCTTCCCCTCTATCTGCCTGATCTGATCAAACTGATCTACCACTGAGATTTCCTTTAATTCAGATTTCCCCAGCTGGTTCCTCCCAAAAGGGTAAAACTCATTTTGCAAAATCCTGAGAGCTGAAGTTAGAGGAATTGAAGTTGCTATCTTAGTACACTCATAACTTTTCTGTCTCTTCTTATTGCCTTTTATCTCCCCATTCTCAAAGTCCGTCCTTCTTTCTTTCTTTCTTTCTTTCTTTCTTTCTTTCTTTCTTTCTTTCTTTCTTTCTTTCTCTCTCTCTCTCTCTCTTTCTCTCTCTCTCTCTCTTTCTTTCTTTCTTTCTTTCTTTCTTTCTTTCCTTCCTTCTTTCTTTCTTTCTTTCTTTCTTTCTTTCTCTCTCTCTCTCTCTCTTTCTTTCTTTCCTTCCTTCTTTCTTTCTTTCCATAGCAAAGGAAGTGTGAAAACTTTTTAAAAATTAATGAACCAAAAATTGCTATTCATGGTTGGAAGGAAATTCTGCTAAAAATCCTGAGATTGTGAGCCAGGTCAGAAAAATGTCATAGCTTCCTTATGGAATTGCCAACGGTATCCTTATTGCTTTTACGTCTTTTGACCCTACATAAAGTTTATTGGTTGTTTCTTATCTTACAGTCCTAAAGAGGAATTTGACTTTCGTCAAGAACTTCAAATAAAGCCATTCTGTATTAATCTGCTAGTAAAGCTCAAGAGATCACTGGCATTTTGCATAATTAAGAAGTTGTTATTTGACCTTTTCCTATCTAGTGGAGAATGGAAGTCAGTGAAACTGCCCTCAATCAGGGCTGGAACTGGAATCCATACAGTTTGTTGTCAAACCTTCAGCAACTGGTTGCCCGCCAGCCCAAATCCAGTAACATTTGAGAAGGGACCTTCAGGGAAGCCATATACAGAGTGGATTGCCCATACTAAATTAGAGATTGAAATATAATCTCTAGTAAACATTTCTCTTTTCTCCATCATACTACTTTTCACTCCAGATCATTCTTCAAGTATTTAATTACCCCAATGTGTGTGTGTGTGTGTGTGTGTGTGTGTGTGTGTGTGTGTGTGTGTGTGTTTCAGGGGTGGGTTCCTCCCGGTTTGGGCCAGATCGTTAGCGACCCGCTGGTGATGTAATTTTGGCGTCACGGATCCGGTTCTTTCTATGCCGGTCCGTGCTCGCCGCCATCTTTTTTTCTGAATTTTCGGCCAATTTTTCTGTTTTTGGATGGCTTCACAGTGTTCTGTGCTTTGAAAAAAGCCCTCCCGCTGGCCCCTGGGTTAATACTGACCTTTATTTCTTCGCCCGAAGCACAGCTGATGAGTTCCTCAGCTGTGTTTCGGGCTGAATCCACCTTCTGAGCATGCGCGGAAGTGAAATCGCGTGAAACATCACGATTCGAACCGGTGGCGAAGGTAAGTGAAACCCACCCCTGGTGTGCTTGTACATGCACGCCAAGTCCCTACAGTTTTCTTGGCAAGATTTCAGAAGTGGTTTGCCATTACCTGCTTCCTAGGGCTGAGAGAAAAAGACTGGCTCGGGGCGACCTAGATGGCTTTGGAACTAAGGCAGGCCTAGAACCTACGGTCTTCCAGTTTCCAACATATGCCTTAACTACTACACCAAACTGCTTCTCTATCCCAACTTACTTGGGCAAATCTGCCCGGTAACGCATGCCCTGGTTTCTTTGCTGACTCCTATGCAATTGCCTCCACAGGAAGGGGTTGGATTGGTGCAAGTTCGTTCTCTTAACTGGGTCCCAGTTCGACAGGTCACTGAGCAAGGTTTCCAGGCGCTCCATTCTGACCATCCACCCAGCACTGCAAGGAAAGAACAGCTGACATCAAGGTTCAGGCACGCTGGACGCAGGGGTCTCCAACCTTGGCAACTTTAAGACTTGTGGACTTCAACTCCCAGAGTTCCTCACACACACAGCTTTGCTGGCTGAGGAATTCTGGGAGTTGAAGTCCACAAGTCTTAAAATTGCCAAGGTTGGAAACCCCTGCGCTGGAGAGTCATCAGCCCTTGGACATAATATAAAGCAATCCACATCCAACCAGGGGAATTACTAAATTGCAAAGTCC
Organism: Diadophis punctatus similis; assembly: GCA_023053685.1. Classification (NCBI taxonomy): domain Eukaryota; kingdom Metazoa; phylum Chordata; class Lepidosauria; order Squamata; family Dipsadidae; genus Diadophis; species Diadophis punctatus. The sequence goes on from JALIGW010000002.1 coordinate 117,373,193, forward strand.
CATTTCCTTGGGGAGGGGGATTCCAAAAAAGTTACACACATGAGGAAATGAAAGTATCAAAACAAATTATCACATAGGGAACGGTAATTTGTGGGCTTTATAGCCATCATTTTCTGGAGCTGTGCCAAAAAAAATGCAGAAACATAGGATCATTGTTCCACACAGAATCACCAATGTCCTGTGCAAATCATCAAACAAATAAATCTGTCTTTAAACTTTCTGATTACAGGCGTTAAAGGAAAACAATGGAAAAATTTGAAAAACAAAAAGGTTGTTTGCCTTGCTTTCAATTGTCTACTGTAACTCTCTTTAAAAACAATTTAGCTGCTATCTCTACCACCCCAAGCCAACACTTGTCTCATGTTTTTCTGCCCATCAAAATAATTGCTGAAGACTTGAAGAATGAGAATGCTTGTTGTGTTTTTCTTCTTTCTAGTTCATTAATAACCTTATTTCATAAACTATAGAAATTCTGTCAAAGCCAGTATTATCCACATTAACTACATACTCTCCCAAAGTGGGTGCCTCAGACACTGACTTTCTCTTTGGGAGCCCTAGTGGCGCAGTGGTTAGAATGCAGTATTGCAGGTTAACTCTGCCCACTGCCTGGAGTTCAATCCTGACTGGGCTCAAGGTTGACTCAGTCTTCCATCTTTCCAAGGTCAGTAAAATGAAGATCCGGATTGCTGGGGGTAATATGTTGATGTTATAAACTGCCTGGAGAGTGCTGTAAAGCACTATGGGGTCGATATGTAAGTCTAAGTGCTATTGTTATTTATGGATCTAACTAAAATGTTCTAAGCTTATACAGGTAGTCCTCATTTAACAACCACTCATTCAGGGATTGTTTGAACTTACAACGGTGCTGAACGAGAAGACTTACAACCAGTTCTCATAGATGCAACCATCACGGTGACCCCCTAGTCATGGTTCTAGTGCTTGCAGCCGGTTCATAACTGCAAATAGTTGCAACATCCCAGCAGTCATTTGATTGTCATTTGTGACCTTCTCTGCCAGCTTCCCACAAGCAAAGCAAAAAGCAACGGAGAAGCTGGCAGAAGGTCACAAACGGCAATCACATGATGCCACGCCTCATGGCTACACGGAATTCATTTAACGATGGCAACCAAAACTGCCACAATGACCGTTGTAATTTTGGCACGGTCACCTGATGTTATGCTTCACAACCACCTTGCTTGGTGACAAAGTTGTCGGTTACAATTTCCATTCTTAAACTGAGGGTTACTTGTATTTCAAATAAATAAGATGAGAAGTTGCTCTGCCTTTAAAGCTAAGCCCGACTGTGCCTAGTCCAGCTACTCAGAAATAAACTTGTGTTTTGCTCAGTAGGACTAGCTGCCAGATACATGGGTGTAAAACTGCAGCTACTGTGAGAATCTAATTTTAGGCAGATAGGATGCCATTGCCACTAAAGTGGGCAAGAAACCAAAAGCCCTCTAGTGCCTACATTTGGAAGGACGCTCATGAAGTCCAACTCACATGTCCCTTTTTCTCTCCAAGGTACATTCTACAAAAAGGGAAAAGGAAACATTCCGGAACATGGCATTAAAAGTTGATTGTGATTGGTGCTGACAAGCTAACACTCGTGATGTCACAAACACATCTCCCCCACAACTTCTGTTGTTGTTTTTTTTAATGAGGAAAAGCAAGATGGCATAAATGAATTCAGGTGGTGCTTTGGAGGGGGAAATTCTCGAAATATCACTTAAAATGGCGGGGGTGGGTGAGTAGGACAGGTAACACTGCCAGCTAACTTAGAATCCTGCTTCGGAAGACTACAAAATCTGGGGAATTTTTATTTTATTTTTATTTTATTTTTTTCCACTTTGAAAAACATACATAACACATATACCTTCAATGCCGATCCATATACTTACATTATCTCTTATAGGGACATAAGATAAATTTTCTATAACTCAGTCTGTCTAAATATTTATTTCAAACAGCTAATATTAATTATATTAATATTAATTATATTTTCATGATTTTTTTTTTGATCATGAAAATCTCAAACTTCAAGGTCATGCAAGGATAAAGAAATGACCCTGGCTCATTTCTAGCTTCCTGCTTAGGCAAAGATCAAGAGGAGAGAGAAATGCTTACCAGGGCAACATTCTTGCAGAAGGCAGGACTTCATTTCCCGCTCACGTGTACCACTTGGACATGTCCCTGCATGGAAGCCATGACATACGCGTCTGCGCCGCTGGACACCTTCAGTGCAGGAGACAGAGCATGAACCCCACGAGGTCCATTCACTCCACTTAGCTTCGCTAAAGGAAAAGCAGAGCAAAGATAACTGACTTGGATCAGGGTTTCCCCATAATGTAAAATCCAACCATGAAGGATTCCATTAGATCAGATCAAGGGTCCATTGAGCCCAGCATCCTGTTTCCCAACAACAAAGGGAATACTTAAGGAGCTTCAGTAGTGGGATCCAAAGACAAGCCAACAAGAACCATGTTGGATTAGAGCAGAGGTCGGCAACCTTAAACACTCAGAGCCATTTGGACCCATTTCCCACAGAAAAAAAAAACACCGGGAGCCACAAAAACCTTTTGACATCTAAAATGAAGATAACACTGCATATATCATTTTTATGCCATGTATAAAAAAGCTATGGTGTGTTGCATTTATGAAATCAATGACCTGCTAAAGAGAAAACACATTTTTATTTCTGCATGCAACAAAAACATTTTGAACTCTGAAAAAAAAGATGGGTGGAAAAGCTCAGTAAATTGCTGCTGGCTGGTGTCGCACATTGGCGGTTGTGACGCATATTTTGAGCGACGGAGCCGCATGTCACGTAGTGAATATTGTCAGTTGTATGTCTATGCATGGTGATGCACCCCTATCTAATATTATGGTACATTCCAACATGAGCAGAACACGTGATATGATGAGTGCGCATGTGTGCATTCCTAAACCACATTAATTCTCTTTTTACTTAGCTGTTGACCTGAATGGTCGTGTTTTCTTAGCAAAGATGTAATTATTCAGGATTTATTGTTTTTGTACTGAAATAAATATTTTCTATTAGACTTTAATCTCGGCTTTATTTCTAACTGTCTGAATTCCAAGGAAAGATCTAAATCGCCTCTATGAGATATTATTCTCACCCCAACACCGCAGGAGAGGGATGAAAGAGCCACATGCGGCTCCAGAGCTGCGTGTTGCAGACCCCTGGATTAGAGGAAAGGCCCATCTTTCCCCAGCATTTTGATCCCATAGTAGCTGCCATCCAGATGCCTCCAAGGAGAGCAAGATATGAGCAAGCTTCTACTCAGGGTAGACTTAACCATTATTAATCTGTCAAAAAGTTGTCCAAATTTTTGATCATCATGGACATGTTCTGTAATTTAACTAGGAATTGTATGTAAGAGTATGTTCATATCTGTGTTCCATAATTCCACAAAGAACATGGGGGTGGGTGGGGGGAAGAGCTGATTGCCAGAGTGTTAATTCAATGAACAAGAACAGCATTTAGCTTACATATGTTGTTAACATTTCTTTAGAAGGAATAATCTGAAATTAAAACAACGTTTTGTTTCTCTAGGTCAGTGGTGGCGAACCTTTTTCGGCTCGCGTGCCAAAAAAGGGGGGGCGCGCTCGCGCGCGCTCGCATGCCCACACCCATTCCCTTCCCCCACACACATGCGCACAACACCCCCCATGCTGCCCCCTGCGCATGCGCACACCCCCCACCCCCGCACAAAGGCTTACCGGAGCCTGGAACGACGAAACAGGCAAACCGGAAGTGCGGAAAAACGCACTTCCGGTTTGCCGGTGTGTTGTTTTTTGCACTCCAGAGGGTTCAGGGAAGCTCCCTGAAGCTCCGGAATGCAAAAAACTACAAAACGGACAAACCGGAAGTGCGGAAAAGTGCACTTCCAGTTTGTCCGTTTTGTAGTTTTTTGCATTCCGGAGCTTCCCTGAACCCTCTGGAGTGCAAAAAACAGCACACCGGCAAACCGGAAGTGCGTTTTTTCGCACTTCCGGTTTGCCGGTGGGAACCCTCGCGTGCCGGCTTCTAAGGCTCCACGTGCCACCTCTGGCACGCGTGCCATAGGTTCGCCACCACGGCTCTAGGTGTTTATACTCAGATGTAGAGAAAGCTATGCATCGGTCACTTAACCAAACCCAGTGCTAGATAAAACAATAGGCAGAGAGAATGAAAAAAAAAATCTGGAAAGTATAAGTAGAAAAATACATTAAATAAAAAATCTATCGGAATGTAGGAAACTGTCTTATACAGCCTGGGTTTACACTACTTGTGGTTCATAATGGCTTCAATAAACCATTGTTTAAAAACCTGGGCGTAGCATAATTCATGGACACAGATCAATGTTTAAATTAACTATTTTAATTAATTTTAATAACTGGTTTTAATGTAGGTTTTGATTCTAACTTCATCAATGTTCTTATGTTTTATACTCCTCGTTTTTATTGAAATAATAGCAATAGCAATTAGATTTATATACCAGCCCATAGTGCTTTACAGCATACTCAAGGTGGTTTACATTGTCAGCATATTGCCCCCCAACAATCTGGGTTCTCATTTTATCAACCTTGGAAAGATGGAAGGCTGCGTCAACCTTCAGTTCCTTCAAGATAAAACTCTAGACCAGTGATGGCGAACCTTTTTTTCCTCAGGTGCCGAAAGCGTGTGCACGCACGCTATCGCACACGCGCGAGTGCCCATACCCATAATTCAATGCCTGAGGAGGGCGAAAACGGCCTCCCCGCCCCGGAGGCCCTCTGGAGGCTGGAAATGGCCCATTTCTTGACTTCCGGTGGGCCCAGTAGGCTTCCCTGGAGCCTGGGGAGGGCAAAAACGCCCTCTCCCGCCCCCCTGGAGGCCCTCCAGAAGCTGAAAACGCACTCCCAGAGCCTCCGCATGAGCCGAAAATCAGCTGGCCAGCATGCACATGCGCGTTGGAGCTAAGTTAGGGCAACGGCTCGCGTGCCGGCAGATATGGCTCCGCGTGCCACCTGTGGCACGCGTGCCAGAGGTTCACCATCACTGCTCTAGACTGTAGGTAGAGTTAGCCTACAATACTGGATTCTAACCACTGCGCCACCAGGGCTCTTAAATAAGTTGTCCTTAGTGGTGGGTCAAGTATAAACAGGAAGCCTGAGCATAAATTAAACACTTCTGTCAATGGGGCATGTGATGGAATATTGTTGTCACTGACCAATAGGAGCTTTTGAATGTTTGGGCAGGAACTTATTTAGCCCTGCTTGGAGATAGCAGGGATTGCAGATGAGAACTGCATGCTGCTGTATGCATATTGCATGCGGCTACCCTAGTATAGCCTCTCTTCCTATAGGGGAGATGGGATAAGCAACCCTAAGGGAAGATGCCTAGCACTCCACTAATGGGCAATATTTGGAGGGTTCGAAGAAAGTAGGCTTAGGGCCACTTGTGCAGCACATGACAAATATGCAGTTAATTAGAACTGTTGGTGTTTCACTTACCGGCAGGACTGGCAGGGCCCATGCTCAGTCGACTGGAAACCATATTGATGGTTTAGACAGCAGTCTTCCTGGGAAACTTCACCTCCCAATAAGTTACTGCAAGCCCCCGAGATGTCATCAAAAGTTTTGTAGCATAGAACATTCTCAGCCTCTGAAAAGGGAAGCCCAGTTTAGCTCTGAGACCAGAGAGCCACTTCCCAGAGGTAGACATTTTTATCCACACCAGAACAGTTCAGAGGAAGATGTAAGAGCCAAGAAAAAGACAGCAAAATAAAAATCAGAAAGCTGAGATGATGCTTGTTTCTTAAAGTGATTGTTTCGTTTCCATTTTCTACCTTTCATAACTATACACTCAACATGAGCATTTATTTGTCCATAATAGAAATTAGTCCCTTAGTCAGGTAGGCATTCAAAATCAATAATGTCAGTTTTGCTCAAATATCTGCATTTTTAAAAAGCCATTTACCTAGGGACACAAATAAAATAGACATATAAAAAATAAAAGGGAACAAGTCCCACCTGAATGCTCTCCATAGGCAAAGGAAGGCAAATAAACGTGTCCCACAATAATGTTGCAGGATCTAATCTGGGTTAGTCAAGGTTTTCTCTTCCGAGCTTTTGGACTCATGCTAGAGTCCATCCTCCTCAGGGAATTTTTCCCTCAGGGCTCCAGCACAAGTCCAAAAGCTCGGAAGATTAAACTTCTGCTCCTGTTGACTAACCCAGATTGGATCTTGCTCTCTGTAGACGTCCAGATTATTGATATGGAGAATAACCCAAGGCCTCGCATTTTGTTTCGTCAAACAGAAAAGCCAGGTTTGTTATGAATGAAGGAGCAGATTCAATACACATACTGTAGTTGCAGAAGGTGATATAAAAAATCTTCTCATTTGGGAGACAGCTTGACTGGCTGTTGGATTTTCTGTCTATTCTGGAAATGGGATGATATCCTACAAGCTGACCTAAGGGCAGAAAAACTGCCATGTGGGGTACCGGAAGGGAAGAACCAGTTGTGTTTTCCAAACAAAAGATCAGCCGGAAGAGGGGTCTAGGAGCAACGTCTGGAGAGAAGGTCTACCATTACTGCTCCCTACCCTCCAATTATCACCATCACCTCAAATTGGCGCAGTGGTTAGAGTGCAGCACTGCAGGCTACTTCAGCTGACTGCTAGCTGCAGTTCGGCTGTTCAAATCTCACCGGCTCAAGGTTGACTCAGCCTTCCATCCTTCAGAGGTGGATAAAATGAGGACCCAGATTCTTGGGGGCAATATGCTGACTCTGTAAACCGCTTAGAGAGGGCTGTAAAGCACTATGAAGTGGTTATTGCTAACTTGGTCACTTTTTTAAAATTTCCCACAAGATACTAAGATAGCCGCACCCCTGAGTACTTTGGGGGATTTAAATGGTGGCTAGATTCAACCACCCCAAATTACTCCATTTTGGGTCTTTCTTTTTAAATGGACCAGGATTGCTCTGCTCCTTGTCCTCTATCTTTCCTTCGCCACCTGCTTGAGTCAGATTAGGGTCTTCTTAGCAGAATCGTAGTTGCCCTCATTCCTTCAGTGATCAGTCATTTGATAGCTATGATGTTTCAATTTTAACGAATGCTCACCAACTGCACTTTTTACATGTCTCTGCAATGTAGCCATTGTTCCCCTTCCCCTTGCCAGCTGAGCAAGGGTAACATTTCATGTGCCTAAGGAAGTGGACATTGATCTATGAAACCTTCTGCTGTAGTAAACATAAAAATGTCATCATGCTTTATTTTATTTCTGATGGTAAAGACCTCAAGGTGGGATTTATGGAAGCTAGCTCCAGAGTGCAATTTATAAATCCTAATTCTATGTTGTGGACAGTTGCCTGATAACACAGACAATAAAGAGGAGAGCTTGCATTCAATAAAAAAAAAGCAGCACGGGGAAAATATATTTCTGAATCAAAAGCAGGAAGTTTACACTTTTACATCAGGTTTTTATATTCTCAGAAGTTTATAATTCATTATCAACACAACACACCCACTCATCTTTTTAGTTCCTGTTAGTCGGACTTTCTGCTACGGTACAAATAATGTTCAGGTAACAGATTGATTGTATGGGTTTGGATTGTTATTTTTATCATTGTGATATCCTTACATTAACTACTTATGATTTGTTTGCTGGAAGGCTATATGCCAAAACTGCAATTAAAAAACTAAATATTCCTAAGAACTTCATAGTGTATTGTACCATTTATTTCCAGGAGTGATTTCTGTTGGCTCCAGTGGTATTGATAGCCAAATCTGGCCCTAGGTCAGTGATGGCGAACCTTTTTTTCCTCGGGTGCCGAAAGCTCGTGCGCGCGCGCTATCGCGCATGTGCGAGTGCCCACACCCATAATTTAATCCCTGGGGAGGGCGAAAACGGGCTCCCCCGCCCCCCCAGGAGGCCCTCTGGAGGCCAGAAATGGCCCATTTCCCAACTGCTGGTGGGCCTGGTAGGCCCGTTTTTTGCCCTCCCCAGGCTCCAGAGGCTTCCCTGGAGCCTGGGGAGGGCAAAAATTGCCTCCCCCGCCCCCCAGAGGCTCTCTGGAAGCCGAAAACACCCTCCCAGAGCCTCCGTGCGAGCCGAAAATCAGCTGGCCGGCGTGCACATGCACGCTGGAGTTGAGCTAGGGCAACGGCTCGCGTGCCGGCAGATATGTCTCCGCGTGCCACCTGTGGCACGCGTGCCATAGGTTCGCCATCACTGCCCTAGGTTCTGCCTCGGTTTACCTTCCCAATAAGCAACCGAGTTGGAAGATCATTTAAAAGCAGTTTATTGGGGTACCCTGTTAAAGTGGGATCTCCCTATGAAAAAGGAGAACCTCGAGCCCCATGTTACATTCCTTTTTATAATTAATACAACAAAGGAAATGCAAGAGGAAAGTTGATTGGATAGGATAAAAGAAACCTCCCCTTTGCATAGGAAATCAGTTACATGTAGTCCAGGGGTGTCAAACTGGTGGCCCGTGGGCCAGATGTGCCACGTGCAGGCCACGCCCATCCCAGCTCTGCAAATGGGAAAAACGTCATGAAATGTCACATGACGACAACATGACATGGTGAGTTTGACACCGCTAGTCATTGCCGACTATAGGGGGTGGAACTTATCTCCATTTCAAGGCCATGAGCCAGCGGTCTCCAAAGAGGCTTCTGTGGTCATTCTCCCCACCAAAGTGGTACCTATTTATCTAATCACATTTGCTTGCTTTTGAACAACTAGGTGAGCAGGAGCTGCGGCAAGTAACAGAATTCACCCTTCACATGGCACTCGGTCTCAAACCCGGGCTGATGGCTTTCCAGCTGACAAGCCCAGCATTTTAACCACTGAGCCATCGCGCCGCTCCTCATATACTGTAAACCCATGTGGGTTAGACAGCAACACCACCAGATGGATTTGTAACTGGCTGACCAACCGCACTCAATGTGTAATCCTCAATGGAACTGCATCTACATGGAGGGAAGTATGCAGTGGAGTACCCCAATGCTCTGTTTTAGGCCCAGTACTCTTCAACATCTACATCAATGACTTGGATGAGGGGATAGATGGGGAACTCATCAAATTTGCAGATGACACCAAGCTGGCAGGAATAGCCAACTCTCCAGAAGATAGGCTTACAATACAGAAGCATTTTGACAGACTTGAATATTGGGCGCTAACAAAATAAAATTCAATGGTGAAAAAAGTAAGGTTCTACATTTAGGCAAGAAAAACAAAATGCACAGGTACAGTATATGTGGTACCTTGCTCAATAGTAGTAACTGTATGAGCCAGCAGTGTGCAGCAGCTGCCAAAAAAGCCAACATAGTTCTAGGCTGCATAAACAGAGGGATAGAATCAAGATCACGTGAAGTGTTAATACCACTTTATAATGCCTTGGTAAGGCCACACTTGGAATACTGCATTCAGTTTTGGTCGCCACAATGTAAAAAGGATGTTGAGACTCTAGAAAGAGTGCAGAGAAGAGCAACAAAGATGATTAGGGGACTGGAGGCTAAAACATATGAAGAACGGTTGCAGGAACTGGATATGTCTAGTTTAATGAAAAGAAGGACTAGGGGAGACATGATAGCAGTGTTCCAATATCTCAGGGGTTGCCACAAAGAAGAGGGAGTCAAACTATTCTCCAAAGCACCTGAGGACAGGACAAGAAGCAATGGGTGGAAACTAATCAAGGAGAGAAGCAACTTAGAACTAAGGAGAAATTTCCTGACAGAACAATTAATCAGTGGAATAGCTTACCTCCAGAAGTTGTGAATGCTCCAAACACTGGAAGTTTTTAAAAAGATGTTGGATAACCATTTGTCTGAAGTGGTGTAGGTTTTCCTGCCTAAGCAAGGGGTTGGACTAGAAGACCTTCAAGGTCCCTTCCAACTCTGTTATTCTATATTTGAGTATATTAGCTGATGTTGAACTGACTAGAGACCCTTTCCAATTAACATGAAATCCTACAGTTCAATCTTACATTATATAAATGTTTGATGGGGAATTGGAGTGGAGCAATTTCCCACAACTGGACAGAAATTCTGAGAAAAATATTAAGGATACTCTAGGCAAATTTTCAAAAGTTTTATTATTTTTTGATGGACAATTTAGAGCTGATTGATATATGGAGGCAGAAAAATGGCAGTTTAAGAGAGAATATGTACTTTCCTGAAAGATGTAAATCTTTTTCGATAATTTGGACATAATTTGGACGTCAAAGAATATGGCTACCAGGGTTTCTAAAACAGAGCTGTTACCAAAGAGTTTTTCCCGATCATAATCCTGTGAGTTTGGTTTATATAAGAAAGCCTAATTCTTTTAGATGGAGACTAAATGAAATATTGGTGTAGAAAGAAGCAATTGTGGAGGACTGTGAAAAGAAATTAAAAGAATTTGTCAAAAATAGTTTATGTAAATGTACTGATTTAGGAAAGGTTTGGAATGCACATAAAGCTTTTATTAAAGGTTAGTTTGAATAACATGGCAGTGAATTTAGAAAAGTCAAGAAAAATGCAGGTTATTTTGAATGAAATAAACAGGATTCAGGGTATGGATTGAGACAACATCGATCATTGGAAGATCTCTGGTGAGAGCAGGATAGGGGTAGTGCACCCATCCTTGCTCTTCTTGACCTCTCAGTGGCCTTCAGTACCATTGATCATGGTATCCTTCTGAAGCAGTTTTGGGAGTTGGGGGTTAACAGTGTTAACAGATATCAACAGATTAACAGAGTTGGAAGGGACCTTGTAGGTCATCCAGTCCAACCCCCTGCTCAAGCAGGCGACCCTGCCTATACCATTTCTGACAAATGGCTGTCCAGTCTCTTCCTGAAAGCCTCCAGTGATGAAGCTCCCACAATTTCTGAAGGCAAGCTGTTCCATTAGTTGATTGTCCTCACTGTCAGAAAATTTCTCCTTATTTCTAGATTGAACCTCTCCTTGTTCAGTTTCCATCCATTATTTCTTGTCTGGCCTTCAGGTGCCTTGGAAAATAGCTTGACCCCCTCCTCTCTGTGGCAGCCCCATAAATATTAGAACACTGTTATCATGTCACCCCTGGTCCTTCTCTTCGCCAGACTGGCCATGTCCAGTTCCTGTAACCATTCTTCATATGTTTTACTCTCCAGTCCCCTCATCATCTTGGTTGCTCTTCTCTGCATTCTTTCTAGAGTCTCAACATCTTTTTTATAGTGTGGTGACCAAGTGGTGAGTGACACAGTGTTGTGCTGGTTCTCCTCCTTCCTCTGGTGTCAATTCCAGCTGTTGTTGATTGGGGTAGGGACATGCCCAGACCACAGCGCCTACTTTGTGGGGTGCTGCAGGGCTCGGTCCTCTTTCTTATTTAAAACCAACATGAGGTTGCTGGATGAGGTGATTTGAAGGTTTAAAGAGATCATTATGTTGATCATAGTCAACCCTATATTGCCACCCGAGGCTGCCAGAGCAATGATGTGGATGTCCTGTCTCAGAGTCTGGAGGCTGCATGGGGCCTGGATGGGGCACAATGGGCTTTGGATTAACCCAAGCAAGACTGCATGGTTTCGGGTACTTATGCCTTCCAAAGTTTTTCCACCTTTGCTCCTCGACTGGTGCACAATCTGAGGGTCCTTTTGGACTCACAGCTTCTACTGGAAGAGCAAGTAGCAGCCATGACTAAGAGGGGCTTTTGCACACCTTTTGGTTGCGGGCCAGTTGTGCCCATTCCTGGTTTTGCTGTGAGGTATGCCCTCGTGACTTGCCATCTAGATTACTGCAACATGCTCTACATGGGGCTGCCCTTGAAGAGCATTTGGAAACTCCAACTGGGACAAAATGCAGGTGTATGGGTAGTAAATGGTGTCAGATACTTGGCACACATAACACTATGGGTTTTTGAGTTGGATTAGTTGCCAATGTGTTTCCCAGTGCAATTCAAGGTGCTGGTTGTCTTCTTTAAAGCCCTTCATGGCCCCTCGGGGAACATCTTCTCCTAAATGTTTCTCCCCCTCCAATTTGGTCAGTAGGATGGGCATGCTCTGGATCCCATCAGCCAAAGAATATTGACTGGGAGGAATTAGGAATCATACCTAATGCCAGGAAAAATATGACCTAATGGTTTATGTTTTGATGATTAGACAGGATAGAAAGAAGAAAGTAATTTGTAAGCATGGAGTAAGAGGTAAATATACAATTAAGAGAAGAGAAGATTTATTGCTATTTACCAGTATACACAACACATTAAAATGAAATTCCGATGCTCCACTTTTGAAAGAAGGAATGCCACCCACCAAGCAATGTCACCGTCCCAAGATAGCAATAGTAATATTGATAACAGCAGCAGCACCAAAAATGCCAAGTTATACAAAAACAACACCAAACCCTATATTAAAATCACAGTCCATTTTGAATACATAGTGGAAAAAAGTGTCTTGAGGGTTAACAAGGTTAGTACTCTATGGAACAAAGCTGTTATAGAAAATAGCTGTTCTACTTCGGGTATCGCAAAGCCTCCTCCCAGAAGGCAACAATGAAAACTGATCATAGAGAGAATGTGTACAGTCCCTGACAACACTACGGACAACACTATGGTCAAGCAGCGCTTACTGTATATGCCATGTCCTGATACAAAGAAGTGAACTTCCAATAATCTTTTCTGCCCCCCTCACCACTCTCTGCAAAACCTTCCTTTCCAAAGCAGTAATGTTTCCCAACCAACCAGAAATGCAATACGATACAATGCTTTCAATCGTCCCTCTATAGAAAGTGGTAAGGATTGTATTTATAACTGCTACAAAATCAGAAACTTTGTATCTTTTCCTTTTTTATTTTTATTTTCCTTTTCCCCCTTTCTTACACTTTTTAGCTTTCTCTTTTATTTATTTTTCTTTTCCTGTTCTTACTTTATATTAGTTTATATTAGTTTTTAATCTCCTTTTTACAAAATCTTTTAATAAAAATCATATTTAAAATAACATTATGTAAGGTTTCCATTCACAGACAGAAGCCTTTCTTAATGTTTTCTAAACTCTCTTCCATGTGTGTTTACCTTAGCTTATTAAAATATAGATCATGAAATATATGATCATGAAATACATGATCAGGGACCAAACACACACACAAAAAAAGCAAAAAAAATGCATAACATGGGTGTTCGTTAAAAAATTATTTAATGCTGAGCTAAGCATCTGGGCAATTGATCAAGTTCAGAAAGTCTAACTGCCATTGCTATATTACAAAGTTTGGCTACAATTCTAAATATTTCAGATAATAATTCAGAATAATTTGAATAATTTATCTTACTATTTCAGTTTCGGTGCCTGAGCAGATACAGCAGTATAAAACAACTGTTATGACTGTTTTATAGATTTTTTACACCAAAAATAGATATTTCTATCAGTACTTTTAAAGAGATTTTGCATTGATTTTGCATGGACAGCAGTCAGTCTCACCTGAAATCAGGTATTAATCCAATTTCTTAACAAGAGACTTAAAAAGAATCAATATATCCGTGGGAAGCACATTGGAGGTGATATCTCAAGTTCCATGGAAATATTTTCCACTATAGTTTTCAGCTTAAGTTTCATTTCTGCAGGTTTAAGTTACTCTCCAAAAACTTTACTTTGAATGGAGTAGAGTGGAGAGCCAGTTTGGTTTAGTGGTTAAGGCATCAAGTTAGAAACCAGGAGACCATGAGTTCCAGTCCCGCTTTAGCCATAAAAGCTAGCTGGGCAACTTTGGGACAGTCACTCTCAGCCCAGTCTACATCACAGGGTGGTTATTGTTGTGGAGAAAATAAGATGAGGGAGGAATTGGTTGCCGATTGGTCTCCGGACGCAATTCAAGGTGTTGGTTGTTACCTTTAAAGCCCTACATGGCTCAGGATCAGTTTATCTACGTGACCGCCTTCTACTGCATTCCTCCCAATGACCAGTGAGATCGCACAGGGTCGGCCTTCTTCAGGTCCCGTCAGAGAGACAGTGTCGGCTGGAGGGTCCGCGGGGGAGGGCCTTCTCTGTAGCGGCTCCGACCCTATGGAACGAACTACCTCCCGAGATCCGTACTACCCCCACCTTACTGGCCTTCCGGAAAGCCATCAAGACCTGGCTTTTCTGGCAGGCATGGGGCCAATGACCTTCTGATGAGGTCCTTTAGATTGCCCCATGTATGTATGTATGCATTGTTGAATGTATTTTAAATGTTGATTGTTTTTTAATCGTGTTTTTAATTGTTTTTTTATTCTATTGTGCATTTTTACTGTTGTAAGCCGCCCAGAGTTCCTATGGAATTGGGCGGCATAGAAATACCATTATTAAATTAAATTAAATTAAATATTAGGTAAGTTTGCTGTGTTATTTATAAACATAATAAAGGTGGGACATAAATAAATACACAAGTCTTTGAAGGAGAATATTTGTAGCTCAGGGTTGAAATAAAGGGGTCCTTGGTGCTCCCTAAGCTTGGTGGTTTTCTTGCAGACGTTTCATTACCCAAACTATGGTAGTTAACAGCAACACAACATCATTAGCACTGATGATGTTACCTAGTTTGGTAATGAAATGTCTGCAAGACAACAACCAAGCTCAGAGAACATCAAGCACCAAGGACTCCGATAAATCTTTCTCTTTTTTATCTTTTCCTATCCTTTCTTTCCTTTCCTTTCTTTTCCCCTCTGTTTAACAGGAGACTTCCGGGGGCGGGGCCATGGCGGAGCGAAGCTAAGAAGCAAATCACTGCAACTTAGCTCGAGTTTCTTCGTTCAGACTGCCGAAAATCCGCAGCGTGGAGCCTTGCAGGGGCTAGCGCGAGGAAGGGGATCATCGTGCGAGGACGGGAGGAGGTGCAAACCCCCGCTGAAGCAGATGGAAACCCCAAATCGGAGCGAAGAAGAAACCAGCAAACCACGCTGGTCCAGAGGTATGGCCGCCTGAGCATACAGCAAGGAAGGGAGAGATAGAGGAATGGCAAAATATTCGCAGATCATTGCAAACATCAGACAAATTGGATTACAGTTTTGACTTTCGGAGAATATTCCTTAAGAGAAGAGAACGATCGGCACCCCCGAAAGACAATTGAGTCTCCAAAAAAAAAAACCCAGCGGCGCCTTAGCGGAAAGGAGCGAAGGCGAGACAAATAAAACTAAATCAATAGACTGCTTTAAAGGGATACGATCCAGAAAGAACTGCGGGATTACCGGAAAAACAGTTAAGGGTAAAAAAAAAAAAAAGGGACCTACGAGAAGATCATATTGGAAATACTCTGCAACTAAAGAGTGGGGGGAAAGGAGAGAGAACTGTGACAAAGCAATTCTTTAGAGCGCAGACATCTTGAATAGACTGTGAAACAGGAAAAGAAGATCGAAGACGCCACCCCCAAAGAGACATTTGTAAGATATAGCATATGATACCCAATTAACTTGAAAACTTTAACGTATATATTGAGCAAATCAACATTTTGATAGTTAAACTCTAACACTTAGTTACTAAAGCTATTAAAGTTAAGATTAATGTGTGTGGATATCTAAGTAATTAAATACTATGGTTATTAGTACATATTAGTTTTTCTTTTTATGGAAAATAAGAAATAAGAAATAAGACTTTAAGAGGTATTAACAATAATTTAAACTAAGAAATTGAATTAAGTGAATTTACATATATATATATATTTATAGACATTTTCTTTGACCTTTTTTTTTCTTCTTCTTCTTTCTTCTTCTACTATTATTGAATATTAAACTACTTAAACTGTTTAGAGTGTGAATTAACAAAGATAGGAATTGTTAGTAAATATTTTTTGATTTATATAATGAAAAGATAAATAGCAATAATAATAATAATAATAAGCTCTTAATAGAAATCCACAAAATAGAAAATTGATATTTAAATGATTAAGAACTAATCCTTCTTTTCTATCTCCCTATCTCAAAACACGAACAATACTCTCCAATACTCTCCCTTATTGTACTTTAATGAATTTCTGACTTTTATTCGATTCCTTTAAACTTTAGACTTGCTACTCCATTTCATTCTTCCCTCTTCTTCTCCTTAGTAGCTAGTAATAAATTTATGAAAGTGTGGAATAACTTTTTCAGCAAAGTGATCATGTCAACAACAACTACTGTGACTAAACCAATTAAGAAACCAACTCCGGTAACACCTTCAGCAACAGGGCAAAAACTGATAACAGAGATGGCAACTACTGAAAAACAAGGACAAGCACCTTCACTACACACTATGCAGGCCACATTAGATAGAATACAAGAATTTATGATGACACAACAAGAAACAATGGTTAAAATGCAGCAAACAATATTTAATAATCAAGAACAGACCAATGAAAATTTTGAAGAAGTCAAGGGAAACATCAAAAAATTAGATAATAGAATGGAGGTAATCCAGGGAGTGGTAGCAAAACATGAACATCAAATTAAAAATTTAGAGGAAAAAACAGACATAACCGACAAAAAAATAGAGGAAACAGAAGAATTACTAAGAGCAAAAAACAAAGAATTAGAGGGAGCTATCGCCCTCTTCGAAATGGAGAAATCAGCATTCTACTTAAGGTTCCAAAACATACCAGAGGTGAAAGAGGAGGAATTGCGTGAACAGGTAGTAGAGATATTAGCAGTAGCTTTACAGGTAGAAAAAGAAGAAATAAATAGACACATAGATGAAATTTACAGAGTACAAACAAACTTTGCCAAAAGACATAAACTACCCAGGGAGGTACATGTACGATTCACAAAAAAAGCAATAAGAGATGAAATTTATAAAACCACGAGAATGGAACAAATACTACATAAGGAAAGAGAAATCAATGTATTAAAACAAATTCCCAAACGAATAAGAGAAAAGAGAAGAGACCTACAATACTGTACTGCAAAACTAATAAGGCAAGAAATTCCTTTTAGGTGGTTGATTCCGGAAGGAATCCTAGTGACGTGGAAAGGAAAAAAAATTAAGATAGAAACAATGGAAGAAGCAGATCAATTTATCGAAACACACTTAGAAAAGGAAGGAGAGAGCAGTGCAGAGGGAGAGGGACAAAGCCAGGAAGAAAAAGAAATGATAGAAGAAATGGAGAGAATGAAAAGACAAGAGAGAGAGGGAGATAGGAGGGTGAAAACAAAAGAAGTAAAGACCGCGAGATTAACAAGAGCAACAAGTAAAAAATAAGATGCAAAATCAAATTAAAATATTTTCAGTTAACATAAATGGAATCAATTCACCAATAAAAAGAAGACAAATACTCAACAGACTACAGAAACAAGGTTCAGACATTACATGTTTACAGGAAGTTCATATTAAAAAAGAAGAATATAAGTTATTACAATATCCCAAGATAGGTAATCTCTTTACATCCCTGGCCGACTCAAGGAAAAGAGGAATAGCATTATATATCAAAAATTGGTTAACCCCTAAACAAATATATAGAGATACAGAAGGAAGAATACTCATAGTGGAAATTACAATAGACAAAACTAAAATATTACTAATAGTTATCTACGCCCCTAACAATGGACAAAAAGAATTTTATAAAAAACTATACCAACAAATCATTAAATTAGACAGAGAAAACATTTGTATAATCGGAGATTTTAATGCAGTGGTAGATGTTAAAGAAGATTATAAAACGGGACCAAAAAAAAATATGGAAAGGAAAACTCTACCTAAAATTTTTTTTGAAATGGTGAATGAATTTAAAATAAAAGATATATGGAGAGAAAGACACCAGAAACAGAATCAATATACATATTTTTCAAACCCACATCAATCCTGGTCTAGACTCGACATGGTCTGGTCAAATATAGAACCAATTATTAAAATAGAGAGTGTAGAAATAGAACCTAATACGTGGGCGGACCATAACCCTATAATAATTACAATAAGAGGAACGAGTAAGCTAAGAAGGAGATGGATGATGAACCAGAAAACAATAAAAGAAAAAGAATTTAAACAATATATGGAGAAAGAATTAACTTTCTTTCTACAGGAGAATTGGAACGAGGACACATCTATACAAAATATTTGGGACACTATGAAAGCATATATAAGAGGATTAACTATTGCATACTCTATTAAAAGAAATAAAGATAAAAATAAGCAAATTAAGGACTTACAAAACAAGATAGGGGAATTGGAACATAAATTACAAGAGATGCCACAAAATAAAGAAATAAAAGAAGAAAAAGAATTAACTAAACACAAAATAAATCTAATACTACAAGAAGAAATCGCATTAAAAATTAAGACATCCAAACAGAATTATTTTGAACATGCTAACAAACCAGGCAGATGGTTGGCCTACAGATTAAGAAAAGAAAAGGAAAAAAAAACAATACAACAATTAGAAGATTCGCTAGGGAAAATGCAGTTTGAAATAGAGGGAAAAAAAGACATAGCACGAGAATATTATAGAGAGCTATACAGTAAGGATACTATACAACTCCAGAGCATACAAGAGTATTTAAAAAATTCTAATATAGTGCAACTACCAGACGATATTAAAGATAAGATGGATGAAGAAATAACATTGATTGAATTAGAAAAAGCTATTAGAAATCAGAAAAACAATAAAACCCCAGGACCGGATGGTATTCCAGCAGAGTACTACAAAGAATTACAAACGATTTTAAAAAATATACAACTAATTACATACAATGAAGTACTAACAAAAGGAGCAATCCCAGATTCATGGACAGAGGCACTAATAACAATCATTCCAAAAGACATCAATATGAAACATAAGATCCAGAGTTACAGGCCAATCTCGCTCTTAAATTCAGACTACAAAATCTTTGCGTCTATAATGGCGGAAAGACTAAAAAAAACACTTACCAAAATTATACATTCAGATCAAAATGGCTTCCTACCAAATAGACATATTAAAAACAATATAAGAACAATTACAAATATTTTAGAATACTATGAGACACACCCAGGGGAATCCATGGCACTCATATTTTTAGATGCCCAAAAGGCATTTGATAACCTAAACTGGGACTTTATAATAAATTAATTGAATAAAATGAATTTTGGAGAGAATTACATAAGGACAATCAAATCAATATATTCAAAACAAACTGCTAAAATTCTTATAAATGGAGAAACTTCAAAAAATTTCAATATAGAAAAGGGAGTTCGACAAGGCTGTCCCCTCTCCCCATTATTATTTATACTATCATTGGAATCATTATTACAAAAAGTAAGAGAAAATAAAGAAATAAAAGGACTTAAGATAAAAGAGCAGGAATATAAATTACAAGCATTCGCTGACGACTTGGTTTTCAACATAGAAGACCCATTAGAGACAGGACCAATTTTACTAAAAGAAATAAATGAATTCGGGAAAGTAGCAGGTCTGAAAATCAATAAACAAAAAACTAAAATAATAATCAAAAACCTGACAGACATACAAAATAAGGAACTAGAAAAGAAATTAGAACTACAAATTGTTAAGAAAATAAAATATCTAGGAATCAATCTGTCAGCAAAATGCACCACAATAAAAGAAGCAAATTATATGGAAATTTTAAAACAAATTGAAAAAAAATTAGATAAATGGAATAAATTACAAATCTCTCTAATTGGTAGAATCGCAGCGATTAAAATGTCAATATTACCTCAAATTTTGTACCTATTCCAAACCATTCCAATCAAATTAGAGAAAAAATATTTTGAACAACTAAATAAAATACTAACCAAATTTATATGGGCCGGAAAAAAACCAAGAATTAAATTAAAATATTTACAACAAAATAGGAATCAGGGAGGATTCGGACTACCGGACTTTGAATTATATTATCAAGCATCCGCCTTAACATGGATAAAGGATTGGATTCAAATTAAAAATAGACGTTTACTGGTACTAGAAGGTTATGACTTACATTTAGGGTGGCATGGATTCCTCTGGGATGATAAACATAAAACACACTCATACTTCAAAAGACATAAAATTAGAGACTCTCTCTTAGGAACTTGGTTTAAGATCAAAAAACAATACTACACTAAAATACCACCCTGGTTCTCTGGTATGGAAGCCATTACACACCCAAACACAACGAATCTGGAAAAAATGGTCACATATGAAGAAATACTGGAAGAAGGAGGTGCCATAAAATCTATAGCAAAACTGGAACAAGAAGGAATCAAGATTGATTGGTGGCCATATTTCCAAATTAGGAACAGATTAGAAAACGACAAGAGAAAATATGGAATACAAAAACTCAAATCAGAATTAGATAAAATTTTACTAGATCAAGAACCAAAAGCAATAACTAAAATATACAAATTTCTCCTAAAAAACAAAACACAAAAAGACATAATAAAAGGAAATATGATAAGCTGGACGAAAAATTTCGGACATGAGATGCAAATTAATGAATGGGAAAAAATTTGGAACCAAAACTACAAAATGACAAAATCAGTTTCATATAAAGAAAATTATTATAAAGTATTCTATAGATGGCACCTCCCTCCAGCGAGATTGGCAAAAATGTATAAAAACTTATCACCAAATTGTTGGAGATGCCAACACAAAATTGGATCTTACTATCATATGTGGTGGACCTGTCCAAAAATAAAAGCCTTCTGGAATACAATCAAAAACTGGTTAAAAGAAATCACACAACAAGATATAGATATCACACCGGAAATTTTCCTATTGGGAAACATAAATCAAAAAATGCAAAAGAAATACTATTATATTATTCTACATATACTAACAGCGGCGAGAATAACGATAGCACAAAATTGGAAATTAAACGATATTCCCGAGGAAAGCAGTGTAATTAGTAAAATCCTGGACTGTGCCGAAGCAGATAAACTAACCATGGAACTGAAAGGAAAGGAAGACTCCGACTACTATGAAATCTGGAATTTATTTTACAATTGGTACGAAAAACGAAAACAAATAACATCAATGTAATAAATAGAAATATAAGCCAAATAAGGCATATAGAAATTGAACTAGAGAATTTATAGAGAAAACAGTTATATTGTATTACTATATATGCATACTAAGATATTACTAAACCAACAATGCCTTATTTTTTTCTGTACTATTATTACTATTATTATCTATACTACTACAAATATTACTATTGTTATATCATTATAAATATTATGGTTAAACTTTACTACCACTACGTTTGATTTATAAAATACAATGCAAAATATGAGACAAAATTCGAAAACCATGTTAAATTAAATGTTAAATATATATTTGCCGTAGAACAAACGATAGAAATAGACAGCTTTATAGCTGTATGCGCTTTTTATGTTTTGTATATGTTTATATTGTACTTGTCAATGTCGTAAATGTTTTTCTTTTGTATGTTTCTGTTTTTTAAATGTAAATAACCTAATAAAAACTATTTTTTTTTAAAAAAAAAAAAGGAATCATACCTAATGCCAGGAAAAATATGACCTAATGGTTTATGTTTTGATGATTAGACAGGATAGAAAGAAGAAAGTAATTTGTAAGCATGGAGTAAGAGGTAAATATACAATTAAGAGAAGAGAAGATTTATTGCTATTTACCAGTATACACAACACATTAAAATGAAATTCCGATGCTCCACTTTTGAAAGAAGGAATGCCACCCACCAAGCAATGTCACCGTCCCAAGATAGCAATAGTAATATTGATAACAGCAGCAGCACCAAAAATGCCAAGTTATACAAAAACAACACCAAACCCTATATTAAAATCACAGTCCATTTTGAATACATAGTGGAAAAAAGTGTCTTGAGGGTTAACAAGGTTAGTACTCTATGGAACAAAGCTGTTATAGAAAATAGCTGTTCTACTTCGGGTATCGCAAAGCCTCCTCCCAGAAGGCAACAATGAAAACTGATCATAGAGAGAATGTGTACAGTCCCTGACAACACTACGGACAACACTATGGTCAAGCAGCGCTTACTGTATATGCCATGTCCTGATACAAAGAAGTGAACTTCCAATAATCTTTTCTGCCCCCCTCACCACTCTCTGCAAAACCTTCCTTTCCAAAGCAGTAATGTTTCCCAACCAACCAGAAATGCAATACGATACAATGCTTTCAATCGTCCCTCTATAGAAAGTGGTAAGGATTGTATTTATAACTGCTACAAAATCAGAAACTTTGTATCTTTTCCTTTTTTATTTTTATTTTCCTTTTCCCCCTTTCTTACACTTTTTAGCTTTCTTTTATTTATTTTTCTTTTCCTGTTCTTACTTTATATTAGTTTATATTAGTTTTTAATCTCCTTTTTACAAAATCTTTTAATAAAAATCATATTTAAAATAACATTATGTAAGGTTTCCATTCACAGACAGAAGCCTTTCTTAATGTTTTCTAAACTCTCTTCCATGTGTGTTTACCTTAGCTTATTAAAATATAGATCATGAAATATATGATCATGAAATACATGATCAGGGACCAAACACACACACAAAAAAAGCAAAAAAAATGCATAACATGGGTGTTCGTTAAAAAATTATTTAATGCTGAGCTAAGCATCTGGGCAATTGATCAAGTTCAGAAAGTCTAACTGCCATTGCTATATTACAAAGTTTGGCTACAATTCTAAATATTTCAGATAATAATTCAGAATAATTTGAATAATTTATCTTACTATTTCAGTTTCGGTGCCTGAGCAGATACAGCAGTATAAAACAACTGTTATGACTGTTTTATAGATTTTTTACACCAAAAATAGATATTTCTATCAGTACTTTTAAAGAGATTTTGCATTGATTTTGCATGGACAGCAGTCAGTCTCACCTGAAATCAGGTATTAATCCAATTTCTTAACAAGAGACTTAAAAAGAATCAATATATCCGTGGGAAGCACATTGGAGGTGATATCTCAAGTTCCATGGAAATATTTTCCACTATAGTTTTCAGCTTAAGTTTCATTTCTGCAGGTTTAAGTTACTCTCCAAAAACTTTACTTTGAATGGAGTAGAGTGGAGAGCCAGTTTGGTTTAGTGGTTAAGGCATCAAGTTAGAAACCAGGAGACCATGAGTTCCAGTCCCGCTTTAGCCATAAAAGCTAGCTGGGCAACTTTGGGACAGTCACTCTCAGCCCAGTCTACATCACAGGGTGGTTATTGTTGTGGAGAAAATAAGATGAGGGAGGAATTGGTTGCCGATTGGTCTCCGGACGCAATTCAAGGTGTTGGTTGTTACCTTTAAAGCCCTACATGGCTCAGGATCAGTTTATCTACGTGACCGCCTTCTACTGCATTCCTCCCAATGACCAGTGAGATCGCACAGGGTCGGCCTTCTTCAGGTCCCGTCAGAGAGACAGTGTCGGCTGGAGGGTCCGCGGGGGAGGGCCTTCTCTGTAGCGGCTCCGACCCTATGGAACGAACTACCTCCCGAGATCCGTACTACCCCCACCTTACTGGCCTTCCGGAAAGCCATCAAGACCTGGCTTTTCTGGCAGGCATGGGGCCAATGACCTTCTGATGAGGTCCTTTAGATTGCCCCATGTATGTATGTATGCATTGTTGAATGTATTTTAAATGTTGATTGTTTTTTAATCGTGTTTTTAATTGTTTTTTTATTCTATTGTGCATTTTTACTGTTGTAAGCCGCCCAGAGTTCCTATGGAATTGGGCGGCATAGAAATACCATTATTAAATTAAATTAAATTAAATATTAGGTAAGTTTGCTGTGTTATTTATAAACATAATAAAGGTGGGACATAAATAAATACACAAGTCTTTGAAGGAGAATATTTGTAGCTCAGGGTTGAAATAAAGGGGTCCTTGGTGCTCCCTAAGCTTGGTGGTTTTCTTGCAGACGTTTCATTACCCAAACTATGGTAGTTAACAGCAACACAACATCATTAGCACTGATGATGTTACCTAGTTTGGTAATGAAATGTCTGCAAGACAACAACCAAGCTCAGAGAACATCAAGCACCAAGGACTCCGATAAATCTTTCTCTTTTTTATCTTTTCCTATCCTTTCTTTCCTTTCCTTTCTTTTCCCCTCTGTTTAACAGGTGCATGTCAGGCAAAAACTGAATAGGAAAAATCCCTGGCTGAACTGCCTTCAATGGAACTAATCCAAAGTACACCAGTTCTGCTGTGGCAACAGAAAACTAGTAACCAGTGCGAAGTGCCACTGAGGCTGCCACTTTTAAAAACTTGGATTTGTTCCTGTGTTTAGTACATAGATATAAAGATTTTCCCCAAGGATGGAAAAGAATAGGTTAAGGGGCTTAATTTCTTACTGTGGTGTTAAAGGCACAGGACAGGTGCATGCATAAAAACCTTTCCCTGACCTCTCTCCCCTCTCCCCTTTTACCTGCAGGGGATTCCAGGCTCACAAAAAAACAGCATACTATCCAGAGGAACTGCAAACTCTTCCGCCCCAGGGTCTCCATGATGGGTTTTGACTCCAGGAAGAAGCATAAGAAAAATGGAACGGCTTTTTAAATGAGCAACAGGGGAAGTCCCAAGACTGTGGGTGACTCCACCCTGGTAGGTGGGACATCCTAAGGTTTTAATATCTCTCTTTTGGGAAGCCTCTGTAAGCAAAGGGCAGAACCAGTCCTGGCCAGGGACAATGGACAGTGTGCAGGGATATTGGAAGGGAGTTCTGATGTGTGTGTGTCTCCACAGAAAAAGAGTGAATGCACGGTATATAAGAACATCAATATTCTAAAATGCAGTAACAGGAAACAGTCCACCAAGAGAAGGATGCACCTGGTGTAACTTCTACTCTGATCAACCCCAAATTCTGCTGTAATTAATCTAGCTGATCTTTAGATGCCCCATAACTCAG